>CM074720.1:175497050-176097050 GCA_037306005.1 Rhinophrynus dorsalis | reverse complement strand
CAGCCAAGGGCAAAAGATTAACCCAGTTATTCTGCCGGTGATTGCTGAAAGTCCGTAGAAAGTGTTCCAAATTCTGATTTAGTCGCTCAGTCTGCCCATTAGTCTGGGGATGATAAGCAGAGGAATGATGAAGGGATATACCTAATCGAGCGCAAATGGACCTCCAGAATCTGGACACAAACTGAGTGCCTCTATCCGAGGTTATATGCAGAGGCACTCCATGGTGACGTATGATTTCAGACAGAAAGATCTCTGCCAGGTCAGAGGCAGATGGCAGTTTGGACAAAGGAATGAAATGCCCCTGTTTGGAGAACCGGTCGATCACGACCAAAATCGTAGTCTTCCCTGCGGACTCTGGGAGGTCAACTATGAAGTCCATGGACAAATGAGTCCAGGGAAGAGAAGGCACCGGCAGGGGCTGTAGCAGACCCATAGGACGAATATGGGGTGTCTTCATACGAGCGCATAAATCACAGCTGGTTACCATTTTGTTTACATCAGAACGGCAAGAGGGCCACCAGAAATAGCGAGTGAGAAGGTCGAAAGTCCGATCCACTCCTGGATGACCGGCCACCAATGATTGATGTGCCCAGGATAATACCTCAGTGCGGTACTGTTCAGGAACAAACAGTTGCGTGGTATAGACACGGGACGAAGGACCAAGTGTTTGGGAGTCACGGATCCTTTCCAGGGTGTCGGTGGATAAAGCACCTAAGAACACGGAAGGCGGGATAATAGGTTCAGGATTACTGGTAGGAGAAGACACTATTTCATGCTGTCTGGACAGTGCATCTGCTTTTTTGTTTTTAGAGCCAGGTATATACGATATGGTGAAATTGAATCTCGAAAAGAAGAGAGACCACCGGGCCTGCCGAGCATTCAGTCTTCTGGCGGAGGCCAGATAGGCCAGATTGCGATGATCCGTAAGGATCCTGATGGAATGTGCCGAACCCTCGAGGAGATAGCGCCACTCCTGTAAAGCTAATTTAATGGCCAATAGTTCCCTGTTGCCGGTGTCATAGTTCCTTTCAGCCGGAGAGAACCGACGAGAGAAGTAGCAACAGGGACGCAGTATGCCAGAAGAGCCTACCCGCTGTGAGAGTACTGCCCCAGCTGCGGTTTCAGAAGCGTCCACTTCTACAACAAAAGGAGACGCAGGATCTGGGTAAGTAAGAAGGGGGGCAGAGGTAAAGGCCTGTTTGAGAGCCCAAAAGGCGTTAACTGCCTCTGGCGGCCAATTGCGTGGATCCGAGCCCTTGCAGGTCAGGCGCACGATGGGTTGTATAACTGTGGAGAAATTTTTTATAAATCGTCTATAATAGTTGGAGAAACCCACAAACCGCTGTACTCCCTTTACGGTCCGAGGTATCTGCCACTCGAGAACAGCACTGACCTTGCTGGGATCCATGGTCAGACCTGAGGCCGAGATGATGTAGCCCAGAAAGGGCAAAGATGTTTTTTCAAAACTGCACTTCTCCAGTTTGGCGAACAACCGGTTAGCCCTTAGGCGAGCCAAGACAACACGTACATGCTCCCGATGTTCCGCCAGAGATGCAGAAAACACCAGTATATCGTCAAGATATACGATAACATACTTCAGCAGGAGATCTCGGAAGATATCATTCATTAACGCCTGAAATACTGCCGGGGCATTGCACAGACCGAAGGGCATTACGAGATATTCGTAGTGCCCAAAACGAGTATTGAAGGCGGTCTTCCACTCGTCACCTCTGCGTATGCGTATTAGGTTGTAGGCCCCACGTAGATCCAATTTGGTGAATATAGCAGATCCACGTAGCCTTTCCAAGAGTTCGGGTATGAGTGGTATGGATAGCAGTTTCTCCGTGTAATTGCATTGAGACCCCTATAGTCTATGCATGGACGGAGGGAACCGTCCTTCTTCTTGACAAAGAAGAAGCCTGCCCCAGCCGGAGAGGAAGAGGGACGGATAAACCCCCTGG
Organism: Rhinophrynus dorsalis; assembly: GCA_037306005.1. NCBI lineage: Eukaryota > Metazoa > Chordata > Amphibia > Anura > Rhinophrynidae > Rhinophrynus > Rhinophrynus dorsalis. The sequence continues at coordinate 176,095,089 of CM074720.1, read as the reverse complement.
CAAGGTTGTCCCGAATGTAGGCCTCTAGTGCCACGGTCTCAGGAAGGGATAAAGGATAAGTGCGACCTTTAGGTGGTGTGGACCCAGGCGAGAGGTCGATGGCACAGTCATAAGGACGGTGTGGAGGAAGTACCTCCGCCTTGGCTTTAGAAAATACATCAGAGAAGGACTGGTACGGCACGGGTATCAAGGATGTCCCCTCAGCGGGTACAGACTCGACGGTCGGAGACGAGACGGGAAGGGCTGTAGGAGTACTGTGGGAAAAAACCACCGAAGAGGTAGCCCAATCGATCCTAGGGTTATTTCTCACCAGCCAGGAAAAGCCCAGGATAACCGGAGTCAAAGAAGAGTGAATGACGTCAAATTCAATGGTCTCTACGTGAGCTGGAGGAACATGCAGTGTCAAGGGTACTGTCTTGTGAGTTATACGTCCTGAACCTAGAGGAGTACCGTCAACCACGACTATGCCGACGGAGGGGGTCTTGGAAACTAAGGGAATGTCGTGCCGGAGAGCGAAGGAATGGTCAAGAAAGGAGCTAGTGGCTCCGGAGTCCACCAGAGCCCTAACAGGAAGAGATCTAGAAGACCAGGACAAGGAAACAGGAATTGTCAGGCGTTGAGCCGTCGTTGAGAGGAAGGACGTATGACTTAGAGGAATCCTCTCAGTTCTCCCTAAGTCCTGCCGTTTCCCGGCTTATTAGGGCAAAGTCTAGCTATGTGTCCTGACTGCCCGCAGTACAAGCAAAGACCTGAAGTACGACGTCTTGTTTTCTCCTCCTCTGTAAGACGCATCACATGACCAATTTCCATGGGCTCAGGAGCGGACTCATGAGTAGACGCAGTCGGATGTGAAAACTTGGGTGCCAAACGTATCGCGGGGCGAGCCAGTGGACGCCGAGTGCGTTCCCTCTCTTGTCGTCTCTCCTGAATACGAGTCTCCAGCGAGGCACACAAGGCGATCAAACCTTCCAAGGAATCCGGAATAGGCCGGGTGGTCAGCTCGTCCTTCAGGCGTTCAGAAAGGCCCCGGCGAAACGCAGCTTTGAGGGCTCCATCCTCCCAGTCTGTCTCATAAGCCAGAGTACGGAACTCTATGGCGTACTGTGAGAAGGTTCGTTGACCCTGTTGCAGATCCAGAAGAGACGCCTCCGCCATAGCCTGTCTACCGGGAACGTCAAAAACGGAACGAAAGGCTGCGAGGAAATTGTCACAATCTTGCAGTAGGACGGATTGACGATCCATCAGGGGAGAGACCCAGGCTAAAGCCTGACCACGAAGCAGCGAGATGATGAATGTCACTCTTGCTTGATCCGAAGCAAAGGTCTCAGGTTGGCTCCTGAAGTGAAGGAAACACTGGTTCAGGAATCCGCGAAGGAGCTTGGGATCCCCCTCGAATTTGTCAGGGAGTGGAATACGAAGGGACGAGGAAGGATTAGGAACAGAAAAAGACCCAGGATCAGAGGCTGCCAGTGTAGGAGACGGTCTAGGAGCCTCCAAGCGTTGCTGCATGCGTTGCAGCATGGTGGTTATGGAATCCAGTTTGTGGTCCAGGCGCTGTATTTGAGAGGAGTGTTGTTCTAACACTGCCGCCTGTTGGACCACCGCGTTGGATAGCTCAGAGGGATCGACCGACATCCTGGTTTGTGGCACTATTACTAATGTCACCCAATTGCAGGAATCCTGCAAGAGAGGGAGTGCTAGGGTGCGTCGCTGGAGTGCGAAGCTGGTCGTGCGTTGGCTGCCTATTGTCGGACCTTGCTGCGGCTACGGCCGTTAGAGGTGCCAACCGCAAGGCTGGATGACTAACCCCAGAGAAGCTGGAAGTCAGCCCAGGATGGTCAGACAATACACAGCGCAAGCTCTCCTGCAGGGGAGAGTGCAGGCTAGGGAGCGAGGAGTAGAGTGCGTGGATAGAGAGCGTAGGCCACAAAAGTAGCTGGAACTCTCCAAGGAATGAAAGTACAAGGATACAGAAGCACACAGGAGATACACAGGGGAAACAGTAGCTATAGACTACCTAGGTCATGTACAGGTATCAAGACAGAATCGCTAGGCAAAGGCTTGGTCAAGGGACAGGCAGGGTCATGCACAGTTATCAAGGCAGAATCGCTAGGCAAAGGCTTGGTCAGGGACAGGCAGGGTCATGCACAGTTATCAAGGCAGAATCGCTAGGCAAAGGCTTGGTCAGGGACAGGCAGGGTCATGCACAGTTATCAAGACAGGGCTGGCTAGGTTAGCTCAATAAGCAGGACAAGTGGAGCTAGCAGGAGCTCAAGCTACAGCATCCACACGGCTACAGAACACTGTAATAGTGCCCTGCAGCCTGGGACTGGAGGACAGACATAGGCATCGGGCGTGACGTCATCCGCACGGCACGCCCCCACCTAACCACAGAAAAGACCGAGCCGGCGACGCCTCGCGCCAGTGCAGGGCGGTCTCGGTCAAAAGAGGAATGGGGAGAGACGCCCAGCAGAGGATGCGGTGGAGGCAGAACCAAGCCCGCCAAGCACCGAGGCGGCGCGCGAAGGCAGGCTCCGACGGAGGATAGAGGTGACAGTTACAGTACGAAAGGGCCATGACCTCAGACAGTAAAAGTGAGGGAAATTCACAGAACATCCACTGGAGGATGGATGTACATGAGCAGCGTTTGGACCAGTTGGCACTGGCCATACAAACTATTCTTGAGCGCACAGTGCATCTCGATAAACCAGTTCAGAATCTGGTGGTCCCCCCAGTTTTGACACTGGAGAGTGAATCAGTAGTAGCTGTGGCCTCAGTTAAAGGTTTAACGGCTTCTGCCCCACTACCACTCAGATACGATGGTGAACCCACCCTGTGCAGAGGTTTATTAATCAATTGGAGATATTTCTGGAACTAACCCCTCATGCTTTTCCTAACGACCGCAGTAAGGTCGGGGTCATGACTTCACTATTAACGGGCAGGGCTTTGGCGTGGGCCAATCCCTTGTGGGAGAATGCTAAACCTTGCACCAGGAACTTCAGAGAGTTTGTACGAACCTTCCGGGGAGTATTTGCAGTTCCTGGTAGAGTCGCCTCTGCTGCCAAACGATTGATGGAAATACAACAGGGCAATCGTACTGTGGGCGGGTATGCCATAGAATTCCGTACATTGGCAGCAGAGGTGGGTTGGAACAATGAGGTGCTGGTGGCAGCCTTTGCTCAAGGACTAGCTGACCATATTAAGGATGAAACGGCAGCTAGAGAACTACCTAGTGACCTGGACGAGTATATTGATTATGCTATTTTAATTGATTCTCGTATTCGTGAGAGACTTACGGCCAAAGACCGTAGGTTACGGCCTAGAAGCAGTGGGCATGGCAGTTTTTTTAACCCACCCTCACCTCCCATTCCTCCTGATCGTAAACAGGAACCCTGTGAACCAATGCAACTTGGGTTCCCCAAACTAACGAAGGAGGAACGGGCACACCGCAGGAGGCAGGGGTTATATCTATACTGTGGCAAGGCTGGCTATCTATTACGTACTTGTCCTGTGCATCCGGGAAATGAACGCACCTAGGGTACCTTGGGGGACAGGCCCTAGGTGGTGTTCAGCAGTCCCTAGACCCGATCATGCAGAAACCCATGATCCAGGTGGTGTTTTTCTGGGCAGAACACTCTGTGGAGGTTCTGGCTCTGGTCAATTCCGGCACAGCCGGTTATTTCATGGATAATTCATTTGCTGCGTTACATAAGATTCCGTTGGTCAGAAGGGAATCTCCCTTAGCCATTGAGGCCATTGATGGCAGACCGCTTGAACCAGCTCAGATAACTATGGAGACTATTCCAATTTCTGTGTCTATTGGGGTCCTCCACATGGAGGAACAACGATTTCAGATTATCCATTCTCCTCATCATGCGGTTATTCTGGGGATTCCATGGTTACATTTGCACAATCCCCAGTTTGACTGGCAGAGTTGCGAGATCACATCTTGGTCCGAGTACTGTATGAAGCATTGTGTGACTCAGCCTGTTAAGATTTTGTGTGCCTGTCCCTCTGTGCCAGCCGAATACCATCAATTTAGTGACATTTTTAGTAAAGGAGAGGCACGCACATTGCCCCAACATAGGACACATGATTGTGCCATTGATTTGCCCCCTGGGATGGTGCCCCCTAGGGGCCGCATGTATCCACTGTCGTGCGAGGAGAACCGGGCCATGGTGGAGTATATTGAGGACACCCTTAATAGAGGGATTATACGGAAGTCTACCTCACCTGCTGCTGATGGGTTCTTTTTTGTGAAAAAGAACAGTGGCGAGTTAAGACCTTGCATTGATTACCGGGGATTAAGTAAACTTATGTCCAAGAACGCATACCCCATACCACTCATTACTGAGCTATTTGACAGTTTAAAAGGTTCTTCCATTTTTACAAAATTAGACCTACGTGCTGCCTATAACCTGATCAGAATAAGAGCAGAGGATGAGTGGAAAACAGCATTTAATACCAGATCTGGGCATTATGAATACCTAGTTATGCCATTTGGTCTTTGTAAAGCACCCACTGTATTTCAAGAACTCATTAACGATATCCTCCGTGATTTGCTACAGTCCTGTGTAGTAGTATACCTTGATGACATACTCATACACTCTGCCACTCTGTCCCAACACATCAAGGATGTGTCCGAGGTCTTGCTTCGTTTATGCAAGAATAAGCTATATTGTAAAATGGAGAAGTGCGCGTTTCACAGGTCCAAAGTGCCGTTTTTGGGTTTCGTGATATCTAAGTATGGTATTGCCATGGACCATGAGAAACTTGCAGCAGTCTTGCAGTGGCCACGACCCAAGGGGTTAAAAGCAATTCAGCGTTTTCTTGGTTTCGCTAATAATTACAGGAAGTTTATCCATAACTTCTCTACCATTGTTAAACCTCTGTCTGACCTTACGCACAAGGGCGCTAATCCTTCCCAATGGTCTGATGCTGCTGAGCTTGCTTTTCAGACATTAAAATCCGCTTTTGCATCTGCCCCGGTACTGTCCCACCCTAACCCTTCCCTTTCATTCACGTTGGAAGTCGATGCTTCTGAAATAGGGGTTGGGGCAGTACTATCACAACGTCCAGTGGAGGGGGGTACTCTGAGACCATGTGAGTTCTTCTCAAAAAAGCTGTCCAGTGCTCAGAGTCATTATGAAATTGGCGCCAGGGAACTCCTGGCTATCATTCTGGCTCTGAAAGAATGGCGCCACCTGCTGGAAGGTACAAGAACTCCTGTACTAATTCTTACTGACCACAAAAACCTAACTTATCTCTTGGAGGCTAAAATATTGTCGTCTCGTCAGGCCAGGTGGGCCCTGTTCCTATCTCGTTTTAATTTTGTAGTATCCTACTTGCCGGGCTACAAGAATGTTAGGGCCTATGCCCAGTCTAGACAATTTGGGCCAGAGATGGAGAAGGATGAGGTTCCCGTACCCATCATTCAGCCGGATCGCATCCTGGCCACCCTACGTACTAGTATCACTTCACCACTGGGGGAAGAGATTCTGGCCACCCAGGCTACAGCACCCCCAGAAACCCCAGTGGGTAAGTGTTCAGTGGATGAGCCATTTCGTACCAGCTTGCTCGAGACATACCACTCTTCTAAGGCTGCTGGACATATTGGGAGGGATCAATTAATATGGTCTCTCTCACAAGGTTTCTGGTGGCCTTCCCTACGGGCCGACTGCTCCGCTTTTACCGCAGCCTATACCACCTGTGCTCGTGCCAAGACCCCTAGACACCTCCCAGTGGGCCTACTCCAATCAGTGCCTTATGGTGAACGTCCTTGGTCCCACGTATCCATTGATTTCCTGGGAGAGCTGCCAGTGTCTAGGGGTTACTCGTTCATTCTTATGATGGTTGATAGATTCTCTGTGATGGCTCATTTTGTGCCTCTTCCTGGTCTTCCCTCTGCCCAGGATTTGGCTGTTGTCTTAGCTAAGGAGGTGTTCCAGTTGCATGGGTGTAACGGTTTTCTGACACTCAGACCAGGGTATGAAGTAAAAACACAGTTTTATTGAATCAGGAATGTAAAACAATGCCCCTAAGGGCCAGCACAGGAATAACAGTAATGGCAATACAGACAAAGTGAATGCACACAATGGTAGGAATATGTGCTATGTATAGATGGGGAATAACCCCAAAGGGTTAACAGGTGCAATAGGAGAGACTCAGTCTTTAGATTGGCCAACGCCCAGGATATATAGCAGTCTCTGGAACACAGTCTCTGAGTAGCGGAAAAAAAAAAAAAAAAAGCGGAGTCTGCACTGAATTAACTCTCAAGATGGAATAGGAATGCACACCAGTGCCCAAAGCTGAGCCAATACCACCTCCGTAGGCTTTAAGAGGAATGCTACTGCCAGAGCTGAAGTAACCAGAACCAGGATCGCCCTTAACTGAAAATAGTAGTAACCCTGCGTGTGCCAAATGGATTGTGCCCTGACACCCCTTGGGTGCCAATACTGGTGGTTACTGCACAAGCTACAAAGAGCCGAAGCACTGGGAAGTGCAGTGGATAGCGTACCCTCTGAGCGTATGTAGGCCGGAGCCAGGACACCCTTCCGGTGCCGTTCACAATTCTCACAGCAAGAGCGAACAGACTACCTGCGCCAGCCGGCGCGGTCACAGTGCACACCGAACACCGGACAGACAATGCTCTGCGGGAGATAATAGGCAGTAATAGAGGTACTTAGAGTAGCGGCTCAAACGGGTAACCGTATGCTTGGCAAACGATAAAGGAGGCACTAGACCGGAGACTACAGGCACTGCACGGGTTAAGTGGTTCTGTACAGGAGAGAACAGCTTAGCAAACAGCAAATGGCAAAGCAACCTCAGGCTACAGCTAGACGATAGTGAGAGGAACAGCGAGTCACTTAAACAGTTCAGAATGTCGCTAGAGCGACCGGAGCAATACTGGAACACCGGAACAGCAGACAGGACCGGAGCGGCAACCGGAACCAGATCAATACTGCAGTAGTCACAACAGCCGAGGAACAGGGTCAATCACGAAGCAGGATTGTCAGCCAGAACCAGGTCAATCACGGAGCAGGATCGTCAGCCAGAACCGGGTCAATCACTGAGCAGGATTGTCAGCCAGAACCGGGTCAATCACAGAGCAGGATCAGGAGAGGAGTCAGACAAGCCGGGTCGGTACACAGGAGACACTGAAACACAGCAATGAGGCGCAGGAACAGGAACACCACGAAAGGGCAACTGACAAGTGCCCAAACTCCAGCATATAAAGGAACATCCTGGGCGGGCCAATCAGCTTCCTCCAATGCACAGGTAATTCAGCCAAGATTGACAGGAAAGCACGGGGACCGTGATAATGGGGTACCCTGAGTTCTGGTGTCTGACCGTGGGAGCCAATTTGTGTCCAGATTTTGGAGAGCATTTTGTAACCAGATGGGCATTTAGCTGTCTTTTTCTTCTGCCTACCATCCCCTGACCAATGGAGCCGCTGAGAGTGCCAATCAGGGATTGGAACAGTTCCTACGCTGTTTTGTCACCGATCATCATGATAATTGGGCAGACCTGTTGCCGTGGGCAGATTTCACCAGGAACTGTGCGGTTAAATAATTGTCCGGGAGCTCCCCGTTTCTCATCAACTACGGGTTCCAGCCATGCTTGCTCCCGGACTCATTCCAGTCGCAACAGATTCCAGCTCTGGATGAGCACATCGAGCAGCTCCACATGGGCACAGGTTCAGAGGGCCCTCAGTCATTCGTTCCAGCATCATCAGCGACACGCTAACCGTAGACGGCTGCCAGCGGTCTCATTTCAGGTTGGGGACAGGGTATGGCTCTCCTCCAGAAATCTTAATTTGCAAGTTCCGTCTAATAAGTTGGCTCCCCGGTTCATTGGTCCTTTCAGGGTGATCCGTAAAATTAACCCTGTGTCATATGCCTTGGAGCTCCCAGCATCTATGCGCATTCACAGTGTGTTCCATGTATCCTTACTGATACCTCTGGTATGCAATCGCTACACTACCACTCCTGTGGTGCCCGGTCCTGTGGAAATTCAGGGCCAGGAAGAGAATGAGGTCCGAAGCATAATTGATTCTCTCAGATTTAGAGGAAAATTGCAATATTTGGTCCATTTGAAAGGGCTATGGCCCTGAGGAACGTTCCTGGGTTGATTAGAACGGCCTTCATGCCCCAAGACTTCTGCGCATAAATATCCTCAGAAACCAGGTCCCTCTTCCAGGAGAGGGGGGCTTTGAGAGGGGGGGTACTATCACGGTGCCCGTGCTCTTTTTGTTTTTCTGTCAGTCTAGTCTATGCCTTGTTCCCATTGGCTACCATGTGTTAGTCCCGCCCAGTATGACCTGGGCTATTGGCACCCCTCCGGTGCCCTTTCGTGGTGTTCCTGTGCCAGTGCTTATTTCTGCTCAGTGATTCCCAGGGTACCGACTTGGCCTGCCTGACTACTCTGCATATTGTCTGCTGTCCCTATGTACCGACCCGGATTGCCTGACTATTCTTCTGATGTTCCTGCTCCGTGATCTGACCCGGCTTGGCTGACATTCCTGCTCCGTGATCCGACCCGGCTTGGCTGATGTTCTTGCTCCGTGATCTGACCCGGCTTGTCTGACGTTCCTGCTCCGTGATCCGACCCGACTTGGCTGACGTTCCTGCTCCGTGATTCGACCCGGCTTGGTTGGCGTTCCTGTGCTGTGTCGCCTAGGCGACATTCTGACTGTCTGGCAATTGGGTTCATTTCCTCCTGCAGAGTACCAGCGGCCAGTTCCGTTACTACTACGGCAGTTGCCTTGGGCCTAGTGTCTGCCTCCGTTACTGCTCCAGCAGTGAGCCACCGGTTTGCTTCCGTTACTGCTTCTGCAGAGTGCAAGTGTCCGAATCCGTTACTGCTATGGCAGTTTACCTTGGGCCTAGTCTCCATTACTGCCTCTGCTAAGTGCAAGTGTTTGCCTCCGTTACTGCTCCGGCAGGGTGCCCCGATGTGCTTCCATTAATACTTCTGCAGAGTGCAAGTGTTGGTCTCCGTTACTGTTACGGCAGTTGCCTTTGGGCCTAGTCTCCGCTACTGTCTCTGCAAAGTGCCAGTGTCTGCCTCCGTTACTACTCCGGAAGTGAGCCACTGGTTTTCCTCTGTTATTACTTCTGCAGAGTGCAAGTGTTGTCTCCGCTACTGCCTCTGCAAAGTGCCATTGTCTGCCTCCGTTACTGCTCCGGCAGTGAGCCACCGGTTTGCCTCCATTACTACTTCTGCAGAGTGCAAGTATTTTCTTCGTTACTGCTATGGCAGTACCTTATGTGACTTTGTTCCCCTTTTGCCTACGCAGGTCACACTAGTTTTTGGGAGTTACGAATCCTTCAGCTGTCTATATGCAGAGAGCCCCATCACAGACCTCTCTGCACATGGGACTGTTTACACTCTAAGAAGATCATTAACCCATGCAAGACCTTGCTCCTGGAAATCCATTATAATCTGCCTGACCTGTGTCAGTATAGACTGTTGTGGACTTTATGTTTATGCTGGACCTGTGTAGGCATATGTATCTATAACCTGTCGTGTGTCTGTATTATTCTGCTGACTTACTACAGGACCTGTGAAAGTTATTTTATTACTGTGATTTCAATAAAACTGTGTTTTATCCTAATCCACTGTGTCTGTGTGTCAAACAAACCGTTACAACTAGCTAATGAACACATTTGGAAAAGCCATGGTTTTCACAAATTTCAGTACATTTGAAGGGGCAGAAAATCTGAGGTTGTAGTAGGTGTCGTTTTGCACTTCTAGCGCCCCCTGAGGTAGTCAAACTCATACCAATGGGGTGTCATTTTTCTCCTAAGAGCACTAGCTAATGAATACATTTGGAAATGCCATGGTTTTCAAAGATTTCAGTACATTTGAAGGGGCAGAAATGTAAGAAAATTAATTTTTGTTTCATTAGCGCCACCTTCTGGAGGCATTTGTGCACATCAGGCTTGGGGTAACAAGGCAAGTCACCCCTCATTAGATGCGTCAGGGTGTCTTCTTTCCAAAATGGTATGGTTTGTTTATCCTTTCTTCACTTCTGTAGTTGTTATAACCATTTTTGTACAGACAAGTAATGTTTGAGAAAATGTTAGAAAAATTTAAGGTTGTAGTAGAAGTCGTCTTGCACTTCTAGCGCCCCCTGAGGTAGTTAAACTCATACCAATGGGGTGTCATATTTCTCCTAACAGCACTAGCTAAGAACCCTAGCTAATGAATATATTTGGAAACTCCATGGTTTTCACAAATTTCAGTACATTTAAAGGGGCAGAAATGTAAGAAAATGCCTTTTTTTTTTTTTTAGCACCACCTTCTGGAGGCACTCCAGGCTTGGGGTAACATGGCTAATTTCCGATCATTAGATGCGGCAGGGTGTCTTCTTTTCAAAATGGTATGGTTTGTGTACCCTTTCTTCACTTCTGTAGTTGTTATAACCATTTTTGTACAGACAAGTAATGTTTGAGAAAATGTTAGAAAAATTAGAGGCTGCAGTAGGTGTAGTTTTGTACTTGTAGCACCCCCTGAGGTAGGTAAACTCATACCAATGAGGTGTCATTTTTGTCCTAAGAGCCCTAGCTAATGAATACATTTGGAAATGCCACGGTTTTCACAGATTTCAGTACATTTGAAGGGGCAGAAATGTAAGAAAATGCCTTTTTTTTCATTAGCGCCACCTTCTGGAGACATTTGTGCACACCAGGCACCAGAAATATATATAGTTTTATATAGTTATTCCACTGTTTTAGGGTAGCTTTACCACAAAAAATCCTAGAATGCGCATATTATTTTATAAAGTTGAAAATGTCATTTTGCGCTGCTGGTGATTAGGGCTCTATGCTAGCCATGGACGTAGGAAAAACTAGACAAATTTGATATTTTTTTACTCGGGGGACTCGGGGCTTTTTCAAATAATTGAAACTTTTTCAATAAAGGTAAATGTTTTTGATACATAGTATGTGATTTTAGCAAAATTAGTACATTTTCACTTTTTTGTCATTATGACATCATAGCTTTTTGCACAATGTAAAATTCTCTTCATGTAAGGTACCATGAGAAAGCGCAATTCGTTCTGAAAAAAAACAATATATAGTTTTCCATATTTAAATAAAAATCCCCAGAGGAAATCAAGCCTAAACGAAAGAATAGCAAAAATGCTGAAAAAGTGTCTGGCCTGCAGGGTACAGGAAATGGCCCAAGCCTCTGGCACTGAAGGGGTTAATATACTTTGGGACTTTCTGCTCAAGATAAAGAAATGCAATTCGGGAGAAAAACATTGATTTAAATTGGGTTTTTAATCCCTTTAATGCAAGAAAGTCTTACAACACATTGAAAAGCATGCAGCAGATTAAGAACTTCATTTTCACAATTTTCATTTGTTCTGTGGTGCAGTTGGTGCATTTCAGAATTGCACTTGTTTACCCTAATGCATAAGTACTTTAGGGTCTTAGGTCAAAAGGCAAAGTAAAGTTTTTCTGGAGTAAACCAACTGCGTTATAGGAACAATAGCCCCCCTGCCCTTGGGCCAACTCATCCCTTATGTCCTCCTCTTCTCAAATAGCTATGGTATTGAGCGCTAAAGAAGTAAATATTGTACATCTATGCTAATTACCATATATCAAAATTTACCACACATAAATTTGTCATACATAAATAAAATAAATGTTATCTCTAGTGTTCTAACTCATGAGTGTTTACCACTCATTTTAGCAAAAATTGCGTACCCCCTTTTGTAAAACCAACATACAGGCCAGAAAAACATATGGTATAAGAAACGAAAACAAATATACTTTCATTTTTCATAAAAATTATATATATACCATGTCACCTATACACTCACCATATTGTGATTACAATGAGGCACAATCTTCCATCCTGACCTGGATGGACATGAGTATCCACACAACAGACAACTTTACCAAAGTGGGTATTATGCAATTCCCCCCCATAGAACCAGACTGATAACATAGGTAATACAGCCAAAACTAATGCACATATAAGAATAGGCATTGGTTGTGCAACATAAAACCCATTATTCATAACTGCACAGGTACAAGTCAACCCAGATGACAACAAAAAGACTATGCCACACAGAACAAAAGACTGTGACTATAATGATGCTGACCCTATAATAATAATAACTCAATTATAATACTACAAAAAAAAAAGATATTGCTATATACGAGGAGACTCCAAGGCCTCATTTAACTCCAAAGGTAGTATAGCAGAAAGTCTAAAACTCAATTAACATTTTCTGTTATTTAGACTCTGAATTCTATCATACATGGGGGAGGCTGACATAAATTCAATGGGAATGACCTTAAAGGGATAGTAATGTTTCATAATAAAAGCAGCTCTAATTAATCATCATAGTATTTGGACTTTGGAGAGTGTTATCTCAGTTCTGTCAGAGTTGTAGTTCAGGAGTAATTCAGAGAGGGACAATCTTCAGTTAAGATAAGGGAAAAACCTGAAAAGCTTGTCAAGGGGGGCAGGGCTTTCATTGTTTTCATATAAAGAAGATTGTCCCCTGCTGTTATCGTTCTGGTCTATGCACTGCATTCCACATCTGAGAAGAGATGGCTTACACTAGGTAAAAGGGGCAGGGAGCGGAAACTTTGCTCGTGAATATCTCTTAAACCATAAAGGTTTGAGAGATAAGACATATCATTATTCATGTTTTTTTAATGCCTACAAAATAAAATAAAGTTAAAACAAAGTATTACTATCCCTTTAAGTCCTACTGTACACTTGTTGTGGTGACTCAGGAAGTGTCTCGAGACACTATGTTGTAGAAATCCTTTATATATGTTCCTCTTTTGTTGACCTCTTCGGGTTCTAAGATTTTGAGTGGTCCGTCCCACATACTGTAGGCTACAAGGACACATCAAAAAGTAGATCACAAAACTTGATGCACAATTTATGAAACTCTTGAGCATAAGACTAGAGGTGGGCAAAAAGTGAGAAAAAATTCCCACATGACTTTTCATTAAAAAACAGACGATTTTTCTCTTTTTTCGCAGAAGATTTTCCTTTTCTCTAATGCAAAATGTTCCTCCTTTTCACCTATTCCAGCAAATTTTTTGCATATTCCAAAACATTTTTCATCTATTCTAACGCATTTGTCTCCTATTCTAACACATTTTTCTCTTATGCCAACACATTTTTTGTCCTATGTTTAATATGGCGCAACATTTCCCAGCACAATATTACTTCTTCTGATGGCTGTAGTGGAGGAATATGTATCTGGAAGTCAAAGTTGTGAGTCCTAGAGCAACATATACATTTAAAAATGTGTTAGCATGCAGAGTGCATTCGTTCTTTGCTCAAAACACTTACTTCCTGCTTAAGTGACACTGGCACATATTCATGATTATGTCAAGTGAAAAAAATAAAAAAATAGGTACAACGTGGTAGTGGTGGTGGGGGACTGGCATGGTGTGATTGGTGGGACCTTGACAAACTGCATCCACCCTGGGAGGAGAGGGATCATCATCAACATTTACTGCACATGCTGCAGCAACCATTGCTGCAGTCAGTTTTTATACTAGCAAAAACAAAAGAAGAAGGGAGCACACAATCTAAGTGTAGACTGCTTTAAAGTATAGTGGCCACCACAGATAAGTATCACCTTCTTTAGCGTTCAGTGATCATACATGTTTCTGAGGCATAGACCAGACTCACAGTATAACAGCAATTATTGTATAACCCCCTGTATCACTCACCCCCCGTCTAACTAATATCTCTATATCAGGTAAGTATAATTGACACCAATATATCATAAAGGGGTTTTTGAGAATTACTTGGGGAATAGTTTAAACAGATATACAAGCATGCACCATCATGCCACAATATATAATATGTAATATGTACCAAAAAATACTAATGGTAGAAAAATATGTATATTTACTTGATCTCAGTTACAGTAACAAATATAAAAAATATTTTAAAAACATGTACAGGCTAGAAAAATCAATGTGAAAAATATAAAAATCCTACTCTGATCCCTTACCCTATGCGTTACATGGTTTAAAACCATTTCCTCAGGGGTCTAGCTACCAGTCACTTTTCATTCTCACCTTTTTATGTGTACAGTTCCTCCAATTCACACCAAAAAAGATGCTATGTGTTATTGTTCTTGGAACACATAAGCTTTCCATTTCATCTCTTCACTATGACCTATACCTATACCACTCACTCCCCCTCCACTTACGGTCCTGAGTGAATTACTTCCTTCACATGATCGCCTCCTCCCTCACTCATATGTGGAAAGCATATAAGCTACACCTACCGGATCCACTGTATTGCATGTGCTCAGCTCTCCTTTATATCGGCATATCGGTACAGGTAACACGTTTGGAACACAGATGTGTTCCACTTCCTATACCTGAGGTGCTTACAGTGGGGCAAAAAAGTATTTAGTTAGCCACCAATTGTGCAAGATCTCCCACTTAAAAAGATGAAAGAATACAGGAAATCGCATTGTAGGATTTCTAATGAATTAATTGGTAAATTCCTCGGTAAAATAAGTATTTGGTCACTTACAAACATGCAAGATTTCTGGCTCTCACAGACCTGTAACTTCTTCTTTAAGAGTCTCCTCTGTCCTACACTCGTTACCTGTATTAATGGCACCTGTTTGAACTTGTTATCTGTATAAAAGACACCTGTCCACAACCTCAAACAGTCACACTCCAAACTCCACTATGACCAAGATCAAAGAGCTGTCGAAGGACACCAGAAACAAAATTGTAGACCTGCACCAGGCTGGGAAGACTGAATCTGCAATAGGCAAGCAGCTTGGTGTGAAGAAATCAACCGTGGGAGCAATTATTCGTAAATGGAAGACATACAAGACCACTGATAATCTCCCTCGATCTGGGGCTCCACGCAAGATCTCACCCCGTGGTGTCAATATGATCACAAGAACGGTGAGCAAAAATCCCAGAACCACATGGGGGGACCTAGTGAATGACCTGCAGAGAGCTGGGACCAAAGTAACAAAGGCTACCATCTGTAACACACTACGTTGGCAGGGACTCAAATCATGCAGTGCCAGACGTGTCCCCCTGCTTAAGCCAGTACATGTCCGGGCCCGTCTGAAGTTTGCTAGAGAGCGTTTGGATGATCCAGAAGAGGATTGGGCGAATGTCATATGGTCAGATGAAACCAAAGTAGAACTTTTTGGTAAAAACTCAACTCGTCATGTTTGGAGGAGAAAAAATGCTGAGTTGCATCCAAAGAACACCATACCTACGGTGAAGCATGGGGGTGGAAACATCATGCTTTGGGGCTGTTTTTCTGCAAAGGGACCAGGACGACTGATCAGTGTAAAGGAAAGAATGAATGGGGCCATGTATCGTGAGATTTTGAGTGAAAACCTCCTTCCATCAGCAAGGGCATTGAAGATGAAACGTGGCTGGGTCTTTCAGCATGACAATGATACCAAACACACCGCCCGGGCAACGAAGGAGTGGCTTTGTAAGAAGCATTTCAAGGTCCTGGAGTGGCCTAGCCAGTCTCCAGATCTCAACCCCATAGAAAATCTTTGGAGGGAGTTGAAAGTCCTTGTTGCCCAGCGACAGCCCCAAAACATCACTGCTCTAGAGGAGATCTGCATGGAGGAATGGTCCAAAATACCAGCAACAGTGTGTGAAAACCTTGTGAAGACTTACAGAAAACGTTTGACCTCTGTCATTGCCAACAAAGGGTATATAACAAAGTATTGATATGAACTTTTGTTATTGACCAAATACTTATTTTCCACCATAATTTGCAAATAAATCCTTTAAAAATCAGACAATGTGATTTTATGGATTTTTTTGTCTCATTCTGTGTCTCATAGTTGAAGTGTACCTATGATGAAAATTACAGGCCTCTCTCATCTTTTTAAGTGGGAGAACTTGCACAATTGGTGGCTGACTAAATACTTTTTTGCCCCACTGTATATTACCACTACTATATATAAGGTCTAGGGAGCAGTTTAATAAATAAACACATACCGAACCACAGAACTCTTTTATATATAAATGAGTTGTTAATTATCTAATGCCCTACAGTCCTTCATCTCCATGAATAAAACTCAGCAAAGTTGGAAACCATGGCAACACCATAATCAATATAACACTGCCACACATGATACATAATGTGCCCCATTCATCCAGTATTCAAAAGAGTATATATATCAAGTTGAAAATGACTGACACACTAAATATATTCTATGCCAACCTATATAGTCTATATTCTCTTAAAAACTTACACATATTTCATGAGGCTGAGAGTGACCAGAAGACAGTGCAGCAATTATACTTCCCAAAGACAGAAGACTATATTTTTTCACACAAAACCTCCTACTTCAATTTCTTCATTGAGTCCCTCTGGTAACATAGTTTGTAATGTATGGATCCAGAGGGACTCTTTTTGACACAACGTTTGAAAACTATTTGGTACCAACGCTGGAACATATTCGATACCTTTTACTGTGAAACCCTGGTTCTTTCCTAATTGGCACTGACTACAGTGCCTCGGGGCACGATTTTCTAAATCCTTTTTTAGCTATGCTTCTCTTATTGCTCCCCTATTCACATTCTAAGGGTCCTACTTATATGGCCCACATATCTCTTACCTCACTGACAGGTAATCAGGTAGATAACATATTTGTTGTCACAACTTATAAATTGTTGTATAGAATATTTATTTTTAACATCAGATATTCCTTCATAGAAACATAGAATTTGACAGCAGATAAGAACCATTTGGCCCATCTAGTCTGCCCATTTTCCTATGTAAAAACCTCAAACCTTTTTGGGTCCTTGGTCTTTTCTTATGTTAAGGACAGCCTTATGCCTATCCCATGCATGCTTGAATTATGTCACTGTATTAACTTCTACCTCTTCCACTTATCTACTACCCACTCAGAGAAGTAAAACTTTCTTACCTTACGTCTAAACCTGTGTCCCTATAGTTTTAGACTATGGCCTCTTGTCCTAACACTTTTACTCCTTTGAAATGTACTTCCATTCTGCACTTTGTTGAATCTCTTCATGTATTTGAATGTTTCTATGATATCCCTTCTCTCTCTTCTCTCCTCCAAACTATACATGTTCAGATCCTTTAGTCTATCCTGATATGTCTTTTCCTGTAAACCAGTCACCATTATAGTAGCCCTTCTCTGAATTTTCTCTAGAGTATCTATATCCTCCTGGAAATGGGGTCTCCAGTACCGTACACAATACTCTAGATGAGGTCTAACTAGAGATCTGTAGATTGGCATGACCACTTCCTTTTTCTACTACTAATGCCCCTAGCTATACAACCCAGCACCCTGCTTGCATTCCCCGCTGGTTTATTACAATGCCTGTCTACCTTTAAGTCATTAGAAATAATTATTCCCAAATCCCTTTCCATGTTGTCTATGACAGCACAGTACCCTTAACAATATATTTTTCCGTTAGATTTTTATGTCCCAAGTGCATTATTTAACATTTATCAACATTAAACTGCAGCTGCCGCACTCTTGTCCATCCTTCAAAATGTTTAGCTCTATGTACCATAGTTGCACAGCAAAGAAAACTTTTTACCACACCTATAATTGCCTATCACATGCAGCAGGAAATTTTGACTACTGTTCTGTTCCGTAATCTTTTTGGGTCTACTTTTTGCTATGTGATCTCTTAAATGTTTGCATTTCCTAACTGCTGGAAGATTTCCTATACTTGCCTCCAATAATCTGTCTTGTTGAAGTATAACCCAATATTTTTTGAATATACTTTGAATATCCATATATTACATTATACATTTTATTGGGTGATAAGGGGTTCACTTTTAAAATAGCACATTCTAAACGGCAAGGCCACATTTTGCGCATTAAGCATGTCGCCTAGATTTAAAGGGCTACATGAGAAACTCGCTCTGCATATAAGCGCAAGATTCTCATGTTGGGTGTTTAAACACGCTTAAACACAACCCCTTAGAGTCCATGTTATTGCTCACATTAACCCTTTCAGTGCCGACATGCTTAATGCGCAAAATGCGGCCACGTCGTTCATACCCTCTATCATCAAAATATTTCTGCAGTGCCGCTCCCTTCTCCATAAAGTCATTGTTCTTACTGCAATTCCTCCTCAAATGGTGGTATTAGCCATAAGACACATAATGTAACCATCTGGGCAAATGACAGCTGTCAGCCTGAATATACGGATTTCTAGATAGTACTTTTATAGTCAAATCCAAAAATTGAACTTGATGTGAACTAATATTGTAAGTTGAATGTATGCCCCTATCATTGTGATTTATCCTATCTATAAAGAAACAAGAGATGTACATGAGTCTTTCCAAAGTAAAATAATATTGTCAATGTATCTGCCATATAGAACCAGGCTGCCCCCCCCATGCAACCCAAGAGACCCCTCAGAATCTCCTAGTGTCCAATAAATAGGATGGCATAGGAGGGGGGCAAACCTGGTGATAGTACTCCTAATATGTAAAAAGAAATGATCCTAAAACTCAAAAAATGTATGTGTTAATGCACATTTTATGCATGCTACTATAAACTCTTTTTGTAAATCTAACGTCTGTTGATCTTTATCTAAAAATACTTAATGGTTTCTAATCCTAATCCGTGTTGTATAATGAAGTAACCTCAAGAGTTGCCCAGATGTACTTATCTTGTTTCCATTTGAAATTATTTAACACCTTTAATATGTGCTGAGTGTCTCATACGAAGAGAGCTACACTAAATATTTCTGAAGGAACACATCTATAAATGCCGATACATTAGACAAAAAATAATTTATTACCGAAATAATGGGGTGCCCAGGAGTATCTACTGTAGATTTGTGCAATTTTGGAATATGATAAAAATATGGAAAGGATGTATTTGATATATTAAAAAACGTATGTTCCTCTTTTGTAATAATATTTCTCCTTGAGTGCCCCATCTGTCAGGTCTCTCAACAATTTACAGAAGTCATCATTAGGACATCTGTCCAGTTTTTTGTATGAAATTGCATCATTGCCCCCTTTTATATAATCTGCCGTATCTTGTACAAGTATTGCCCCCCTTGTCCGCTTCGTGGATCGTTATATTTTTAGAATACATTTTGCATAGCCTTCATTCCTTTTTGGGTCATATTAAATCTTTTACATTTTTTATCTTTTATATAAGTATTATAATCCTCTATAACAAACTTAAAAATGTTTCCACGCATGGACCTCTCCATTGAGTTGGATAAAATTGGGACATAGCTCTGAGGTTAGAATTAATGATCGTTACTTCTCCATCTTCCTCTTCCTTTTTATTTTGTAACTCCTCATTTTCTCCCTTTAATTCTTCTAAAATAAGAGGAGCATTAATATCCTCTATTTCTTATTCAATATCATCTCCATTTTCTGCTTTTCTGTTTTTCTTTATGCTGTTAAAAAATCTTTTTAATGATAGTTTTCTAGTAAATTGCTGGAGGTCTATGAAGAAATCAAAATCATTGGAGAAGGCAGTAGGTGCAAATTTTAAGCCTCTATACAATACTTCAAATTCAAAGGGATCCAGATCTTTACTAGAAAGATTATATATCCCTTCTCTACATTCTTGAAATTTTAAACCTTCTTTCAATTCCTTGCTCATTTTACCTCCTCTTCCCCTGCCACCTCTGCCCAAAAAACCTGGGGAAGAGGAGTTGTCACGGTTTGTTTTGACTCTCAGACACAGAGTTAAGATAAAAACACAACTTTATTGAACTTTTAAAGAGACCCCTCGCGGGTTTGGCATACACATATAACAACACGTAATTCGTACAATGCAATAGTGAATAATGGTACAGTGAATAATAGAAAGGCTCTACTGGCCTTGCCAATACCAGGTAAGGCAACCTTAAGACTGGCACAATATGGAAATAGGTTCTACCGGCCTTACCAATATACTGGGCAAGGCAGCCTGGAGGCTTGCATAACAAAAGAAGAGGTTCTACCGGCCCTACCAATATACCGGGCAAGGCTGCCTTGAGACTGACACAACGAGAGAGGAGGCTCTACCGGCCCTGCCAATATACCGGGCAAGGCAGCCTTTAGACTGGCACAACGAGAGAGGAGACTCTACCGGCCTTGCCAATATACCGGGCAAGGCAGCCTCACTAGACGCAGAGAACTGAAAGTACTGGTGCATAAGCGGAGAAGGCCTCAGCGACTTGAATATTGGTGGAGTAGACCAGTCGCCTATACTGAGCACACAGAGGCCCGCTTATGCAGAGACCCTGCTGGGGCTGTATAGGTGTCAACGAGCACCCGGTAATGATGGAACAAATCAGTACCCGCGTACTGGACCAACTATGACACTGCTGGTGCTAAAAGGATACTGAGAGCAAGCGGTATAAATGGAGCAAACCAGTACCCGCGTACTGGACTACACAAGACTCTACCGGTGCAGTATGGAACGCAGCAAGCAACTGGTTATACATGGAGCGAACCAGTACCCGCGTAATGGATTACACAAAACTCTACCGGTGCAGTATGGAACGCAGCAAGCAACCGGTTATACATGGAGCAAACCAGTACCCATGTACTGGATTACACAAGACTCTACCGGTGCTGTATGGAACGCAGCAAGCAACCAGTTATACATGGAGCGAACCAATACCCGCGTAGTGGATTACACAAGACTCTACCGGTGCTGAATAGAACGCAGCAAGCAACCGGTTATACATGGAGCGAACCAGTACCCGCATACTGGATTACACAAAACTCTACCGGTGCTGTATGGAATGCAGCAAGCAACCGGTTATACATGGAGTGGACCAGTACCCACGTACTAGATTACACTAAACTCTACCGGTGCTGTATGGAACGCAGCAAGCAACCGGTTACACATGGAGCGAACCAGTACCTGCGTATTGGATACACAATACTCTACCGGTGCTGTATGGAACGCAGCAAGCAACCGGTTATACATGGAGCGGACCAGTACCCGCGTACTGGACTACACAAGTCACTGAATGATAATAATGTCGCCCAAGGCGGCATGAAGGAGGAGATTCTGCACGCGATTCAGGAGCTGGAACACAGCCAGGTCAGGACAGGAAGCAGGAACAGTAACGGCAGCCAACCGGATCGGGAACGGCAGCAGGAACAACAGCCCAAACCGGATCAGGAACGGAGGCAGGAACCAGTACACTGAGGAAGCTGTCAGGCAGGTACACAGGTGATTTCTGGAGCGTAGTAGAATCAATCAAGGCCCAGGAAGCTCGTTCTTCTGGATCATAACCCTTCCAATGTACCAAATACTGCAATTTTCCTCTAAGTCTGCGGGAATCAATGATACTCTGAACTTCGTACTCCTCCTGACCTTCAACCTCTATAGGCCCTTGCACCACAGGGTTAGTAGTATAACAGTTGCATACAAGGGGTTTGAGGAGAGACACATGGAACACATTATGAATATGCATCGAAGCAGGGATGTCCAAAGCATAGGAGACAGGGTTGATTTTACGAATCACCCTATAAGGACCAATAAACCGAGGAGCCAATTTGTTAGACGGAACTTGTAGTTTGAGGTTTCTGGAGGAAAGCCATACTCTGTCCCCAACCTGGAAGGAAACCGCTGGCAGCCGTCTATGATCGGCATGATGCTGATGGTGCTGGAAAGACTGACTGAGTGCCCTCTGGACCTGTGCCCATGTGGAGCGGAGCTGCTCGATATGCTCATCCAGAGCTGGAACCTGCTTCGACTGGAATGAATCCGGGAGCAAACAAGGCTGGAACCTATAATTGATCAGAAAAGGGGAGCTCCCGGATGAAGAATTAACCGCACAGTTCCTGGCGAACTCTGCCCAAGGCAACAGGTCAGCCCAGTTATCATGATGGTCAGTAAAAAAACAGCGCAGGACTGCAGCATATCCCTGAAGATATCATTAATCAGTTCTTGAAATACTGCGGATACATTACAGAGACCAAACGGCATAACTAGATATTCATAGTGCCTGGATCTAGTGTTAAAGGCTGTTTTCCACTCATCACCAGCTCTGATCCGAATCAGGTTATAAGCAGCACGTAGGTCCAGTTTAGTAAAAACTGAGGAACCTTTTAACCTGTCAAATAATTCGGTGATGAGTGGTATCGGATAAGCGTTTTTTGACATTAATTTGTTTAGGCCACGGTAATCAATGCACGGTCTCAGTTCGCCATACTTTTTTTTTCACAAAAAAGAATCCAGCCCTAGCTGGAGATGTGGATTTCCTTACAATCCCTCTCTTGAGGGCATCTGAAATGTATTCCTCCATAGCTTGGTTCTCATCACAAGACAGTGGCCGGAGGCAAATCAATAGCACAATCATAGGATCTGTGCTGGGGTAGGGTGCCAGCCTCTCCCTTACTAAACACATTGCTGAATTGTTGATATTCATCAGGCAATGAAGGGGAGGTACACATAATCTTAACCGGGTGGGATACACAGTGCTCCATACAATGATACACAATGCTCCATACAACACTGAGACCAAGCAGATATTTCACATTTTTGCCAATCAAACTGAGGATTATGAAGCTGCAACCAGGGAAATTCCAGAATGACTGCGTAGTGTGGAGAATTGATAATCTGGAACTGCTGTTCCTCTTTATGAAGCGCCCCAATGGTCATAGGTAATGGTATAGTTTCAAAGGTAACCTGTGCAGGTTCTAGAGGTCTGCTGTCAATAGCTTCAATAGTGAGAGGGGATTCTCTTTCGACTAACGGAATCTTATGCCGTTCAGCAAAGGCATTATCCATAAAATATCCAGCTGCGCTGGAGTCAACCAGGGCCAGAACCTCCACCGAGTGATCTGCCCAAGAGAGTACCACCTGTATGGTGGGTTTCTGTATGATCAAACCTGGAGACGGTTGAACACCACCTAGGGCCTGTCCCCCAAGGTACCCTAGGTGTGTTCGTTTCCCGGACGTACGGGACAAGATCTTAGCAGGTGCCCAGTTTTGCCACAATATAAGCACAACCCCTGCCTTCTGCGGTGTGCTTTTTCCTCCTTGGTTAGTCTTGTGAAGCCTAATTGCATAGGTTCACCTGCTTCCCATAACTGGTCATTAGGCTTAGGTGCCAAAGGAGGGATGGGTGGGCAAAATGAACTGCTAAAGCCGTTATTTTTTTACCATAACCTACGGTCCTTAACCATCAATCTCTCACGGATCCGAGTGTCAATTAGGATAACATAATCAATATATTCGTCTAGATCAGTAGGCAACTCTTTAGCTGCGGTTTCATCTTTGATCTGCTCACTCAAACCTTGAGCAAAGGCTGCCAGCAACGCCTCATTATTCCAACCTACCTCTGCTGCCAAGGTGCGGAATTCAATAGGTTCTACTGGCCTTACCAATATACCTGGCAAGGCAGCCTGGAGGCTTGCATAACAAAAGAGGAGGCTCTACCGGCCCTGCCAATATACCGGGCAAGGCAGCCTTGAGACTGGCACAACAAGAGAGGAGGCTCTACCGGCCCTGCCAATATACTGGGCAAGGCAGCCTTGAGACTGACACAAAGAGAGAGGAGGCTCTACTGGCCTTACCAATATACCGGGCAAGGCAGCCTTTAGACTGGCACAACGAGAGAAGAGACTCTACCGGCCTTGCCAATATACCGGGCAAGGCAGCCTCGCTAGACCCAGAGAACTGCAAGTACTGGTGCATAAGAGGAGAAGGCCTCAGCGACTAGAATATTGTGGAGTAAACCAGTCGCCTATACTGAGCACACAGAGGCCTTGCTGGGGCTGTATAGGAGTCAACTAGCACCCGGTAATGATGGAGCAAATCACTACCCGTGTACTGGACCAACTATGACACTGCCGGTGCTAAAAGGATACTGACAGCAAGCGGTATAAATGTAGCGAACCAGTACCCGTGTACTGGACTACACAAGACTCTACCAGTGCAGTATGGAACGCAGCAAGCAACCGGTTATACATGGAGCAAACCAGTACCCGCGTACTGGATTACAAAAGACTCTACCGATGCTGTATGGAACGCAGCAAGCAACCAGTTATACATGGAGCGAACCAGTACCCGCGTACTGGATTACACAGGACTCTACCGGTGCAGTATGGAACGCAGCAAGCAACCGGTTATACATGGAGCGGACCAGTACCCACGTACTGGATTACGCAAAACTCTACCGGTGCTGTATGGAACGCAGCAAGCAACCGGTTATACATGGAGCGAACCAATACCCGCATACTGGATTACACAAGACTCTACCGGTGCTGTATGGAACGCAGCAAGCAACCTGTTATACATGGAGTGAACCAATACCCGCGTACTGGATTACACAAGACTCTACCGGTGCTGTATGGAATGCAGCAAGCAACCGGTTATACATGGAGCGAACCAGTACCCGCGTACTGGATTACACAAAACTCTACCGGTGCTGTATGGAACGCAGCAAGCAACCGGTTATACATGGAGCAGACCAGTACCTGCTTACTGGATTACACTAAACTCTACCGGTGCTGTATGGAACGCAGCAAGCAACCGGTTATACATGGAGCGAACCAATACCCGCGTACTGGATTACACAAGACTCTACCGGTGCTGTATGGAATGCAGCAAGCAACCTGTTATACATGGAGTGAACCAATACCCGTGTACTGGATTACACAAGACTCTACCGGTGCTGTATGGAATGCAGCAAGCAACCGGTTATACATGGAGCGAACCAGTACCCGTGTACTGGATTACACAAAACTCTACCGGTGCTGTATGGAACGCAGCAAGCAACCGGTTATACATGGAGCAGACCAGTACCCGCGTACTGGATTACACTAAACTCTACCGGTGCTGTATGAAACGCAGCAAGCAACCGGTTATACATGGAGCGAACCAGTACCCGCGTACTGGATACACAAGACTACAGATAGAGAGGAGCTAAGTTCCTTCTCCCAGGCCAAGGCGTAGGATGATTTATCAGGTACCATAGAACCCATAAGGATAGAACAGACAGCGCTAAGAAAATTAGTCTTATTTCCTATGGAAGGCAACAGTAGATTCTCTATGGTCGACAAAGGACGAGTGAAGCACCTGCGGATTGATGGTTGGGTGAGGAAGTGTTTGATCCTGAGGTACCTTCAGATCTCCACAGGAGGAAATGAGTATTTGGACTGTAAGTCAATGAAGTCAAAGATCCTGGTATCATCACTAAGGTCTCTAAAACAAAGATCCAGCTGGGAGGACCATCGAGGGAACTGGGAAGACTGGACAGAGTACAGAGAGGATTGATCCAAAAATACTCTGGCAAATGGGGAAGGGAAGTCCATCAGTTTCCTTTTTCTATTAAGAATGTCCCAAGTGGAAAAGATCACCCGAAGAATGGGGTGGGATTTTATGAGTTTACTTCTTTTTTTTTGCCTTCTTTTGGATTAACGATGGTAAACAGGAATAGGAAAAGGGTTGAACTAGATGGACACAAGTCTTTTTTCAACCTAAATTACTATATAAGTACATTTTCTAGGAAGAAGAGCTTCGTCAAGAGGACAGAAAGAAGGAAGGAAAGCTCTTTCGAGCTGGACCCAAAGTTTGTGAGAGCCATTAATCTGCCAATCTAAAATAGAGGTCATGAGCGCTGCTTGATGGTATCGACACAGATCAGGGATGCCTAGTCCGACCGACAATCTGTCCCTTTGATGCATTTTTTTACGGCCCCAGAGAAAGTCAGAGTGGAGCTGGGTAGCCAAGGCAAAGAAGGAGTTGGGGAGTGAGACCTGAAGAGTTTGAAACAGACAGAAGAAATGAGGGAGGATCATCATTTTAATGGTATGGGCTCTTCCTATACACAAAATATGTAGGGACTTCTATTTAAAGGGACACTAATGTTCGTGTTCTGTAGAGGTTAAAAAAATAAATTATTTGCCAGTAAAGTTCCTCCCTCCCCTTCTCCTGACATCAGCTCTGTGCTGACAGCAGCAGATCCCAGTCCAGGTACCAACCAGCCGCTCTGCAGCAGAACTGAAAACATGTTATTTAAAAAGAATTACTATATTGGAAAGGTCTACAAAGTGTACCTAGTTTGTTAGACCGTTCCAATGAAGTGGTTGTTTTTAAACATTGAGATTTTGGATCTGCTGAAGAGCCTCCTCGAGTCGGCCGACTCGAATCTCCTGCTGCCAGGTTTACAGCTGACAGCAGGAAAAGGGAAACTTTACAGGTAAATATCTCTCAAACCATAAAGGTTTGAGAGATAGGATTTGTGCCACATATTTTTTTTTAACCTCTACAAAACAAGAATAATTTTTCATGGGACATTATTGTCCCTTTAAAAAGATCCTTTAATGGAATGCTTTAAGTAGGGGCAGGGAAGTTCATAGGGTAGAGAAGTTTGATACGGGAAGGAATACAGACTCCTAAGTATTTAAAGTGGAACTATCATCTTCTTAATATTGATCCCCAATACATTAGTAATATAGCGACAAGCAAAGGCATACCTGTATTATGTTTAATAAGTCCATGTTATTGAAGTAATCCACCTTCTTCTGCTGGCATCCAGAGCACAGAGCTTACAAGAGAAGCTCTGTGAGCCTGCACAGGCAGCAACTTCCATTACCTTAAAGTAACCAACGGACATTACCACTAATCCGGGCAGTGCACAGGACAGACAGCGTAGACTCAGAGTCAATTTTCCTCTAAGATGTCTGAGCTGTTGTCCACTGGATGCCTGCACAAGAAAGTGGATTAGTTCAATAACGCTGACTATTTAACATAATAAAAGTATGCCTATGCCTGTCGCTATATTAGTAATGTTTTGGGGGGCAATATTATAAAGATGATAGTTCTGCTTTAATAGCAGAGGGGGGGGAAAGAACAATGAGCAAAGTGAGAGTCTGAAGATCTAGAAAGATGTGTAAGGCTTCAGATTTCTGTACATTAATTTTGAAGTCCGACATCTGTGAAAACAAATTCAGTTCAGACATAAAAGTGGGGAGCGCCTGACTCAGGGCAGTGATAGACAGTAAGACATCATCTGCGAACATAGATATAGTTTGTGAACCGATAGTTTGTTAAGCGATAAAGGGGTTGCTTTGTAAATGTTGTGCTAGTGCCTCCATAATTAAAACAGAAAGTGAGGGCAACAATGGACAACCCTGCCTAGGTGTCACAGTTTTAAGTAACGTTAAGATCAGCTTTATTGAAAATAATCAGTAAGGAAAGATCAACCCACTCAGGCCCAGATAAGGACAGTACCGTGGTACTTCCCAAATCTGGCACAGGTCAGGATGAACAGAAATAATATGCAAGAAACAATACAACAGGAACTAAGTAGGCTTGATCCATCAACTGGATACTGGAACAGAGTAAACCACAACAGTACCAAACCGCGAAAGGCACAATAAGAATAGCGGCAGGTAACTGCAGGACAAATCCCTAGAATGCTAGGGATAGAGGAGGCAAAACAGATAGGACACTGGCAAGTGACCAAGTCCCTAGAACGCTAGGGATAGTGGAGGTAACACCTATAGGACACTGGCAAGTGACCGAGTCCCTAGAACTCTAGGGATAGTGGATGCAGCACAGATAGGACACTGGCAAGTGACCGATTCCCTAGGATGCTAGGGATAGCAGAGGAAACTCAGATAGGACACTGGCAAGTGACCGAGTCCCTAGAATGCCAGGGATAGCGGTAGCAACACAGATAGGGCACTGACAAGTGACCGATTCCCTAGGATGCTAGGTATAGGGAAGGAAACACAGATAGGACACTGGCAAGTGACTGATTTCCTAGGACGCTAGGGATAGCGGAGGCAACACAGATAGGATACTGGCAAGTGACCAGAGCTACTCGCAACTCAGTCTCCCAGGTGATCTAAGGAGAGACAGGCCAAGCAGGCGCTGTAGCGGAAGTAGCTGAGTAACGAGAGCGAAAGCAATGGGCTCAGGGTACGCACACAGAAGGGTCAGAAGCCAGAATGCCAGATCGGTACACACTGGGGTAGTAGCCAGGGTGACTTTGTTGAACAATCTGAGATTTTATCTGACTGGTTTCGACAGAAGCGATATCCAAAACAGCTTATTTTTAATTCTAGAAACAGGGCTAGTCAATTGAAAGGAGAACGAAAAATATTGAGAAGAAAATTAAAGGGGATAAAGAAGGGGATTTCCCCTTATTTATAATATAATAATAAAACTGAACAACTTAATAAGATTCTTACTAGTGTTGAGCGAGCACCCCGATGCTCGGGTGCTCGGGTGCTCTGACCGAGCACCCCCTGAGGCTCGAGTGCTCGGCCGAGCACCCGAGCCCCATTGCATATAATGGGGCGACACGAGCATTACACCAGGCACCCCCTGCTCTGATGAGGGGAGGGTGCCTGGTCAATGCCCCCCTTCATCTCCGCTATGCCCCCTTCATCTCCAAATGCCCCCTTCATCTCCGCAATGTCCCCCTTCATCTCCGCTATGCCACCTTCATCTCCGCTATGCCCGTCTTCCACAATGTCCCCCTTCATCTCCGCTATGCCCCTCTTCCACAATGTGCCCCTTCATCTCCGCTATGCCCCTCTTCCACAATGTCCCCCTTCATCTCCTCTATGGCATAGAGGAGATGAAGGGGGACATTGTGGAAGAGGGGCATAGCGGAGATGAAGGGGCACATTGTGGAAGAGGGGCATAGCGGAGATGAAGGGGGACATTGTGGAAGACGGGCATAGCGGAGATGAAGGGGGACATTGTGGAAGAGGGGCATAGAGTCTATGCCCCTCTTCCACAATGTCCCCCTTCATCTCCGCAATGCCCCCTTCATCTCCGCAATGCCCCCGTACCTCCAGTCCCTGGTGGTCCAGCGGAGCGTCTTCGGATCTGTGCCTCTTCCGGCACAGATCCCCGCCACCCGAACATGGCGGACGAGTACCGCCATGTGCCGAGCAGAGCGATGCTCGAGCCGATCCGAGCATCGGCCGAGCACGCTCGCTCAACACTAATTCTTACCAAACATTGGGGTATCCCAATGAAGGACCCATTGTTGGCAGATATTATTCCGACAAGACCGAAAATAGTACACAGGAGAGCCCCTCCTTTAAAGAATATGATAGCACCTTCCAAAATTGTACATAATAGACCTAAAATATTGGTTCAGCAAACGCTAACTAATGTTAGTAATAATGGAGCATACTGTATAGATGTGGGACTAGAAGTTGTCTCACTTGTCAGTTCATTGGTCATGGCAAAAAAGGTTTTTAAGTCATTTGGATCAGGTGAGGAATTTTGTATTAATAGCTACATGGATTGTGCTGTTCATTTTGTAGTGTATTTGTTGTCTTGTGGGTGCAGCCTACAATATGTGGGCCGCACCACACAACATTTAAGAACACGCATAGGCCAGCATAGACGGAATATTTCCAATGGGTTTTTACACCATGGGGTATCCAGACATTTTCTGGACCACCATGGTGGGAACCCTGAGGGGATGTTAGTTATCCCGACTGAACATATAGCTCAATCGGGGAGATTTAGCCAACTAAATGATAGATTTAGCCAACTAGCAATGAGGGAATCATATTGGATTTATAGACTTAATACCCTATATCATAAGGGACTTAATGAAACTCTGGACACATTCTGGTAAATAGTTTTGATTTATATTTTTTATATTTTATAATTATTTTGTATATGATTTAGAAGGTTTAGTGTTATATGAGACAACATGGTTTACAGCTTATCCTTCATTTGACATATGCTGCTGAGGGATGATCAGGACATTAGATGAATATATTTTATGTCTGCTACCCTCAGAGTAGCAGAGCCATATGATAGGCATTTTAGGATTTTTAGGTGTATATGGTGGTGGCATTCGGACCCCAATGGGTTTGTACCTTGCCCCTGTTTATTCATCTTGATTTTTGGGTTTTGTGGGCAAGGCTAGCAGGATCTGGGGGAAGAATGCCAGCCAAATTAATTATTAATTCATATATTTGAACCATGTTATATTTTTATTGCCATCTTCTTTATATACAGTTTATTTTTGCCTATCATGCCAGTCATTTCAATCATGATTGTTGGCTCATTGCGCTGGAGATTTTGACCCTTAGCGGTGTGTTGCGAGTCACCCTGACTCTTCGAGGTTAAATTTTAGCTTTAGCTTTTGAGAGCAATAATTGATTTTTATGTGGTATCATATAGCTAGTTAGAAGCATGCGGCACATTGCGAGGTGGTGTGTCGCATGTCATTCTGACTTTTGGGGGTTAAATGAAGATGTTAGATATATGTGAATCATAGGGGTTCTTGCACCGATCCGTTTTTTGGAGGAGCAGGATAATTGGGCTGACAATTGAGTTGGGTAAGAGGGGGTTAAGATTTTGTCCCATTAATACGACCTTTGAACTATAGGGTACTATGGGGTTTGTAGTTCTTTTGGGTATGTTTATCTAATGGATTGGCAGTTTATTGTCGGCCGTTAATATGCTGTCTTTTAATGATTCATATATATTAAAATGGGGTCAACTATGTTGACTTTATTTTATTGTTATATTGGATAAATTTGAGTGGGTATACTGTTATGTATAACGAATTTGAAGTTTTAGATCAGCTGATGAGGCTGGTTGTAATTGACATCAAATTGAACCAATGAGATGTTGATACAATGTTTAAATGTGAATTGTTTAGAGCCGTTCTGTTTGTTCAAATTGTTTATGGCAACTTGGTGTTGATAAAGCAGTCATAGCACTGCGAAACGCATACTTTTAAGGGCCTTCTAACAAATAAACATTTTGTATTTTTTCAGAATGGCTTTTCTATATTTTAATTTATTATTTTTTATTATTTTTATTATTTAATATATATATTTTTTATTTTTATTATTTTTAATTATTGTTTTTTATTTCAATTAATCCTGGAGCTTATTGCAAGTGGAATACTTGGAATTAAGTGGATTATGCTCAAAAGGATTGGAGGAGGTGGAGGAGGATAGAAGAGAGAAGGAATATCCAGTTGACAGACACCCTAGCAGAGTTGGGTAAAGTACTCTGCGTGTATATTCAGTTGATGACAGGTGTATACCTGATTGTCAGCAATTTATAAATGTGAGCTTAATCAACATATACTCTATTATTATATCTATATTTGTTGGGTAATACACTATAGGCGCCCCTTCTTGTTTTTTGTTCTTTCACATGTTTTACTTCCCTATTGAGGAGGATTTGGTGAAGCGGAGCAGCCTGATATACTGCTAGAGGGGGGTGGTGAAAAGTCATATCACCGAGGCATTGATTGCTGGGCAACGCATATGTGTTAGACTCAGCTAACGATTTTGTGAGTTAATTACTTTGGTGGTGGTTGGTGTATCACGAGGAAGATTACGATATCACACTAGGAGCGCCTCTTGTGTTTTTTTGTTTGTTTGCAGTTTCATGCTGGGAGAACACGCGGAGGTAGAGTAGTCAGCCAGTCCTAGTCAGCAACAGAAGCGGGTTCTCAGCCAAAGCCAGGTCGGTACACACGAAAGTAGTCAGCCAGTTCTAGTCAGCAACGGGAAGCAAAACTCAGGAGCGACAGGAGAAAAGTCAGATGAGCTGGGTCATACACGGAGCAGGAACATGCAGCAACTCAAACGCTAGGTACAGGTACACCACGAAAGGGCGCCAAAAGAATGACAGGACCCGGTTTAAAAAGGCTAGCCCTGGGTGGAGCCAGAACCAAATGGCCAATAAGAATCATGCCGGGTGAAACCCAGAAGTAGCAATGTCACCCTGCAGCTAAGATCACGGGCAGCATGATAGTACCCCCCCTCTTAATGACTCCCTCCCCGCGGAGGAGGACCAGGCTTCAGTGGGAACTTAGCATGGAATCTGCGCAGCAGGAGAGGAGCATGCATGTCAGAGTGGTTCACCCATGAGCATTCCTCTGGGCCATCTCCCTTCCAGTGCACCAAGTATTGTATCTGCCCACGGAATCTACGTGAATCCAGGATACTCTGCACTTTGTACTCATCGTGGTCTTGAATACAAACCGGACCAGGGACTGCAGGAGTGGATGTGTATTGATTACATACCAAAGGTTTGAGTAGAGCACGTTGTGTATATGCATAGATGCAGGGAGTTCTAGAGCATAGGAAAGAGGGTTTACTCTACGGAGTATCCAGAACAGACCCACGAATCGGAGGCCAACTTATTGAATGGAACTTGCAACTTAAGGTTCCTGGAGGATAACCATACCCAGTCTCCCACCTGGAATACAGGAACGGGCAGCCTCCTGCTATTGGCATGCCGCTGATACCGTTGAAAGGAGTCACATAGGGAATTCTAGACTTGTGCCCAAGTGGAGCGAAGTTGCCTAATGTGCTCATCCAGAGCCGGAATTTGCTGTGCTTGGAAAGTATCCGGGAGCAAGCATGGTTGGAACCCATAGTTGATAAGAAAGGGTGAGCTCCCAGAAGAGGTGTTAATAGCACAGTTCCTGGCAACAAGTCACCCCAGTTGTCGTGATGATTGGAAATGAAACATCGTAGAAATTGCTCCAGCCTCTGGATGGAGGGTTCAGCGGCCCTATTGGTCTGGGGGTGGTATGCAGAAGAGAAGGACAATTGAATACCCATTTGGTCACAGAATGCCCTCCAGTACCTAGACACAAATTGGCTTCTGCGATCGGAGACCAGGACCTTGGGAACTCCATGGAGCTGAAACACCTCCTTAGCGAACACCATGGCCAATACCTTAGCCGATGGCATGCCAGGGAGCAGCACAAAGTGGGCCATTTTCAAAAATCTATCCACCACCATTAGTATAACTGTGTATCCACTACAGACAGGCAGTTCTCCCATGAAATCAATAGATACATGTGACCATGGGCGGTCACCATTGGGAACAGCTTGTAATAGCCCAACTGGAAGGTGCCTTGGGGACTTAGAATGAGCACAAGTGGTACAAGCTGCAGTGAAAGCGGCACAGTCCGCCCTCAACGTAGGCCACCAGAACATTTGGGACAAGGACCAAATAAATTGATCTCTACCTATGTGACCGGCCGCACAAGAGGCATGGTAAGTCTCCATTAACCTGGCCCGGAATGGTTCAGCCACGAAACACTTGCCCATGGGTTTCTCCGGAGGCTCATTGGCCTGGGATGCCAAGATCTCCTCGCCCAATGGGGATGTGATACTAGTGCGTAATGTGGCTAGGATACAATCAGGAGGTATAATTGGTACTGGTGAAGTGTTGGAATCCAGATAAGGACCATATTGTCTGGACAGGGCATCAGCCCGCACATTCTTTGTACCAGGTAAGTAGGAAACAATGACATTGAAACGTGATAGGAATAAGGCCCATCTGGCTTGTCTGGGAGACAATCTTTTTGCCTCTGAGAGGTATGTAAGATTCTTCTGATCAGTAAGAATCAAAATCGGCGCCCTGGTACCTTCCAGCAAATGGAGCCACTCACGTAGTGCCAAGATGATAGCCAGTAGTTCACAATCCCCAATGTAATAGACACTTTGGGCTTTAGTCATCTTTTTCTAGAAAAATCCGCATGGCATTAATGTTTTACCGGGCCCAGGTGTCGCAGTACCTTGTTTCCAGCGTCGCCGCTTCAGTGACGCTCGGCGTCTTTCCACGCGTCATCTGCAGGCAAGAGGCTTCAAGCATGCTGTAGGCCTCTGTTTTATATGTGTTTGTTTCCTGTAGTCTCCTCCTACCTACTTCTTCCTTCTAGCTGCTCCTCCTACCTACTTCCTGTGGAGGCATTTAAAGGGCAGACTGAGTCCTGACTCAGTCACCCTTACGTTGTTCTGAGCAGTTCATTTTCTAGTATTCCTGATTCCTGTGTATGATCCGGCTTGTCTGTCTATCCATTACATAGTAACATAGTAAATTTGGTTGAAAAAAGACACAAGTCCATCAAGTTCAACCTTCGCCTCATACTTCAGTAACTGAGATTTTATAGCTTTCCTGCTACCAATTAAATTAGTCTTTATCAGACCTTCCTGATCAGCCTACTGATACAGTATAACTCTGTATGTTCCCTTTTGAAAGAAATGTATCTAATATTCTCTTAAATGTATCCATTGTATCTGCCATAACTACCTCCCTGGGCAATGAATTCCACAATTTGACAGACCTTACCGTAAAAAAAACCCTTCCTCTGCTGAAGTTTAAACCTCCTTTCCTCTAATCTCAAGGGGTGTCCCCTGGTCACCTGATCAGGCCTTGGAATAAATAGCTCACCGCATAGATCCTTGTATTGACCTCTCATATACTTGTACAATGTGATAAGGTCTCCTCTTAGTTGTCTTTTCTCTAGAGTAAATAAACCAAGCTTGTTTAGTCGTTCCTCCTATGTCAAGTCCTCCATTTCCTTAATTAATTTTGTTGCTCTCCGCTGTACCCTCTCTAGTTCTAGTATATTCTTTTTCAGAACTGGTGCCCAAAATTGCACTGCATACTTAAGTTGAGGTCTTACCAATGATTTGTATAATGGCAAAATAATGTTATCCACTCTTGCTTCGATACCTCTTTTTATGCAAGACAGGACTTTGTTTGCCTTTGCTACTGCTGTTTGACACTGGTCACTGTTTCCAAGTTTGTAGTTGACAAGGATGCCCAGGTCTTTTTCTAGCAACGAGTCACCTAAAATTATTCCATTAAGTTTATAAGTAGCCTTGGGATTGTTTCCTCCCAAATGCATGACTTTACACTTCCCCACATTAAACTTCATATTCCACATTTGCCCAATCTGACATTGTATGCAAGTCCTTCTGTAGAGAGAAAATATCCTGTTCTGAATTAATGACTTTGCATAATTTAGTATCATCTGCAAATATTGATATTTTGCTTTCTATATCTATTTCCAGGTCATTTACAAACATGTTAAAAAGCAGCGGACCCAATACTGAACCCTGAGGTACTCTACTCTCCACTTTAACTGTACTGGAGAATTTTCCATTTACAACCACACACTGTTCCCTATTAGTGTTGAGCGAGAATGCTCCGCCGATGCTCGGATCGGCTCGAGCATCGCTCTGCTCGGCACATGGCGGTACTCGTACGAGTACCGCATGTGCTCGCCCGCCATGTTCGGGTCTCCTCCCCGCACGTTTCGCGGCTGCTGCGCAGCCAATAAACGTGCAGGGAGGCTCTGACATCAGTGTAATGCCAGCAGCCATGTTGGCTGCTGGCATTACACTGATTGGCTGGCCAGAACCCGTGGTCGGGTGCTGTATAGCACCTGACCAGCGAGTTCGGCTCAGTCTTAGCCAGGGAGAGATGAGGATAGGAAGGGAAAGTCAGTGTAGGGAGAAAAAAAGCAAATTTGTAAAAAAAAAGACCCAAAAGTCCTTTTTAGGACTACTGTGTGTGGGGGCAGCAGTTTATTTTGTGTGTGGGGAAAAAAAACAAAAAAAAAAAAACTTCATATATTCTGTTTAGTGTGCAAAGTTGCAGATTAGAGCACATTCTGTTTAGTGTGCAAAGTTGCAGATTAGAGCACATTCTGTTCAGTGTGCAAAGTTGCAGATTAGCAGCACATTCTTTTTAGTGTGCAAAGTTGCAGATTAGAGCACATTCTGTTTAGTGTGCAAAGTTGCAGATTAGAGCACATTCTGTTTAGTGTGCAAAGTTGCAGATTAAACCACATTCTGTTAAGTCTTCAAACTGTAAAATATCAAAGTCACATATTCCATTCAGTGTGCGTCGCCGCAGTTTAGCAGCACATTCTGTGTACTGTGCATAGTTGCAGAATAGGAAAAAATACTGTTAAGTCTTCAAACTGTAAAATATCAAAGTCACATATTCCATTCAGTGTGCGTCGCCGCAGTTTAGCAGCACATTCTGTGTACTGTGCACAGTTGCAGAATAGGAAGAAATACTGTTAAGTCTTCAAACTGTAAACTATCATAGTCACATATTCCATTCAGTGTGCGTCGCCGCAGTTTAGCAGCACATTCTGTGTACTGTGCACAGTTGCAGAATAGGAAGAAATACTGTTAAGTCTTCAAACTGTAAAATATCAAAGTCACATATTCCATTCACTGTGCGTAGCCGCAGATAAGCAGCAAATTCTGTTTACTGTGCAAAGTTGCAGAATAGGAAGAAATACTGTTAAGTCTTCAAACTGTAAAATATCAAAGTCACATATTCCATTCAGTGTGCGTCGCCGCAGTTTAGCAGCACATTCTGTGTACTGTGCACAGTTGCAGAATAGGAAGAAATACTGTTAAGTCTTCAAACTGTAAAATATCAAAGTCACATATTCCATTCAGTGTGCGTCGCCGCAGTTTAGCAGCACATTCTGTGTACTGTGCACAGTTGCAGAATAGGAAGAAATACTGTTAAGTCTTCAAACTGTAAAATATCAAAGTCACATATTCCATTCAGTGTGCGTCGCCGCAGTTTAGCAGCACATTCTGTGTACTGTGCACAGTTGCAGAATAGGAAGAAATACTGTTAAGTCTTCAAACTGTAAAATATCAAAGTCACATATTCCATTCAGTGTGCGTAGCCGCAGATAAGCAGCAAATTCTGTTTACTGTGCAAAGTTGCAGAATAGGAAGAAATACTGTTAAGTCTTCAAACTGTAAAATATCAAAGTCACATATTCCATTCAGTGTGCGTCGCCGCAGTTTAGCAGCACATTCTGTGTACTGTGCACAGTTGCAGAATAGGAAGAAATACTGTTAAGTCTTCAAACTGTAAAATATCAAAGTCACATATTCCATTCAGTGTGCGTAGCCGCAGATAAGCAGCAAATTCTGTTTACTGTGCAAAGTTGCAGAATAGGAAGAAATACTGTTAAGTCTTCAAACTGTAAAATATCAAAGTCACATATTCCATTCAGTGTGCGTAGCCGCAGTTTAGCAGCACATTCTGTGTACTGTGCACAGTTGCAGAATAGGAAGAAATACTGTTAAGTCTTCAAACTGTAAAATATCAAAGTCACATATTCCATTCAGTGTGCGTAGCCGCAGATAAGCAGCAAATTCTGTTTACTGTGCAAAGTTGCAGAATAGGAAGAAATACTGTTAAGTCTTCAAACTGTAAAATATCAAAGTCACATATTCCATTCAGTGTGCGTCGCCGCAGTTTAGCAGCACATTCTGTGTACTGTGCACAGTTGCAGAATAGGAAGAAATACTGTTAAGTCTTCAAACTGTAAAATATCAAAGTCACATATTCCATTCAGTGTGCGTCGCCGCAGTTTAGCAGCACATTCTGTGTACTGTGCACAGTTGCAGAATAGGAAGAAATACTGTTAAGTCTTCAAACTGTAAAATATCAAAGTCACATATTCCATTCAGTGTGCGTAGCCGCAGATAAGCAGCAAATTCTGTTTACTGTGCAAAGTTGCAGAATAGGAAGAAATACTGTTAAGTCTTCAAACTGTAAAATATCAAAGTCACATATTCCATTCAGTGTGCGTCGCCGCAGTTTAGCAGCACATTCTGTGTACTGTGCACAGTTGCAGAATAGGAAGAAATACTGTTAAGTCTTCAAACTGTAAAATATCAAAGTCACATATTCCATTCAGTGTGCGTCGCCGCAGATAAGCAGCAAATTCTGTTTACTGTGCAAAGTTGCAGAATAGGAAGAAATACTGTTAAGTCTTCAAACTGTAAAATATCAAAGTCACATATTCCATTCAGTGTGCGTCGCCGCAGTTTAGCAGCACATTCTGTGTACTGTGCACAGTTGCAGAATAGGAAGAAATACTGTTAAGTCTTCAAACTGTAAAATATCAAAGTCACATATTCCATTCAGTGTGCGTAGCCGCAGATAAGCAGCAAATTCTGTTTACTGTGCAAAGTTGCAGAATAGGAAGAAATAATGTTAACTCTTCAAACTGTAAAATATCAAAGTCACATATTCCATTCAGTGTGCGTCGCCGCAGTTTAGCAGCACATTCTGTGTACTGTGCACAGTTGCAGAATAGGAAGAAATACTGTTAAGTCTTCAAACTGTAAAATATCAAAGTCACATATTCCATTCAGTGTGCGTCGCCGCAGTTTAGCAGCACATTCTGTGTACTGTGCACAGTTGCAGAATAGGAAGAAATACTGTTAAGTCTTCAAACTGTAAAATATCAAAGTCACATATTCCATTCAGTGTGCGTAGCCGCAGTTTAGCAGCACATTCTGTGTACTGTGCACAGTTGCAGAATAGGAAGAAATACTGTTAAGTCTTCAAACTGTAAAATATCAAAGTCACATATTCCATTCAGTGTGTGTCGCCGCAGTTTAGCAGCACATTCTGTGTACTGTGCACAGTTGCAGAATAGGAAGAAATACTGTTAAGTCTTCAAACTGTAAAATATCAAAGTCACATATTCCATTCAGTGTGCGTAGCCGCAGATAAGCAGCAAATTCTGTTTACTGTGCAAAGTTGCAGAATAGGAAGAAATACTGTTAAGTCTTCAAACTGTAAAATATCAAAGTCACATATTCCATTCAGTGTGCGTCGCCGCAGTTTAGCAGCACATTCTGTGTACTGTGCAAAGTTGCAGAATAGGAAGAAATACTGTTAAGTCTTCAAACTGTAAAATATCAAAGTCACATATTCCATTCACTGTGCGTAGCCGCAGATAAGCAGCAAATTCTGTTTACTGTGCAAAGTTGCAGAATAGGAAGAAATACTGTTAAGTCTTCAAACTGTAAAATATCAAAGTCACATATTCCATTCAGTGTGCGTCGCTGCAGTTTAGCTGCACATTCTGTGTACTGTGCAAAGTTGCAGATTTGCAGCACATATTCCGTGTAATATGAAGAAGGCGGGTAAAAAGGGACGGGGAAGTGGACGTGATCCTGATAGTTCAGGGCGCGGGTCAGGACGCGTAGAAACTGTGCCTGGTGCCAGAGCACAAGAAAGAAAGACATCCACCATACCTAGCTTCATGTCTCATTTTATAGGGCGTCGCAGGACATCACTCTCGAGGTCTGACCACTGCGAACAGGTGGTCGGTTGGATGTCAGCTGATACTGCTTCCAGTCGGTTAAGCACCACCCTGTCTTCCACCAAGTCCACTCTCAGTAGCCAAGAGTCTGGTCAACATAATCCTCACTCTGATCATCCTTCCTCCCACCATAGAGGGTCTGGTCAAAGAAGTGATCCCACACTGGGATATAGTGAGGAGCTCGTCTCATCACCAATCCTTCATTTGACCCTCTCTCCAAGCACGCTTGCAGAGGAACATGACATCTTGTGCCCTGATTCACAACCTCTAGAGGGTACCCAATCACAAGACGATGACAGATGTGAACGGCATTTAAGGTCAAAGGAAGTAGTGGATGATGATGATGATGAGAGACAGTTGCCATTAAATCAACCACTATTACTGTCTCAAGACCTTGATGAGGAGGATGATATACAGTTGTCAATGACTGAGTATGTGGTGGGATCAAGACATGAGGAGGATGATCAGAGTGAGGAAGTGGAGGAGGACTTGGTGGACGATGAGGTGACTGACCCCACCTGGGAAGGTGTAGAGCCGAGCGATGACAGCAGTCCTGAGGGTGAGCCATCTGCAGCACCGCAACAGGCTGGAAGAGGCAGTGGTGTGGCTACAGAAAGAAGGCGGACCGCACCAAACCGGCCCGCAAATGTTCCACGGAGCACCCCCTTGCGTAAATCTCCCTTGCCAAGGGGTAGGTGTTCCGCGGTATGGCGTTTTTTTAAGGAAAGTGCGGACGACAAAAGAATTGTAGTTTGCAACCTGTGCCACACCAGAATGAGCCGAGGCATGAACACTAGAAACCTCACCACCACCAGCATGATCCGACACATGGCATCCAAGCACCGTAATAAGTGGGAGGAACGCCTGGATCGCCCATCTGTGTCTGCAGGCCACACCACTGCCTCCTCTTCCCCTGTTTTCGGTGCCGGCCAATCGCCTGTCGAAGGCGCAGGCCCGCATACCTCCCGCCCTGCACCTGTACCATCTGAAGCACCATCAGCGACCACATCCACTTCCCTGTCCCAGCGCAGCGTCCAAATGTCGTTACCCCAGGCATTTGAGCGCAAGCGAAAATACCCAGCCACCCACCCACAGGCCATAGCACTAACCTCACACCTTTCCAAATTACTAGCCATCGAAATGCTGCCATTTAGGCTTGTGGAGACTGAGGGCTCGATTTAAAGGCAGCCGTTAACCAAAAAAATCACTAACGGGTGCGTTAAGTGTCATGTTGCAATTCAAAGATCCGTCTAAACAACAGCTAACGGCAGTTGCACAATTCCTACGGCCGATACACTTACGTGCATTCAGACGCATGGAACAACATACCCCAGAGCTATTCAAAGGCTTGCGGTACTGATAACGGCTGAAAAAAAGACACACCTAACGGCTAAAAGTTAAGACCCACTTCTCACACACGTTAGACACTTAACGGCCAAAACTAAACACCCGTTACAGAGGAAAACACACAAAAGGCTTACCGCACAACCATGTAAATGGGAAAATTAACCCGTGCAATGCCAAAACAACACAAAAACATGCACACACAACACAAATCACTACACACAAAACAACAACCAACACCACAGGAACAATGACACACAAAAAAACAACAACACAACATGGCACGGAACAATGGGGGTCATCACACAAAGCGGACCCTGCAAATACAAGCTCACCTGGGAAACATCAACATGCGACCTGCACCCCACAACTGCACGGCCGCAAATGGCACACACAGAACAAGCACAACACACCACATCTTATAACACACACACACCTGCAAACACTTACCTGGACACAAACAACTCACCATTGGTCAGCACTCACCTCATCACCACACCTACACAACGCCCTAGCAAGTACTTAAAGGGACAACTCAACACACTCACTTGTGGCTTGTTTTCCACTCAGGGAGGGAGAGAGAGAGATAGACAGAGAGAGAGAGAGAGAGAGAGACAGATAGATAGATACAGATAGATAGAGACAGATAGAGAGAGCAAACAGTATGTTGGGTTACATATTGTTGCGAAGACTGCGTAGAAGGCGTGCAAGGGAGAGAGCTAGGGAACATCAGCAAACCCCAAGCACGCCTCATCAACAGCCTTCACCTGTTGCAAGTGAGGAGGCTCTGGCTCAGCAGCCACACAGGAGTCCATCCCCACCTGGAGGGCACAGGATGTATAGACGACCACCAAGGCCCAGGGAATACCGCCCAAGGGTCACACTCTTTGGAATGGCTGATGACGAGGTCATTGATCGCTACAGGTTGAGGCCTGACAGCATCATTGCCTTGTATGAGGTCATCAAGGAGCAGGTGGATCCCATCTACATCCACAACCATGCCCTAACTGGCCTGCAGAAACTACTCTGTGCCATACACTTCATGGCAAGCGGGGCCTTCCAGTCCACTGAGGGTTACGCATCTGGCATGTCACAGGCCACATTCTCCAGAGTGCTGGCCCAGGTCCTGCCAGCCCTCAAAATCAGGGCCAGTACCCATATACATTTTCCCACCACCGACATGGACTGGATACACGTCAAGCAGGCCTTTTACGCAAAGGGAGGCATGCCCAGGGTCATGGGTGCTATAGATTGCACCCATGTCCGGATTAAGGCCCCAGCACGTGACGCACAGATATTCATCAACAGGAAGAACTTCCACTCCATCAACGTGCAGATGGTGTGTGACAGCAACATGAGGATCATGAATGTCTGTGCAAAATATCCTGGCAGCACACATGATGCATACATTCTACAAAACTCCTCAGTCCACAGAGATTTTGAGAATGGAACCTTTACAGGGGGATGGCTACTGGGTGAGTTCACAAAACAAAATCACACCACATACACAGGCGTACACACCACTCAGCTCAGCATGCACCTGACCCACACCTACTACGTCCACCACACAAAACATCATTCACACAACATGTGCTCCCTGTTTCACCATGTCACTCACATTACAC
Source organism: Rhinophrynus dorsalis (assembly GCA_037306005.1). NCBI lineage: Eukaryota > Metazoa > Chordata > Amphibia > Anura > Rhinophrynidae > Rhinophrynus > Rhinophrynus dorsalis. Next base: position 176,053,247 of record CM074720.1, on the reverse strand, counting down.
AGGTGATGCTGGCTATGGATGCAAGTCCTGGCTACTGACCCCTCTGGCCAATCCCCAAACATATGCCCAGGAAAGCTACAACCAGGCTCATGCCAGAACCAGGAATGCTATTGAGCGGACATTTGGGCTCCTCAAGTCAAGATTCCGATGTCTGGACCACTCTGGGGGAGCACTGCAGTATGCACCGGCTAAGGTGTGTGACATCATTGTGGCGTGCGCAATACTGCACAATATCGCAGTGGACACCAGGCTGCTGGAGCACATCCCGGACCCCCCCATACAGGAAGTGCCCATGGACATCGGGCATGTGGAGGAGACCATGAGAGGGGCACAGATCAGAGACAGGCTCATCACGGAATACTTCACCTGTGAGTATAACACAGGCATGCAAACAATCCATGCAAGTCCCCCATCAGTCCTGTGACACTAACCACACTGCACATTTTGTTCTGTCTCACCCCACAGGAACAGTGACACAGCACTGCACTGGCAGTGGACGTGGAAAATTGTGTGGACTCAACAACCATCCTCCATTCCACTCTCCACGTTGACATACAGACCCCAAGGATATCACGCACACCCCCAGGAGAAACAAGGTACAACATATTACCCATGTTCATCACCTTACACGGCTTGATTGACAGCAACTAACTGGATATGCCATGATTAGAGCCTGAACAACCATGCTAGCCCAGTAGTGAAAGAGTATTATCTAATGATTTGCATGAGAAGGGACATCAGACTCAATATGGCACCTGTACTGTGCTACAGCTGAGAAGAGCAGCACAGGGGTGGATGTACAGTGGTATGGGCACACAATGTAGAGGTCATGAGACGTAGATCAGATTACCACGGACTCCATGCAGACCTGTGAGTGTGCAGACGTATGTGCCCCTGACATGAATACACACATCAACAAATGTGTCCTAACAGTTCCATGGAACAAATGACATTGGGCTGCCACTGTCACTTTCACAGTGGCAGCACAATGTCATTACTTCCATGGAGCTCTCAGAACACTTGTTAATGTGTGTATACATGTCAGGGGCACATATCCCTAGGACTGATGCACATGTCCTTAGTTCCCCACAGAATTGGTTACAGATGAGTACACAACACATTGTCAAGCAATGGTTTGTGCACTCACCTGTAACTGTGAAAACTGAGGGGATGAAAAAGACTAAATTGTTGTTGCTTGATGATCAGTTCAGGTCTACTGCTCCAAATCCTGTCCTCTTGTCCCGCAGGCATCCGTAACATGATCCATCCTTGAACTGAAGATCTTCCATGTGACTGGATTGATGTCTTGACAACACCTTCATGAAGATCACCCCTTGCTGTTTATGGTGATGTTGTTGGTGATGCAAAGTTTGACCTGAGGTTCACACAAACCTCTACTGGAACATTCTCATAGAGACACAGAAAACACTAATTCTTGAGTGTTTTAACCTGTACAGTCAGGATGCTCAGCTACAGAGTTGTCAAACCTCATGGACAACACATGAGCAGGGCAGCAGTGTTACTGAAGTATTACAATTTAGTTTCAAAGTACATTTAGTGTTCTCATACAGGTGTTCAATGCATATAGGCAATACACACACAAAACACATGTACATTCTAATGTACTTTGAGACACAATAAAGATGAACCATCACCATTCTATCTGTGTCTGTAGGAGGATATATTTGAGAACACATATGTCAATGTGTTACCACACCCAGGGTAGAGTATGCCCCATACATGGAAAGGCAACACCCACATCACAGGAGTCCACCACTTGTTTGCCAGTGACTGGACTCTGTGATGTATTCATGCAAACAGATGATGGTGGCAGTGATGCACCAATGTGTTGTGGGAGTGATGAAGAGGTGATACAGGGGACATACTTCCACAGTGAATACCTGTCCACAGTATCTGTATTGCTCAGTATAATCCATGTTCGGAGATTTGGCTCCACTTTGACATATCTCAGTACATGGGCTAACGAACAACCAGACTAAGTGGACATGTGTTATCACTGGTGAAGTCTGTTACACCCTTAGGGAAACAGCAACTCAACTTACAGGAGACCCCAATGCTCAGCCCAGGATATCAATGTGTGTGCTACACGTTGAAATCCTAGGTTAAAAACATTGGCTTCTTCAGTAAGTCAGTTGCACAATGAGTGTGTGAATCCAAGACAACATGGATACATGTCCCATTTATCTATCCTGCTTATAATGTCCCTGCTAAATCAGAGAGCTGTTTGTCTGGTTATCCCATTAACCCACTGAGTGCAAGAGTGGTCCCCAACGCATTTCTTGACAATGCGTTGTCTACCACTCTGGCACTCAAAGGGTTAAACACAGCACATGATGTAGACAAATGTTCAGTGTTGTACAATTTGTTGTGCTAAGGGGTATGTTTTGTTGTTCAAATTCAACACACAACACCGCCATATAACACAGTGGTGTAATATGGCTCCAGGGATGTATTACAAGTTGAATTTGTACAACGGTGTGTGTGTGAACCCATGTTGTAGCATCCCACTAACATTTCACATAGGCAGAGGTTGTGTTCACTGCATTGTATGGCAATGCATTGGAGACAACCCTGCCACCCAATCCATAACTGAAGACACAACAGATCAGACTGGAATTAAAAAAAAAATGTTTTCTTTATTGAGGGGAAACTTAACAGGTTGGGCCTTTCATTTTTTCTTCTTTGGGTGGGGGGCCTTAGCCTGGGTGCCAGAGGTGGATGCCCTTGTGGATCTCCTGGTAACCCTCTGCCCCCTAGGTGTTGCTTCAGGGGTAACACTAGAGGGGGTGGTGGTTGCAGTAGACCCCTCAGTGGAACGCAAGTTCTCCCTCTCCATCCTCAGGTTCTCCCTGCGGTTTATCTCCCTCAGCTCCACAAGGACCTGTGTTAACATGTCCATCACACCAGTCCTGAGCTGCTGGAGTAGTGTATTCCCCCTGGACACCTCCGACTCCAAACCTTGGATCCTGCTCTCCAATTGGACAATGTTCCTCCTGGATTGCCTCCTGCTCCTGGTGATATTGCTGTCAGTACTCCTGCTCGACCGGAGTAGTCTCCTCTGAAGGACCATACACTCCGCCTCCATCCCTGTGAGGCGTGCGGTGCTGGAGGTGGATGTGCCCGGTGTCCCTGGTGCTGCTGTTTCTTCCTCTGCTGCTGAGGGTGCTGTTTCCTCCTCTGCTGCTGAGGGTGCTGTTTCCTCCTCTGCTGCTGAGGGTGCTGTTTCCTCCTCTGCTGGAGGTGCTGTTTCCTCTGCTGCTGGAGGTGCTGTTTCCTCTGCTGCTGGAGGTGCTGTATCCTCTGCTGCTGCTGAGGGTGCTGTGGCTGCTGTTGGAGTGGCTGGTGCAGATGATGGGCATATGCCCACCACATCAAGTGATGCAGAGCTGCCCAGAGATGTGTGTGCTGGTGGAGGTGTGAATATGTCCCTGGGTAGGGGGCGCTGGGGCTCACCAATCAGGCCCATGTGTGTGTAGTCCAGTGGCCAAGGGTCATATGGTGGCCACTGATAGGTGGTGGGACCCCACCTTGGATCATACCTTGGGGCATGCTGTGGAGCCATCCAGGAGGGTGGGTTGATCTGGGAGGCATATGGCCCATATTGGGTGTTGGCCACTGTCCCTGGCAGCCATTGCCTCCCTGGCAGTGGTGGTGCTGCTGATGGAGGGTAGTAGCTGGTGGAGGTGGATGGATGTGTCCACCTCTCCTCCTGTGGCATCCAGCCACTGTACTGGGGAGGTGCAGCTGGAAAGGGTGGTGCAGCCTGTGGTGGTGCAGCTGGAAGGGGTGGTGCAGCCTGTGGTGGTGCAGCTGGAAGGGGTGGTGCAGCCTGTGGTGGTGCAGCTGGAAAGGGTGGTGCAGCCTGTGGTGGTGCAGCTGGAAGGGGTGGTGCAGCCTGTGGTGGTGCAGCTGGAAAGGGTGGTGCAGCCTGTGGTGGTGCAGCTGGAAAGGGTGGTGCAGCCTGTGGTGGTGCAGCTGGAAGGGGTGGTGCAGCCTGTGGTGGTGCAGTAGGTGGTGATGCAGCCTGTGTTGGAGGGGATGGTGATGGTGGGTAAGGTGACCACCGGCTGGTCCCCTCCTCTGTGTCCACCTCACTGGGGGGTGACATAGCCTCCTCCACTGTCTCCTGCTGGGCTTGACGGCCGTAAGCTGTGTGGAGGAAGAAGATGTTGTGATTAGTGACCTTAGCCATATGTTTGTGGAGACAATTCTACTTTGATATGTGTTGAAGAAAAATATATGTGTTTGTGTTAATCCCCCTGGGTAAACAAGGGTACTCCCACTGCTGAAAGGTGTTTGAGTTATTATGGGTGAAGGTTTCATTTTGAGGTGCAATATCACAGTGGCCAGAAATAGTACAGTGGGGCTGTTGCTACACCCTCCCATGTAGATATCTGGTCCCTGTACCAGAGCTGTCCATATGATTGTGTAGTAACAGCACCACTGTACAATATCAGGCCACTAGGATATTGCCCCTGACATATCCATGTCTGAGCTGTGATACCTTTTGCATCAACACACCTTTCAGCAGTACGAATACCATTGTTTAACTCGGGGGGGGGGGGGGGATCCAACAACATATATATGTCTTCACAACTTGTAGGGATGGCTATCCCTCCAGGGGGGTGGCAAAGGTTAAGTCCACCTTGATGTCAGATTGTAGACATTGTGGGAACAGATGTTGTTCTCTGTTAGTCCTATCCCTCCTACCCTCATGGTTGTTCAGATAATGCTCTATGTGACGGATGTAGATTTCAGTCATTTGTCTACACGAGGGATTTTCAGCAGAGACAAAATCAACCCATTTAGAGAACAATACTTAATTGGAATGGTGTACAGGGTGTGCATGATTTACAAGCACACTCTGTGGACCATTCCAAAGAGGTATTTCTCTCGATATGTTGTGACTTTGGCTCTGCTGAAGAGCCTCCGTGTGGTCAAATGATGGATATCTTCACCTGTCACATGGAGCAATATCTGTATAACCATGAGTGTTGGAGGGATGGGACTTAGATCAAGACACATCTGTTAACGATGGCAATGATATGACATCATGATGACATTACCCATTGCTATCCCATTACAGTGACACACAAGTAGAAATGGTGATATATGTATGTGGATATGTACCCTTCATATGGATGGAGTAATATCCTTCCAAGATGTGATGCCAGAGAGCATTTCATTAGGTGTGATTGCCTTACTGGCTATATATGTGCACCCATCCAACAAGACATTGTATTGATATGATGGATATGAACATACCTCGTATATCCCATCTACGTAGGGTGTGATATACTATGTATGTGTATTTGGATGGTAGCAATGTAGGTTGATATGTGATGGGTGCACATATCTGGCCAGTAAGGCAATCACATCCAGTGAAGTGATCTCTGTGTTCACATCATGTTGGAACATATTTAGTAACATTTGAATCCTAAGGGCAACAATCCAGCCAGTAGTGAGGGATATCTTTGATTGAGGCCTGTTTTTTTGTCTGTGTATGAGCCCATCCATCCTTCTGTGTGAGGCAACCGTACTCAGTCCTAGATATCCATCAGTCATGGCCTGTTGGTGACCAAGGTACAATGTTTGCTATTTGTTTCCCATATGTATCCTGCATAGAGATGCTGGTGTACCATCGATCCATGGCATCAGCACCCCTGTGGATCCATGTGGGAATCAGATATGGGATATGTCATTTCAAGTCAGAGTAAATGATTGGAGCCACAACACCAATGCCTACTTTTTCCAGCTTGAATTCTGTAAAATAGTTTTCGGCCTGTGTGTTGCACCTACAAGCATTTATTCTGTGTGACACTGTGATGTGTGATCTGATGCCCCCTTTTGTGATTCAGTAAGCGGTGATGTTGAACCGATGACATGAACATGATGGTGACTTCTCCAGTGATCTCCTTTCCCCATTTCCAGTGTTTTCCATGGAGTCTGTACAATGGGACCCTATGAACTTGATTCTTGTTTTGGCATATTCTCCATGGACTAACACTGGTACTGGTGAAGTGAGGGTGTGTGAGGGTTACTTTGTGTCCACCATGTGTTTGTCACCGCTTAGTGAATGTCCCCTGTGTAGCATGTGATCGTTGTCCTATTGACTTGTTTGTTGTCAGGTTAACCCCTTGAGTCCCAGAGGGGTTGCCAATGCATTGTTGATCGATGCATTGATGATCCCTCTAGCACTCAAGGGGTTAGGGTGGGGGTGGGGACATGGGTGACATTGTGTGTGAACAGTGATGATCTATGACAGTCGACAATTTGAAAATGAAGGTTTGTGTATTGTGTGTGATGAGCACAGCGACAGGAGGGTTGAAGTAGGACTTTGACAGGTTTGTCCCAAGTTGGACGTTGCCATTTGTCCAGGTGTTGTGTCCTTTTTTTAACCCTCATGGTGCTGTGTTGGTGCAGTTGTATGGCTGAGTGATGGCCATGTGTTGAGGTGTGAGTGTGTGTGCAGCTGGTGTTGGTTGCTGTAGTGTGTTGTTCTGTAGTGTTGCACTTACCGGTAGTGTGGAGGCTCCTCTCATCCCCAGTGTCAGTTCCTCCCACGACCCCCTCGATCATGGTCGGGGACATGTTCTGCCGCACCATCTCCTCCCAGCCGCAGAATGTGATGGGCACAGATGGGCCACCTCCGGTGCCTCGGGCTTGCTTGGCCATGTCAGACATCTTGTTCTTGACCACCCTCCGGCAGTTGCCCCATCTCTTCTTCACAGACTCCACGTCCCGCCTGCATGTTGCCACCGCGTTCACCCGGCTGCAGATCTGGTTCCAGGCTGCCTTCCTCCGCGCTGCCAGGACAGGGACCTTTGCCGTCGGGTGGAGAACACTCTGCCTCTCCAGGACAGCTTCCACAAGAGCCGTGTTCTCCTCCTCACTATATCTGGGATCCCTGATCCTGCCCTCATCAGCTCCGGCATGGGAGGATTCAGAGCCGGAGTGCCCTGCCTGGTCTGACCCTGCCTGTGTGGGGTGCTCCCCAGGAACTACCCCTCGTCCCACTGCAGGTTCTGTCCCTGTCCTGCGTGTTCCTGCTCTGGTGGGCCTGGTCCCCCTCCGCCCTGCGGATCTCCCTCTCCCACCCCTGCTCTGCTGAGGGATCCCCTCCTGACCTTCCTCCTCCTCCACTACTCTCCCCATCCCTCTCTCCTGTCCTCCTCTCCTTGACATCACTCACCCAGTCACACCCAGGCACTCCCACAGGCCCTCACAAACACACTCGATCCAGTCACTCTCTGTCACACACTTTCACTCCCAGATTCACACTGTCAAAATAAAAAGTAAAATGTGTAAGGTGTTATGAAATAAAAGGACTATGTGTATGTATGTGTATGTGTTTGTGTTTGTATGTGTGTATGTAATATGTGCAAAAGTGTGATATGTGTATATATAGTGCACCTCTCTCCTCTCTCCAAACTGCAAAACTCCTCTACCTCCAATGAACGCGCCTCTCTCCCTCTCTCTAATGACTATCCTCCGCTCCTGGGTCCTGATATCTGGCTCTGAAGAACTCGATAACAGACAGTGTGTGGCGGTTATTTTTGGGTATATATAGGTGTATTTGAAGTTATTTGATACATTGGGCCTTTGGGATTGGATGTGTGTTTGAATTTGTTTTGGCATCAATCATGGTTGCTTGACAACGGCAGCCGTTATGTTACATGTTGTTTGGAGCTCAGTTATCGTGTGATTTGTCCGCCCGTTGTGCATTAACATGAGCGACAACGGGTTTTGTGTTACGTGTTTTTTGTGTGCCTACACTCGATAGCTATTCTCGTAGAGTAGCTATTGAATCTGCCGTAACTCTTGTATTATTTGCGAGCGATGTGCCTTTTTCACTTACCGGCTGGTTTAACGGTTGCCTTTAAATCTAGCCCAGAGTCCTTCCGCAGCCTGATGGCAGCAGCTGTCCCTCGGTACGCGGTCCCCAGCCGCCACTACTTTTCCCGGTGTGCCATCCCCGCATTACACCACCATGTGTCCCGTAACATCACCCGTGCCCTGACCAACGCAGTTACTGGGAAGGTCCACTTAACGACTGACACATGGACAAGTGCTTGTGGCCAGGGACGCTACATTTCCCTGACGGCACACTGGGTGAATGTCGTGGAGGCTGGGAGCGACTCGGACCCTGGGATGGCACGGGTGCTACCCACGCCGAGGATTGCGGGCCCTACCTCCATCAGGGTTTCCGCCAGCACCTACGTTATTGGCTCCTCCTCCTCCGTTTCCACCTCCGAATTCTCTGCACGCAGCGCCACTCACCCATCAGCCGGTAGCTGGAAGCAGTGTAGCACTGCAGTGGGGAAGCGTCAACAGGCCGTGCTGAAGCTGATCTGCCTTGGGGACAAACAGCACACGGCCTCAGAGCTGTTGCAGGGGATTAGTCACCAGACCGAGCAGTGGCTCTCGCCACTCAACCTGCAACCAGGCATGGTTGTGTGTGATAATGGGCGTAACTTGGTGGCGGCTTTGGAGCTCGGCAAGCTCACACACGTACCATGCCTAGCGCATGTATTTAATTTAGTGGTTCAGCGATTTCTAAAAACCTACCCCAATGTGCATGATCTCTTGACCAAGGTGCGCCGCGTGTGTGCACATTTCCGTAAGTCCTCAACAGCTTCAGCCGGCCTGTTGAAGCTGCAGCAGCGCTTACAATTGCCAGCTCACCGGCTGCTGTGTGACGTGAGCACGCGCTGGAACTCCACCTTCCACATGTTGGCCCGGCTTTGTGAGCAGCAGAGGGCAGTAGTGGAGTACCAGCTGTTACACGGTCGTCGCCTCTCCGTTCAACTTCCTGTAATCAGAAGTGAGGAGTGGGAATGGATGTCAGACCTCTGTGAGGTTTTACGCAATTTTGAGGAATCGACACAGATGGTGAGCGGCGATAACGCTATTATCAGTGTAACCATCCCACTTCTGTGTCTACTGAAACGCTCGCTGCTCACAATTAAAACCGACGCTTTGCATGTGGAAGAGATGGAAATGCGGGAGGAAGAGCTTACACAAGGTGATAGCCAGAGCACCCTCACTTCGTCTTCTCAGCGACAATTGGAGGAGGCGGAGGAGGAGGAGGAGGAAGACACGGTTGCCTCCGCTACAGAGGGTAGCCATGGAACTTTAGTTCCATCTCTTCAGCGTGGGTGGGCAGAAGAGGAGGAAGAGGATGAGGAGATTGAGAGTCATCCTCCTGGTGAGGACAGCGAAATCTTGCCTGTTGGTACTCTGGCACACATGGCTGACTTTATGTTAGGCTGCCTTTCCCGTGACCCACGCGTTCGGATTACTGGGTGTTCACCCTTCTGGACCCCCGCTACAAAGAGAATTTCTCATCTCTCATTCCTACGGTGGAGAGGACAAGCAAAATGGTGCAATACCAGAAGGTTCTTGTCGAAAAATTGCTCCAAAATTTTCCATCTGACAACGCTGGCGGCAGAGTACGTGCTACCTTGGCCAACCGAGAAGGGGAGAAAAGGGGAGCACACAGCAGTTCCGACAAAGGCAGGGCAACACTCTCCAAGGCGTGGGACACCTTCATGACACCCCGCCAGCACCCTCAACCTGATGCGCAGCCTAGTGTCACAAGGAGGGAAAAGTTTTGGAAGATGGTGAAGGAGTACGTAGCAGACCGTGTCAGCGTCCTCAATGATCCCTCTGTGCCTTACAACTACTGGGTGTCCAAGCTGGACACGTGGTATGAACTGGCACTCTACGCCTTGGAGGTGCTGGCCTGCCCTGCCGCCAGCGTTCTGTCTGAGCGGGTATTTAGTGCTGCTGGTGGCATCATAACAGATAAGCGTATCCGCCTTTCCACCGACAATGCTGATAGGTTGACACTTATAAAAATGAACAAGGCCTGGATTTCCCCTGACTTCTCCACTCCACTGGAGGAAAGCCCCGGGGGAACATAAAGTCACTTTATATATGTTATTTACAATGATGGGAATACTCTGTATTCCCATTCACCCATTCCACCCAAAAAACAGGTATATGGTTGACTCTTAATCTTCTCATCCTCCTCCTCCTCTTCCATATGCCCTGTGATATAATTTTTATATAGGGCCAGCTCACCAGCGGGCCCTGTGATATAATTTTTATATAGGGCCAGCTCACCAGCGGGCCCTGTTTGACAATTTTTGTATAGGTCAGCTCACCAGCGGGCCTTCTCATATAATGTTTTATTGGGTCAGCTCTCTAGCGGGCCCTCTCATATAATGTTTTATAGCGTCAGCTCACTAGCGGGCCTTCGCATATAATGTTTAGGATGGTCAGCTCCGCAGCAGACCCTCACCCATAATGTTTTAGATGGTCGGCTCAGCGCACGTTTCCCTCTTAATCATGGCCTCAGTTCAGAAAAATCAAGGACATTTTTGGGAGAATTTGCCTCTGCGCACGTTTCCCTCTTAATCATGGCCTCAGTTCAGAAAAATCGAGGAAATTTTTGGGAGAATTTGCAGATGATATACAAGTAAATATACAGCAAATACTGTTTGGTAACAATTTTTCGCCTAAAGTCGTTTTTATCTGCCTTTTTGTGTGTTTTACGGTCAGTCTGTAAAAATGGCGTACTACGGGCGAAAGATCGTTCCCAGCAGCGACGTTGGAGTCCAAGATGCATCCAGACATCCTCCCTATGCTGTCCCTGAACCATTTCTGTGGTGTTTCCATAATTTTCTGCCCTTTTCCTATGGACCAGGCACCCTCCCCTCATCAGAGCAGGGGGTGCCTGGTGTAATGCTCGAGTCCTCCCATTGACTTCAATGGGGCTCGGGTGCTCGGCCGAGCACTCGAGCCTCCGGGGGTGCTCGGTCAGAGCACCCGAACACCCGAGCATTGGGGTGCTCGCTCATCACTATTCCCTATCCTTCAGCCAGTTTTGTATCCAATTGCATTCTGGTGTTGACCTGTGGCTCTGTCTGACTATTCTCCTTGGCGTTCCGATTTGGCTCAGATATCCTTTCTGGTGCAAACCAGTGGCTCTGGCTGACTACCTGCTCCGTGTATGACCTAGGCTTGTCTAACTACCCACTCTAGTTTTGACCTGGGGCTCTATCCACTGCCCATCCAGCATACATACGCTCCAGTGGATATCCTATCTGGTGTAAACCTGTGGCTCTGGCTGACTACCCTCTCCGTGTATGACCTAGGCTTGTCTGACTACCCACTCTGGTGTTGACCTGGGGCTCTATCCACTGCGCATCCAGCATTCCATCGCTTCAGTGGATATCCTTTCTGGTGCAAACCTGTCGTTCTGGCTGACTACCCTCTCCATGAATGACTTTGGCTCATTTGACTATCCTATCTGGTGCTTACTAGAAGGCTTTGTCTGTTCGCTCAATTGTTGGTTCCGTTATTCAGACATCCTTCCTAGAACTGACTTGGGGCTCAAGCAGACTCCTAGCTACTGACTGCAGACTGAGTCAGTATCTCTTGGACGTTACCTTACCAGGAGACTCCAGTGGGCTGAGGACTAGTCTCAGACAGTATGGTGCAGAGATTGGGAGACTGCTATTCCTGATACAGTGCTCGCCGTTTCAATCACCCACTGTGTGTATATTTATATATTGCATTGCTGTCATTATTCTCATAATAAAGGTTCTATTAACTATACCATCTTACTCCTGGTTTTCCTTGCCAACCGTAACACCAAGCCTTTGTGACAACACTGCCCCTACACCTGTCTCTGAGGCGTCAACCTCCAAAGTAAATGGCAAACCTGGTTTGGGATGAGACAGTACTGAGGCAGTGGAAAATGTGGATTTTAACAACTCAAACGCCCTCTCAGGGGCATTGGCCCCTTTGTGTGTCATGTCTGTTAAAGGCTTAACAATATTGGAATAGTCACAAATAAATTTCCTATAATAATATGCAAAGCCCAAAAAAAAGCTGTAACGGTTTGAGACCAATGGGACGCAGCCATTGCAACACTGCAGAAAGTTTGTCTTTATCCATTGTGATGCCTTGGAAATGACATAGCCAAGGAACGGCACCCTGGACTTATGAAAGTCACACTTCTCCAGCTTGCAGAACAGTTTATTCTCTCTCAGCCTCTGAAGGACCACGGTGACATGCTTCCGGTGCGTCTCCAAATCAAGAGAATAAATCAAAATGTCGTCCAGGTAGACCACTACGCAGGACTGTAGCATGTCCCTAAGGACATTGTTTATGGACTCCTGAAATACTGCCGGAGCATTGTATCACTAATTACTTGTAGTGACCTGTCCGCGTATTGAAAGCGGATTTCCACTCATCACCCTCCTTGATCCTTATTAGATTATATGCTGCCCTTAAATCCAATTTAGTGAAAATGGAAGTGCCCTTCAGTCGATCAAACAACTCAGTGATGAGTGGAATGGGGTAAGCGTTTTTAATCATTATCTTATTAAGACCACTATAATCGATACAGGGTCTGAGTTCCCCGTTTTTCTTTTTGACAAAAAAGAATTCAGCCCCCGTGGGCAAGGAAGACTTACGAATTATACCACGAGCCAGTGCATCATAGATGTACTCCTCCATAGCCTGATTCTCCTCACAAGAACATGGATAGGTTCTGCCCTTAGAAGGCATGGTGCCAGGCACAATATTAATAGCACAGTCATATGGCCGATGTTGTGGCAAAGTGCTAGCCTCTCCCTTACTGAACACATTGTTGAATAACTGATATTAAAGCGGCAATGATGGAGAGGTACACAAAATCTCGGTAGGCTGCCGTATGCAGTGTTCCTTACAGTAATCAGACCAAGCCAGAATCTCGCAGGACCTCCAGTCCACTCTGGGATTATGTGTATGCAGCCATGGAAATCAGAGGCGTAGCGGAGGCCCCCGCAACCCCCGCAGTGCGGGGGGGCCCCGCCAACCTCAGGGGCCCCCTATGTAGCTTTGCCCAAATGTTGTATTGGAGGCCCTGCTAGACATGGGGGCCCCAACAGAACATCAGTTATATACTACTAACGAGGCCCCCAAAGGTAAGAAGTGCTGCTTTGCGTCTCACACTCCTAATAAGCTTCCTTCTACCTGCCAGCTAAAGAATAAATCCAAAGCTCAACTAAGTCAGCTCACCAGACAGCATCTGAAAACTGCTGGAGGCGGGGTGATGTGATGCCGAGCAGCCGCGCGCTACATCACCACGTAGTTAGTTAGCGCGGGCTGCTTAAAATGTCCAGACATCACTTCACTCCTCCCGTTCTCCCTGGTTGCATTTATCAGACATTGTGCTCACACAGTGTTCTTTGCTGCCAAGTGCCAACCGCACAGACAGACACGATTCTAGAAGAAAGAAGGTAACCAAACGCAAGTATGTGAGAAACCGCATAGATAAAGATAAAAACCACACACACAACTGTCTCAAAGTCCATGTTTGGATTTAAGTAAATGCATTGCACATTTTAAGCCTTTGTTTGCCACAGGGGCATCCAAAAACGAATTGAACTGGCACCAATGACCTACTGGAGTTACTTTCGGTATATCATCATCATCTATCATATGTAAAGAGATAAGGTTCGCTATTATCTTATAAGTCTGATAGCGGATAGTACACAGAAAAAAACTAAGAAAATAAGAGAGCACTTCAAATCTCTAATATAATCATATTTTTATACTAATTATTTATTAAAATTAAAATAAGCCCAATAGACAAGTGTATATATGTGATATCTAGCACAGTAATCACACTCTGAATAAATCCACTCTTCACACGTGAAAGAGGCATAAGTTGGCAGCATGCCAAATATATTGCATGCAGGTATCTAGCAGTGTTCTGTAGAGTAACCCTCTCCTGTGTGGTGTATAATCTCAAGGTGACCATGAGCTTATATACCTCACACAGGAGAAGGTTACTCTACAGAACACTGCTAGATACCTGCATGCAATATATTTGGCATGCTGCCAACTTATGCCTCTTTCACGTGTGAATGAAAAGTGGACTGATTCAGAGTGTGGAGTGGAATCATACACATGTGAGCACATTGAATATTTTTATATCTTCATATTTTCCAGTAATATCACTGTGTTATATATATATTTCTTATCTTTTGCTACCATATTGCATTCAGGGTGAGGAGATTATACAATGGACTATCCTAGATATCACATATATACATTTGTCAATTGGGCTGATTTGTTTGTCTTATTTGTATTTAATAAATCATTATTATTATTAATATATATATATATATATATATATAAAACCTGCAAACTACTGTTCAGTGCATGGAGGATAACATAGTAAAACATTAGAATCCCCAAAAATGAATACAAAATAGGAAATTGGTGATATACATCTAAATAACATTCATATATACAGTACATATTGTGCAGATTGCTCCCATTCTATGTGAAAACTCTTGTGTTCTTAATGTAAATGCTCTGCACAACCAGGTTCTAAATTGATCATAACCTGTACTATGGTGGCATACCAGTGGGGATATCCATGATTTACTATTTAGCCCTAGGCTTTATCTCTGACTTAATCCTCTGTTATTCTTTTTTTTTATATACATTGCAAAGTTGCTCTTGCTTTTCCCTGCATGTTTGTACTCGGCAATATAGCGGTGTTGCAGCGCTGCAGGGCAAAACAATGCACCTCTAGTGTTGTGTCAATACATTTATTCATACACTAGTGTAAAAACCTGTGTACACGGGCCAAGATCCAGGTAATGTTAACCTTTTGAGTGCCAGAGGGTACTCAAAGGGTTAAGAGGCCGCTACCTCACTGCTCCATGAGATGCAGTCATGTGCCGCCTCACTCACACGATGCAATCATGCTCAGTAGACACTGTCCGGACATGGACAATCTCTCCTGCTCATGACTGCGTCGTGACAAACATCCTAGCGTTTTATTATATAGGGTGTCTGGCTTTCTTGGCCCTATGACTGACTGGAAAATCATTCTGCTAATAGGTCTCATTATGTGGGGGTTGTAATGCATAGGAGACCCCTAGACATGTGTGTGCTGCACTACAGCCACTTGCAAAATGCCAGTTATATGGTGTACTACGATGACAGATCAGTGGACCACCATCAGGACTTTTGCACTTTGGGAAGGAAACAATGATCGCATGGACTATGAGCTGTGCAATGCAATGGTGTCCCACTAGAACAACCTCCATATCTAGTTAGTAACTGTCACTGCTGATCCATCGATACATGTTATTAGTCCTTTGTTTTCCTCTGGAGTTTACAATATTAAGTATTTATTGCAATTCAGCCTTTTATTTGATATTGAATAGTGCTATGCATGACTGGCATAGTGGTCTGGTCCTTGATCAGTTAATTGAAGATCGCTCCACTTTCCTAGTCAGGATAACCAGTTTTTCTTGATAAAAAGGAAAAAAAAACATATTGGCCAGGGGTGGGCAATCATTAAAATATAATTTCTGCACTAATATATACATCTATATACTGTATATTGGACTTGGTGTTTATGTTATACAGAAATGTTGTTTTTTTGATTGCCCACCCCTAGCCATGCCAATAAAACTTTGTTTTAATCATATTTATCAACTAAGACCAATAAATAAGTGCAGGCAGTGTACATATCTGGTGTATGTTAGCAGATATAGTTAATCAGAAAAAGTTATTTGCCAGGGGTGGGCAGTCACAAAAACATATACACAGCTATATAGATTATATTGGTATATTACAGACCTCCCAAGTGTCCCTCTTTAGGAGGGACAGTCCCTCTTTTAGACCTAAATCCCTCTGTCCATCTCTCCCACCCTGATGTCCCTCTGTTTAAGAGAGCGGACTTTGTTTTGCATATATAAGTGTATAATGTTGTTTTACAGCAATAAAACTCACATTAATATTTGTTTAAACTTCAGTATATGTGTTTATAAATTAGCCTGTGTAAATAAAATACTTTGGTCTTGTTATAAATCATTTATTAGGTTACACACATAGGTGTCAATAGGTTAGGAAATTGCCTAAAACCTCTCGGTAATGCCCTGTCCACCAGCCACACCCCTATGTAAACCATGTAAAATAAAATTGTCCCTCTTTGGCCATTTGAAATGTTGGGAGGTATGATATTATAGGTTATTATGGAAATGAGATTCTTATGACTGCTTACCCCTGGAAAAATACTTAATGTAAACATAATTGTTAACTTATAGTACACAAATATATTGTCTGTTGTTGAATATATTAATACAGAACTGTATGTTTTATGATTGCCCACCGCTGCTGGCCAATACTGTTTTAATACATATCAACTAATGTTAGTAGATAAGTGTTAAAAAATTATTGGCCGGCAGGGGAGAGCAATCCTAAAAAACCCAGTTTTGTATTAATATATTTAACAACAGACTGTGTATGTGTGTACTATAGGTTAACAATTATCTTTACAAAAAGTGTTATTTTACACATTAGCACCTACTTGACTGTGAACCGATAAAAAAACACCAGCATCAGAATATGATCATGGGGTCATATACATTTTTATGACTGCCCATCCCTGGTGATGCCAATACTTAGTTTTTAAACATATGTATCTGCTAAGACATAGACAAATATGTGCAGTGTGTGTTCATGTCTGGTGTATGTTGGTAGATTTAGTTAACTTCTCTTATTTGCCAGGGGTGGGAAGTCACAAAAACCAAATGTTTGTATTAACATATACACAGCTATATAGAGTATATTGGTGTATTATAGGTTATTATGGAAATGGCATTCTTATGGATGCGCACCCCTGGAATAATACTTTTCTGTATTAACTCCTTGGAGCTTTGAGAACTTCTTTAGCACCCAAAGAGTTAATACAAACAAGTGGAATATGTTTTTTTAGTATCTGAACAATCCTTTAGGCTGTTATGATGCCCATGCATTTATAGCAATGCAAAATGGCAGTGTGGGAGGGGACTATGCCTGCTGCTGCTCCCACACTATATGTATTGAAGACTCAATTTGATGCCTCGGAAAACTGAGCCATTTTTATCTGAGTTTGGCATGGAGCTCTGTAACATTAAATCCTTTGAGTGCCAGAGGGCTGAGCAGCAAACTGCTGTTCATCGCTTTGCTTGCCCCTCTGGGACTCAAGGGAATAAGCATATATGACCCCATGTTCATGTTCTGATGCTGTTGTTCTTCTATCTCCTTGAGGGCTACAAATACCTTCAACTTGTCTGATACACCGGTCTAGTCAAGAATCTGTTAATGTGTAAAATTCTACTGTTCTGTGTTAACTCCTTGGAGGTTAGAGACTGCTGTAGCACCCAAGACTTAATACAGAAAAGTGTAATATGTATTTTGTATCTGGTTAACCCCTTAGGCTAGCATGATGCCCATTCATTTATAGAAATGGAAAGGTTGGGTTTGGGAAGGAAGTATGGATATTGCTCCCTCAGAAAATGTGTGTGTAAGATTGGATTTTAGGCCTCAGAAATGGAGACACTTTTATGAGTATGACAGGGGGCTGAGCAACACACTGCTGTCCAGTACATTGCTTGGCCTTCTGGTACTCAAGGGATTAAGCGTATATGATATCATGTTCATGTTTAGATGTTGTTGTTCCTTTAACTCCTTGAGTGTGCAAATGCCTTAAAATTGATATGTCTACAGGATGGGTTCCTGTACAGTTTTTGTGTATTAACTCCTTGGACCTTAGAGATGTCTCCTATAGACAGCTTTAGAATCCAAGGAGTTAATCAAGAGAAGTCTAATAAGTTTGGTATTTGGTTTACTTCTTGAGGACTAATTGACAGTCATTTGGAGAATTGGAAAGGGTTTTAATGGTCGCTCCCTCACAGCAAATGTGAAAATGGATTCTAGGCCACAGAGAACAAAAGAATTTAGCATGATGTCCGTGATACTTAAGTGTATATGATCCTAGGCCTGTTCATTTTCTGATGTTGTTGTCCCTTTAACTCGAATGCCATAAATCTCTTCAAATTGTAAGAAACTAGTCTAAAATTAATGTAGAACATTTTATTTCTGGCAATGCCTTCTGGACAATTTGTGATTATACTTTGCCAATTTAGAAGTTTCTTTAAAAAAAAAAAAAAACAGTACATATTTGGTATATGTGTACTAAAGAAATCTGGATCATTCTTACTCTTCTTTGTATTATTATTTATTGTTATAGGTGGGGAATTTGATTGTGGGTGGAGCCTAATTGGGGATGGAGCACTGGGGCCCCTTAACAGAGTTTGCAGGGGGGCCCCTGCATTTTGTGTTATGCTTCTGATGGAAATCCCAGAATGACCGCATAATGAGGAGACTGAATGATCTGGAACCTCAAAGTCTCTGTGTGAAGAGCTCCAATTCAGATCAACAGCATGTCTCCTGAGTAACCTGGGGAGGCACCAAAGGTCTTCCGTCAATGGCCTCAATGTCCAGCGGGGATTACCGTTAGACCAACAGAATATTATGCAGGATAGCAAACCCCTTGTCCATAAAATAGCTGGCCGCGCCAGAATCGATCAAGGCAGGAGCAGCAAAGGAGGAATGTGCCCAGGATGCCACGACATCCACCACGGTTTACATTGTGTGGCCTCTGGGGACTGATATACTCCACCTAGGACCTGGACCCTTGGTGTGTTTGTTTCCCGGCCGCACAGGACATGTCAGCAACAAATGTCCAGCTTTCCCACAGTACAGGCAAAGGCCTTGTCTGCGGCGGAAGGACCGCTCCTCCTTAGATAATCGTGTAAAGCCCAACTGCATTGGCTCAACATTACTGCTTGTGGCACCAGGAGGCACGGGAGGTGAGGGAGGCACGGGTGGGAAACCAGGACTGGGCAACGACCCAGTTGAAGGCCTCTGCCTACGATCTTTATAAAGGTTTCTTTCCCTTATACGAGTGTCAATCAGAGTAGCAAATTCTATGAATTTGTCCAGCTCCATCGGCAATTCACAAGCTGAAATTTCATCTTTTATTTTATCATCGAGACCTTGAGCGAAGGCTGCCACAAGTCCCTCATCGTTCCAGCCAACCTCTGCTGCTAGTGTGTAAAATTCAACTGCATAATCCGCAACCGTACATGTGCCCTGTTGGATTCTCATTAATCATTTTGCCACAGAGGTGGAGCGCCCAGGATCTTCAACTACACTGCAGAAGGCCCTTACAAACTCAGCAAAGTTTGTGGTAATTGGTTTGCCCATCTCCCAGATCGGATTAGCCCAGGCCAGCGCTCTGCCTGTCAACAAGGATATCATGAACCCTACCTTGGTTCTTTTGCTTGGAAAAGCCTGTGGTACCAGTTCCAAAACAATTTCTAGCTGGTTCAGGAAACCACAGCATAAGGTAGGTTCCCCATCATATCTCAAAGGGAGTGGAGCAGTTGCGGACAACCCTCTACATGGATTACTCAGAGCCAGCGTTTGTGCCATCAGTGCCAAAACTGGGATGGCCACAGATGCTTGCACTGGTTTGTCAAGATGTGCGGTATGCTCCAGAATAGTCTGCACGGCCAATGACAACTGATACAAGCGTTGCTCATGTGAATCCATTATCCAATGGATATTTTTAGAGCTCCCTTCACCTGAATTGTCTGAGGTCATGGCCCTTTCGTACTGTCAGTTTTAAGAACACTCAGGCAAATTATGTAAGGTTAAAATCAGCTTTATTGAAAATAAATAATCAGAAAAGAAAGATCACCCCACTCAGGCCCAGATAAGGACATTACCATGGTACTTCCAAAATCTGCCACAGGTCAGGATGAACAGAAATAATATGTAAGAAACAATACAACAGGAACTAAGTAGGCTTGATCCGTCAACTGGATACTGGAACAGAGTAAACCACAACAGTATCAAATCGTGAAAGGCACAATAAGAATAGTGGCAGGTAACTGCAGGGCAAATCCCTAGAATGCTAGTGATAGCGGAGGCAACACAGATAGGACACTGGCAAGTGACCAAGTCCCTAGAATGCTAGGGATAGTGGAGGCAACACCAATAGGACACTGGCAAGTGACAGAGTCCCTAGAACGCTAGGGATAGCGGAGGCAGCACAGATATGACACTGGCAAGTGACCGATTCCCTAGGACGTTAGGGATAGCAGAGCAAACTCAGATAGGATAATGGCAAGTGACCGAGTCCCTAGAACGCTAGGGATAGCATAGGCAAAACAGATAGGACATTGGCAAGTGACCGATTCCCTAGGATGCTAGGCATAGCGGAGGCAACACAGATAGGACACTGGCAAGTGACCGATTCCCTAGGACGCTAGGGATAGCGGAGGCAACTCAGATAGGACACTGGCAAGTGACGAGTCCCTAGAAAGCTAGGGATACTGGAGGCAACACAGATAGGACACTGGCAAGTGACCAATTCCCTAGGACGCTAGGGATAGCGGAGGCAACACAGATAGGGTAATGGCAAGTGACTGGAGCTACTCGCAACTCAGTCTCCCAAGTGATCTAAGGAGAGACAGGCCAAGCAGGCGCTGTAGCGAAAGTAGCTGAGAAACGAGAGCGAGAGCAATGGGATCAGGTTACGCACACAGATGGGTCATAAGCCAGAATGCCAGATCGGGGTAGTAGCCAGTCCTACTCAGCAACGGAAGCGGGTTCTCAGCCAAAGCCAGGTCGGTACACACGGAGGTAGTCAGCCAGTCATAGTCAACAACGGAAGCGGGTTCTCAGCCAAAGCCAGATCGGTACACACGGAGGTAGTCAGCCAGTTCTAGTCAGCAACGGAAGCGGGTTCTCAGCCAAAGCCAGGTCGGTACACACGAAGGTAGTCAGCAAGTCCTAGTCAGCAACGGGAAGCAAAACTCAGGAGCGACAGGAGCGAAGTCAGTCGAGTCGGGTCATACACGGAGCAGGAACATGCAGTAACTCAAATGCTAGGTACAGATACACCACGAAAGGGCTCCGAAAGAATGACAGGACCCGGTATAAAAAGGCCAGAACCAAATGGCCAATAAGAATCGTGCCGGGTGAAACCCGGAAGTAGCAATGTCTCCCTGCAGCTAAGATCACGGGCACCATGATACTAGTACCATTTGTAATTCCGAAAGCAGAAGGTAGGTGGCCATTCCCTCTGACTTTAGCATTAGGGTTAGTATAAAGGGTCTGAACACACGAGAGAAAGTCATGACCGAATCCAAAAGCACGAATTGTAGCCTTCATGAAAGACCAGTTGACTCTATCTGTAGTCAAAAACACTGCAGGCATTGTGTTACTCTCCACATGATGCAAGATGTTAAGGAGGCGTCTGGTATTATCAATGGTCTCACAACGATGTGCGGATCCCACCTGATCCGGGAGAACGGATTTTGGTCTGCTTGCTAGCAATTTTCCATAGGTTTTAATGTCCAGATTGAGCAACGAAATAGACCTGTAATTGGTGCAGGATTGAGGGTCTTTATCTTGTTTATGAATCAGAGTAATGTAAGTTTCAGTCATATGAGGTTCTATGTTTTTCTTAAAAAAGCTTTATTAAAAGTTTAAGCAAGGTACAGAGAGAACAAGGCACAAGAAATTAGCCATACAAAATGTGTACAAGAATTGCAACATGCGAAGAACTGGTTGCAGCATACATTCTTCATGATGAAAAGCCTAATGGTATAATAAGAGTTAATGCAGATATGAAGACCGCAAGTGTCTGACTAGTGTGAGTCTAGTAAATACTGTGTCCCAAGAGACTCAGCATAAATAGAATACACCAGACCCAAGGGTTATCTCTTGCATGACAGCTTATGTGCCTCAGTGGGAGAAAGAGGGAAAAACATGGAAGAAGAAGTGGGAGAGTGGAGAGAGGGGGGTAAAGAATGGACATTAGTACAAGGGAGCAAAGATGAGGGAGAATAATAGGAAAAGAGGCATGATAGGGCTAAAGTAAGTCTAGTAAAATGTGACAGGTTTTAGTGAGTCATGATGAGGTGCAAAAGTATTAGCGAGCATTCCATTAGTCCCAAGCGATCATCATAAGCCACCAAAGGGGTTGACTAGATGGTTGGACCTGTCCGATCGTACGCTAAAGCTACCCACAAGCGCCAGGTACTTACACCAGAGGTGTTGTGCAGTAGGAAATCCAGGGGCCCCAAATGTACATGAATGTTGAACCCCCACCCCTCAGGCAGAAGGTCAGAGTCTCCAAGGTCATACTATGAGCTACTCTGATCAAACATTCCTCCCCAGTGGGGGACAGCTTGATATCCAATGAGAGGGAACATACATTTTAGCAGGATTGAGTAGCTGATTGTATAAAAGTTTCCCAGGTTTGGAGTGTCCCAGTGTTGTAGGCCACATATAGATATAGAAAGCAAAATATCAACATTTGCAGATGACACTAAATTATGCAGGGTAATAAATGCAAAAAACAAGATATTTGTTCTCTATAAAAGGTATTAACATAAAATAGCAGATGCAAACAAATGGAATATGAAATTTAATATAGGAAAGTTTAAAGTCATGTATTTGGGAAGAAAATGCATGACTTTACATGCTACTTTATGTTGCTAATGAAAGACCCGGAAATCCTTGTACACTACAAACTTTGAAGCAATGATCAGTGTCAAATAGTGGCAAAAACAAAGTCCTGTCTTTCATAAAAAATGGATATTGAAGCAAGAGTGGATAACATCATTTTGCCACTGTACAAATCATTGGTAAGACCTCACCTCGAATATGCAGTGCAGTTTTGGGCGCCAGTTCTGAAAAAGGGTATTCTAGAACTGGAGAGAGTACAGCAAAGAGCAACAAAATTGATTAAGGGAATGGAAGACCTGACGTATGAGAAATGTCTCAAAAACTTGTTTTATTTACTCTAGAGAAATTAACAATATGCAATGTACAAGTACAGGACAGGTCAATACAATGATCTCTCTGGTAAGCTATTCATTTCAAGGCGTGATCAAAAAACCAAGTGGCACCCCTTGAAATTAGAGGAAAGGAGGTTTCAACTTCAGCAGAGGTAATGTTTTTTTACAGTAAGGTCATATAAATTGTGGAATTCCTTGTTCAATGATGTGTTAATGGCAGATACAATGGATACATTTAAGAGAACATTAGTTACATTTCTTTCAAGATGGAACATACAGGGTTATACTGTTTACTAGAAGGCTAAACATGAAGTTCTGATAAAGACTCCCTGATTTGGCAGCAGGAAAGCTTATGTAATTCCCATTTCTCTGGTTTATGAGGCAAAGATTGAACTTGACAGACTGTCACAGACTCAAGAACGAGAACTGGACCAGTACAATAGGTAACAATCTTTATTAAGATGCACATTGTTCAGAATGATTCGACAACAGCAAGTACACAATACAAAATAGATAACATCAGGAAGGATAGTGCTGCTGTAGTGGTACAGAACTGAACCCCAGAAGGCAAGCAGGAGATCAGCCGCCTCAGGTCCGCACCTGAGTATTCTACTAAAGGTCCACACCTGTACAGGCAACTTTCCTGAGTAAGGCTACTGCGCTACAGGTCCACACCTGCAAAGACAACTTTCCTGAGTAAGGCTAACTGCGCTACAGGTCCGCACCTGAAAGCACCAGTAAATGGACAGAAGCAAGGAGAAGTCTGCCAGAGCCACTGAGAGCACCCAACAGGTTATCCACTGGAGCGTTGGTATGCTGGGTGAACAGTGGACAGCCCCAGGTAACACCAAAGTGGGTAGTCAGACAAGCTGGAACATACACGGAGCAAATTGTAAACCAGAGCCGCAGGTCTGCACCAGATTGGTTATCAGACTAGCCAGGGTCATACACAGAGCGGGTAGTCGGTCAGAGCCACAGGTCAGCACCAGAACTGATAGTCAGCCAGGCCAAACGTCATACACAGAGGAGGTAGTCTACCAGAGCCGCAGGTCCACACTAGAAGGAATGTCAGCCTAAGCCGGGGTCATACACAAAGCGGGTAGTCAGACAAACCATAGGTCGGCACCAGAACGGGTAGTCAGATGAACCAGGTAATGCACAAACTCAAACCAACTGCACTGGACACTACGAAAGGCCAACTGAGCATAGTGTCCATGCAGTATTTAAGCTTTAGGAACCAGGAGGAGGAGGAGTCAGCAAATGTGTACTGTCCCTTTAAATGGAGCACACTTCCATGCCTTTGGACGTAACATAGTAAATTAGGTTGAAAAAATACACAAGTCCATCAAGTTCAACCTTCGCCTCATACCTCAGTAACTGAGATTTTTATAGCTTTCCTGCTACCAATTAAATTAGTCTTTATCAGACCTTCCTGATCAGCCTGCTGATAAACAGTATAACTCTGTATGTTCCCTTTTGAAAGAAATGTATCTAATCTTCTCTTAAATGTATCCATTGTATCTGCCATAACTACCTCCCTGGGCAATGAATTCCACAATTTGACAGACCTTACCGTAAAAAAACCCTTCCTCTGCTGAAGTTTAAACCTCCTTTCCTCTAATCTCAAGGGGTGTCCCCTGGTCACCTGATCAGGCCTTGGAATAAATAGCTCACCGCAGAGATCCTTGTATTGACCTCTCATATAATTATACAATGTGATAAGGTCTCCTCTTAGTCGTCTTTACTCTAGAGTAAATAAACCAAGTTTGTTTAGTCGTTCCTCATATGTCAAGTCCTCCATTCCCTTAATTAATTTTGTTGCTCTCCGCTGTACTCTCTCTAGTTCTAGTATATCCTTTTACAGAACTGGTGCCCAAAATTGCACTGCATACTCAAGGTGAGGTCTTACCAATGATTTCTATAATGGCAAAATAATGTTATCCACTCTTGCTTCAATACCTCTTTTTATGCAAGACAGGACTTTGTTTGCCTTTGCTACTGCTGTTTGACACTGGTCACTGTTTCCAAGTTTGTAGTTGACAAGGATACCCAGGTCTTTTTCTAGCAACGAATCACCTAAAATTATTCCATTAAGTTTATAAGTACGCCCATTAGCTGTACAGACCCGCGCCGGAACCCAGCGTTAGGAAGAGAGCGAGACGCCAACCCCATGCGACTGGAGCCACCAAACAGCAGTGTGGCTGAAGCCGCCGGGTCATACTGCGGCCGGAGTCTCCGGAGGAAGCCGCAGTTGGCTCGAGCAGCCGCAGCATGGGTACGCTAACAGTACCCCCCCTCAAAGACCCTCTCCCCGTGGTTAAGGGAGTGGGCGGTCAGGAAAGCGTGAGTGAAATCTACGAATCAGGATGGGAGCATACACATCTTCCGAGGAGACCCAAGAGCGTTCCTCCGGGCCATAGCCTCTCCAGTGCACCAAGTGCTATAATCTCCCCCTAATCCTCCGGGAATCCAAGATGCTTTGTACTTCATACTCCTCATGGTCTCCCACCCTAAAGGGGGCTGAGGGAGCAGTAGCGGAGGTATACCGGTTACAGGTTAATGGTTTGAGCAATGACACATGGAAAACGTTATGAATGCTCATAGTAGCCGGGAGTTCTAGAGCGTATGCCACAGGATTGATTCTCCGAATGACCCAAAAGGGACCAACGAAGAGAGGGTCCAGTTTCCTACATGGCACCTGGAGATTGAGATTCCAGGATGACAGCCATACCCTGAAAGGTAGGTGCTGGTAGTCGCCTACAGTCAGCCTGCCGCTTGTGCCTTAGCATAGAACCACGTAGGGTATTCTGTACCTGCACCCAAGAGGAACGGAGAGCCCGTAAATGCTCCTCCAGAGCCAGAATCACTTGTGCCTCAAAAGTCTCAGGGAGAGCAGAGGGCAGAAACCCATAATTTATCAGAAACGGTGAAGACTGAGATGAGGAATTGATGGTACAATTTCTGGCAAACTCTGACCAGGGTAACAAGGAAGCCCAGTTGTCGTGGTGGTTATGTAGCACCTGAGAAATTGCTCAAGGGCTTCGTTTGACCTTTCGGCTACATCATTCGACTGTGGGTGGTATGCTGAAGAAAAGGCCAGCTGGATCCCCAATTGTACGCAGAAACATCTCCAGAATCTGGACACGAACTTACTCCATGTATCAGAGACAATCACCTTCGGTATGCCATGTAGGTGGAATATTTCCTTGGCAAATATCTCCGCCAATTCTTTGGCAGAGGGCAACTTTTTAAGAGGTACGAAGTGTGTCATTTTGGAAAATCTGTCCACTACCATCAGGATAACCATGTAACCCAAGGACGCCGGAAGTTCCACCATAAAGTCTATGGACAAATAGGACCACAGACGCTCCCCATTAGGAATGGGTTGGAGGAGACCCACTGGCAAGCTACGTGAAGATTTATTTTGAGCACAGATATGGCAAGCTGCCACGAAGGCCGCACAATCCTTTCTCAAACTTGGCCACCAGAATAAACGAGAGATAGACCATATCAACTGATCTCGGCCATTATGGTCAGCAGTTCTGTAGGTATGATTTGTTTCCAGGAGTCTGGTACGGAGCTGAACTGGCACAAAACACCTCCCTCTAGGTTTCTTCACAGGTGCGGACGCCTGAGCTGATAAAATCTCCTCTCCCATTGGGGAAGTAATACTAGTACGAATATATGCCTGTATACGATCAGCTGGAATGATCGGGGTGGGAGGAGATTCTTCCCTAGAGTCAGGACAATGTTGGCGAGATAGAGCATCCGCCCTGATGTTTTTGGAGCCAGGGAGGTAAGATACAACAAACTTGAACCTAGACAGGAATAGTGCCCATCTGGCTTGGATAGCAGGTAAATCAAATTTTTATGATCAGTGAAGATCAGAGCACTGGTTCCTTCAAGTAGGTAACGCCACTCCTTTAATGCCAAGATGATAGCTAGTAATTCTCTGTCACCAATGTCGTACACCATTTCAGCCTTGGATAGCTTTTTGGAGAAATAGCCACATGAAAGCAGCTCCTCTCCAGGAGCCGAGCGCTGAGACAGGAGGGTGCCTACTCCCGCCTCAGACGCGTTGACCTCCAACGTGAAGGGCAGGACAGGGTTGGGATATACTAGTATCGGTGCCTTGGCAAATGCTGCCTTAAGACTTTCGAATGCCCCAATAGTACTGGAAGACCACTTTGAGGCATCAGCCCCTTTGCAAGTCAGATCAGTAAGTGGCTTTACTACCGAAGAGAAGTTTTTAATGAACTTCCGGTAGTAGTTTGCGAAGCCTAAGAAATGCTGGAGAGCCTTCAAACCTACCGGGCGAGGCCATTGTACAATGGAGGATAGTTTTTAAGGGTCCATCGCGAACCCAGAGTCAGGAATCACATAATCCAGGAAGGTAACCTGCGATTGATGAAACTCACACTTCTCGAGTTTGCAGTAAAGACCATTCTCTCTCAGTAGTTGTAAGACATTTGACATAGAGGGAGAATGGACTAGTATATCATCCAGATATATGACCACGGATTTTTGTAGCAGGTCCCTTAGGACATCATTAATCAATTCCTGGAAGACAGAAGCCGCATTGCACAACCCGAAGGACATCACTAAATACTCATAGTGGCCACTCCGGGTATTAAAGGCTGTCTTCTACTCATCTCCTTCCTTGATACGGACAAGGTTATGCATTGCCCTCAAGTAGAGTTTGGTAAACACCTTGGAAACCTTTAGTCTGTCGAAGAGTTCGGTGATCAAGGGTATCGGGTAGGCGTTCTTAGATACCAACTTATTCAGGCCACGACAGTCAATATAGGGGCGCAGTTCCCCATCCTTCTTTTTAACAAAAAAAGAAGCCTGCACCAGGCGGGGAGGTAGATTTGCAGATTATTCCTCTGGAGAGAGCATCGGCCACATACTCCTCCATAACCTTCGTCTCCTGCATAGACAGTGGATAAACCCGACCCCTAGGAGGAATAGTACCAGGGATCAAGTTGATTTCACAGTTGTAGGACCTGTGAGGAGGCAACGCACTGGCTTGGAGTTTGTAAAATAAGTCACAGAAGGCCCTGTACTCTTCAGGCAGAATAGAGGAAGAAGTACACATCAGTCTCGTAGGACGTGCGAAACAGGAATCAGTGAAACTAGGGGCCCATGACACTATATCACAACTGTGCCAATCGATCCAGGGGTTGTGTGCCTGAAGCCATGGAAACCCCAGGACAATAGCGCAGTGGAGAGAGTGAATTATTTGAAATTGCAGGGTTTCCGTGTGCAAGGCTCCAACTCTCCAGGTTAAAGGAAGCGTCTCCTGAGTGATATGAGAGGGTTGTAAGGGCCTCCCATCAATGGCTTCAATAGCCAAGGGTGAAACGCGAGATTGCAAAGGAATAGCTTGACTCTCAGCGAAGTCTGCGTCCATAAATTATCCTGCCGACCCTGAATTGAGTAACGCAGTGGCAACTGTCAAGGAGTTTCTCAATGACTTCGAGGATGGGTTTACCCTTGACCACCTCCGGGGACTGGGATATGCCACCCAAGGTGTGGGCATTTCCCCGGACGCACAGGACAAGATGTCAACAAATGACCGGATCTGCCACAGTACAAACAGAGACCTTCCCTCCATTGGAAGGCACTCTCTTCCCCGAAAGGCGAGTTGACCCCAACTGCATAGGTCCCATCCAAAACAGGCCCAGGAGGCCTGGAACTTTTTCAAATTGGTCTAGGGTTATAAGTGGGGTGCCGCAGGGTTTAGTCCTGGGCCCAGTGCTTTTTAATTTGTTTATTAATGATCTAGAAGTGGGAATTGAAAGTAGCATCTCAATCTTTGCTGGTGACACTAAGCTATGTAAGGAAATACATACAGAGCTGGATGTTTTTTCCCTACAGAAGGATTTAGATAAACTAAGTGAATGGGCAGAAAAGTGGCAGATGTCATTTAATGTAGATAAATGTAAGCTTATGCATTTGGGTTGTAGAAACAAACTTGCTACATATACTCTAAATGGGAAACAACTTGGGAAATCCTCATTAGAGAAAGATTTAGGCGTACTGATAGACAATAGACTACACAGCAGTGTGCAGAGTCACTCAGCTGCTGCAAGAGCAAATAGAGTACTAGCCTGCATAAAAAGAGGTGTAGAAGCAAGGGATGCTAATATTATCCTACCTCTGTATAAATCCTTGGTTAGCCCTCATCTAGAATATGGAGTACAATTTTGGGCGCCTGTTCTAAAAAAAGACATTACTGAACTGGAAAAGGTGCAGAGACGTGCAACAAAACTGATAAAGGGATTGGAGGATCTGAGTTACAAAGAGAGACTAGCCAAACAGGGTTTGTTTACATTAGAAAAGAGACGTCTAAGGGGTGATATGATTACCATTTACAAATACATTCAAGGTCAATACAAAGAACTATCCAAAGAATTATTTATGCAAAGAGCTGAGCTAAGAACAAGAGGTCATCCATTAAGAATTGAGGAAAGGCGCTTTCGACTAAAACATAGGCAGGGATTCTTTACAGTAAGGGCGGTAAGGCTATGGAATTCTTTGCCTCGGGATGTTGTGCTTGCAGATAATGTAACTGCATTCAAAAAAGCAATGGATGCCTATCTAGCACAGAACAATATTGACAGTTATGACAGATGGCTTCAAAGCAAATAGGATATTGATCCGGGGAACTATTTGACACACACACACACACCTACATTGTAAATTGCTCCAGAGGGCTTTTTTGTTGCCTTCCTCTGGATCAACAGGGGTGTTATTGGCATGGGCTGGACTTGGACGCATGTCTTTTTTCAGCCTTAGCTACTATGTTACTATAAGGCGTGGGAGGCAAGGGAGGAATGGGTGGGTATGTAAAGCTGGGAGCCAAACGAGATAAAGGCCTATGCAGGCGCTCCCTAAAAGATGGTCTCTCCCTGATCCTGGAATTGATCAGTATCGTAAAGGAAATTAACTTATCCAAGTCTTTAGGTATGTCACGAGCAGCAATCTCATCCTCAACCATATAGCAAAGACCTTGGGAGAATGCTGCTACTAAAGCCTCATTGTTCCAGCAACCTACACTGCCAGAGTACGGAATTCAATTGCGTACTCTGCTATAGTTCGGGACCCTTGGCGTATAGTCACAAGGTGTTTGGAGGAAGAGACTTTACGACCGAGCATGTCAAAGACTTTACAGAAAGAGTCCACAAACACCAGAAAGTCATAAATAATGGGTTTGTCTGTTTCCCACAATGGGTTGGCCCATGCCAAAGCCTTGCCAGATAGTAGTAATAGAAAAAACTGACTCTACTGCGATCATTGGGGAACGCCTGAGGTATCATTTCCATATATATGCCCAATTGATTTATGAACCCATGGCACAACTCTGGGTCCCTGTCATAGTGCTGAGGCAAAGGAGAGTGCCCAGAAAAACCCCTGATCATGCCTGCATCAGGTTTAGCTGGTGCTACTGGTGCTGGGTTTGCAGCGGGAGAGGCCACCGGTTGTCCGACAGGGCGGTCAAGGTGAGCATTACGGTTTAACAAGGTTTGCAAGGCCATCGTAATCTGATCAATACGTTGCTCTTGTACCTCCATCCTGACTAGGAGGTCTTGGGTAGAAGGGTTACCAGTACTGTCTGTAGACATGGCCCTTTTGTACTGTCACGGACTCAAGAACAAGAACTGGACCAGTACTGTAGGTAACACAATCTTTATTAAGATACACAACATACAGAATGATTCGGCAACAGCAAGTACACAATACAATATTGATAACATCAGGAAGGATAGTGCTGCTGTAGTGGTACCGATCTGAATCCCAGAATGCAAGCAGGAGATCAGCCGCCTCAGGTCCGCAACTGTACAAAGTTCCTGAGTAAGGCTACTGCTCTACAGGTCCGCACCTTTACAGACAACGTTTCTGAGTAAGGCTAACTGCGCAACAGGTCCGCACCTGAATGCACCAGTAAATGGATGGAAGCAAGGAGAAGTCTGCCAGAGCCACTGAGAGCACCCAACAGGTTACCCACTGGAGCATTGGTATTCTGGGTGCACAGTGGACAGCCCCAGGTAACACCAAAGTGGGTAGTCAGACAAGCCGGAACATACACGGAGCAAATCGTAAACCAGAGTCACAGGTCTGCACCAGATTGGTTATTGCACTAGCCAGGGTCTTTACACAGAGCGGGTAGTCAGACAGAGCCACAGGTCAGCACCAGAACAGATAGTCAGCCAGGCCAAAGGTCATACACAGAGGAGGTAGTCTACCAGAGCCGCAGGTCCAAACCAGAAGGAATGTCAGCTTAAGCCGGGGTCATACACAAAGCGTGTAGTCAGACAAACCAAAGGTCGGCACCAGAACGGGTAGTCAGACTAACCAGGTAATGCACAAACTCAAACCAACTGCACTGAACACCACAAAAGTGTGACTGAGCATAGTGTCCAGGCAGTATTTAAGCTTTAGGAACCAGGAGGAGGAGGAGTCAGCAAATGTGTACTGTCCCTTTAAATGGAGCGCATGTCCATGCCTTTGGACGTGTGTCCATTAGCTGTACAGATCCACACCGCGAGCCGCCAACCCCATGCAACTGGAGCTGCCAAACAGCAGTGCGGCTGAAGCCACCGGGTCATACTACGGCTGGAGCCGCCGGAGGAAGCCGTGGTCGGCTTGAGCAGCCGCCGCACAGGTACGCTACCACTGACTTTTGCTTTTTTTCAAACTAATTTAATATGTTACTAAATTTACTGTGGAGATGGCAGAAGGATACTTTGCAGCACAGTGGAGATGATTTGGAAAACTGAAGAACAAAAGGGGAGAATGAGGGTGCAAGTGTACTAAATATGGACATAAATAACCATCCCACTGCCATCTCCGACACCTATCTGAGATAGAGGGGTAATAGGAATGAAGGACACCGGGTGTCCAATACTGAGCCAGATGGCAAAGTCTGTGCCCTCATAATCTGATGGGAAATTATCACTGGCAATGGGTGAGGTCCAAATGAGATATGGCACCAGTGATACAAGCTGTGAAAATTCAAAGTGTGAAAATGATGGAGGAGGATGGAGGGGGTCCTGGGAATATCCATGGTAGAAGAATATTATCAGGCAGTACATTTGTAGATTATATGCCATTGGCTCCATTCAGCGACCTCAAAGCTCCTGAGGACATCACCTTTTTTAGTTATGTATTTACCAGTTCTTTGGGCATCTCCCTGTAATTGCTCCTAACAGCACCACAGGCCACTGTATCAAAACAAAAAAGTGATGAAAATAAAAGGACGCTGGTGTAGTACTTATCAACAAAAACTGATAACCTTTATTTAATAAGGAGTAAATAAGATCCCATACTATTTTCCCATTTGTTCCCAGAGATGTGGGGCAACCAGGAGGATCAAGCTGGCTGTCCTTGCCCTCATAAATTCTTAAAACCTGGTTATAACCTGTGGCACTTTCACACACTTTATAAAATTTAACACATAAACTTGGATCTCTTGGAGGGGATATACTGTGTGAAAGCTGACCTGCCCTTATACTTTATTAGGGATTCATCTATGCTTATGTGATTTTGGGGCGTATATACTTGGGAAAACGTTTTATGCAAATTTTGTACAGGGGTGTTCTTTTGGGAGGCACAGGGTATTATCGCTAAAATGCATAAAGCGCAAAATAATTTAAAATCTAGCCCTGGTCATTGTTTTGGTGAATATAGGGGTATTACATGGGGTATTACTCCAGTATGACCTGATACTTGTTTTTATTATTATCCCCATTGCCATTGTTAGGGCCCAGAATTTCTTGAATTCTAAGAGGTCTGTGGGTTGCCATATTTCTTGCTTATAAATTAACACTGATGGGTTGGCGGCAATACACTGGGCTGCATACAGATTGGTTTGTGACACAATTTCCTCCAAAATATCTACTCCCAAAAATAAATTAAAAAAAATGATCAAGGGTAAATCCCGCCACATCCACTTGAATTCCTGGGTTGCATGTGAATTCAGGAAGTTGTGGGCATAAATTGGTTGGTGATACCCATTCATTAGCATTAGGAGTGGTAGTACTTGTGGCAGCTTTTGGAGCATGTCTTAGGGCAGGTCTTGGGGCATGTCTTAGGGCAGGTCTTGGGGCATTTCTTAGAGCAGTTCTTGGGACATTTCTTAGGGCAGCTCTTTGGGCATGTCTTTGGGCAGCTCTTGGGGCAGTTGCTGGGGCAGCTCTTTGGACAGTACGTCTTTTCTTGACAGAAGGCCCAGCGCCATCACTAGAGCTTTCACTCTCCAAAAACTGGGTGATGTCAAAGTCTGAGACAGTATCTGTGGTTTCTGAGTCAGACACCAAAAAGACATATGCCTCTTCTAAACTATACCTCCGCTGCATTATGTACACCTACTTTAAACTAAATAAATTTCTCCTAAAAACTACATACTCACTACTTAACTACTACTATGTAAACCCTATACTATACCTAACTCTAAGCCTAAACCTCACCCTAACCCATGTAAACACTAATCCTAATTAGATTAACATTAACTACCCACCCAAGCTTTCTGAATATAAAATAATGTATGCATTACCATAACCCATGTATTCCCTTAACCTACCTAACCCAACCCAACTACCTATCTAAACTATCTTATTAACTATAATCTACAAATAATCAATTTTTAAATAAAATACACTTTTTTTTTAGTTTGTTTTTCTACGCTACTTCTAAACCTAAATCTAACCCTAAACCTTACCCTAATCCACATATACCCAGAACCTACCTAACCCGTTTCAACTACCTATCTAAACTATCATTAATAATTCTAAAAATGTATACAAAAATACATTTTTAAATCAAATAAACTTTTTTTTATTTTATTTATTTGTTCTACTCTACTCCTAAACCTAAATCTAACCCTAAACCTTTCCCTAATGCACGTATACCCTAAACCTAGCTACCCAACCCAACTACATAGCTAAACTACTTATATAACACTAAAATACCCTAAAAAATACCACAGATCAGCAAAAGCTGATCTGCAGCAGTCAATCACTACTAAAGTGATGAGAGGGGAGAAATGTATTGATTACTGTTGTTCCAGTTGCAGGTTTTGTTAGTTCTAAGAATCTTTGTTAGACCATCCTTAGCAGGACGATATTGAAAGTATATTATTAATCACAAGCCTGAACTCAGAGCATCTATGATGTTGTCACATCACATAATTGTCTCTGACAAAATGTAAAGAGCAGTGCACACAAATGAAATATGCCCCAGGAGAAGAGAGCAGAAAAGGAATAACCTGTTGAGATAAAAGCAGGGTTGATTCCCAGTTGGGTTACTCTACGTTTACAAACTAGTTATCACGGCGCCCTTGATTATGCAACATTTTGACAAGCTTATTTCACTGGTGCATTCTCATTGGCTGCGCTGTACAGCTCCTCCCAGTGACAGCCTTTTTATACCCTGGGCTGTCACTTAGAGTTTGCCATTTCATGGTGTACCTGATGCCTAGCGCTAGTTCTGTTTGTTTGATACCAGTGTATGAGCCCGGGCTGCCTGACTACGCTTTTGCTACTGTTCCTGCTTCTGTGTACCGATTCGGATTGGCTGACGTCCCTGCTTCCTGTTCTGATCTGGCCTGGCTGATGTTCCTGCTCCGTGTACCAACCCGGATTGGATGACATTCCTGTGCTGTGTACCGAATTGGCTTGGCTGTAGTTCCTGCTTCCTCTGTGCCCGGCTGGGCGAAGACCTGGCAGTGCCTGCTGCTACTATCTGTGCACATCTCTCACGTTATTAGGCATCCCAGTGCTACGGTACTCCGGTACCATTTGCAGTCCAGTCCATGGGTTTTGAGTCTCACTGTGTCAGTGCTCCTCCACACCGTTCACTTGATCACTTGGTCTTCCGCTTTGGGTTCAGTTGGGAGCATCCGGTAGTCTTCCACATCCTGACCATAGCGTTCATTAACCCCTTCGGGAGTGCTGCCTTGTGCCGCTACTTGTTTCACCAGTGTTGTTCTCATCTCCGGTATTTTGTGCGTTTGGTCTTCCTCTCTAGGTACAGCTGGGTGCTTCCGGTTGCCTTTCATCTTAAGACCTATACGCACATTAACCCCTTCGGGGGTGGCACAGGCACACGGTGGTGGATAGTCTCAGTAGGGCGTCCTTTACTGGCATGAGCCCTGACTCACTCAATTGTAGTCTCCGGTGGGCGTCCACCGTTGCAACCCTCCGTTCAGGTGAACCTTGCCTGTTCTCTGCTGCCGTCCTGTCACTGTCTCCTCCCCTGTCTATAGGCGACATTGGGACTCCGTTTATCTGGGCTATTGAGTCAGTGGCTTCACTGGCATTGCTGGACTCTATTACACTGTATCTATCATAGTTACCTGACCTGTGTCAGTATTGTAGTCTGTAAGTGCATACTGGACCCATGTGGGTTAACTTGCTTGTAACCTGTCCTGCTATATGCTGGACCCGTGAGGGTTACATTATTCCTTGTGTGCTTAAATAAAATTGTCTCTTACCAACATCTACCATGTCTGAGTTACTGAACCGTAACAGTACGAAAGGGCTATGACCTCAGACGGTAACAGTGATGGTAATGCACACAGTATCCATTGGAGTATGGATCTCCATAAACAGCGGTTGGATCACTTGGCATTGGCTGTTCAAATGATTCTTGAGCGCACGGCACTCTTGGATAAATCAGTACCAACTCCGGTGGTCCCCCCCGTTTCGACACCGGGAGAGCAGTCTTTTACGCAAACTAACGCTAACAGAGGGCTGACGGCTACCGCTCCACTACCTCTCAGGTACGATGGCGAACCTACCCTGTGCAGAGGGTTCATTAATCAGTTGGAGATCTTCCTAGAATTAACCCCTCATGCATTTCCCAGTGATTGCAGTAAAGTGGGTGAAAGAGTTAAAATGGACATTTATAAGTAGGAAATTGCTTTAATACACTAACGAGCGATAGGGGTTAAATTATACTTTTAACTAGCTTTAACTAGCAGCTTATTCTACATGCAGAAGGTTACTTAGTGCCCTTCCCAGAGGCCTTGATGTAGACAAGAGATAAGTATAATTTTTACTGTTGCATATAGGATGTGTTTAATTACATTTCCATTAGAACCAAGAGATGCATGTTAACTAGTGATGAGCGAGCACCCCAATGCTCGGGTGTTCGGGTGCTCTGACCGAGCACCCCCTGAGGCTCGAGTGCTCGGCCGAGCACCCGAGCCCCATTGAAGTCAATGGGAGGACTCGAGCATTACACCAGGCACCCCCTGCTCTGATGAGGGGAGGGTGCCTGGTCCATAGGAAAAGGGCAGAAAAAGATGGAAACACTACAGAAATGGTTCAGGGACAGCATAGGGAGGATGTCTGGATGCATCTTGGACTCCAACATCGCTGCTGGGGACGATCTTTCGCCCGTAGTACGCCATTTTTACAGACTGACCGTAAAACACACAAAAAGGAAAATAAAAACGACTTTAGGCGAAAAATTGTTACCAAACAATATTTGCTGTATATTTACTTGTATATCATCTGCAAATTCTCCCAAAAATTTCCTTGATTTTCGGAAGTGAGGCCATGATTAAGAGGGAAACGTGCGCAGAGGCAAATTCTCCCAAAAATTTCCTTGATTTTCAGAACTGAGGCCATGATTAAGAGGGAAACGTGCGCAGAGGCAAATTCTCCCAAAAATTTCCTTGATTTTCAGAACTGAGGCCATGATTAAGAGGGAAACGTGCGCAGAGGCAAATTCTCCCCAAAATTTCCTTGATTTTCAGAACTGAGGCCATGATTAAGAGGGAAACGTGCACAGAGGCAAATTCTCCCAAAAATTTCCTTGATTTTCAGAACTGAGGCCATGATTAAGAGGGAAACGTGCACAGAGGCAAATTCTCCCAAAAATTTCCTTGATTTTATTGAACTGAGGCCATGATTAAGAGGGAAACGTGCGCTGAGCTGACCATCTAAAACATTATGGGTGAGGGTCTGCTGCAGAGCTGACCATCCTAAACATTATATGCGAAGGCCCGCTAGTGAGCTGACGCTATAAAACATTATATGAGAGGGCCCGCTAGAGAGCTGACCCAATAAAACATTATATGAGAAGGCCCGCTGGTGAGCTGACCTATATAAAAATTGGCAAACAGGGCCCGCTGGTGAGCTGGCCCTATATAAAAATTATATCACAGGGCCCGCTGGTGAGCTGGCCCTATATAAAAATTATAGCACAGGGCATATGGAAGAGGAGGAGGAGGATGAGAAGATTAAGAGTCAACCATATACCCGTTTTTTGGGTGGAAGGGGTGAATGGGAATACAGAGTATTCCCATCATTGTAAATAACATATATAAAGTGAGTTTATGTTCCCCCGGGGCTTTCCTCCAGTGGAGTGGAGAAGTCAGGGGAAATCCAGGCCTTGTTCATTTTTATAAGTGTCAACCTATCAGCATTGTCGGTGGAAAGGCGGATACGCTTATCTGTTATGATGCCACCAGCAGCACTAAATACCCGCTCAGACAGAACGCTGGCGGCAGGGCAGGCCAGCACCTCCAAGGCGTAGAGTGCCAGTTCATACCACGTGTCCAGCTTGGACACCCAGTAGTTGTAAGGCACAGAGGGATCATTGAGGACGCTGACACGGTCTGCTACGTACTCCTTCACCATCTTCCAAAACTTTTCCCTCCTTGTGACACTAGGCTGCGCATCAGGGTGAGGGTGCTGGCGGGGTGTCATGAAGGTGTCCCACGCCTTGGAGAGTGTTGCCCTGCCTTTGTCGGAACTGCTGTGTGCTCCCCTTTTCTCCCCTTCTCGGTTGGCCAAGGTAGCACGTACTCTGCCGCCAGCGTTGTCAGATGGAAAATTTTGGAGCAATTTTTCAACAAGAACCTTCTGGTATTGCACCATTTTGCTTGTCCTCTCCACCGGAGGAATGAGAGATGAGAAATTCTCTTTGTAGCGGGGGTCCAGAAGGGTGAACACCCAGTAATCCGTGTTGTTTAAAATGCGTATAACGCGTGGGTCACGGGAAAGGCAGCCTAACATAAAGTCAGCCATGTGTGCCAGAGTACCAACAGTCAAGATTTCGCTGTCCTCACCAGGAGGATGACTCTCAATCTCCTCATCCTCTTCCTCCTCTTCTGCCCACCCACGCTGAAGAGATGGAACTAAAGTTCCATGGCTACCCTCTGTAGCGGAGGCAACCGTGTCTTCCTCCTCCTCCTCCTCCTCCTCCTCCTCCACCTCCTCCAATTGTCGCTGAGAAGACGAAGTGAGGGTGCTCTGGCTATCACCTTGTGTAAGCTCTTCCTCCCCCATTTCCACCTCTTCCACATGCAAAGCGTCGGTTTTAATTGTGAGCAGCGAGCGTTTCAGTAGACACAGAAGTGGGATGGTTACACTGATAATAGCGTTATCGCCGCTCACCATCTGTGTCGATTCCTCAAAATTGCGTAAAACCTCGCAGAGGTCTGACATCCATTCCCACTCCTCACTTCTGATTACAGGAAGTTGAACGGAGAGGCGACGACCGTGTAACAGCTGGTACTCCACTACTGCCCTCTGCTGCTCACAAAGCCGGGCCAACATGTGGAAGGTGGAGTTCCAGCGCGTGCTCACGTCACACAGCAGCCGGTGAGCTGGCAATTGTAAGCGCTGCTGCAGCTTCAACAGGCCGGCCGAAGCTGTAGATGACTTACGGAAATGTGCACACACGCGGCGCACCTTGGTCAAGAGATCATGCACATTGGGGTAGGTTTTTAGAAATCGCTGCACCACTAAATTAAATACATGCGCTAGGCATGGTACGTGTGTGAGCTTGCCGAGCTCCAAAGCCGCCACCAAGTTACGCCCATTATCACACACAACCATGCCTGGTTGCAGGTTGAGTGGCGAGAGCCACTGCTCGGTCTGGTGACTAATCCCCTGCAACAGCTCTGAGGCCGTGTGCTGTTTGTCCCCAAGGCAGATCAGCTTCAGCACGGCCTGTTGACGCTTCCCCACTGCAGTGCTACACTGCTTCCAGCTACTGGCTGATGGGGGAGTGGCGCTGCGTGTAGAGAATTCGGAGGTGGAAACGGAGGAGGAGGAGCCAATAACGTAGGTGCTGGTGGAAACCCTGATGGAGGTAGGGCCCGCAATCCTCGGCGTGGGTAGCACCCGTGCCATCCCAGGGTCCGAGTCGCTCCCAGCCTCCACGACATTCACCCAGTGTGCCGTCAGGGAAATGTAGCGTCCCTGGCCACAAGCACTTGTCCATGTGTCAGTCGTTAAGTGGACCTTCCCAGTAACTGCGTTGGTCAGGGCACGGGTGATGTTACGGGACACATGGTGGTGTAATGCGGGGATGGCACACCGGGAAAAGTAGTGGCGGCTGGGGACCGCGTACCGAGTGACAGCTGCTGCCATCAGGCTGCGGAAGGACTCAGTGTCCACAAGCCTAAATGGCAGCATTTCGATGGCCAGTAATTTTGAAAGGTGTGAGGTTAGTGCTATGGCCTGTGGGTGGGTGGCTGGGTACTTTCTCTTGCGCTCAAATGCCTGGGGTAACGACATTTGGACGCTGTGCTGGGACAGGGAAGTGGATGTGGTCGCTGATGGTGCTTCAGATGGTACAGGTGCAGGGCGGGAGGTATGCGGGCCTGCGCCTTCGACAGGCGATTGGCCGGCACCGAAAACAGGGGAAGAGGAGGCAGTGGTGTGGCCTGCAGACACAGATGGGCGATCCAGGCGTTCCTCCCACTTACTACGGTGCTTGGATGCCATGTGTCGGATCATGCTGGTGGTGGTGAGGTTTCTAGTGTTCATGCCTCGGCTCATTCTGGTGTGGCACAGGTTGCAAACTACAATTCTTTTGTCGTCCGCACTTTCCTTAAAAAAACGCCATACCGCGGAACACCTACCCTTTGGCAAGGTAGATTTACGCAAGGGGGTGCTCCGTGGAACATTTGCGGGCCGGTTTGGTGCGGTCCGCCTTCTTTCTGTAGCCACACCACTGCCTCTTCCAGCCTGTTGCGGTGCTGCAGATGGCTCACCCTCAGGACTGCTGACATCGCTCGGCTCTACACCTTCCCAGGTGGGGTCAGTCACCTCATCGTCCACCAAGTCCTCCTCCACTTCCTCACTCTGATCATCCTCCTCAAGTCTTGATCCCACCACATACTCAGTCATTGACAACTGTATAACATTCTCCTCAACAAGGTCTTGAGACGGAAATAGTGGTTGATTTAATGGCAACTGTGTCTCATCATCATCATCATCATCCACTACTTCCTTTGACCTTAAATGCCGTTCACATCTGTCATCTTCTTGTGATTGGGTAGCCTCTAGAGGTTGTGAATCAGGGCACAAGATGTCATGTTCCTCTGCAAGCGTGCTTGGAGAGAGGGTCAAATGAAGGATTGGTGATGAGACGAGCTCCTCACTATATCCCAGTGTGGGATCACTTCTTTGACCAGACCGTGTATGGTGGGAGGAAGGATGATCAGAGTGAGGATTATGTTGACCAGACTCTTGGCTACTGAGAGTGGACTTGGTGGAAGACAGGGTGGTGCTTAACCGACTGGAAGCAGTATCAGCTGTCATCCAACCGACCACCTGTTCACAGTGGTCGGACCTCGAGAGTGATGTCCTGCGACGCCCTGTAAAATTACACATGAAGCTAGGTATGGTGGATGTCTTTCTTTCTTGTGCTCTGGCACCAGGCACAGTTTCTCCGCGTCCTGACCCGCGCCCTGAACTTTCAGGATCACGTCCACTTCCCCGTCCCTTTTTACCCGCCTTCTTCATCTTACACAGAATATGTGACTTTAATATTTGAGTTTGAAAACTTAACAGTATTTCTTCCTATTCTGCAACTCTGCAGAGTACACAGAATAGGCTGCTAAACTGCGGTGACACACACTGAATGGAATAAGTGACTTTAATATTTGAGTTTGAAAACTTAACAGTATTTCTTCCTATTCTGCAACTGTGCAGAGTACACAGAATAGGCTGCTAAACGGCGGTGATACACACTGAATGGAATATGTGACTTTGATATTTGAGTTTGAAAACTTAACACTATTTCTTACTATTCTGCAACTCTGCAGAGTACACAGAATAGGCTGCTAAACGGCGGTGAAACACACTGAATGGAATATGTGACTTTGATATTTGAGTTTGAAAACTTAACAGTATTTCTTCCTATTCTGCAACTCTGCAGAGTACACAGAATAGGCTGCTAAACGGCGGTGACACACACTGAATGGAATAAGTGACTTTAATATTTGAGTTTGAAAACTTAACAGTATTTCTTCCTATTCTGCAACTGTGCAGAGTACACAGAATAGGCTGCTAAACGGCGGTGAAACACACTGAATGGAATATGTGACTTTAATATTTGAGTTTGAAAACTTAACACTATTTCTTACTATTCTGCAACTCTGCAGAGTACACAGAATAGGCTGCTAAACGGCGGTGATACACACTGAATGGAATATGTGACTTTGATATTTGAGTTTGAAAACTTAACACTATTTCTTACTATTCTGCAACTCTGCAGAGTACACAGAATAGGCTGCTAAACGGCGGTGATACACACTGAATGGAATATGTGACTTTGATATTTGAGTTTGAAAACTTAACACTATTTCTTACTATTCTGCAACTCTGCAGAGTACACAGAATAGGCTGCTAAACGGCGGTGAAACACACTGAATGGAATATGTGACTTTAATATTTGAGTTTGAAAACTTAACACTATTTCTTCCTATTCTGCAACTGTGCAGAGTACACAGAATAGGCTGCTAAACTGCGGTGACACACACTGAATGGAATAAGTGACTTTAATATTTGAGTTTGAAAACTTAACAGTATTTCTTCCTATTCTGCAACTGTGCAGAGTACACAGAATAGGCTGCTAAACGGCGGTGAAACACACTGAATGGAATATGTGACTTTAATATTTGAGTTTGAAAACTTAACACTATTTCTTACTATTCTGCAACTCTGCAGAGTACACAGAATAGGCTGCTAAACGGCGGTGATACACACTGAATGGAATATGTGACTTTGATATTTGAGTTTGAAAACTTAACACTATTTCTTACTATTCTGCAACTCTGCAGAGTACACAGAATAGGCTGCTAAACGGCGGTGATACACACTGAATGGAATATGTGACTTTGATATTTGAGTTTGAAAACTTAACACTATTTCTTACTATTCTGCAACTCTGCAGAGTACACAGAATAGGCTGCTAAACGGCGGTGATACACACTGAATAGAATATGTGACTTTGATATTTGAGTTTGAAAACTTAACACTATTTCTTACTATTCTGCAACTCTGCAGAGTACACAGAATAGGCTGCTAAACGGCGGTGATACACACTGAATGGAATATGTGACTTTGATATTTGAGTTTGAAAACTTAACACTATTTCTTACTATTCTGCAACTGTGCAGAGTACACAGAATAGGCTGCTAAACGGCGGTGAAACACACTGAATGGAATATGTGACTTTAATATT
Source organism: Rhinophrynus dorsalis (assembly GCA_037306005.1). NCBI lineage: Eukaryota > Metazoa > Chordata > Amphibia > Anura > Rhinophrynidae > Rhinophrynus > Rhinophrynus dorsalis. The sequence continues at coordinate 176,011,011 of CM074720.1, read as the reverse complement.
TGAGTTTGAAAACTTAACAGTATTTCTTACTATTCTGCAACTCTGCAGAGTACACAGAATAGGCTGCTAAACGGCGGTGAAACACACTGAATGGAATATGTGACTTTGATATTTGAGTTAGAAGACTTAACAGTATTTCTTCCTATTCTGCAACTCTGCACAGTACACAGAATGTGCTGCTAAACTGCGGCGAAGCACACTGAATGGAATATGTGACTTTGATATTTTAGTTTGAAGACTTAACAGTATTTCTTCCTATTCTGCAACTCTGCACAGTACACAGAATGTGCTGCTAAACTGCGGCGACGCACACTGAATGGAATATGTGACTTTGATATTTTAGTTTGAAGACTTAACAGAATGTGCTCTAATCTGCAACTTTGCACACTAAACAGAATGTGCTCTAATCTGCAACTTTGCACACTAAACAGAATGTGCTCTAATCTGCAACTTTGCACACTAAACAGAATGTGCTCTAATCTGCAACTGTGCACACTAAACAGAATGTGCTCTAATCTGCAACTTTTCACACTAAACAGAATATTTTTTTTTTTTTTTTTTTTTTTTTTCCCCCCACACAAAATAACCTGCTGCCCCCACACACAGTAGTCCTAAAAAGGACTTTTGGTTCTTTTTTTTCACAATTTTTGTTTTTTTCCTCCCTACACTGCCTTTCCCTTCCTATCCTCAGCTCTCCCTGGCTCAGACTGAGCCGAACTCGATGGTCAGGTGCTATACAGCACCCGACCACGGGTTCTGGCCAGCCAATCAGTGTAATGCCAGCAGCCAACATGGCTGCTGGCATTACACCGATGTCAGAGCCTCCCTGCACGTTTATTGGCTGCGCAGCAGCCGCAAAACGTGCGGGGAGGAGACCCGAACATGGCGGGCGAGCACATGCGGTACTCGTACGAGTACCGCCATGTGCCGAGCAGAGCGATGCTCGAGCCGATCCGAGCATCGGCCGAGCATGCTCGCTCAACACTAATGTTAACCATTAACTATATGTGCTCCATGCCCCCTCACTACCTATTTTCCTCTTTACCATATTTGTATGACCTTTAGAGAATATACTAGGTGAAGCTTGTAATTTTCCACTCTGCAGACCCTCCCAGTTCTCCCAGTATAAAGGTTTGGTGGATGTTGAATAAATTTAGCGATATTTTGTGCATTGATACTTGTGTGGTGTCAATTCATTTGAATACTGCTCCAAGCGCTTGAGACCTGTATTCTGGGGTGAAGATCTGGAGGTGTAGGAGAAAACTCTCCCCGGGGAGTGGTTAAAGCCTTTCTGCAGAAGAGGTGTCCCAGTCACCCCAAAAGAAGGGAAGACGTTTACAGTGGTTCCCCTTTTAATTTGGAGCTGTGAACAGGATTCTCACAGGTGAGTGGAACTTTTTATTATTAAATATAATATATATATGTATCCACTCACCCCTGAGAATCTACCTGACAAGGGTGACTGAAGGGTGCCGGTTAGAGTCCGGTACCAGGCCTTGTGGGTTATAGTCCCACATGTTGGGGTTTGGGTTGGAGTCCCAGACAGAAATAGAAAATTACTTGGGAATATGTTCTAAGTGGGTTACACCCCATGATCTTCACTTTAAGATGCAGGTCACCCCCCTTTGTTGTTTGTCACAATTGCACAATTGCATGCTGCTTGATCACTGTTTGTTTGTCTAGCAATAAGTGCACTTATTTGTCATTGTGTTTTCTATGTTTGTATAATCTGACTTTGGTAAGTGGTCTCATTACCTAATTTGTAAGAATTTGTAATGTCTAAGTTCGCTTGCAACTGTATTCACTGTCTGTCTGGTGTTGTTTGTATTGTTCTGTTGTTATTTGTATAAATATATATATCTTTGACAATAGGGAAATGGGTCAGATAAACTAAGGTTAAAATCAAGGGTAAAACTGGTAAGAACATCAATGAGTTAAATACTGTGTGCAACATGAAGTATCACCTCCCCCACATCAGTAAAATATATCCAGCATTTTAGTGGCAAGACAGTTTAAGTGAGGTGCAAATAAGTTTACTTTTAACAGGAGCGAGAAAAGAAATTGTTAAATTTGAGGCAGGGAGAAAAAGGCTGACAAAAGTGACATGAAAATAGAAATGCCACTCATGATTGTGGGAGAACAGGTTGTTAATAAACCCCCAGATGTATTAATAATGAATGTACGGGCTAAATATTGTCCTAATCCCATTAAATCCCCTAGTACTGCTAAAGTTTATCTAAAAAATTATATGTATTAAGTGACAGCAGTTGACTACTTCTGATTACAGGTTTTTGTTAGAAGCGGATACAAAAGACATGGGTATCAGATGGACTGTTAATGGTGATATTTTGAGTGAAAACTATGATTTCCCTATTGTCATTAAGGCTAATGTATATATATATATATAGGAGAACTATGGAGACATATGACAGAAGTTTTGACTGACATAGGAGGTTCTATAAAAGATATTTCAAAGGGCAATAGCATGTAAGCAGACAGATGTGATTGCTGATTGCTGGAAAAATGCATGTGGACTTGTTAAGACAGAAGATTTGGGACCACTTCATTCTGAAGTGGCTCAAGTAGTCAGAATGGGTATTAATAATTGGCATAGCTTAGAAAGTGAAGTCTTGGAAATGGCAATAAGAGTAATGGATGTGTGTCGGTAACTTCCGGGTATGCGGACCCGAGAGGGGAGATCCTGGATGCCCGCTTCGGCTTCCGCAGCGCTTCTGCGCATGCGCCGTCGCCATGGGTATAGACGCGTGGCGGCGTCATGACGTAGGGCTATTAGACGAGTGCACGGCTAGCATCCGGCGCTCAGTATTCTGTCCCTGTGTGTTGGGTGAGCAGCTGCTTCCTGCTCTCTCCCTACCTTAGGTGGATTTTTGGAGTCTGCTGTTCTAGCCTTCTGGTCCTACCTGTTCAGGCCAGGCCTCCTTCGCTCCCTAGCTTCTGCAGTGTATGCCCTATGTTCCCACCTTGGGTCCTGTCTTCTTCTCCTGCAGTTCTGCTTTAGTGTCTGCCCTCCAGCATCAGTCTGCTCAGTATCCACAGGTCCTTCAGGAAGCCTCTGTGTCCTCTCCAGCTCAGCTCTCTGGTGTGCTTGGGATCTCCAGTCAAAGTTACTCCACCTCCTGTGTGCATCTCCTGGATGTTTCAGCTCCTCTCTCTCTGGATTTGGTGAGTGCTTCTATCATTGTTAATTGTGATATTTGACTCTCCCTGGGGCTGGTGGTGGTACGTTCTCCCTGTAGTGTGTTGTTCTGGACCTTCTTCAGCTCAACTGAGGGGGGTCATCTGGCTTCGCGGCCAGCATCTTTATTCAGCTCCTGCTGCAGCAAAACACTCTACAGGGGGACCTACCCTCACTAGCCACGCACCCAAGCGCCGATCCCTAGCCTTCACTCCCCCAGCCCTTGTTGGAGGAGTCTCTCATTTCACTGGGGTTTTTCCTTGTTGTGATTTCCCCATTGTTGTTGGATCTCTGTTAGTCCTGCTTCTGGGTTCCATTCATAGCCAATTTGACATAATACTGAGCCCTTTCATGGAACCCGCAGGGCTTATGGATGCTCTTACAGATCTGAGCACCCAGCTTTCCTCATTATCAGCTTCCATTCAGGAGCTTCAGAATAATCAGGCAGTGCTCCAGCATAGATTGCAAGAGCTCCAACCTGCGTCTCCATCTCAGGTGCCCACTGCTGCCCCTTCTGGTCATCCCATGGATTTTGGGGCTTCTGCCCCTGAACCCAGGGTCCCTCTTCCAGAACGATTCAGTGGGGACAGGAGACAATATAAGACATTTATGACAGCTTGCAAACTCCTGTTCGCTATAAATCCTAGGACCTATGCGTCTGATTTTGTTAAGGTTCGCACGACTATATCCCTGTTATCGGGGGAACCGCAAGCCTGGGCATTCAACCTTTTACAGGAGGATAGCCCTCTGCTTCACTCCTGGTTGTCATTTCATAGGGCGATGGATACCCTGTATGACAACCCCATGTGCTCCGCTTCAGCACAAACTGCCACCAGCGCATTGACTCAGGGGCGTCGTCCGGTTGAGGACTACATAGCGGAGTTCCGTAGACTGTCCATAGAGACCCAGTGGAACGAGCCTGCTCTTCTTGATCAGTTTCGTCTGGGCCTCATCGATGCTCTAAAGGATGAGTTGGCTCGTGTCGATATACCTCCCTCCTTAGAAGATCTTATGCTTCTGGTTATCCGTAAAGACCGTCGCTTAAGAGAGAGACGCAGGGAACGTCTGTCATCGGTTCAAGCGCTTCCATCTGTGACGTCGGTGCCTCTTGCTCCCTCGTCATCCATGATCCAGGAGGAACCCATGCAATTAGGCATTGTTCATGGTCCTCTGTCAGAGGAGGAGAAGGCACGTAGATGTCGCCTGAACTTATGCCTTTACTGTGGGGAAGGTGGACACCTCCTCCGGACTTGCGGCAAGAGACCCCAGAATCCCAGAGGTAAGAACACGCTCCATGGTGACTGGCTGAGTTCATCTGCCATCACCCCTAACCATTTGTCTCTTGTGGTTTGTCTGCAGTGGGACAACGAAGAACATAGGATCCCAGCCGTCATCCATTCGGGTGCCAGTGGGTGTTTTCTGGACTCCAACGAGGCTGCACTTATAGGGGTTCCCCTAGTACACAAGACACCGTCTTTGCAACTTCACATGGCTGATGGGAGGCCGCACCAGAGCGGTCCAGTGCTACAGGAGACTCGATTGCTCCGTTTATCGGTTGAACCTCATCACCAGGAGATGCTGTCTTTTGATGTGATTTCCTCTCCCTTACACACTCTCATTCTTGGGTTGCCTTGGTTACGAAGAGTAAATCCATCTATCAACTGGTCCCTTGGCACCGTTTCATTTCCTTCTGCAAGGTCTGAAGAATTACATCTTCCCGCTACCCGGCCTGTGCCACCATCAGCATTGCCTTCTGTCTATCACGAATATTCAGATGTGTTCGACCAACGAGGTGTTGATAAGTTACCCCCTCATCGGTTGTACGACTGTCCGATAGATTTGCTACCAGGGGCACCTATTCCTTATGGCCGTATTTTTCCACTGTCTGGACCGGAGCTTCTTCACTTAAAGACGTATCTGGTGGAAAACCTCCAGAAAGGTTTTATCCGTCCTTCCATTTCACCAGCTGTTGCAGGAATCTTTTTTATTGGAAAGAAGGACGGGGGTTTAAGGCCTTGTGTTGATTACTGAGAACTGAACAATATTACGGTAAAGAACCGGTACCCGCTTCCTTTAATACCAGAACTTTTGGAACGTATTTCTCACGCAACCATCTTTACTAAAATAGATCTGCGTGGAGCATATAACCTGGTCCGTATTAAAGAGGGAGATGAGTGGAAGACGGCCTTTCGCACTCGCTACGGACACTTTGAATATCTGGTAATGCCTTTCGGGTTGTGTAACACCCCAGCAACATTCCAGTGTTTTGTGAACGACATTTTCTCTGATCTCCTGGACCAGTATGTCATAATATATCTGGATGATATATTGACCTTCTCACCGTCTCTATCTGAACATCGCCAGCATGTTCGCTCTGTCCTTGCCCGTTTACGGAACCATTCCCTGTTCGCCAAGATTGAGAAGTGTGCTTTTGAGGTATCAGACGTGGAATTCCTGGGGTTTCTCATTTCTCCTGGTCACATACGGATGGACTCCCGCAAGGTTTCTGCGATCTTGAAGTGGCCCACACCTACAAACAAGAGGGCAGTGCAGAAATTCATTGGGTTCGCTAACTTTTACAGGCGATTTATCAGGGATTTTTCCAAACTTATTGCCCCCATTATGTTACTCACAAAACACGATACGACCTTCCACTGGACCGACACTGCTAATCAGGCATTTTGCAGACTGAACGAATTATTCACTAGAGCACCTGTTCTGTCTCAACCGAACATTCATAAACCGTTTGTGATGGAGGTTGATGCTTCGGATATCGCAACAGGAGCAGTTCTGTCTCAACGGTCAGGAGTGAGGGATCAACTACATCCAGTAGCTTATTACTCTAAACGGTTGTCCCCTGCAGAGATGAACTACACCGTGAGCGATAAAGAATTATTGGCAATCAAGAATGCTTTGGAGGAATGGCGGCATCTACTGGAGGCGGCAGAACATCCTGTTATGGTTTTCACAGACCATAGGAACCTTGAGTATCTAAGGAATGCTCGTCGATTGTGTGCTCGGCAAGCCCGCTGGGCACTTTATTTCTCTCGGTTTCGATTACATATAACATACCGACCTGGGTCCAAGAATCAAAAAGCAGACGCCTTATCTCGTATGTTCCCTCAGAGAGATCCGCCTGATCTTCCTCCAGATACGATTTTACCAGCTGCAACATTCCAACTGACCACTCAACCTCTGCTAGTCCGGATCAAGCAACATACTCAGGAGGGTCAAGCATTCATCCAACAGCATATGCTACAACTCAGAGATGGTCTGTTGTGTAAGGATAATTGTGTTTTTGTTCCACTGCCTTTTCGTCAAGAGGTGCTACACACGTCTCATGACGCCCCTGCATCTGGCCATGGAGGAATAGCGCAGACTTTGGAGCTGGTTCGACGCCACTTTTGGTGGCCTGAGATGAGACAGGATGTACAGGCATATGTGTCAACCTGCAATACCTGTATCCAGGCCAAACACCAACATACAAAACCGTCCGGCCATTTACATCCTTTACCCATACCCACTGTACCTTGGAGAGACATTTCCTTGGATTTCATCACGGATTTGCCACCTTCCAGCAAGAACACCACAATACTGGTAATCGTGGACCGCTTCTCTAAGATGGTGCACTTCGTTGCTACCACGGGACTACCGTCTGCTGCACAGACGGCCACCTTGTTTATACGAGAAGTTTTCCGATTACATGGACTACCTTCCTCTATAGTCTCAGATAGAGGTTCCCAGTTCACCTCTCGGTTCTGGAGATCGCTGTGTCATGCGCTCCGTAAACAGTGCAACTACTCATCTGGATACCATCAACAGTCCAACGGGCAGACAGAGCGAGTTAATCAAACTTTGGAACAGTATCTGCGCTGTTACACCACCCACCTCCAAGATAACTGGACTTCTCTCCTACCCGTTGCAGAGTTCGCCTATAATAATCACCTACACCAATCCTCCCACTCAACTCCTTTCTTCATCACATACGGTTACCACCCTCAACTGTTTCCGGGTCTGGCATCACGCCCTTCGGTTCCTGCAGTCTCACACCGTCTTCAACATCTTCGACAATGCCATCGTCTACTCTGGCTTACATTGGCAAAGACGCAACTACAGACTAAGCATCAGGCAGACAAACATCGGAGTCTTGAGCCGGCCTATAAAGTGGGAGACCGGGTCTGGGTGTCTACAGCCCACATCCGTATGTCCTGTCCTTCTCGGAAATTGGGTCCTCGCTTCCTTGGCCCTTTTCTGATTAACCGCAAGATCAATTCAGTAGCGTTCCGTTTATCCATGCCTTCTTCGTTTCGGATCCACCCCACGTTCCATGTCTCTCAGCTTCGTCCATGGAAGGCTTCTCCCTATCCGCATCGGGACCCAACCTGTCCTCCCCCAGTTCTGGTGGACGGTTCAGAGGAGTATGAAGTCCAAGCGATCCTTGATTCCTGGCTGAGACATGGTCATCTTGAGTACCTGGTGGATTGGAAGGGGTATGGCCCGGAGGAGAGATTGTGGGAACCCTCTCATCAGGTTCATGCTCCCGCATGTGTTCGGTCATTCCACCGTCTGCACCCTTCTCATCCCGGTCCTAGTTCCGTCCTGAGGCCGTCCTTGGGTAGGGGGCTCTGTTGGTACCTTCCGGGTATGCGGACCCGAGCGGGGAGATCCTGGATGCCCGCTTCGGCTTCCGCAGCTCTTCTGCGCATGCGCCGTCACCATGGGTATAGACGCGCGGCGTCATGATGTAGGGCTATTAGACGAGCGCACAGCTAGCATCCGGCGCTCAGTATTCTGTCCCTGTGTGTTGGGTGAGCAGCTGCTTCCTGCTCTCTACCTACCTTCGGTGGATTTTTGGAGTCTGCTGTTCTAGCCTTCTGGTCCTATCTGTTCAGGCCAGGCCTGCTTCGCTCCCTAGCTTCTGCAGTGTATGCCCTATGTTCCCACCTTGGGTCCTGTCTTCTTCTCCTGCAGTTCTGCTTTAGTGTCTGCCCTCCAGCATCAGTCTGCTCAGTATCCACAGGTCCTTCAGGAAGCCTCTGTGTCCTCTCCAGCTCAGCTCTCTGGTGTGCTTGGGATCTCCAGTCAAAGTTACTCCACCTCCTGTGTGCCTCTCCTGGATGTTTCAGCTCCTCTCTCTCTAGATTTGGTGAGTGCTTCTATCATTGTTAATTGTGATATTTGACTTTCCCTGGGGCTGGTGGTGGTACGTTCTCCCTGTAGTGTGTTGTTCTGGACCTTCTTCAGCTCAACTGAGGGGGGTCATCTGGCTTCGCGGCCAGCATCTTTATTCAGCTCCGGCTGCAGCAAAACACTCTACAGGGGGACCTACGCTCACCAGCCACGCACCCAAGCGCCGATCCCTAGCCTTCACTCCCCCAGCCCTTGTTGGAGGAGTCTCTCATTTCACTGGGGTTCTTCCTTGTTGTGATTTCCCCATTGTTGTTGGATCTCTGTTAGTCCTGCTTCTGGGTTCCATTCATAGCCAATTTGACAATGTGACAGGTTGCTTTAAGAAAGATACAGAGAAGGTGGAAATATACTCTCAGTCTGAGGCAGAGGGTAACACAGAGGTAGATGGAACTAGGGCACTAGAGAATCAGGAAGATGTTTCCATTGATATTAATATAATGTATTTGCATGGTGATGGCAAAAAGAGGTTAAAACCACCATACCTGTAAAATTGTAATTCTATGAGAAATATAGCTTTTCTGAACCCACAGCTGTTACTCCTCCCCTTTTATCTAAACTCCCCCATATCCTCCTCTTTCTTTACTTCCATGTTTTACTTTCTGCATAACGCAGCAATTTCAAGATCGCAGTTATGGCTATCTTTGCTATACTAAAGGGTTTCTTGTTAGACATTTTTGGCTAGCAATAATTGGGTGAAAGGTAAATGGATGTGCTTGAGGGAGATATGGATAAGCATACATGCAAAGGGGTATGAATATAATATTGTTGTTTTGCTTTTGGACTACAAAATGTAACATGCTTGTAGTTTTTAGACCATGATACAGAATTTACTTAGGAATTCCTTTCTAATTACTCCTACTTGCCCAGTTAACCTGCTGCTTATTCACACATGACTACTTCAATGACTAACCCTGAAATAATTGCATGTTCTTTATAATTAACCCTGGGTATTAGCATATTCTTGAAGGGAATATTCTCTTGTGTATGTGCTCACACTGTTAGGGTTAGTGGTTGGTTTTAGACCCCAGTGTGTATGCAGGATGTCAGTGATGTGTGGACGAATGATTTAATTCAAGGAATATGGGTGACCCCTGCTAAGTTTTTCATTGTTGTAAATGGTGGAGTGTTCCTATGGATGTGTGGGGAAAATCTGATTCAGGCATCTCTAACATATTCTACCTGAAACATTTCACACACTTCCCATTTCTTTGTTGTCTGAAAGTTCCACATACCCAGGTTTAGACCGGGTGCATCCCCCATGTACATTAAGCATAATCCCTTGTTGTAAGACAAGTGAAAAAGGGCAGTTAATAAGTTTACTCAGCCACTGGCACTTATAGTGCCTGATGTAAACTCTATTTTGTCTGCAGTACCATCATCCTCCAATTACTTTCTTTGTGCAGCTCCTTCTTTAGCATTCCAGGGTGCCCTGACATGCAACCACTGTTTGCTTTCACGTATAAAGGGAATCAGTATGCGTGAAATAGATTGTGTGTTGATTCCCCCACTGCCTATTTGCTGTAGTCAGGAAACCCCAGAGTCTTGGTCACCTGATTGTAGCTCCACGTTGCTTCAGTATGTGGATGATTTGTGGTTGATGTGTAGCCCAGATGAAGAGTCCTGTGTGGAAAATACATCTTCCTTGTTGCAGATTCTACCAAAAATTGGTCAGCAGGTATCACCTGCTAAGTTACAGTATAGTCAAGAGACTGTGAAATACCTACGATTTGTATTGTCATATGGACAGAGGTTGCTGGCTGCTGCATGAGTAAAAGTCATTATCTTGCTCACAAAGTTAAAGATTAAACCTGCACTGTTATCTATACTAGGCATAGTGACATACTGTAGGCAAAGGATTTCAGACTGTTCTCACTACAATCACATATTGAGACAGGGTACCTTGAAAGATGCTCCTGGTGTAATACAATGGATCATGGACACGGACACGGCATATAAAGAAAAAAAAAACAGCCTTATGTTTTGTTCCTGTTCTGGGACTGCCCAACTACTCTCTCCAGTTTCATCTGTCTTGTAAGGAGGGAGGTCCCACTCTTTCAGGTGTCCTTGTAAAGGGAACATGGCTTGGCTATGTGGACCAGTGGTTTGTTGTTTTAATGTACTAACATCAGTGGTTCAGGGCCTGCCTGCATGCTTAGGGGGAATGGAAGCCTGTGTTATGATGGTAGGCACAGTTCAGACACATGACTGCACAGAGAGAATTTGATTATGAGACTATTTACACATTCAGTATTACCTTTCACACTCAATACTCTCTGTGACCTTACATACATTAAATTTGTATTCTCCCTCTGACATATCAGAGGTTGAGGAACATGATTACTTACAGACCATTCACATGGATACCTCAGCAAGACCTGACCTGTAGTCTGTTCCCCTTGAATGAAGTGAGACAGTATATGTGGATGAGTCATGCTCAAAACCAGCTAATGGGGTATACCTAATAGGATTTTCTGTAGTCCAAATACTAGATATGGTATTAATAACTAACTCCTTCCCTTTTGTATTTGCCCAGGCTGCTGAACTAATAGCTCTAACACACATGCTCCCTATTTGTAAACAGTGACATGACTATTCTGACTTACTCCAGGTACGCTTTTGATGTGGTACTTGATTTTGGAATTATAGGTAGAAGTGGAGGATTTGTGACAGCTGACAGAAAAGGAATATCATTTGCCCAATTGGTTATTGATCTGTTGGTTTCTATATTATTGCCATACACCATAGCAGTAGTTAAATGCTAGGACCATAGTACAGTTGATTATGATGCCTCAATTTAATATTCATTGCAAGTATTAGCCTCAAAAGATGACCTACAGTTTTGATAAAAGGAGGGTCTGACACTAGACCATACTGGTCTATGATCAGACAAGGAGGGTAGAATAGGAATACCATAAAACAGCTGCCCCAATTCTTTTTATCAGTAATTTTCAGGGATTTAGCCACATTGGTAAGAAATAGACTTATAACTCCATACAGACCAGGTTTGTAATTTTGAATTTGACAGAACTAGTGGAGAATCAGATATATAGATATCTCATATATGTAAGAACAGGAAAGAATGCATGATGCTCATGACCAGTTGCCATCCCCTAAGGGACCAATGCAACAGTTACAAATAGATTTTACACACATACATGAATCAGGAAGCATCCAATACCTGTTGGTTATTTGTGATTAGTTTTCCAAATGGTTTGAAGCTTTTTCCTATGGCCAAGGAAAATGCCCAAACTGTTGAAAATATACTATGTACAGGAATAATTCCCAGATTTGGATGCCCTCTGATGATAAATAGTGACAAAGGTATACCATTTAGAGCAACAATTACACACCACAAGTAGAAAGAATCAATAGGACAATAGGTAAAGATAAATTGAGGAAAGGCACTAGGCCAAGCCACATGGTGCCCCAAGTCCCTAGGTGACTTGGAATATACTAAATAAAAAATATGTATCACAATTGATTGATAAATTGAATGGCATCTATGGTGATGTATCTCTTTCTCTCCCTCTTCCCGCAGGAAATCCTGTGCATCCATATCAAACAGGTGACAAGGTGCTTGTGAAACCATTGTTCAAAAATAAGACACTAGATCCTCCCTTTAGACCTCCCACAACGGTGGTTGCAGTGACCTGTACAGCCATATTGACAGAAGAGTCACCAGCATGGATCCACTCCAGTCGGGTGAAGAAATCACCCATCTGAGCACATGGCTCCCACTGTGGGCCGTGGGAAAATCTCCAAGAGAAAAACTAGACTGCACCATTACCAAAATGATGGTCATATGCATTGCTTTAATCATGTTTGGTATCTTAATGTGTATATATATATATATATATATATATATATATATATATATATATATATACAAAGAAAAATTGGGAGGCAGCACCAGTGGGTCTTATAATATGAGAAATTTATTAGGCGACTGTATACATACAGGGTCAACGTTTCTGTCCCCGGTGAGGACCTTTATCAAGACGGGGACCGAAACGTTGACCCTGTATGTATACAGTCGCCTAATAAATTTCTCATATTATAAGACCCACTGGTGCTGCCTCCCAATTTTTCTTTGTATATCTTTGTTTTAGAGGATTGTGCACCTGGGCAATTTATTTTGATAGAGTGAGTGCCTCCAACCCATGTGTTGTGTATATATATATATATATATATATATATATATATATGTATATGTGTGTATGTGTGTGTATATGTGTGTATATATGTGTATATCCCAGATCTTGGGGTATGGGGCACACCACCACACAAACCTTGGATATTTTCACACACACACTGAATACCGATAGGACATGTCAGAAGCTAGCAATAACACTAAGGAGGTAGATATCCCAAAAGTCTGGGTAGCATTGGTCAAAGATGTCATGAATGTTACTGACTTCAGTCCCTTCTTGGATCAGGGTGGGAGCTCTGTTGCCTGATGCCATCTGGCTCTCCCACACGCCATGAACGTCTGCTGTTGTTCATGCATGCTGTGCACTGTATGGCCAGGTTTTGATATCCAGGTGTTGTTCTTTCAGAACAAAAGGAGGGACCGAAAGGGTTAAAATGGACATTTATAAGTAGGAAATTGCTTTAATACACTAACGAGCGATAGGGGTTAAATTATACTTTTAACTAGCTTTAACTAGCAGCTTATTCTACATGCAGAAAGTGCCCTTCCCAGAGGCCTTGATGTAGACAAGAGATAAGTATAATTTTTACTGTTGCATATAGGATGTGTTTAATTACATTTCCATTAGAACCAAGAGATGCATGTTAACCATTAACTATATGTGCTCCATGCCCCCTCACTACCTATTTTCCTCTTTACCATATATGTATGACCTTTAGAGAATATACTAGGTGAAGCTTGTAATTTTCCACTCTGCAGACCCTCCCAGTTCTCCCAGTATAAAAGTTTGGTGGATGTTGAATAAATTTAGCAATATTTTGTGCATTGATACTTGTGTGGTGTCAATTCATTTGAATGCTGCTCCAAGCGATTGAGACCTGTATTCTGCGGTGAAGATCTGGAGGTGTAGGAGAAAACTCTCCCCGGGGAGTGGTTAAAGTCTTTCTGCAGAAGAGGTGTCCCAGTCACCCCAAAAGAGGGGAAGAAGTTTACAGTGGTTCCCCTTTTAGTGGGTTTCATGATTTCCTTGCTGACGGGCAGAGCCCTGACATGGGCAAACCCTTTGTGGGAAGCTGCTAAATCATGTACTAGGAATTTCACTGAGTTCATAAGGGTGTTTCGTAGAGTCTTTGAGGTTCCTGGGAGAGCCACCTCTGCTGCAAAAAAACTTATGGAGATCCAACAAGGGTCTCGCACAGTTGCTGACTATGCTATCGAATATCGCACCTTAGCAGCAGAGGTGGGCTGGAACAATGAAGCTCTGGTGGCAGCCATTGCACAGGGACTCTGCGAACATTTAAAGGATGAGACGGCAGCACGAGAACTGCCAACGGATCTTGATGAATTCATTGATTTCTCGATTTTGATGGATTCCCGTATTAGGGAACGTATGGCGGCCAAAGACCGGAAACAGAGGGCTAGAGAAATGGGATCAGCAAAATCAAGCTTCCCACCCATACCTCCCTCACCCCCATACCTCCAATACAAGCTGGTGAGAGTGGTGAACCAATGCAATTGGGGTTCACTAGGATGTCCAAAGAGGAGAGGGTGCATCGCCGCAGACAAGGTCTCTGCTTATATTGTGGTCAGGCTGGTCATTTGCTACTCATTCCCGACTCGGACGGGAAAGAACGCACCTAGGGTACCTTGGGGGACAGGCCCTAGGTGGCATTCAGCAGTCCCTGGACCCAACTAGTCAGAATCCTACTATACAGATTGTAGTCGCCTGGGCCGATCTAGCTGTGGAGGCACCTGTTGATTCCGGTGCGGCCGAATATTTTATGGATGAATCATTTGCTGCCTACCATAACATTCCTCTGGTGGTGAAAGAGTCTCCTTTGACAATTGAGGCCATTGATGGTAGGCCATTGGTACCTGCCCAAATTACCATGGAGACTATTCCCTTATCTTTGCGTATTGGGGCACTGCATTCTGAGGTTCAACGATTTCAGATTATCCGTTCCCCGCATCATGCTCTCATATTGGGGTTTCCTTGGTTACATATGCACAACCCCAGGTTTAACTGGCAGACTTGCGAGATTACAGCCTGGTCTGAGTTCTGCGATAAACACTGTATATTCCACCCTACTAGGATCATGTGTACCTCTCCCTCAGGGCCAGCGGAGTTTGCCAATTCAGCGATGTATTCAGCAAGAGAGAGGCCAGTGCACTGTCGCCTCACAGGGCTTGTGACTGTGTGATTGATCTGCTTCCTGGTGCCGTTCCTCCTCGGGGTCGTGCGTACCCGTTGTCTTGCGAGGAGAATCAGGCCATGGAGGAATATATTGCTGATGCCCTGAAGAGGGGTATTATCAGGAAGTCATCCTCGCCCGAGGGGGCAGGATTCTTTTTCGTAAAAAAGAAAAGTGGTGAACTACGTCCCTGTATAAATTATCGTGGATTGAATAAACTGATGCCTAAGAATGCTTATCCTAAACCACTCATCACCGAGCTGTTTGATCGATTGAAGGGTTCCTTTACCTTTACTAAACTTGATTTGTGGGCTGCCTATAATTTAGTAAGGATAAGGGCCGGTGATGAGTGGAAAACAGCATTCAATACCAGATCAGGCCACTATGAATATCTGGTAATGCCGTTCGGGCTATGTAACGCACCAGCAGTGTTTCAAGAGTTTATTAATGACATCTTACGTGACATGCTACAGTCCTGTGTAGTTGTATATCTTGGTGATATTCTCATTCATTCGTCAAGTTTGTCGCAGCATATCAAGGATGTGACAGCCGTTTTGATTAAACTTCGTGAGAATAAACTCTTCTGCAAAATCGAGAAATGCGAATTCCACAAGTCTATGGTACCATTCCTGGGCTTTGTTATCTCTAAGGATGGCATCGCAATGGACAAGGATAAGTTGGCAGCAGTCCTTCAGTGGCCACGTCCTAAGGGGCTCAAGGCTATCCAACGCTTTCTCAGTTTTGCTAATTATTATAGGAAATTTATCAGAAACTTTTCTACAATTGTGAAACCTCTGTCTGACTTAACACACAAGAGTGTGGATCCCTCCCAGTGGTCTCAAGAAGCTGAACAAGCTTTCATGACATTAAAGTCTGCTTTTGCCTCTGCTCCTGTGCTGTCCCACACTAAACCCTCCCTGCCTTTTACATTTGAGGTTGACGCCTCAGAATCTGGGGTAGGGGCCATATTGTCGCAGCGCCTGGACCCTGGGAGTATGCTAAGACCCTGTGGATTCTTTTCCAGAAAATTGAATAGTGCACAAAGTCACTATGAGATTGGGGACAGGGAGTTGCTGGCAATCATTCTGGCCCTCAAGGAATGGCAGCACCTGCTTGAGGATACCCGAACTCCAGTATTGATCCTGACTGATCACAAAAATTTAACATACCTATCTGAGGCTAAGAGACTGTCCTCTCCTCAGGTTAGATGAGCCTTATTTCTGTCGCGCTTTAACTTTATCGTATCCTATCTGCCTGGGTCCAAGAATATCAGGGCGGATGCCCTGTCCAGGCAATTTAACCCTGACACCAAGAAGGAGGAGGTTCCGGTAACGATTATCCAGCCTGATTGCATTTTAGCTACATTGCAAACCAGTATTACTTCACCCCTGGGGGAGGAGATTCTCGCTAATCAAGCTAATGCTCCACCTGAGACCCCAGTGGGCAAATGTTTCGTAGCCAAGCCTCTCCGTACCAGTCTTCTTGAGACATATCATGCTTCAAAGGCTGCTGGGCATGTTGGCAGGAATCAATTAATTTGGTCACTCTCACAGTTATTCTGGTGGCCTTCCTTGCGTGCTGACTGCACAGCATTTACTGCAGCTTGTTCTGCCTGTGCCCGTGCTAAATCCCCTAGACACCTTCTGCTGGGCCTGCTACAGCCGGTACCCAATGGAGAACGTCCTTGGTCTCATGTCTCTATCGACTTCATGGGGGAATTACCGGTGTCTAGGGGATATTCTTTTAGTCTGATGATAGTCAATAGATTTTCTAAAATGGCACACTTCGTGCCTCTGCCTGGCCTTCCCTCTGCCCAAGAGTTGGCAAGGGTGTTTGCCAGGGAAGTTTTCTGATTGCATGGTGTACCCAGAGTATTGGTGTCCGACCGTGGGAGCCAATTCGTGTCTAGATTCTGGAGGGCATTCTGTGCGCAGATGGGCATACAATTATCATTTTCTTCTGCATATCATCCCCAGACCAACGGAGCCGCCAAGCGTGCCAATCAGGGCTTGGAACAGTTTTTGCTCTGTTTTTTGCCTGACCATCATGATAATTGGGCTGACCTGTTGCCTTGGGCGGAGTTTGCCAGGAATTGTACGGTTAATTCATCGTTGGGGAGTTCCCCGTTTCTCATCAATTACAGGTTCCAACCTTGTCTGCTCCCGGACTCATTTCTGACGCAGCAAATTCCAGCTCTGGATGAGCATATGGAGCAACTCTGATCCACTTGGGCATAGGAGCAGAGGACCCTCAGTACCTCGTTCCAGCGTTATCAGCGCCAAGCTAATCGCAGACGGCTGCCGCCAGTCTCATTTCAGGGTGGGGACAGGATATGGCTCTCCTCGAAGAATCTCAATCTTCAGACCCCTTGCAATAAGTTGGCTCCCCGGTTCATTGGTCCATTTAAAGTTATTTGTAAAATTAACCCTGTGTCATATGCTCTGGACCTCGTAGCATCCATGCGTATCCATAATGTGTTCCATGTATCGTTGTTAAAACCTCTGATTTGTAATTGATACACTACTACCCCTGTGGCTCCGGGCCCTGTTCAAATTCAAGGTCAGGAGGAGTATGAGGTACAAAATATTATTGACTCACGCATTTTCAGAGGGAAGTTACAATATTTGGTCCATTGGAAAGGCTATGGTCCGGAGCAGCGTTTATGGGTTGATTCTAAGGACCTTCGTGCACCCAGATTACAGCGCAACTGCCATGCCAAGTATCCCCTTAAGCCAGGACCCTCTTTTCGGAGAGGGGTCTTTGAGAGGAGGGTACTATCACGGCGCCCGTGATTATGCGACATTTTGACAATCTTATTTTACTGGTGCCTTCTCATTGGCTGCACTGTACAGCTCCTGCCAGTGACAGCCTTTTTATACCCTGGGTTGTCACTTAGAGTTTGCCCTTTCGTGGTGTACCTGATGCCTAGCGCTTGTTCTGTTTGTTTGAAACCAGTGTATGACCCCGGACTGCCTGACTACGCTTTTGCTACTATTCCTGCTTCTGTGTACCGATTCGGATTGGCTGACGTTCCTGCTTCCTGTTCTGATCTGGCCTGGCTGACGTTCCTGCTCCGTGTACTGACCCAGCGAGACCGACGACTCTGTTCCGTGTACCGACCCGGCTTGGCTGACGTTCCTGTGCTGTGTACCGAATCGGCTTGGCTGACGTTCCTGCTTCCTCCATGCCCGGCTGGGCGAAGACCTGGCAGTGCCTGCTGCTACCATTTGTGCACATCTCTCACATTATTGTGCATCCCAGTGCTCCGGTACCGTTTGCAGTCCAGTCCGTGGGTTTTGTGTCTCAGTGTGTCAGTGCTCCTCCACACCATTCACTTGATCGCTTGGTCTTCCGCTTTGGGTTCAGTTGGGCACATCCGGTAGTCTTCTGTATCCTGACCATAGCGTTCATTAACCCCTTCGGGGGTGGTGCCTTGTGCCGCTACTTGTTTCACCAGTGTTGTTCTCATCTCCGGTATTTTGTGCGTTTGGTCTTCTACTCTAGGTACAGTTGGGCGCTTCCGGTTGCCTTCCATCTTAATACGCACATTAACCCCTTCGGGGGTGGCACAGGCACACGGTGGTGGATAGTCTCAGTAGGGCGTCCTTTACTGGCACGAGCCCTGACTCACTCAATTGTAGTCTCCGGTGGGAGTCCACCGTTGCAACCCTCCGTTCAGGTGAACCTTGCTTGTTCTCTACTGCCGTCCTGTCACTGTCTCCTCCCCTGTCTATAGGCGACATTGGGCCTCCATTTATCTGGGCTATTGAGTCAGTGGCTTCACTGGCATTGCTGGACTCTATTACACTGTATCTATCATAGTTACCTGACCTGTGTCAGTATTGTAGTCTGTAAGTGCATACGGGACCCGTGTGGGTTAACTTGCTTGTAACCTGTCCTGTGTCAGTTATTGCTGCTATATGCTGGACCCATGAGGGTTACATTATTCCTTGTGTGCTTAAATAAAATTGTGTTTTACCAACATCTACCGTGTTTGAGTGTACTGAACCGTAACACTAGTACCATTTTTAACTTATACACTAGGTATAGTATAATGTGGAATCATTCCACATTCCACAGTCTCGAGTCACTCAATGTCTGTCAGCTATTTCATCATGGATGGCCCACCGCCATCTTAAACTCAATATGGCTAAGACAGAGCTGGTGGTGTTCCCTCCAAAAACCCATCCACCATCCCCCTTTTCCATCACAATAGACAACTATGCCATACAGAATAATTTTCTGAGGAGGGAAAAAGATATTTATAGGTGTGGGGCTAAAAACTGCACTACATGTGTACATTACCCCTATAAGGGTAAGGAGTCCAAGATGGGATTTAAGTCTTCCGTCACAGGGAAAACATATGAAGTATGTCAGTTCCTCAACTGTAACTCTAATTTTGTAGTGTATCTCCTCACGTGCCAATGTGGCAAGCAGTATGTGGGGAGAACAATGCAAACTCTTAGAGTTAGAGTTGGGGAACACTTAAACATTAAAAATCAAATGGACACCCAGAGTGTCCCCAGACATTTTTTTAGAAAATTCTGAATGTAAATTAGAAAATTTGGTGGGTATGGCTATTGAACAGGCAAAATTAGACAGAAGAGGTGGGGATATGACCTTAATTTTAAGACAGAGAGACACATACTGGATACACCAGTTAAAAACTCTGACTCCTAATGGTCTTAATATAGATTTGGATATAGTGGCTTTTATTTAAGTTATGAGGATTGAACTAGCGTATATAGCTTACTAGATAATGATGAGTGAGGAGGACTGTTCAGATTGATAAAAAATTAGTGTATTTAATTATATATTTTTTTTATATATACATATTAGGTATGGTAGATTTTTATTTAGGTAGAGATTTTTAGGAGGATAGCGCTGGTAAGTGTTGATAAAAAGGGTATATTGTACATGATTTTGAAGAATAGTATGAGATAATGGGGAGGTTCCATTCCACCAGAGCAGGATGCACGTGATGAGTGATGGGTATTTCAGTCCGGTGGAGTGGCTGCCTCCGTAAGCCCTGAGGAAGGAGACAGTAAGGCCTGCTATACGCGTCGGCAGTTTGTGAAGATCAGGTGCAATAGCACACCAGGATATTTTCGTTAAGCACAGGACCGGATTAGAGGGGAAGAGAAGTGAACATCTTATCTGCACTTGAGAGACTACATCCACTTGATCGCATAGGTGTGCGGATGGGGCAATTCCCAACGCCCTTAGAAGCGATCACTGGAGTAGTCGTTCCATATGGGTGAAAGCTGAAATAGACCGGTGCCTGGAGGAGTCAGATAAGCGTTATTTATTATTTTATCCTGTAAGCGCATAGATGTTTTGTGTATATGTTTTAGTGATAATAAACTCCGCTTTTAGATGCTTTTGTTTTGCGCTTCT
Source organism: Rhinophrynus dorsalis (assembly GCA_037306005.1). NCBI lineage: Eukaryota > Metazoa > Chordata > Amphibia > Anura > Rhinophrynidae > Rhinophrynus > Rhinophrynus dorsalis. The sequence continues at coordinate 175,990,886 of CM074720.1, read as the reverse complement.
GTTGTACATTTTACTAATATACTTTTGCTTGCTTCCTGTTCAGTTTTTTACATATGAGCCATTTGTGTTAATAACAGGAAATGTAAATGCTGTCTCACAAATGTAACATAAGCATCCCATAGACTATGTATCTGGCATGGGAGTTGAGACTCACTAAATCAAGAATCATGGGTGCTGCAGGCACAAGGTTAACCCTTTGAGTGCCAGAGGGGTACGCAACACATTGCAAAGTAATGCATTGCTAACTCATCTGGCACTCAAAGGGTTAAGTATGTTTCTATTGAGGTTGCTTTCTAAAGTGTGCACAGTCCTACAGACTGTAGACATGATCAAACACACTGACTCAGTAGACAAATCTGCTAGGCACTCACACTAAAACAACAATATTCAAACTATCCTTTTATGTGATCTATGGATCTGCAGAAGAAAGTATAACAATGGTGATCCATCTTTGAGATCTGTGGAAGGTGCTGCGGCATGTGCGTGAATGCACACACAGCTACTATCCTTCACTCTATTATTAAACTCCACCCCCACCCAGTTCCTCTATTTTAAACTACTCTATTCTCCCAAAAACCTCTTCTTCTAATCTCTCCTACACAATGTCTCCACAGTTCCCAATTCCATATCTCCCTCATCCAATTAATTCACTGTCATTTAGCCTATTCTATGTTACCCTTCCCCACCAAATCCCTATCCTATCTCCCACAGGCCTTTACAATTCTGGTTCCTCCCCATACATTCTTCTTGACCTCTGCATTCATAAATTTCCCCATTTAATATCTCACTCATCTTTTTAATCATTTAATCTCTTTAAATTCCAGTTGCACCTTAAATCCATCTATCCTCACTCTGACTATTCTCTACCTCACTCATTTCTCACCTAGATCACAATTTCTCCTCTAATTCAATTCATTCCCTACCAAAACTACATGAACAAACTTGTGCCTGTTTTTTGTCCATTTTCATTTTTTTTACCCAGTGCCTATATATTCTCATCTACCTGACTATTTGGTTTGCATTCCAAGATAAGTTACCTGTATAAAAGTACACACTGTTGTAGCTGTTTGCTCCACTATTGTTAACTATTTGGTCTGTGTACCAGCATGATTGAAATTATGCACTGAAGTTCTCATTTGCGTAGACTGCTTAATTTCTTGGCATCTGGCTTAGTTCCAGAAGGCTGCAAGTTCATCTGGCACTGTATTCTTCTGCTCCCATTAGATGTGAGTGTTTCTGATGTTTATTTAACCTGTTTAGGTCAAGTACAAGTTTACCAGCTGCTTGTTCTACTATGTTCTGGCTCAGCCTTCAGTAATATTCAGTATTTCATTCTGCGTGCTGACTGGCATCACCATTGGGAAGATCAGCTGTCATTTGCTTCCTTGTGGTGCAGTGATTACTGGCCATCATTTGCTGTGCTTTGATTAGCCACTGTAAGAAACTATATATTTTTATTAATTGGGTGCTCTGAGCAGTCAGATCTATATTGCCTAATTGCTATTCTCAGTGTATCTGTTCTCCTTCTTGGATGTCTGCACATTTTCTAATGTATTCTTCCTCCTAGTTTTCTCCTTGCTGGTGGCATGTTTCTGTGCTTTACTCCAACACCACCTCATACCCATCCCCGTCCAGTCATACTGAACCTCCACTGTCTCAAGCCATAGAGGAAGTATTTTACTTTGTGGTTAGCACCTTTAGTACGGCTTAGGCTGGGATCTCAAGCCCCATACTCACTCTTTTTAGTAGTGGTGTTGGATGATGTCACGGACTATCCTTCCAAACTCTGCTTTCTAGCTATACTGACATCTTCACAGATTCTTGCAATCCGTTTTGTTTGAATTCTACATACACAAGTTTGACATTTTAAGGGAGTATTCTAAACAAAGACACACTACTTACCATATGCCAATAAGTCAAATAGTGCCTGCATCCATATTTATGTACATATACACACTGCCCATGTCTTGGAATACACAAGGCTAATAAGCCACTTAAGCACAGCTTTGTATACAGACACCAGATAGGCAAAGAACCTGCTTAGGGCTAGATTTAAAGGCTCACGTTAAACCAGCCGCTAAGTGAAAAAGGCACATCACTCGCCAATAATACATGAGTTACGGCAAATTCAATAGATACTCTACGAGAATAGCTATCGAGCGTAGGCACACACAAAACACGTAACACAAAACCCGTTGTCACTCATGTTAATGCACAACGGGCGGCCAAATCACATGATAACATCGCTCAAAACAACATGTAACATAATGGCTGCCGTTGTCTAGCAACCCTTATTGATGCAAAAACAAATTCAAACACAAAGCCAATCACAGAGAGAGGGAGACAGGAGCATTCATTGGAGGTAGAGGAGTTTTGGAGTTTGGAGAGAGGAGACCATTGCACATAATATGACACATAGCACTCCTTTGCACGTATTATATACACACATACAAACACAAACACATAAACATACATACACATAGTCCTTTTATTTTATAACACCTTACACATTTTACATTTTATTTTGACAGTGTGAATCTGTGAGTGAAAGTGTGTGACAGAGAGTGAGTGGATCGAGTGTGTCTGTGAGGGCCTGTGGGAGTGCCTGGGTGTGAGTGGGTGAGTGATGGCCAGGAGAGTAGGACAGGAGAGAGGGATGGGGAGAGTAGTGGAGGAGGAGGAAGGTCAGGAGGGTATCCCTCAGCAGAGCAGGGGTGGGAGAGGGAGATCCACAGGGCGGAGGGGGACCCGGCCAACAAGAGCAGGCACACGCAGGACAGGGCAGAACCTGCAGTGGGACGAGGGGTAGTTGCTGGGGAACAACACACGCAGTCAGGGTCAGACCAGGCAGGGCACTCCGGCTCAGAATCCTCCCATGCCGGAGCTGATGAGGGCAGGATCAGGGATCCGAGATATACTGAGGAGGAGAACACGGCTCTCGTAGAAGCTGTCCTGAAGAGGCAGAGTGTTCTCCACCCGACGGTGAAGGTCCCTGATCTGTCAGCAAGGAGGAAGGCAGCCTGGAACCAGATCTGCAGCCGGATGAACGTGGTGGCTACATGCAGGCGGGACGTGGAGTCTGTGAAGAAAAGATGGGGCGACTGCCGGAGGGTGGTCAAGAACAAGCTGTCTGACATGGCCAAGCAAGCCAGAGGCACCGGAGGTGGCCCATCTGTCCCCAGCACTTTCTGCGGCTGGGTGGAGATGGTGCGGCAGACCATGTCCCCGACCATGATCGAGGGGGTCGTTGGAGGAGCTGACACTGGGGATGAGAGGAGCCTCCACACTACAAGTGCAACACTACAGAACAACACACTACATCAACCTACACCAGCTGCACACACAGTCACACCTCAACACATGCCCATCATTAATCCATACAACTGCACCAACACAGCACCCTGAGGGTTAAAAACAGGACACAACACCAGGACAAATGGCAAGGTCCAACTTGGGACAAACCTGTCAAAGTCTAACTTCAACCCTCCTGTCGCTGTGCTCATCACACACAATACACAAACTGTGATGTTCAAAATGTCGTCTGTCATATATCATCACTGTTCACACACAGTGTCATCCATGTCCCCACAGGGAAGTCAGCACCTAACCCCTTGAGTGCTAGAGGGATCATCAATGCATCGATCAACAATGCTTTGGCAACCCCTCTGGGACTCAAAGGGTTAACCAGACAGCAAACAAGTCAATAGGCCAACGATTACATGCTACACAGGGGACATTCACTAAGCGGTGACAAAGAGATGGTGGACACAAAGTAACCCTCACACACCCTCACTTCACCAATACCAGTGTTAGTCTTTGGAAAATATGCAAAAACAAGAATCAAGTTCATAGGGTCCCATTGTACAGACTCCATGGAAAACACTGGAAATGGGGAAAGGAGATCACTGGAGTAGTCACCATCATGTTCACTTCATCAGTTCAACATCACCGCTTACTGAATCACAAAAAGGGTGGATTAGGTCACACATCACAGTGTCCCAGAGAATAAATGCTTGTATGTGCAACACACAGGCCGAAAACTATTCCACACAATTAAAGGTGGATCAAGTAGGCATTGGTGTTGTGGCTGCAATCATTTACTCTATCCCACATCTGATTCCCACATGGATCCACAGGGGTGCTGATGCCATGGATGGATAGTACACCAGCCGCTCTTTGCAGGATACACATGGGAAACAAATAGCAAACATTGTAGCATGGTCACCAACAGGCCATGACTGACGGATATCTAGGATTGAGTACGGTTGCCTCACACAGAAGGATGGATGGGCTCATACACAGAGGAAAAAAGGCCTCAATCAAAGATATCCCTCACTACTGGCTGGATTGTTGCCCTTAGGATTCAAATGTTTCTAAATATGTCCCAACACGATGTGAACACAGAGATCACTTCACTGGATGTGATTGCCTTACTGGCCAGATATGTGCACCCATTACAAATCAACCTACATTGCTACCATCCAAATACACATACATAGTATATCACACTCTACGTAGATGAGATATTCAAGGTATGTTCATATCCATCATATCAATCCAATGTATTGTTGGATGGGTACACATATATAGCCAGTAAGGCAATCACACCTACTGAACTGCTCTCTGTCTTCACATCTTGGAAGGATATTACTGTATCCACATGAAGGGTACAAATCCACATACATATATGACCATTCCTACTTGTGTGTGACTGTAATGGGATAGCTATGGGTAATGTCATCATGATGTCATATCATTGCCATCGTAAAAAGATGTGTCTCGATCTAAGTCCCATCCCTCCAACACTCATGGTTATACAGATATTGCTGTATGTGACAGGTGGAGAGATCTGTCATTTGACCACACGGAGGCTCTTCAGCAGAGCCAAAGTCGCAACATGTCGAGATTAATACCTCTTTGGAATGGTCCACAGAGTGTGCTTGCAAACCATGCACACTCTGTACACCATTCCAATTAAGTATTGTTCTCTAAATGGGGCGATTTGGGCTCTGCTGAAAAGCCCTCGTGTGGACAAATGACTGAAAACTACATCTGTCACATACAGCAATATCTGAACAACCATGAGGGTAGGAGGGATAGGACTAACAGCGAACAACATCTGTTTTCACAATGTCTACAATCTGACATCAAGGTTGACTTAACCTTTGCTATCCCCCTGGAGGGATAGCCATACCTACAAGTTGTGAAGACAAATATATGTTGTTGGACCCCCCCCCCCCCCGAGTTAAACAATGGTATTCCTACTGCTGAAAGGTGTGTTGATTCAAAAGGTATCACAGCTCAGACATGGATATGTCAGGGGCAATATCCCAGTGGCCTGAAATTGTACAGTGGTGCTGTTACTACACTATCATATGGACAGCTCTGGTACAGGGACCAGATATCTACATGGGAGGGTGTTGCAACAGCCCCACTGTACTATTTCGGGCCACTGTGATATTGCACCTTAAAATGAAACCTTCACCCGTAATAACTCAAACAACACCTTTCAGCAGTGGGAGTACCCTTGTTTACCCAGGGGGATTAACCCAAACACATATATTTTTTTTCACCACATATCAAAGTATAACTGTCTCCACAAACATATGGCTAAGGTCACTAATCTTATTTCTCCACACAGCTTACGGCCCTCAAGCCCAGCGGGAGCCAGTGGAGGAGGCAATGTCACCCCCCAGTGAGGAGTACACAGAGGAGGGGACCAGCCAGTGGTCACCGTACCCACCATCACCATCCCCTCCAACACAGGCTGCACCACCACCTACTGCACCCCTTCAAGCTGGACCACCACCTTCTGCACCCTTACAAGCTGGACCACCACATGCTGCACCCCTACAAGCTGGACCGCCACAGGCTGCACCCCTACAAGCTGTACCACCAAAGGCTGCATCCCTCCAATCTGGACCACCACAGGCTGCACCCCTTCAATCTGCACCTCCCCAGTACAGTGGCTGGATGCAACAGGAGGAGAGGTGGACGTATCCAGTCACCTCCAACAGCTACTACCCTCCAGCAGAAGCAGCACCACCACCGCCAGGGAGGCAATGGCTGCCAGGGACAGTGGCCACCACCCAATATGGGCCATATGCCTCCCACATCAACCAACCCTCCTGGATGGCTCCACAGCATGCCCCAAGGTATGATCCCAGGTGGGGTCCCAGCACCTATCAGTGGCCACCATATGACCCTTGGCCACTGGACTACCCACACCTGGGCCTGGTTGGTGAGCCCCAGCGCCCCCTACCCAGGGACATTTTCACACCTCCACCAGCACACACATCGTTGGGCAGCTCAGGATCACTTGATGTGTTGGGCATATGCCCATCATCTGCACAAGCCACTCCAACAGCTGTCACAGCAGCCACAGCACCTCCAGCAGCAGCAGAGGAAACAGCACCTCCAGCAGCAGAGGAAAGAGCACCCTCAGCAGCAGCAGAAGAAAGAGCACCCTCAGCAGCAGAGGAAACAGCACCCTCAGCAGCAGCAGAGGAAACAGCAACCTCAGCAGTACAGGAAACAGCAACCTCAGCAGAACAGGAAACAGCACCCTTGGCAGCAGAAGAATCAGCACCCTCAGCAGCAGAGGAAGCAGCAGAACCAGGGACACCGGGCACATCCACCTCCAGCACTGCACGCCTCACAGGGATGGAGGCGGAGTGTATGGCCCTTCAGAGGAGACTACTCCGGTCGAGCAGGAGTACTGACAGCAACATCACCAGGAGCAGGAGGCAATCCAGGAGGAATATTGCCCAATTGGAGACCTGAATCCAAGCCCTGGAGTCGGAGGTGGCCAGGGGGAGCACACTACTCCACCAGCTCAGGACTGGTCTAATGGACATGTTGACACAGGTCCTTGTGGAGTTGAGGGAGATCAACAGCAGGGAGAACCTGAGGATGGAGAGGGTGAACTTGCGTTCCACCGAGGGGTCTACTGCAACCACCACCCCCTCCAGTGTTACCCCTGAAGCCACACCTAGGGGGCAGAGGGTTACCAGGAGATCAAGAAGGGCATCCACCTCTGGCACCCAGGCTAAGGCCCCCCACCCAAAAAGGAAAAAATGAAAGGCCCAACCTGTTAAATTTCCCCTCAATAAAGAAACCGTTTTTTTTGTATTCCTGTCTGATCTGTTGTGTCTTCAGTTATGGATTGTGTGGCAGGGTTGTCTCCAATGCATTGCCATACAATGCAGTGAACACAACCTCTGCCTGGATGAAATGTTTGTGGGATGCTACAACATGGGTTCACACACACACACCGTTGTACAAATTCAACTGGAAATACATCCCTGGAGCCATATTACACCACTGTGTTATACGGCGATGTTGTGTGTTGAATTTGAACGACAAAACATACCCCTTAGCACAACAAATGGTACAACATTGAACATTCGTCTACATCATATGTTGTGTTTAACCCTTTGAGTGCCAGAGTGGTAGGCAACGTATTGCAAAGAAATGCGTTGGGCACCACTCTTGCAGTCAGTGGGTTAATGGGATAACCAAACAAACAGCTATGTGACTTAGCGGGGACATAACAAGCAGGACAGATAAATGGGACATGTATCAATATTGTCTTGGATTCAAACACTCATTGTGCAACTGACTTACTGGGGAAGCCAATGTTTTTAACCTAGGATTTCAATGTGTAGCACGCACATTGATATCCTGGGGTGAGCATTGGGGTCTATAGTAAGTTGAGTTGCTGTTTCCCTAAGGGTGTAACAGACTTCACCAGTGATAACACATGTCCACTTAGACTGGTTGTTCGTTGATGTAGCCCATGTACTGAGATATGTCAAAGTGGAGCAAAATCTCAGAACATTGATTATACTGAGCAACACAGATACTGTGGACAGGAATTCACTGTGGAAGTATGTCCCCTGTATCACCTCTTTATCACTCCCACAACACATTAGTGTATCACTACCACCATCATCTGTTTGCATGGATACATCACAGAGTCCACTCACTGGCAAACAAGTGGTGGACTCCTGTGATGTGGGTGATGCCTTTCCATGTATGGGGGATACTCTATCCTGGGTGTGGTTACGCATTGACAAATGTGTTATCAAATATATCCTCATACAGACACAGATAGAATGGTGATGGTTCATCTTTATTGTGTCTCAAAGTACATTAGAACGGACGTGTTTTCTGTGTGTATTGCCTATATGCATTGAACACTTGTATGAGAACACTAAATGTACTTTGAAACTAAATCGTACTACTTTAGTAACACTGCTGCCCTGCTCATGTGTTGTCCACAAGGTTTGACAACTCTGTAGATGAGCATCCTAACTGTACAGGTTATAACACTCGAGAATTTGTGTTTTCTGCGTCTATATGAGAATGTTACAGTAGAGGTTTGTGTGAACCTCAGGTCAAACATTGCATCCCCAACAACATCACCAGAAACAGCAAGGGGTGATCTTCATGAAGGTGTTGTCAAGACATCAATCCAGTCACATGGAAGATCTTCAGTTCAAGGATGGATCATGTTATGGATGCCTGTGAGACAAGAGGACAGGATTTGGAGCAGTAGACCTGAACTGATCATCAAGCAACAACAATTTCGACTTTTTAATCCCGTCAATTTTCCTAATTACAGGTGAGTACACAAACCATTGCTTGACAATGTGCTGTGTACTCACCTGTAACCAATTATGTGGAGAACTAAGGACATGTGCACCAGCCCTATGGATATGTGCCCCTGAGATGTATACACACATTAACAAGTGTTCTGAGAGCTCCATGGAAGTAATGACATTGTGCTGTCACTGTGAAAGTGACAGTGGCAGCCCAATGTCATTTGTTCCCTGGAACTATTAGGACATATTTGTTGATGTGTGTATTCATGTCGGGGGCACATATGTCTGCACACTCACAGGTCAGCATGGAGTCCCTGGTAATCTGATCTACGTTTCATGACCTCTACGTTGTGTGACAATACCACTGTACATCCACCCCTCTGCTGCTCTTCTCAGCTCTAGCACAGTACAAGTCCCATATTGAGTCCAATGGCCCTTTAACCCTTGATGTGCCTGAGTATTATCCAATGCATAGCATTGGATAATACTCTTTCGCTACTGGGCTAGCATGGTTGCTCAGGCTATAATCATAGCATATCTGAGTTAGTTACTGTCAATCAAGCCCTGTAAGGTGATGAATATGGGTTATATGTTGTACCTTGTTTCTCCTGGGGGTGTGCGTGATATCCTTGGGGTCTGTATGTCAACGTGGAGAGTGGAATGGAGGATGGTTTTTCAATCCACACACACAATTTGCCACGTCCATGGTATGGTTGATGTTTGGGGCCATGCTGCTGCCAGTGAAGTGCTGTGTCATTGTTCCTGTGGGGTGAGACAGAACATAATGTGCAGTGTGGTTAGTGTCACAGGACTGACAGGGGACTTGCATGGATTGTTTTCATGCCTGTGTTATACTCACAGGTGAAGTGTTCCGTGGTGAGAGTGTCTCTGATCTGTGCCCCTCTCAAGGTCTCCTCCACATGGCCAATGTCCATGGCCACTTCATGTATGGGGGGGGTCCTGGATGTGATCCAGCAGCCTGGTGTCCACTGCGATGTAGTGGAGTATTGCGTACACCACAATTATGTCGCACACCTTAGCAGGTGCATACTGCATTGCTACCCCAGAGTGGTCCAGACATCTGAATCTTGACTTGAGGAGGCCAAAGGTCCGCTCAATGGCATTCCTTGTTCTGCCATGAGCCTGGTTGTACCTTTCCTGGGCATGTGTTTGGGGACTGGCCACAGGGGTCAGTAGCCAGGACTTGCAGCCATAGCCAACATCACCTGTGTAATGTGAGTGACATGGTGAGACAGGGAGCACATGATGTGTGAATGATGTTTTGTGTGGTGGACGTACTAGCTGCGGGTCAGGTGCATGCTGAGCAGCGTTGTGTGTACGCCTGTGTATGTGGTGTGATTTTGTATTGTGAACTCACCCAAAAGCCATCTCCCTGTAAAAGTTCCATTCTCGAAATCTCTGTGGACTGAGGAGTTTTGGAGAATGTATGAATCATGTGAGCTGCCAGGATACTTTGCACAGACATTCATTATCCTCATGTTGCTGTCACACACCATCTGCATGTTGATGGAGTGGAAGTTCTTCCTGTTGATGAATAGCTGTGCGTCACGTGCTGGGGCTTTAATACGGACATGGGTGCAATCTATAGCACCCATGACCCTGGGCATGCCTCCCCTTGCGTAAAAGGCCTGCTTGACGTGTATCCAGTTCATGTCAGTGGTGGGGAAATGTATATAGGTACTGGCCTTGCTTTTGAGGGCTGACAGGACCTGGGCCAGTACCCTGGAGAATGTGGCCTGTGACATGCCAGATGCTTAACCCTCAGTGACTGAAATCTCCATCTGTCACATAGAGCAATATCTGAACAACCATGAGGGTATACATACACATAGTCCTTTTATTTTAAAACACCTTACGCAGTTTACATTTTATTTTGACAGTGTGAATCTGTGAGTGAAAGTGTGTGACAGAGAGTGAGTGGATCGAGTGTGTCTGTGAGGGCCTGTGGGAGTGCCTGGGTGTGACTGGGTGAGTGATGGCCAGGAGAGGAGGACAGGAGAGAGGGATGGGGAGAGTAGTGGAGGAGGAGGAAGCTCAGGAGGGGATCCCTCAGCAGAGCAGAGGTGGGAGAGGGAGATCTGCAGGGCGGAGGGGGACCCGACCCACAAGAGCAGGCAAGGGACAGAACCTGCAGTGGGACGAGGGGTAGTTGCTGGGAAGCACCCCACACAGTCAGGGTCAGACCAGGCAGGGCACTCCGGCTCAGAATCCTCCCATGCCGGAGCTGACGAGGGCAGGATCAGGGACCCCAGATACACAGAGGAGGAGAACACGGCTCTCGTGGAAGCTGTCCTGGAGAGGCAGAGTGTTCTCCACCTGACAGCGAAGGTCCCTGGCCTGTCAGCGAGGAGGAAAGCAGCCTGGAACCAGATATGCAGCCGGGTCAACACGGTGGCTCCATGCAGGCGGGACGTGGAGTCCATCAAAAAGCGATGGGGGACTGCCGGAGGGTCGTCAAAAACAAGATGACAGAGCTCGCCAAGCACGCCCGAGGCACTGGAGGTGGACCAGCAGTCCCTATCAGCTTCTGCGGCTGGGAGGAGATGGTGGGGCAGACCATGTCCCCGACCCTGATCGAGGGGGTCATTGGAGGAACTGACACTAGGGATGAGAGGAGCCTCCACACTACCGGTAAGTGCAACACTACAGAACAACACACTAAAGCAACCAACACCAGCTGAACACACAGTCACACCTCAACACATGTCCATCACTCAGCCATACAACTGCAGCAACACAGTACCCTGAGGGTTAAAAAAAGGACACAACACCTGAACAAATGGCAACGTCCAACTTGGGACAAACCTGTCAAAGTCCTACTTCAACCCTCCTGTCGCTGTGCTCATCACACACAATACACAAACCGTTATGTTCAAAATGTTGTCTGTTAAATATCATCACTGTTCACACACAATGTCACCCATGTCCCCACCCCCACCCTAACCCCTTGAGTGCTAGAGGGATCATCAATGCATCAATCAACAATGCATTGGCAACCCCTCTGGTACTCAAGGGGTTAACCAGACAACAAACAAGTCAATAGGACAACTATCACATGCTACACAGGGGACATTCACTAAGCGGTGACAAACAGATGGTGGACACAAAGTAACCCTCACACACCCTCACTTCACCAACACCAGTGTTAGTCCATGGAGAACATGCAACAACAAGAATCAAGTTTATAAGGTCCCATTGTACAGACTCCATGGAAAACACTGGAAATGGGGAAAGGAGATCACTGGAGAAGTCACCATCATGTTCACCTCATCAGTTCAACATCACCGCTTACTGAATCACAAAAAGGGGGCATCAGGTCACACATCACAGTGTCACACAGAATAAATGCTTGTAGGTGCAACGCACAGGCCGAAAGCTATTCCACAGATTTCAAGCTGGAAAAAGTAGGCATTGGTGTTGTGGCTGCAATCATTTACTCCGACTTGAAATGACATATCCCATATCTGATTCCCACATGGATCCACAGGGGTGCTGATGCCATGGATGGATGGTACACCAGCCGCTCTTTGCAGGATACACATGGGAAACAAATAGCAAACATCATTGTACCTTGGTCACCAACAGGCCATGACTGATGGATATCTAGGATTGAGTACGGTTGCCTCACACAGAAGGATGGATGGGCTCATACAGAGAGGAAAAAAGGCCTCAATCAAAGATATCCCTCACTACTGGCTGGATTGTTGCCCTTAGGATTCAAATGTTACTAAATATGTTACAACACGATGTGAACACAGAGATCACTTCACTGGATGTGATTGCCTTACTGGCCAGATATGTGCACCCATCACAAATCAACCTACATTGCTACCATCCAAATACACATACATAGTATATCACACTCTACGTAGATGGGATATACGAGGTATGTTCATATCCATCATATCAATACAATGTCTTGTTGGATGGGTGCACATGTATAGCCAGTATGACTGAACTGCTCTCTGGCTTCACATCTTGGAAGGATATTACTGTATCCATATGAAGGGTACATATCCACATACATATATGACCATTTCTACTTGTGTGTGACTGTAATGGGATAGCAATGGGTAATGTCATCATGATGTCATATCATTGCCATCGTCAACAGATGTGTCTTGATCTAAGTCCCATCCCTCCAACACTCATGGTTATACAGATATTGCTCTATGTGACAGGTGGAGATATCTATCATTTGACCACACGGAGGCTCTTCAGCAGAGCCAAAGTCGCAACATTTCGAGATAAATACCTCTTTGGAATGGTCCACAGAGTGTGCTTGCAAACCAGGCACACTCTGTACACCATTCCAATTAAGTATTGTTCTCTAAATGGGGCGATTTGGGCTCTGATGAAAAGCCCTCGTGTGGACAAATGACTGAAATCTCCATCTGTCACATAGAGCAATATCTGAACAACCATGAGGGTAGGAGGGATAGGACTAACAGCAAACAACATCTGTTTTCACAATGTCTACAATATGACATCAAGGTGGACTTAACCTTTGCCATCCCCCTGGAGGGATAGCCATCCCTACAAGTTGTGAAGATAAATATATGTTGTTGGATTCACTCCCCCGAGTTAAACAATGGTATTCCTACTGTTGAAAGGTGTGTTGATTCAAAAGGTATCACAGCTCAGAAATGGATATGTCAGGGGCAATACCCCAGTGGCCTGAAATTGTACAGTGGTGCTGTTACTACACAATCATGTGGACAGCTCTGGTACAGGGATCAGATATCTACATGGGAGGGTGTTGCAACAGCCCCACTGTACTATTTCGGCCCACTGTGATATTGCACCTCAAAATGACACCTTCACCTATAATAACTCAAACAACACCTTTCAGCAGTGGGTGTACCCTTGTTTACCCAGGGGGATTAACCCAAACACATATAATGTTCTTCACCACATATCAAAGTATAACTGTCTCCACAAACATATGGATAAGGTCACTAATCACAACATCTGGGGATGGACTCCTGTGTGGCTGCTGAGCCAGAGCCTCCTCACTTGCAACAGGTGAAGGCTGTTGATGAGACGTGCTTGGAGGTTGCTGATGTTCCCTAGCTCTCTCCCTTGCACGCCTTCTCCGCAGTCTTCGCAACAATATGTAACCCAACATGCTGTTTGCTCTCTCTATCTGTCTCTCTCTCTCTCTCTCTCTCTCTACCTCTCTCTCTCTCTCTCTCTCTCTCTATCTCTCCCTCCCTGAGTGGAAAACAAGCCACAAGTGAGTGTGTTGAGTTGTCCCTTTAAGTACTTGATAGGGCGTTGTGTAGGTGTGGTGATGAGGTGAGTGCTAACCAATGGTGTGTTGTTTTTGTCCAGGTAAGTGTTTGCAGGTGTGTGTGTGTTATAAGATGTGGTGTGTTGTGCTTGTTATGTGTGTGCCATTTGCGGGCGTGCAGTTGTGGGGTGCAGGTCGCGTGTTGATGTTGCCCAGGTGAGCTTGTATTTGCAGGTGTCCGCTTTGTGTGATAACCCCCATTATTCCGTGCCATGCCGTGCTGGTGTTTTTTTGTGTGCCGTTGTCCCTGTGGTGTTGGTTGTTGTTGTTGTGTGTGGAGTGATTTGTGTTGTGTGTGCATGTTTTTGTGTTGTTTTGGCATTGCACGGGTTAATTTTCCCATTTACATGGTTGTGCGGTAAGCATTTTGTGTATTTTCCTATGTAACGGGTGTTTTGTTTTGGCCGTTAAGTGTCTAACGGATAAGAAAAGTGGGTCTTAACTTTTAGCCGTTAGGTGTGTCTTTTTTTCAGCCGTTATCAGTACCGCAAGCCTTTGAATAGCTCTGGGGTATGTTGTTCCATGCGTCTGAATGCACGTAAGTGTATCGGCCGTAAGGATTGTGAAACTGCCGTTAGCTGTTCTTTAGACGGATTGCAACATGACACCTAACACACACGTTAGTGATTTTTTTTTACTAACGGCTGCCTTTAAATCGAGCCCATCGTCTTTCAAAATTCAGACTTGGAATAGAAAGTGATCAGTCTTTTGCCGATTTGTGTTAGATAAGCATTTGGTAGCATTGCAAGATTGCACAAGGAAATATTTACTAAGCTAGTGTTGGTGAGAAAATCCTCCAGTTTCATGAATAATAGGTAGTTAGATAATGAGGTATTTCATGAAATACCAGAATTCACACTAAACAGCAATGTGTTACACATACACACATACACACACACTCCCCTTAAGAATTAAATTATTTTAAATGATACATCACCATATGTCTAACAGAAAATATGAACCCTAAAGAGGCATCATCACATAGCTAGAGACATATACACATTTTAAGAAGATATGACACAAAAATTAAAAAAAGTCTTACTTCTTAGACTTCCCATTCCAGAGTTCAAAGAGCTACGATGAGGCAGTGTGTTATGGTATGGTGGGGTTGTGCTGAACAAAATGTCATTGGGCAAGACTTGTTCAAGAATCGAACTATGTGAGCTGGCATATGATGATCGTCTACGATTACTGCATATACTCTCATCAGAAACTGTTCGATGAAGTGATCTTCTTGGAGACAGGGTACCAAAAACAGAAAACTAGAGAAATGGAATACAATTATTAACATTTACTTATATTCAAAAAAGAAAAAACTATACACACATTTTTATGAAAAAATAAATGGGATATTTTCAAGTAAAACTTTCTTTAAATTACAATATAATTTTTATTATCAAGAGCAATAATATTAACATAATTGATGAGTTAGAAAAAGATATGCATCCTTCAACATTTGCCATATTATCTATGTTGATCCAGAAGGCCATTTCCAATTATGCCACAAGCAGGTACAAATTCAAATGCACCTTAGAAAAATATAATGGCTTTAATGTTTATTTTTATTTTGTAAAATACCAACATATTCTAAAACACTGTAAAAAAAGGATAATTAATGAAAATGTTTATTTACATAGTGTCACAAGTTTATGCAGTGCGTTACAATTTAATAGTTTGGACATTACAGAGTGACAAAGGCTTAGCAAAGTGAAACACTGGAAATGGAGTCCCTGCTCAAAAGCTTACAATCTAAAGTGGTAATGGGAGATATACAGAGTACATAAGGGTTAAGTACAGAAGAAAGTGGTTGTGACCTGGTCGTGATAGGGGAAAGTAAATAAGTAAGTAAATTATAATAGCCTTGGATGTACAAAGAGAGTGCCCTTCTAGCTTGCTGAAGTCTTGTTGAAGAAGTATAAATTTAAGCAAGACTTGAAGACTACAAGACGGGTGCAGCGGTGCAGGCTGGAAGGTAGAGCATTCTACAGATAAGAAGAAACAATGGAGAAAGTTTTGATCTGAAAGAGAGCTGTAGACACAAAAGGAGCTGAGAGTTGTCGTTGGCTGATCATAAGTGTAAGCATGGGGTATAGCAGGAGTGGAAATGTAGGAAGGGGTAGAGGACAGAAGGGTCTTAAGTGAGAGAAGCAGTAAATTATAAGATATCCGGCGTTTGATAGGCAGCCATTGGAGTGAATGGAGCAGGAGGGGAGTAGGGACAAACCTAGATAACAGTAAGGTAACTTGCGCTGAAGCATTCTGTAAGGATTGAAGTGTTTGGAGTTGGGAGGCAGGAAGAACAGAGAGAGAGAAAGGTTACAGTAGTCCAGGTGAGATAGGATGAGTGCCTATGTAGAAACAGAGGAAAGGACAGATTTTTGTTATGTTACACAACAGAAAGAGGCAATCTGTGACTTTAGACTGAATAGTCAGCTGATGTGCAGATAAATAAAGCTGGGTGTCATCTGCATAGAGGTGATATTTACTGTAAGTCTAAATGAGTTAATAAGTTCACTAAGTGTTATTGTGTATATAGAGAAGAGAAGCAGTCCGAGTACAGAACCTTGAGAAATGCCAACAGAGAGGTGGACAAGAGAGGACAAAGATGGCAATAGAGATACTGAAGGATAGGTTAGTTAGAAAAGAATTAAGATTGCATGATTGAATGGGTCAAAAACAGCTGAGAGATCAAGAAGGATGAGTATAGAATAATGACTGTGATTTGGCAATGTGTCGATCATTGACTATTCTTGTGAGAGCAGTGTCTATGGAGTGAGCAGTGCAAGAAGGTACATTGTAATGGGTCAGCAGGTTGTGTGTGTTAAGGAAGTCAAGCAGGCGTGAGTAGGCTAAGTGTTAGGTGTTTCAAGATACAATATTTAGGGAGCTGATCCTTTATTCACAACAGTTGTTTAACAATACCGAAGGTCTTTACATATTCAAAGACTAAAAAGAAATCCTTGGGCTTTGAAACAGATGTCAACAGTGCAACACACAAACTGTTTTCATGCCAGAAAAAAAAGACCGGTTAATTGTATCCAATATAATGTAGTAGCCAAACTGGATGAAACGTAAAACGTAACATTTACTGATAGTAAAAAAAGAGCAGTGATCCACCATTAGTTAGGATTTGTACTAAAATATGACTGTAAAGAACAGAGCTTCATTTAAAAATATCATTAGAACTGCAGCCATTCTCTTCCCCACCAATTGAGAAATACCTATCAGTAACTTTGATGTTCAGAAAAATAGTTGCATTATCATCTATGGCTAGTCATATTTGATAACCCCAACTACTACAACTATTTTTCTGAACATCAAAATTACTGACTTGGGGGGGGGGGATGTGTTGCCTGTCCACCGACTGAGAGGAAGCATAAGGAAGAGCTTCGTGCTTAAAACCTTTTTCTATTTTGTTCCATCGCTATAAATTCACTCTTGCTGCTGGTATATACCCCTGTTATCCATTCACCCTGAGGAACTTGTGGCTGTAAAGAGAACAGCCTCAAGAGCACTGTTGGCTTGTGACCTATTGGGTGGATGGCGGCAAAGCCTGCATTGTAACAGCACGGGCCTTCTACAACTGGGAGCAGACGCCACACAACGGCCCCTTCTGCCTGCATCCGGCCCTCCTGCTGCCTTCTCCTCCACATCAATCCAGCAAATCTGAGAGGGAGGACTGCATGCATGTGCTCTGGGCCTACACCAACTTCCCTGCCTGGGCCTCCTGGCACTCCCATGTGGTGATTGACTGCACCTCTTACTGCACACTGGCTGTCTCCTGAGAGACACTCTGGAATACACATACTTCCCTGTTTCCCCACTACCACCAACATCACGGAGGACAGGCAACCCCTGCTTCTACTGAGCAGCCTCCTCCCCACTGTTGGGATACCATGCTCTTCCCCCTCGACAGGCGCTGATCCCTGTGTTGCTGTCTAATCTGCTATACCCCAGAGGGAGTGGAAGAACACCCGCTGCCTACTCATGGATCAGCAGGTACTGGGCACACATTTTCTTGAGGTGAGCCAGTTTGTAGGGGTACCTCCTCCACTATTGCTGAGGGCCTCTGTATTATTCTACCACACTATTGGAAGCTTGTTGCTTGTTTCCTCTAGGCACATTGCCTATCCCTGCCTTAATGTTGCTGCACTGGGACATGACAGGGAGAGCTGGGGACCAGTTACCATAGCCTGGGTGCTGACCCAAAGAAATATCTCTGAGGGAGAGTATGGCTGGAAGAGGGCTTACTGTACATCATGTTCTGTCTTGATGGCAGTCGCTGTCCCACCACTGTCTAATTGCCTGTGAATATTCCCCATACTTAACTCTCATAGCTGGCTGCTTCTAATGCCTGCCCACTGTGCCATCTACTTCATGTCTCTGGTTTTTCCTATTCCAGTATTTCAATAGAGACTGTACTGCTGGTAGGTTTAATAAACTGACTCCTGACTCAGTGAGTAGTAGCTGTATCTTGGTGTCACGGACTCAAGAATGAGAACTGGACCAGTACTGAAGGTAACACAATCTTTATTAAGGTGCACAATGTGCAGAACAACGGTAACAGCAAGAACTACAGGCAAAGTAGAGGACGTCAGGAAGGATCCCGCTGCTGTAGTGGTACTGACTAGTTCCAGAAGGCAGAGGAGGGAAACCGTCTCAGGTCTGCACCTGATGATCACTACAGGTCTGCACCTGAACACACAAGATCCTGAGTAGGTACAGCGCTACAAGTCCGTAGCTGTACGCAAACGTACCAGGGTAGGCAACTGCGCTACAGATCCGCACCTGTATACACAATGCTCCAAGGAGACCAACTGCGCTACAGGTCCACACCTGAATGCCACAGAGGTACAGAGACGAGAGGAAGTCCACCAAGGGCACCCACGAAGTTATCCACTGGAGAGTTGATATGCTGGGTGCGCAGTGGACAACCCCAGGCAACGCCAAGGTGGGTAGTCCGACAAGCCAGAATAGGACAGAGCGAACATAACCCAGACCCGCAGGTTTGCACCAGATTGGATGTCAGACAAGCCAAGGATCATACACGGAGTGGGTAGTCAGACAAAGCCACAGGTCAACACCAGATCGGGTACTCAGACAAGCCTAAGGTCATACACAGAATGGTTAGTCAGCCAGCGCCGCAGGTCTGCACCAGATTGGATGTCAGACAAGCCAAGGGTCATACACGGAGCGGGTAGTCAGACAGAGCCACAGGTCAACACCAGAATGAAAAGTCAGACAAACCGGTTCATACATAGAGCAACAAGCACAACTGCACTGGAACACCACGAAAGGACAACTGAAGTGGTGTCCAAGCAGTTAATAAATAAATTGCTACACCCAGGGGAGGGCTGGCAACTTGTGGCCCAGGGGGCAAATTCAATCAAGTGGCCCATTTCTATATCACTCAAGCCCACTGTCCCAGCCCACCCCCTTTTATTAATCTTAAAATTGGCATTAATGTTTTGAAGTAAGGCAACTGATACCACATAGCTTACAGCTGAAATGAGGCTACACTAGTGCGCTCCTACAAAGCTTACGATTTAAGTAATGCTACACTAGTGATACTATAGAGCTTACAAGGGAATTGGTTATGCTACTAGTTTAGGTCCATTTGGATTGTTCCTCTATGGTGTCGTTTGTGTAGCTCCATTTCAATTGTAAGCTCTATGTTATCACTAGTGTAGCTCCATTTACAGCAGCAATTGGGAGATTTAGTGAGGAGCAGTGGCCCACCAGCCCAGACATATGACCAGCCTAGGGGGCAATTGCCCCCCTTGCCAGCCCTCCCCTGTCTACACCCCAAGAGGTGGAGCAAAAAATGTTTTGTACCTTTAAGAACCGGGTTGCAACGCCATCAGGGAATCCCTGTGACGCGTGCCCAAGTTCTGAGGTGGCTGGAGCCACCAGGGGGCACAACAAGGAGATCGGTCACCTGGAAGGACACCAGGGCGTACTGGCACTCCTAACAAGCGCAGCAAGCTGCGAGGGCACAGAAGCCGGTCGCCTACAGGGTCTGGCAGTCGGCAGAAAGGTAAGCAACCGCTTACACTAGGGTCTTCATCCTGTTATCTGGCTTCCCGGCCAGCACCTTTAACATGGCCTAGCCAAAGTAGCCCCCACCAGCTAGCCACACTCCCTAGCCAGAGCACCCTAGCATCTGGCTCACTACTCTGCTGGTATCTGTTATTCATATTAATAGCAGTCTGTTTCCTCTTTGTTGAGACTCCACTCTGCAAAGTAACATCCAGGCAGCTAACATTTGCTCTTTGGTCTGAGCATCACATAATAGCTCACCAGAGAGATCCTTGTACTTGTACAATGTGATAAGACCTCCCCTTTTCTCTAGAGTAAATAAACCAAGTTTGTCTAGTTGTTCCTCATACATCAAGCCCTCCATTCCCTTTAATTAATTTTGTTGTTCTTTGCTGTTCTCTCTCTAGTTCTAGAATATGCTTTTTCAGAACTGGTGCCCAAAACTGCACTGCATATTCAAGAAGAGGTCTTACCAATGACAAAATTATGTTATCCACTCTTGCTTCAATACCCCTTTTTATGCAAGACAGGACTTTGTTTGCTTTTGCTACTGCTATTTGACACTGGTCAGTGTTTCCCAGTTTGTAGTTTATAAGGATTCCCAGGTCTTTCTCTAGCAACGAGTCACCTATAATTATTCCATTAAGTTCATAAGTAGCATTGGGATTTTTTTCTTCCCAAATGCATGACCTTACACTTTCCTCACATTAAACTTCATATTTCATTTGTCTGCCCAATCTGCCATTTTATGTAAATCCCTCTGTAGAGAAAATACATCCCGTTCTGAACGTATTACCCTGCATAATTTAGTGCAATCAGCAAATTATATCTTGCTTTCTATATCTATTTCCAGGTAATTTATAAACATAAAAGCAGTGGACCAAGTACTGAACCCTGAGGTACTCCATTCTCAACTTTCACTGTATTGGAGAATTGTCCATATACAACCACACACTGTTCCCTATCCTTCAGCCAGGTTATCCCATAGCCCCCCATTTCCTTATTTTATACCCCAGCCTCTGGTGTGGTACTGTTTCCACCTTGGTGATTTATTTATTCTACTCTCATACTATTGTCAGACTGTATATGAATGGGATGTCCCTTCAAGAAGGTCATCTAAAATTTAAGGACAACTCCAAGATGTTTCAGGGTATGGCAGAGTCCTGCTTTAAAGTGATAAATTTAAAAATTATTTTATATTGTAGCCATTAAAAAATCATTAGGAACAATATCAGTCTTATCGCTCAAAACTTTATGGTTTGAGAGATATTCACAAGCAAAGTTTCCCCTCACTGGCCGAAACAGTCAAGTCTGCCATCTAGCTGTCATATTTGTAGATCTAAAGTATGCTTGCAAACCAGGCACACTTTGTATACCATTTCAATTAAGTAGTTCTTCTTATATCTTGCAATCTCGGCTCTGCTGAAGAGCCTTGGCCGGTCTGCAGCCCAGATTCCAAATCTGACAGCTAGAGCGGTGACGTCAGTGAGGGGGAAACTTTGCTTGTGAATATCTCTCAAAATATAAAGGTTTGAGAGATAAGACTGATATCGTGCTTAATGATTTTTTAATGGCTACAATATAAAATACAATTTTTTTGAAGTATTACTATCACTTTAAGGATAGACCCTAAAATGAGCTATTCTCGCAAACTGCCCCAAAATCCTGAGGCTGGTGTCTGACAACTGTTCAGGTAGGAAACTGTGGAAATTCTGATTGTTTAGTCACCATTCTAGTGACTGCACAGATGGATGTGATGACTCATGGACTGCAATGTGTTCAATATCTGTAGTTCCTGACCATAGGATTCTTTTCTTGAAAAAATAGAGAATCCTGGATTTGATTATTGGTATTTTGTCTGAAGGTAGGAACACCTTCTGCTGAAATGTATTGCTTTCCAGACCTAGGAAAGTCATGGTTCTAGGTTGGATATTTCCAGATTCAGAACTCATCCATGATTTGTCATGGCTGAGAGCATGACTTGAGCGTGCTTCTGTAGAAGAAATGATAACCTGGCTTTCCTTAACAGGTTTTCGAGCTAGGGAGTGATACTGATCCCCTTCTTCCACAGTGTGCTGCCAGAAGGGCAAACACTTTTGAAAACACACAGCATGCAGTTGGAACCCAGAATAGGAGGTCTGAAAAATGCTAATGAAGATTTTGGCATGCAAATCAAAGACATGGGTAGTGCATGTCCAAAACTGGAATATGTAGATAACTGTCTTTTATGTCTTTCTCGAGCACAATAAACAGATTTGAATAGAAACCTTGACATATTTGGGGTGATATTGCCTGATAAAAATCTATGGCTTTATCCTTTTTTCTTGGAATATTTGACTTGAAGGATCTGTATGGAGGTACTTAGTTGAAGTAAAGCCAGTACCCCTGGGATGTAATTTGATAAACATATGAGTCTGAAGCCATCTCTTGGAAATACTTATGCCTTCCTTGAAGAGGCTGTTTCAGGAGGAGACTCACTGCATCACCATCATATGCAAAAGTGGACTTGAAGAGTGCCATCATATGCAAAAGTGAACTTGAAGAGTAGTGTATGCTAGTCTGCTTTCGACTATACCAGCTGTAACTTGTTGGCCATTGCTTCTGAAACCCTCTGTATTGCAGTGGTATTCTCGAAAGTCTGAGGCAATGAAAATTGCTGCCTTTTCTGCTAGGCTCAAATTATTGAGATTTAGGCTGGAGAGTGCTTTTCCCTTCTGTTGCTTGGTTGATGATTTTCTCTAGTTCATACCAAACAATAATATTCCTCAAAATGGAATGACCAGATAGTATGTATATAATTCCTCAGCCATAATGATCTGTACTCTTCTCTAGACATGGCTGAGCATCTGGTTGCTTTACTGACTGCTTTAAGAACTGCTTTGTTATTGAAGGAATTAGCTTCTTGCATCAGGGCTGTGAGTTATAAAATGTTATCTTTAGCACCCTCTTGGAATGCTTGTACAAATTGATCTGCCCATATGAGTCCATGGTTCTGCCAGCTCAAGCCATGCAAAGGAAGATCTAAAGATCAGCTCTGTTCTAACAAAAGTCATCTTTAGTGTGGCATCTAAATTCCTAATGGACAGATATTTGAATGTTGAAATACATCTTGACAGCATGGATACTGAAGAGTCTACTGAAAGAGAAGATATCCATTTTTCCATAGACGTTTGTGGCAAGGGATATAAGTAATTTGTTCATGTAATGGTAATAAGGACAGCTTAATTTACTTAAAGTGGAACTATGATCAAAATTTAATTGCACCCCCAAATTCTTATTAACATAGCGATAAACATAGCGATATGCATATACATACTTTTATTTTGCTGAATAAGTCCGGCATTAGTGAAAAATAGAACTCACTCGGCAGGCAGCAGCGGGCAACAGCGCAGACATCTTGCAGAGAAGGCATCTCTGAGTATGCACTGTCCATCTTGTTCCACGATTGGTGAATGGAGATTCTTTTTACCTTAAGGCACCGTAAGGGACTGAAGGCACAGGCGCAGAGAGCGCCTACAGATTCCTTCTGCTGCTGCTTGCCAAA
Organism: Rhinophrynus dorsalis; assembly: GCA_037306005.1. NCBI lineage: Eukaryota > Metazoa > Chordata > Amphibia > Anura > Rhinophrynidae > Rhinophrynus > Rhinophrynus dorsalis. The sequence continues at coordinate 175,967,383 of CM074720.1, read as the reverse complement.
CGAGTTCTATTTCTTACTAATGCCTGGCTTATTCAACAAAATAAAAGCATGTATATGCATATCGCTATGTTAATAAGGATTTGGAGGGCAACTTAATTTTGATGATAGTTCCGCTTTAAATAGTTTTTATTTGCATCCCCTGATTCTAGCTGGTCAAACAAATAAAGGGTCTCTAAAATAGCCATGTTGGGAAATTACATTTTTTCAGTGTCCTGTTCTTCAAATGTTGCAGATTCAGACACTGACTGAGGTATATCCTTCTCCTGGCTTTCTGAAGAAATTTCACCTTCCTCTACAGAAGATATTTTGTCCATGGAAATAAGACATTTTTCTTTCTGGACTTAATGATGCTGTTCTCTTCTTTGCTGGGGAGGAGAATAAGGTATCAGTCTTGACAACAGAATCTGACAGAGCCTTAAAAGATTGTGATAAATTCTTAGCGCAGTCAGGTTCAATCTAATATAGGGAGAGTAAAGGATGAAGCAGGTATTAATGTACCGGGAACAGCAGCTGGTGAAACAATGCAAGAAACACAGAAATCTCCTGTATTTTGTGTTTGACCCTTTTACAGGTGAAAAAGTGCTAATAAGGGAGTCGGTTTTCCTCCCTTTAGACCTGGAGCCTACCTCCCAGGATTCGGACATAGAGACATACCCCAGAAAAGAAAAGGAACCCAGAGAGACAAGAAGACTATCTGCTTGCCAAACTAAATGGAGCAGTGGGGTGGGTCTTATAAATAAAAATGTAAAATAATAAGTATATAATGTGTATAAACAAAAAAATGAGATTTCTGACAGGGAGAAAAAGCACAAAATTTACTTTTCAGTGACAACAGAAAAAAAGCATGACCATTTCTTGTTCTTTGGCTAGTCACTACTTGGGAATATCAATATTTATTTCTCATGACATTACAAATGAGAAATACCCATGTGAGCTGAATCATATGTACCACAGATAAAAATAAATAAATAAAAATAGGGCAATCTGTCTCTACATGAGAATATCAGCAAAACCCAGAACTATGTTTCTGCCTCGCTTACCCTTATAGAGACTTCTTAGTGTTTAATTAAAGAGATGTGACAGCCATTGTTAGATTGGATCCTGACTTGAGTTCCCATCAGTACCTGGGACCAGTGAATGGGTCAGATTTCCAGGTTGTTGATCAAAAAAAGGATTTTAGTCTTATCTGTTAAATCCTTTTCTCTTAGTCCATATATCTTACAGGTACAATGGGGAGGCGACAACTTCTCCTAGTGGCTGGAACAATTCTTCAAGAAATTGAAGGGTGAAGCCTCCCCCTTCTCCTAGCAGGCTACCTTGCCACTCCCCTCCAACATAGATTTGAGACAATAAACCTACTGAGCTAGGTAACAAGAAGAAAAAGAGGAAAACTCCTGTGAGCATGGACCCAATCAGACTCTCACTCCTCTTTTCTCTGTCGTCCAATATAGCTTCCAGGCACCATAGGGATGTACTAACATTGAGCTCCCATGGGTGGGAAGAGAAGGAAAGGACCAAGTGCCAGTCCCCATGATACCAGAGGGTCCCAGGGCTGGTTTGACTGTGTCAAAGGGACTATCCAGGACATGGAACAGCCCAAACTAACAAAGTGTCAATGGACACTGAATAACAGTACACAGCACACAAGAACAAGAGCTAACAGGGCTCAAACAGTTAAAGAGCTATAAGGCACAGGAAAGTAAAGTCATAAACAGGCAAAACTGCCTCCAGGACTTTCCTGCTGAAGTCAGAACATCCACATGATAGTGTTTGGCAAAGAAGTGCACAGAAGACCAAGTGGCCGCCTTGCACAGCTGTTCAGCAGAGACCTGATTCTTGTAGGCCCAGGAGGCTGCAACAGACCTGGTGGAATGTGCTGTAATATGGAAGGGAACAGGTTTCCCTCTGAGCTCATAAGCCTTGTGGATGGTAGACTTTATCCAGGATGCAATAGTCACCTTTGACACAGTCAAACCAGCCCTGGGACCCTCAACGATGACAAACAGAGCATGTGTCTTGTGGACAGACTCAGTACGGTGCAAAAAGAACTTGAGGCAGCTTACTACAGCCAACAAGTGGAGATCCCTCTCTTTGCCGGATTTAGGGTAAGGACAAAAGGAAGGCTCAACAATCTCCTGATTGATGTGGAACTCAAAGACCTCCTTAGGAAGAAATTCCTGTTAGGTGCAAAGAACTGCCTTATCATTGTGAAACACCAAGAAAGGTGTTTTGCAGGACATGGCCTGTAGTTCAGCAACTCTGCGGATAGAGACCACAGCCAAAAGAAAAGCCATGTTCCACATAAAAAGATGTAAAGGAATGGTAGCCAAGGACTCAAAGGGAGGCCGCTGCAATACTCCCAAGGCAAGATTAAGGTCCCACTGAGGAGTGGGAGCTTTGTAAGCATGGAAAGCATGAGCAACACCCTGAAAGAAGAATTTGACATCTGGCATTATGGCAATGCTTCTCTAATAACAGACCGAAATAGCTGAGGTCTGAACCTTCAAGGAACTAAGGCTAAGGCCCTTGTTCACACCATCCTGCAAAAAGGATAAAATTGACAGAAGGTCAAACTCGTGGGATGACAGATCCCTGTCCACACACCAAGAATGAAAGATAGACCAAATCCTGTGGTAAGCCTTAGTAGACACATATTTCCTGGCCTGGATCATGGTGGAGACCACCTAAGGAGAAAAGCCCTTCCTGCTCAAGATGGAGGCTTCAACAGCCATGCCGTCAAAGCTAGACTGTCCATGTCCTCCTTCCAGAGGTAAACCTGGAGGAGGGGATCGCCTAGAGCAGCCAGAGACAGCAATTATGGAAACCAAGGCTGTCTGGTCCATTAAGGTGCAATCAAAACTACTGACGCACCGTCCATCGAATCTTCCTCAACACTCTGGGAAGGAGAGGAAGGATGTAGGCCAGATGAAAGTGCCAAAGAATTGACAGAGCATCCACCACAAAAGCCAGAGGATCTCTAAAGCATGAGCAAAAGGTCTGGACCTTCCAGTTGTCCCTGGTGGCCATCAGGTCAATCAAGGGAAGTCCCCACTTCTGCACCAAGAGGGTCCACAGTTTGGAGGCTGAGAAAATCTGCCAAAAAGTTTTCTACACCTGGAATGCCTAGGACTGAGAAGGCAGGAACATGTTTATGGGAAGGAGGGTTTTCACTGCCAACCAACAACCCTGAACACCCAGATGTACCAGAACAGCCCCCCACCCAAACAGGCTGGCATCAGTCGTGAGTATGGTCCAATACGGAATCACAAATGGTCTCCCTTTCCTCAGGTTGGAGCTGTCCATCCAGCAGTGAAGATCCATTCTCACTTCTTGAGGGATAGAGACAGGGTGATCCAGGAGAGATCGCTTCCCCCAGCACACATGGATTACAAATCTCTGAAGCTCCTTGTTGTGGGCCATGGAGTATGGTACTGCCTCCATAGTAAATATCATCTTGCCCACCAGAGACAAGAACTTTCTTGCCGGAGCAGAAGTCCACTCCAGAGTTTGAGACACCTTGGATGTGATCTGTTGCACAGAGTCTTCCATCAGGAGCACCATGCCCTGCTGAGTGTCAAAGTGGAGACCAAGGAAAACCAGGCCCTGAGAAGGAACCGGAGCAGACTTGTCCATGTTCAGGATCCACCCATGTTGGAGGAGGATCTGTGCACGTTCCTGGACCTGACCTCCAGAAGACCCCTGGAAGGAGCCTTCAACAGTAGGTCGTATCAGGGCGTCCGTGATTATGCAACATTTTGACAAGCTTACGTTACTGGTGCCTTCTCATTGGCTGCGCTGTACAGCTCCTCCCAGTGACAGCCTTTTTATACCCTGGGCTGTCACTTAGAGTTTGCCCTTTCGTTGTGTACCTGATGCCTAGCGCTAGTTCTGTTTGTTTGATACCAATGCATGACCCCGGACTGCCTGACTACACTTTTGCTACTGTTCATGCTTCTGTGTAACTATTTGGATTGGCTGACGTTCCTGTTTCCTGTTCTGACCCAGCCTGGCTGACGTTCCTGCTCCATGTACCAACCAGGCGAGACCGACAACCCTGCTCTGTGTACTGACCCGGCGAGACCGACGACCCTGCTCCATGTACCGACCGGCTTGGCTGACGTTCCTGTGCTGTGTACCAAATCGGCTTGGCTGTAGTTCCTGATTCCTCCGTGCCAGGCTGGGCGAAGACCTGGCAGTGCCTGCTGCTATCGACTGTGCACATCTCTCACATTATTGTGCATCCCAGTGCCACGGTACTCCGTTACCGTTTGCAGTCCAGTCCGTGGGTTTTGAGTCTCAGTGTGTCAGTGCTCCTCCACACCGTTCAATTGATCGCTTGGTCTTCCGCTTTGGGTTCAGTTGGGCCCATCCGGTAGTCTTCCGTGTCCTGAACAAAGCGTTCATTAACCCCTTCGGGGGCGGTGCCGCTACTTGTTTCACCAGTGTTGTTCACATCTCCAGTATCTTGTGCGTTTGGTCTTCTACTCTAGGTACAGCTGGGCACTTCCGGTTGCCTTCCATCTTAAGACCTATACGCACATTAACCCCTTCGGGGGTGGCACGGGCACATGGTGGTGGATAGTCTCAGTAGGGCGTCCTTTCCTGGCACGAGCTCTGACTCACTCTATTGTAGTCTCTGGTGGGTATCCACCGTTGCAACCCTCCGTTCAGGTGAACCTTGCCTGTTCTCGGCTGCCGCCCTGTCATTGTCGCCTCCCCTGTCTATAGGCAACATTGGGCCTCCGTTTATCTGGGTTATTGAGTCAGTGGCTTCACTGGCATTGCTGGACTCTATTACACTGTATCTATCAAAGTTACCTGACCTGTGTCAGTATTGTAGTTTGTATGTACATACTGGACCCGTGTGGGTTAACTTTCTTGTAACCTGTCCTGTGTCAGTTATTGCTGTTATATGCTGGACCCGGGAGGGTTACATTATTCCTTGTGTGCTTTATTAAAATTGTGTTTTACCAACATCTACCATGTCTGAGTGTACTGAACCGTAACAGGTCTTCCATGTACGGAGTCACCTGAATTCCTTTGGTGTGTAGGAAGGCAATCAATGCTCCTAAGACCCGGGAGAACACCTGAGAAGCCGTGGTGAGCCCAAAGTGCAGGTCGGCGAACTGGAAATGCCCTAAGCTGTAAGAGAACCTGAGTTACTCCTGACTGTCTGGATGAATCGGAATGTGCAGGTTCATATCCTGCAGATCCAAAGAAGCCAGATATTCTCCTGGACACATCGCTGCAAGGACAGAGTGCAAAGACTCCATCCTGTAGTGAGTACAGACCACAAATGAATTGAGATCTTTGAGATCCAGGATAGGATGGCAGCCGCCGCCCTTCTGGAATAGAAACCTGAATCTACCTCTTGCTGAGGTACCGAAGCTAGGACTCCCTTGTCCAAGAGAGCCTGAAAAGACTGAGCTTTTCCCTGTTCTTGAGGTGAGCAAGAAGGGAGAAATATGAAGGGAGATAGGGATGTGAAAGGAATCCTGTAACCTCCTGAAACCACCTGTAATACCCACTGGTTTGCAACAGAGTCTGTCCAAGTACTCAAAAAATGTTGCAGGTGACCACCCACAAGTGAATGCAGACCAGGGTTTGGTGAGTCATGCTAGAGTAGGTTTGGTGGAGGTGTGTTTCTACCTCCACTGCTGCCTGGACTTGGAGATGGAGTGGGGGGGGGTGGCCTGAGGTGGCACCGGGTTCGGCTTTTGTGTCTCGCTTTGGTGAGAACGAAAGGAACGCTGGTTCCTCACCTGAGGTTTGCACTTGTTAAGGGTAGACAAAACCGCCTTAATGAGACCCTCAGCATAGGTTTCAGGGTCAGCCTCAAAGGTGTCACCATGAAACTGGGAAGAAGCCCTTCTGAACACACACCATCCTTAGACTCTTCCAGTGATTCTCCATCAGAGGAATCAGATAAATCAGGAAAGCCAGGTGCCTTAGGGGCCACAAACCTGAAAGATGTGGGGGGGGGGGTCTCCAGGACTGGATGACCCCGTGAAGAGAAAGAGGAAACTGTGCCATAGAGGACGTTAAGTCCTTGACTCAAGGTGGCTCTTGTTCATGGCTGGAGACCACAGTGCATGAAAGGCATAAGTACCCGAGTATTCTCTGGGAAGCCCCATTTGGCATGAGGAACAGTAAGTAAGGGGGTCAAAGATGCCTCTGAGTCCTCTAGCCCCATGTCCCTGTGGATCAGAAATCCTACAGGAGTAAAAAGTGTCTTGCAGTATAAAGGAAAACCAAAATACTGTCACCCAGATTAAGGATTTCACCCCAGAAAGTCTAAAAGGTACTTATCTGGCAAAAGAAGAGGAGAGTAGAGGAATCCAAGCCCTGTGTATAAGATAGTCGTGTGAAAGGGAAAAGAAAATGGCGACTGATTGAAGAGCCAATCAGAGAGCAGCCTGCGAAATGGGTGTCTATGGGAAATGTAGTTTTCCCTTCCAAAGTACCACACAACAGAACAGAATCCCCTGATACTCCCAAGACACAGAGGATGCAAGGGGAGACAAAAAGAATGAGCCCTCTCTCAACTCCATACATAGAGCGGTTGCAGAGATACGTCCCAACAGTCTATCCCATAGAGATCAATGGAGCATTGCAGCTATGCAGTAAAGCACGCACTTAAAGGTGAGGAATTCAAATACTATTAAAACCAAAAAGTGTCCAAAAAGTGATAAAACACATACAGAGCACATAATAAATAAAATACATAAACCCACAGGGGAAAAGAGCAAAAGGGTATCCCCAACTCAATAGTATGGCATGGAAGGGGTTAACTACTACCAACAGCCCAAAAATGCTCCAAAGACTCAGAAGAGAGGGTAATATTATACCCAACATGAGTGCAGGAGTTATGAGAGAACTCCAGAATTAAACCCCTGTGTGAAGGGGAACAGTGGGACAAGTGGATCATGGCACTCAAAGGGTTGCTCACCTTTTTTTGCAGCGCTTCTTACTTCAGGTTACCATTTAATAGGAAGAAGCCTCAGAGAGACTCCTTTCTCAGCGGGGGTGACACCCGTGCGGCCCAGGGCATATTTTAACATGCCGTTGTGCAGTGTGCCTGTACACAAATAAATAAAAGTAGTAGACTGTAGAAACGCCTTGCCAGCACCTATTAGATTATGGCACACTGACTGCTGACAAGCCAGCTCTTCAATACTGATGGCGTTGGGTCAGGTGTGGAGCTGTGCAGCATCATCGTGTGTTGATGCTTCTTGTCTGAGGTCATCCGGTCTGCGTCCACATATTATGAAAATACGGGAAATGATAGCGGCAGAGACTGACGCAACAGGGGCAATGGAGCAGCATCCAAGCAGAAGGCAGAGCATAAAAGCACTGTAGCATTGGAACAGAGAGCAGGAGGCAGAGGCTGCACTCATGGAGGATTTCAGTTCAGTTACTTGATTCTGCTTGGCCTCCGCAGTCCACTGAGGTACATTGCCTTTCATCTTCATCTCATACACCTAATTGATCTCATTCAGTACACAGAGGGGGACAATGGTCTCTCAACCCTTTGCAATGCATTGCTCACCCCTCTGTGCCTTGAAAGCATGGTGTAAAACAAGGTACAGAAGAGTGGGACACTCTAAACGTCTCCACTGCTTTCCACTTGGCAAATGAATTGCATAAATAGCTTAGTATATAGGCATTAGGTAGACTGCAGACACAACACCAAAAGAAAAAAATGTGCCCTGTGTATATTTTTTAATGTAAATTTATTCCAGATTACCCCTGAGGCTATTACCCATTTGAATGCCAGAGGATGAGGAACTCTTTACAAAGCAATGTGTTATTCACTCCTCTGACACTCAAAGGGTTACTGTATTTATGCCTGTAGACCAGTGTCTGGGTTGAGTCTGGTTGAGAAAGGGCAATGACCTTTTACTACTTCAATTGTTTTCATGTTAAAAGTTTGATTGCTAGCTGGTGTACTGGTTTGCATCCTTAGGGTCAGTGGCCACCTGTTCAACAATGCATTTGTTTCTATGTTTCTATGCATTACAGCAAATTAGCTGCTTTAGAGCCTCTTTGGCTTCTTGAAGCAGAACAGCTGTCAGTGATAGCCCTGATTCCCTGGTTCTGCAGTAGATGAGGACACATTAAAGCTGTTCTAGTTGACTGCTTACCTGTGGGCTCTGCAGTCTTACCTATATATACACAGTGGATATGCTGCGAAATATAACTGTATTGCTGTGGTGGGATTTAGCTCTGTATTGCTCTGGTGGTGGCACATTACTCTATAGTACTATTTAAATGTAATATATTGACCTTAGTCAGATGCAGATGAATTTTAATATTTTTACAAAAAAACATGAACAAGGATTCTGTATGGCATGGTACGGGAGGAGATCCAGGGGGGTGACACCATGAGTTACCACACCGGGTGACACCAATCCTAGTGACACCTCTGGCTAAAGTGGTTATTTGGACCCCAGAATCATTAGGTTTAGATTTCCCCATGTGTCCTTTAGTATCAGACATATTCAGAAAACAACCCCTCAAAACTAAGACAAAGTAATACAAAGTAGTGAAAAAGACAGAGAAATCACACAAAAATACCCCCCAAAAAAGTATCTGCCTGCAAGGGGCTAAACTGGGGAAAAAAGAAAGCCAGTCTTACCATAGCGTAAGCAATGGGTTAATGAAGACAGCTGCCAAAACATGACCCATCCAATCAGAACAAAAGCCTGGAAAATAGGGATCCTGGGAAAAGAGGATTTTAGTCTTACCTGTTAAATCCTTTTCTCTTAGTCCATATAGATTACTGGTAATTTTGGGTAGGTGACCGCCCCTTTAAGTAGGCAGGAACAATTCTTGAAGAGAATGCTGGGTGGAGCCTACCTCCTCTCCTTAACTGCATCTAGCCACCCTTCTCCAGAAAGATTTGAGACACTAACTAGTGACTAGGTAGTAAGAAGAGAAAAGAAGACTCCTGTGAGCACAAACCAAAAAGGACTCCCACGTTCAGTCACAGGAAAGCTAAGCATGGTCCGTTGACAGGGTGGGAGACCACTAACCTATATGGACTAAGAGAAAAGGATTTAACGGGTAAGACTAAAATCCTCTTTTCTCTGTTGTCCAATATAAGTTACTTGTAATTTTCAGATGTCCAACCATTGAGTTTCCCTGAGGTGGGAAATAAGGCATGGACCAGGCGCAGAGCCCCCAAAGTCACCAGAGCCTATATGAACTGTCATATCATAGACAGCCCAACAATAACAATGAAGTGTCAACGGACACACAACCTGTACATAACCACACCAGGAATGTAGCACAGCACACAAAACTCAAGCTCAGCTGGGCTCAAAGGAGCACTGAAGAGACAAAAAGAGAACCTAGACAGGCAAAACAGCCTCTAGGATCTTCCGTCCCAAACTGGCATCAGCCAACACCAGCACATCAACGCGGTAGTGCTTAGAAAAAGTGTGCACAGATGACCAAGTGGCAGCCTTGCACAACTGATCAGATGAGGCTTGATTCTTGTAAGCCCAAGATGTCCCAATGGATCTAGTGGAATGAGCCGAAATACTAAAAGGAACAGGCTTCTTCCGCAATTCGTAAGCCTTACGAATAGTAGACTTAACCCATGATGCTATGGTCACCTTGGATGCAGATCTCCCTGCCCTGGGACCCTCAGGAATTATGAACAGGGCGTCAGACTGGAGAACATAGAACTTGAGACATTGCACCACATCCAACAAGTGAAGGTCCCTTTCCTTTTCAGATGTAGGGTCAGGACAGAAGGAAGGCACCATGATTTCTTGATTAATGTGGAATTCAGAGACCACCTTCGGAAGGAACTTCTGAGAAATGCGAAGAACCACCTTGTCTTTGTGAAACACCAAATAGGGTTGTTTACAAGACAAGGCATGCAACTCAGCGACACGGAGAACAGACACAATCGCCAGGAGAAAAGCCATTTTCCAAGTCAGCATGCGTAGAGGAATAGTAGCCAAAGATTCAAATGGAGGGCGCTGAAGGACGCCCAAAACCAAGTTAAGATCTCACTGAGGAGTATGGCTCTTAATGGCAGGATGAGTATGAGCAACTCCCTAAAAGAAAACCTTGACATCAGGAAGGATAGCGATATGTTTCTGAAAAAAGACAGAGAATGCAGAAGTCTGAACCTTAAGGGAACTCAAACTGAGACCCTTACCATTCCATCCTGCAAAAAGGACAGGATCGTTGGAAGATCAAATTCCTGGGAAAGATCCATATCAGCACACCAAGAGAGAAAGGTGGACCAGACTCTATGGTAAGCCTTAGAGGAGACACGCTTGTGGGCATTAAGCATAATGGCCACCACACCTGAAGAAAAACCCTTCTTCCTCAGTACTGAGGATTCAGTTTCCATGCCGTCAAACCCAGACGGTCCACATCCTCCTTCCACATGTACCTCTGCAGAAAGAGATCCGGACGGTGGGGAAGCCGAAAGGGCTCCACCATGGAGAGATCCAGGAGCTCTGGAAACCAAGCTTGATGAGGCCAGTACGGAGCAATCCGAATGATTGGAGAGCCCTTCAGATGCAGTTTCCGCAACATCCTGTGCAGCATGGGAATGGGAGGAAAGATGTACGCCAGAGGGAAGTGCCATGGGATTGACATGGCATCCACTGCCAGAGCTAGAGGGTCCCTCCAGTGAGAGCAGAACAAAGGAACCTTCCGATTGTGCCTTGTTGCCATTAGATCGATGCAAGGAAGTCCCCACTTCTGAAAAATGAGGTTGAACAATTCTTGGTCCAGTTACCACTCTCCGCTTCCCACTGTGTGTCGACTTAGGAAGTCTGTCAGCACGTTGTCTATGCCGGGAATATGGACTGCAGAAATGCAGGAACATGTTCCTCTGCCCAGGTTAAAATAGCTTTGACCTCCAACCAAGCTGCGAGACTTCTTGTACCACCTTGCTTGTTGATGTAAGCCACAGCCATGGCGTTGTCAGACTGGACTCTGACTGGGCATCCCTCCAGATGATGTGTCCAGTGGCGAAGAGCATGAATATCGCCCAAAGCTCCAACACATTGATGGGAAGGAGAGATTCCTCCGGAGACCACCAACCCTGGGCATTGCTGTGACCCAGGACTGCTCACCAGACGGAGAGGCTGGTACCCGTCGTCAAGGTAGTTCAGAAGTTTATCATGAAGGGACAGCCCTTCAGCAGATTGGAGAGGTTGAGACACCATGACAGGCTCAGAAGAGGAAGAGACACTGACATCTTTAACAGATTCTGCTGACCCCTGCACACATGGATCACAAACCTCTGAAGTTCCCTGGTGTGAGCCATGGCAAATAGAACTGCTTCTATGGTGGAAATGGACTTCCCCATTAGTGAGATCAGCTTCTTGGCCGGAATGGGATCGTGAGCCAGAACAGCAGATACATTGTAGACGAGCTGGTGATCCACCTTGTCCGTGAGAAACACCATACCCTGTTTGGTGTCGAAGAGGAGACCCAGGAAGAATAGTCTCTGAGATGGTACTAGGTCTGACTTGCCCATGTTGAGGATCCATCCATGATGGGTCAGTGCATAAATGCAGTCCTTGACCTGCTGATGAAGAAGGTCCGGAGAAGGAGCCTTCAGAAGCAAGTTGTCCATGTATGGAGTGACTCTGATGCCATTCCAGTGGAGGGCAGCCACTAATGTACCCAGGATGTGATTGAAGACCTGGGAAGCTGTAGTCAGACCAAAGGCAAGAGCAGAAAACTGAAAATACCATTGGTTGCAAGCAAACCGGAGGTACTGCCAGCTCTCTGGATGGATGGCAATATGCAGGTATGCATCTTGAAGGTCCAGAGAAGCGAAGAATTCTCCAGGAGACATGGCCGCGATCACAGTCCGCAGGGACTCCTGGTGGTAATGAGTCTTGACCACGAAGGAATTGAGGTCCTTGAGGTCCAAAATTGGACGACAGCCACCATCTTTCTTGGAAACTACAAAAAGGTTGGAGTAAAACCCCAAACCCCTTTCCGGCACTGGGACTGGTACCAGAACCTCCCTGTCCAAAAGGGTCTGGATAGCACCGTGGAACAGATGGCGCTTCCCCACTCCCTGAGGGGTGTGGGACGGAAAAAACCTGAACGGAGGAAGAGAAACAAAGGGAATCCTGTACCCTTCTGACACAACCTGCAAAACCCATGGATCCCCCACGGTGTCTGTCCAGACACTGAGGAAGTGGCACAAATGACCACCCACTGGGGACCGGGGTTCGGCGAGTCATGCCGAAGCAGGGTTGGAGGTCTTGGGCTTAGTGGAGGACTGCATGGCCCTCCATTGTTGTTTGGGCTTGGAGGAGGAGTGCGGAACTGGGGGAACTACCTGGGTCGCGGAACGTGCCTCACCCTGAAAGGGACGATAAAGCCAATTCCGCTTCACTGGAACTTCTTCCTAGGAACTAAGGGCAGCAAAGTGCTCTTACTTCCTCTGGCCTCACTGATGAGGGCCTTAAGCTCCAGCCCAAACAGAGAGGTACCCTGAAAAGGCTTTCTTAGAGGTAGTGTCTGCAGACCAGATCTTGAGCCAAAGAGCCCGTCTGGATACCACAGACGTGGTAGAAACCCTAGCCAAAGTGGATGGCATCAAAAATAGCAGCAGAAACATAATGCTGAGCCTCAGAAATGTTGACAAGAAGCTGCAACATATCAGTGGTAGGAGCTCCCTGACAGACAGCCACAATCAGCTGTTCAGTCCAAACTGCAATGGCCCTGTTCACCCAAGCAGCGGCGAACGCAGGGTGCAAAGAAGTATCAGCCTTAGCAAAGATGGTCTTTTGGGATGTCTCAAGCTTTCTGTCAGTCCTGTCTTTTAGGACAGAAGCGTCTGCCACAGGCAAAGCAGTGGACTTATAAAGTCTAGAGACTGGCGCGTCCACCTTGGAAGCTAACACCGCTTCAGAAAAAGGGTACAACTTAGCAAACTTCTTAGAAACAGAAGGTTTCCTGTCAGGAGTTTTCCACTCATCAGACACCAGACGGTCAAGAGTGGGGTTAGGTGGAAAACAGGTAGACTGCTTCCTAGGCTCCTGGAACACATCAGATGGGTCCACAGGAGCCTCTGGAACCAAGGGAATGTTTAGGGTGTTTAACACCGACCTGATTAGGCCCTCAGAGAGGGATCAGGATCAGCCTTAAAGGGGTGCCCAAAAAACTGGGAAGAGACCACCTCATCAGAATCCACCAGGAGTTCCTCTTCAGAGGAATCAGAGACATCAGGTACGCCCTGCGGCTTAGGTAGGGAAGACCTGACAGGAGTAGGGGGTTGCCAAGCGTGGAAAACCCCCTGTAATTGGGATGGAAGGAGTAGTAAGGTAGACCTTAGGTCTCTAGTAGAGGCCTTAAATTATTTTATCCAAACTGGCTCTTGTGCATGGCCGGAGGTCCCCGGTGGAGACACAGGGGCAACAGTGCATGCTGGGCACAAATGACCTGAGTACTCTCTAGGCAACCCTGATTGACATGAGGAGCAGTGTGCAATGGGGGACACAGAGACCCCAGTATCCTTAGTCTTAGGCGTAGCCCTAAGCTCCCACGGATTTGACATCCTCACAGTGTCAAAACATCCCAAGTATAACAATACAGTGTTTAAGATTAAAATTTCACCCCAGAAATCTCTAATTTGCACTTATCTGGCAGGTGAAGGTTAATCTGCTGAGGAGAGTCCAAGCCCTGCGTAGGATACTCGTGAAGTGAAAGCAGAAAATGGCAGCTGCAACAGAAGCCAATCAGAAACGAGCATGCAAAGCAAGCGCTCATGGCAAATGTAGTTTTCCCTAAAAAAAAAAAGTACCCCAACAGTTCCCAAAGCCCCTGAGCCCCCCAAAACACACAGAACATTGACTGGATGATAGAGCAAGGACAGACAAACAAAAAGAGCCATCTCTGAAGTCACTACATTGAGCGGTTGCAGAAATATGTCCCAAACTCTAAAGTCCCATAGAGGTGAATGGAGCATGGCGTCTATACGGTTAAGTGTGCCTTAAAGACGCGGAACTCAATTTTTCAATATTTTACAGTGAGGTAAAAAAAAGTTGTAAAAACACCAGAAAACATGTTAAAAGACAATTACACATTGTACCCAGAAAAGAAAGTGTGAAAACCCCCAAAAAGGATGCCAACTGGCAGACAAAGGGTTAAATATACCACAGAAATTCTGCTCCAAACCCCCAACAGATATACAGATAAACCCAATGAATGCAGGACTATGTAGTAGGGACTCCAAAAGAGACATCTGTACGGAGAGGAAATGTGGGACAAGTGGACCTCAGCACTCAAAGGGTTGCTCACCTTTTCAGCAGGTCTGCTATGTTCAGATTACCATGTATAAAGAAGAAGCCTCAGTGGGAAACTCCTAGGGAAAGAACTTGCTAAACAAGATTTTCCCCCCAGGGCTAAGAGGTCCACCATAGCTCCTGGAAACTAAGCTATCCACTAGGGAATGTTAGGAATAGTAATCTGCCTAATGGTGGTACTCCATATCTAATAGAAAACAAAAAATAAGCTAAAATTATAGCAGAACTGTTCTATTGCCTGTATCTTCATCAAGGAACAAATCTAGGGATGGCTAGATGCAGCTAAGGAGAAGAGGTAGGCTCCACTCAGCATTCTCTTCAAGAATTGTTCCTGCTGACTTAAAGTGGCAGTCGCCTACCCAAAGTTACCAGTAGCCTATATTGGATGACAGAGAAATGTAGTTTTTCTACATTGCCTCTGCTCAACAAATGGTCTAAAGAGGGAAATAAGAATTGAGTACAATATAGGCAATGACTCTACTTCAAGTAGGTGTCCAGAGTGAAATGTGATATAAATAAATGGGGCATAGCACTCAAATGGATAACTTACCAGTCTTCTTTCTGCAAGCTCCCACTATACAGTGCAGAACGTCAGAGACGTTCAGCCATGAGGAAGAGACTTGTAATAAAGTCAACCTCCACAGAGAAGTGGTGCATAAATACACCTATAAACTGGGCAATTCAATTCCATGGAAGACAGTTAATGGGAGCCCGCCTAATGGGCCGTTGTACAACCCCATATCTAACTAGATAAGAAAAATAAAAAAAGAAGTCTAAAATCTACGAGCAGGGCCAGCTTGCTCCTCTTCTCTTGAGAGGTCACATGAATATGAAGGTAAGGGGAGTAGTTGGAAGGAAAGAGGGGATTCTCCACCTCAAAAGACCCTGCCTTTTTAAGTGCCCTGCCTCTGGAGGAGAGAAGCCTTACCCCATGGTTTCTGTGTTCCAGATAGGACATAAGGATTTTTGTGTACTTAAACATAAATCCTTTTCTGCTTATGCAGTAGATTAAAAAACGATACCTTTATTGGCTAAGTGGCTCTGGGATGCAAGCTTTCAAGACAACGAGGTCTCTTCTTCAGGCGTAATAAGAATTAAGGCTGAATTCACAACACATGACTTTAAAACTCATGCACATTATTTTAACATTTACATTCTACTGGCAATAATTTTCTTCTCAGTACAGACCATAAATAATTCTCTAGGCTCTAGTAAAGTATCTGTGATTTGAACTACAAAATGCAAACAAGATTAATTACCTTTTTTTCTAAGAGTCTGTCCTGTCTCACCTACATATAGTCCTGCTTGGGGGTCAGTTCACACACACATGTAATTGGTGGCTTTCTGCTTTATAAAGCAGAGGGAAAGTGAAGTTTGTAAGCTGAAATAATCTAAGTTGTGGGATATGTGTTGGGCAAACTGAATACGGGTACTTTCTGTGCTGTGTTAGTGTGGTAATTGAGGGGTTAAAAAAAGCTGTTTTCAGTTGTATAGGTGATTGATTTCAGTCTGTGTCTGTGGTGGGAGTGCTTTTGTTGTTTGCAGGGTTGTAATTGGTGGCTTTCTGCTATATAGAGCAGAAAGAAAGTGAATACTTGAACATGTGAATCTTTTAAATTGAAATGAAGAGCGTTTGTACTGTGATTAATGGGGGGGAATAGTCTCTAAGTTTAACGGCCCATATACTTCATTCTCTGCCTGCAGCTCTTCATAGCACAGTTCCTTGCATTGCTTACTGTGCTTGAAAAACTACTGTCAGATTTTTTTTGTTCGTCGGACCTCTTTAAATCAAGCTCACAGTTTGCATAGATACAAAATTATATGCAAAGGGTTAGATTAATTAGATTAGATTAGTACTGGGAACAAGGAAATGTTCATTAACACAGAGGTATGAAGAGCCTGTTAGTCTGGGAGTTGGCAAGATCCATCGCCCGGAGTGTCGCTAGGGGTGGGCTAAGGGGGCTGTGTCAGTGGGCAGCCCCGATTGTCAGGCTATCAGCAGGGGCAGGCTGGCCCCAATCAAAAATATGGGTCTTTGTTCCAGAGACTCAGCAGGAGGTGTACCAGAGGCTGCCTGCTGGGCATAAGTAAGGCTTGGAAAAGTAGGCTGCTGCCTCACTCTGTTTTCAGCTTCAGCGTGGAGCCATCAGCTCCACACTAGCTCTTCTAGCATTTCATGGTGCTTTGAGATGATGTCATCTACACTGAAACAGAAAGCAGAATGGGGCAGAGCAGAAGAGAAGGTATGAGGGACAGTATGGATGGGGGAAATATATGGATACCAGTGGGCAGGTAAACAAGGGTGGTGGAGATCACACAGTATGTGTGAAGAATCTGTGGGCTTGCTACCAGTGTCAGGGGAATAAGGATGGGAATCACATAGTGTATGTGGGGAAATCTTTGACTAATCTGTGAGCAGGGGAATTAGGGGCTGGGGGGTCGCATAGTGTATGTAGGGGACTATTTGGCTACCAGTGGCAGGGTAATAAGGCTGGTGGGGTCACACAGTGTATGTAGGGAATCAGTGGCTACAAGTGGCAGGGAAATAAGGCTGGTCGGGCTCACATAGTGTATGTGGGAAACCTGTGGCTATCAGTGGGCAGGGTAATAAAGCTCCAGGTGAGGTCGCAAAGTGTATGTGAGGAATCTGTGGCTACAAGTGAACAGAGGTAAAAGACTGTTGGGAATCACATAGTGTATGTGAGGAATCTGTGGCTACCAGTGGACAGAGGGACACAGTGGGGGGGGATCACACAGTGTATGTGGGGAATCTGTGGCTACCAGTGGGCAGGGGAACAAAGCTGGTGGAGTCACATAGTGTATGTGTGGAATCTGTGGCTGCCAGTGGAACAAGGCTGGGGTATCATAAGGTGTATGTGTGTTGTTCTGTGGTTACCAGTGGCCAGTGGAACAATGCTAGCAATCAGACAGTGTATGATTGGCTATAAGTAACCAATGGAACAATGATGGGGTATCACACAGTGTATGTGTGGTTCTGTGGATACCAGTAGCCAGTGAAATAATGCTGGAGTATCAGACAATATATGTGTGGTTCTATGGCTGCCAGTGGCCAGTAGAAGAAGGATGGTATACCGGTCCATGTGTGGGTCTGGTTCTATCAGTGACAAAGCACTGGGGTATCAGACAGTGTATGTGTGGCTACGAGGGGCTAGTAACACAAGGTTATCAGACAGTATATGTGGGTTTCTATGGCTACCAGTGGCCAATGGAAAAATGCTGGGTCTCAGACAGTGTATGTTGTGATTATAGTGTTATCAATTGCACAATACTGGGATCTCAGACAGTGTATGTTTAGTTCTGTGACTACCAGTGGCCAGTGCAACAAGGCAGGTGTAACGGTTTGTACGACACTCAGACACAGTAGGTTAGAATAAAACACAGTAGCACTGGTACAGGAACACCACAAAGGGCACCTGACAGGTGCCAGAGGCCTGGTATAAGAAGGCCATACTGGGCGGGCCAAATTAAGCTCAGCCAATGGGAGCGCACCACACAGAGAGTGACAGACCAGAGACCCCTCTCAAAGACCCCCTCTCCTGGCAGAGGGTCTGGTTTCTGGGGATATTTAGAGAGGAAATTGCGCAATAATGTAGGGGCATGAAGGTCCTTCTGGTCGACCCAAGAACGCTCTTCAGGTCCATAGCCCTTCCAATGGACCAAATATTGCAATTTCCCTCTAAATCTCGGTGAATCAATAATGCTTGAAACTTCGTATTCCTCTTGGCCTTGAACATCCACCAGCCCAGGAACCACCGGAGTGGTAGTGTAGCGGTTGCATACCAAAGGTTTTAACAGGGACACATGGAAAACGTTATGAATGCGCATAGATGCTGGGAGTTCCAGTGCATAAGAAACAGGATTAACTTTGCGGATAATCTTGAAAGGACCAATGAACCGGGGAGCCAACTTATTGGACGGAACCAGCAGATTAAGATTTCTGGAGGAAAGCCATACCCTGTCCCCAACCTGGAAGGAGACCGCTGGCAGCCGTCTACGATTGGCATGCCGCTGATGTCGTTGGAATGACTGTCTGAGGGTCCTTTGAACCTGTTCCCAAGTGGAGCGGAGTTCTCCATATGCTCGTCCAGAGCTGGAATCTGCTGTGACTGGAATGAGTCTGGGAGCAGGCATGGCTGAAACCCGTAGTTGATGAGGAACGGGGAGCTCCCGGACGATGAATTAACTGCACAATTCTGGCGAACTCTGCCCACGGCAACAGGTCAGCCCAATTGTCATGATGATCAGACACAAAACAGCGCAGGAACTGCTCCAGTCCCTGATTGGCACGCTCAGCAGCCCCATTGGTCTGGAGATGGTAGGCGGAGGAAAAGGAAAATTGGATGCCCATCTGACTACAGAATGCCCTCCAGAACCTGGACATGAATTGGCTCCCCCGGTCTGACACCACGACTCTGGGAACCCCATGCAAGCGGAACACTTCTCGAGCAAAAACCACTGCCAGTTCCTGAGCTGAAGGAAGGCCAGAGAGAGGCACGAAATGAGCCATCTTAGAGAATCTGTCAACCACCATTAAGATAAATGTATACCCCCTAGACGCTGGCAGTTCTCCCAGGAAATCAATGGATATGTGGGACCATGGGCGTTTGCCATTAGGTACAGGTTGGAGTGGGCCCACTGGGAGGTGTCTGGGGGTTTTGGCACAGGCACAGGTGGCACAGGCTGCAGTAAATGCGGAGCAATCGGCTCTAAGAGAGGGCCACCAAAATACTTGCGAGAGAGACCATATTAATTGATCCCTCCCAATATGCCCAGCAGCCTTAGACGAGTGATATGTCTCAAGCAGACGGGTACGGAATGGCTCATCCACAAAACACTTTTCAACTGGGGTCTCTGGAGGTGCCGTAGCCTGGGATGCCAAAATTTCCTCCCCCAGTGGCGAAGTGAAGCTGGTACGAACAGTAGCCAGAAAGCGATCAGGCTGAATAATAGGCACGGGGGGTTCATCCTTCTCTACCTCTGGCCCGAATTGTCTGGACAGGGTATCCGCCCTAACGTTTTTTGAGCCCGGTAGATAGGATACTACAAAATTAAATCGGGAAAGAAACAGTGCCCATCTAGCCTGGCAGGAGGACAACCTTTTAGCCTCTGAGAGATAAGTCAAATTCTTGTGGTCAGTTAGAATTAACACAGGGGTTCTAGTGCCCTCCAATAGGTGACGGCATTCCTTCAATGCGAGAATAATAGCCAAGAGTTCTCTGTCACCAATCTCATAGTGACTTTGGGCACTCGAAAGTTTTTTCGAAAAGAACCCACAAGGTCTCAGGGTGCCACCCACAGCTGGGCGCTGGGAAAGTACTGCCCCTACCCCTATTTCGGAGGCATCGACTTCCAAGGTGAAATGTAAAGCAGGATTGGGGTGGGACAGTACAGGAGCAGATGCAAAAGCAGACTTCAATCTCTCAAAGGCATTTTCAGCTGCCTCGGACCATTGGGATGGATTAGCACCTTTGTGCGTAAGGTCAGACAGAGGTTTAACAATCGTAGAAAAGTTCTGGATACATTTCCTATAATAGTTGGCAAAGCCCAGAAAGCGTTGGATAGCTTTTAACCCCTTGGGACGTGGCCACTGTAAGACTGCTGCGAGTTTCTCTTGGTCCATGGCAATGCCATCTTTAGAGATCACGAACCCCAGGAAAGGCACTTTGGACCTGTGAAACTCGCATTTTTCTAATTTACAAAATAGTTTATTTTTGCGTAAGCGAAGCAAGACCTCGGATACATCCTTGATCTGTTGATCTAGGTTAGTGGAATGTATAAGTATGTCATCGAGGTATACAACCACACAAGATTGAAGCATGTCACGGAGGATATCATTGATTAACTCTTGAAATACCGCAGGTGCGTTACAGAGGCCAAATGGCATCACTAGGTATTCATAATGCCCAGAACTAGTATTAAATGCCGTTTTCCTCCATAGCCTTATTTTCATTGCAGGACAATGGGTATGTGTGACCCCTGGGAGGTACCACGCCCGGAGGCAAATCAATAGCGCAATCATACGGTCTGTGCTGAGGCAATGCGCTAGCCTCTCCCTTACTGAATACGTCACTGAATTCACGGTATTCAGTTGGCACGGAGGGAGAGGTACATAAAATCTTGACTGGGTGCAACAAACAGTGCTTCATACAATACTCAGACCATGATCTAACCTCACATCTCTGCCAATCAGACTGGGGATTATGCATGTGTAGCCATGGGAACCCGAGAATGACCGCATGATGAGGGGAATGAATTATCTGGAAACGTAATTCCTCCTTGTGGAGAGCCCCAATAGACATAGTAATAGGAATAGTTTCCATAGTAATCAAAGCAGGTTCCAAGGGTCTGCCGTCAATGGCCTCAATGGCTAAGGGAGTGTCCCTTTTGACCAACGGAATTTTATGTAATTCAGCAAATGAACAATCCATGAAGTAACCGGCTGCGCCAGAATCCACCAGGGCCAACACCTCCACGAGCTGGTCAGCCCAGGAAAATACCACCTGGATGGTGGGTTTCTGTGTACTAGGCTCTAGGGACTGCTGTACACCACCTAGATCCTGTCCCCAAAGGTACCCTAGGTGCGTTAGTTTCCCGGCCGTACGGGACAAGTGCGTAATAAATGCCCGGCTTTGCCACATTATAAGCATGACATAATCAATGTATTCATCCAAGTCACTGGGTATATCTCTAGCAGCTATTTCATCTTTGATAAGGTCAGCCAGACCTTGGGCAAAAGCTGCCACTAACGCCACATTATTCCGTCCTACCTCTGCTGCCAATGTCCGAAATTCTATGGCGTAATCGCCCACGGTACGATTACCCTGTTGTATCTCCATCAATCTTTTGGAAGCAGAGGCAGCTCTACCAGAAACCTCAAACACTCTCTGGAACTTACGTACGAACTCACTAAAGTCCTGAGTGCAGGTTTTGGCATTTTCCCATAGAGGATTAGCCCAAGCCAGGGCTCTGCCCATTAGCAAGGATATCATGAACCCAACCTTACTCTCGTTGTTAGGAAAGGCATGATGCGTTAGTTCCAGGAATATCTCTAATTGATTAATAAACCCTCTGCATAGGGTAGGTTCGCCATCATATCTTAGTGGTAATGGCAGCAGAAACCACGGAATGATTGTCCGGTGTCAAAACTGGGGGGACCACCGGATTCTGATTGGGTTTATCAAGGTGTACCGTACGCTCAAGTAATGTCTGCAAGGCCAGTGCCAACTGGTCCAGGCGCTGCTCGTGCACATCCATCCTCCAATGGATGTTCTGTGAATTACCTTCACCTTTACTGTCTGAGGTTATGGCCCTTTCGTACTGTAACGGTTTGTACGACACTCAGACACAGTAGGTTAGAATAAAACACAGTAGCACTGGTACAGGAACACCACGAAAAGGCACCTGACAGGTGCCAGAGGCCTGGTATAAGAAGGCCATACTGGGCAGGCCAAACTAAGCTCAGCCAATGGGAGCGCACCACAAAGAGAGTGACAGACCAGAGCACGGGCACCATGATAGCAGGGTAGTATAAAATGTATTTGCTTATGGTTCTGTTTCTGTCAGTGGCCAGTGGGAAAAGGCTGGGGGCATCAGACTTTGTATGTGTGGTTCTGGGCTTCCAGTAGAACAAGGCTGGGGTATCAGACAGTGTATCTGTAGTTCACTACTGCTACATGGTAAAATTGTTAGAAATATATATGTGCATCTGTAGAAAAAAAAACAAATAAGTGTGCATGTGTTTACTTGTTTGAAGGTCCCTGGGGTGTGAATGTTTGTGTGTATGCATGAGTTGTGTGCATGTGTGTGTGTGTGAAGTGTCCTGAGGTGTCAATGTGTGTCAGTATGAGGTACCCTGGGATGTTTATATTAAACAAACATGTCTCTAGGTAAAGCTGAGCAACCTAAGGCCCTCCTACTGTTAATGAACTACACCTCTAATAATTCTGAGCCAGTTATTTGCTAATTCAGGATGCTGAGAGTTGTAGTCTAACAACTTAGAAGTAATAGTCACTGCAGCAGCACCCCATCCTTCCTGACACACTCTTTCCCTGCCATGTTCTTGTCCCTTTATACCAACAGTTTATGTCTGTGGTTCCTTCTCCTACCTATATAGCTTTCCCTGTTTCACTGCCTCTTTCTTTCCAATTCCCCACTGTCTCTCTGCTTCTATTCTGTAAACCAGCATAGGGCATGTTTCCATACAGACTTACATTATGCCTGGTTTGCAGAATAACAGCAGAGAGACAGTGGAAGATGGGAACGAAAGAGGTAGAGAAAGAGTGTGGCAGAAAGGATGTGGAAGAATATTGGTATGGGGATGGCAGAAATGGATAAAGCACTAAATCTGAAATGGACATAAAAAAGAGTGGTGTGTGCGTGTGTGGGGGAGCTTAAACTGCACTGACCAAAAACTTGTTGGAGAGGACTCCATGTTGGTAAATTAGTAGATGGTGTTCGGATGACTAACAAAAACGTAGAACACTAAAGTCTGGGCACCCCTGCTCTACAGAATGCAAACTCTCTGATGCAGCTCCTTTTTTGTTTTGTAATCTCTGGTCATTATTTTTGAACATTAAATGTAGTATATATCATAACCTGTACACAATGGCCTACTGGAGGTTACTATATTGGGGAAACAGGACACACTCCTTCACCACACAGTATACAAAAAAAAGGATGACACACCAATTAGCTGTAATTTTTGTGGTCCAAATAGTCTACAAAATATGAAGATCGTCATACTGAAAGGGAACTTTAGAACACAGAGAGAAAGACAAATCTGGGAATTTAAATTAATGGTTATATGTGACACATTAAAAACAAGCCTGAACCTGGGTATGGATTTCATGCTTCATTATAATATATAGAATATCATGGTATAGAGATTGTATAGAGATGAATATTGCAAACTCCCAGACCAACAAGGTCTTCACACCTCTGTTTTAATGAACATTTCTTTGTTCCTAGGACTTTGACCTAACCCTATACATATCATTTCATATATTTGCAGACTGTATGTTTACTAAGTTATTTGTCCCCCCACTATGCACTTATATAACTTGTTTGTATCTTATACTCATAAATATAAATGCAATGCTTTTCCAGCTTTATTTGTTAACCAGTTCCTGAAGAAGGGGCCTTAGTGTCCAGAAAGTCTGCACTTTCTATGTCCTCGGATAGACATTAAAAAGTATCACCTTTACATCACTTGTGAGTGTTTTGCTACAGAAGTATGCTGAATCCCATCTACTCTACTGGCTAACACGGTACTACCTTTTTTTTTTTTTTTTTTTTGGGAATTTATGTTATAAGCTTAAGCAGAGGACATCTAAGGTAACATTTTCTGAAATGCTACCTGTGCCACGCACTACATCAGAAAGGCAACTGGAGATTAGGGAGTTAAATGCATGGTTAAAGACTTGTTGTCAGCAGGAGGGTTTTGGGTTCCTAGAGCACTTGGGGAATTCTTTATAGCTGAGATGGACAGTGGAAAGGGACAGTGGTGCTAGGGCTTAGGAGGATTGGAGTAGACTTTAAACTAGGTAAGGATGTAACAAAGAATGGGGAAGGCAGAGTAAATGAGGAAATGGGATTAGAGAAGGGGCATGGAGTGGAAAGGGAGATTGGATGCTCATAGTCTGTCTGGTAAAATAGGGGAACGATAACTGACTGCAATGCGCAGTATGATCTATTTGGTGCGTCTGAAACATTTTTAGATGATACATATTACTTGGCAGTCAATCTAGAGGGGAGGGTTATTCACTTTTAGGAGGGATAGGTTTAATAAAAGGGGATGGGGGTATATGTAAACCTTAAAACTTAGTATAAGGAATATATTAATAAAGGGACCAGTGACACTGCAGAGGGCCTGTATGTTAAAATAAACACTGGGGATATACATAATAAAAATATATTAATGGCAATTTTTTGTTACAAGCCAACTCATAGTGGGGAGTTTGAAGACACCCATCTGTTACTGCAAATGGAAAAGGCTTTTCGGTCAGGAAATTTAATCATAATGGCTGATTTCAACTATCTTGAAAAGAAGGGTTGCCCTGAATTTGTATGAGGGGCTGCAAGCCGTCTGTAACGGGCCATAGGCCGTTACTGAGAACTCATATATGGACTGGTCATTCATTTCCCCTTGTTACAGGATGTAGGGCTATGGACTGTCGAATGTCGCATGTTACATGGATGGAAGTTTCGTATGTTATATGTGCGAGGGGGATACACGAACACCGAAGCCGGTGGTTCCCCGGTTCCTTTGTTCGAGGCATCAATGTCACCTCGAACGCGGGAAACCGGAAGCAGTGAGTCGACGCCGGATTGGCCGACGAACGACTCACTGCGCACACTGATTGGCCAGGGTTGAAGCTGCATATTCAAACTAGTGTGTACATGCTTCAACCCCTGGCCTAGTCCTCTAAATGTGTATTCCCTCTCATCAACCCATTGTCTTTGTCTAAACCTAATTACACATGTTTGTACTGCAGATGTTGAGCAATATGCTGATTAGGCCGTTTGCCATTGGCCCTTTTTCTCTGCCTGCTATTGGCCCTTTTGTTCCATCTGCCATTGGCCCTTTTGTCACCAGTGTCACCTGTCTATTGTGTTTGATTGGTCCCTAGTCCAAGTCCCTATTAGAATGCCTAGCCCCTCCTGTCCCATTGTGATATTGTGCTGAAGTGTATAAAAACATGTGTTTGGTTGAATAAAGTGTGTTCATTTGGTAGCAAGAAGTCCCCTGTGTCTTTCTTGTTCGGATGGACTAAAGGATCCGCTCTGATCCCCATCCTCAGAGACGCTTCTGAGCTATTCACGTTCCTGCGAATCCCCGCCTCGAACTTCGATCCTCGGTCCTCCTGGATCTCCGGTCTCAGGTACTCGGTGGGAATTCGGTGTCCGAACCTGTTCCTACGTTCGACGGGTTCGAGAGGACCGCGAAGAGATTCGCTCCAACCGGGGTGGTCGACGGAGCCTAGCCGCCTTCGAGAGCAGGGAATCCGGTAACGACGGCCCAGGGCTTCCCGGCTACCTGGGTTACCGTTATACCAGCATAAGTGGTAAGGTAACATGTAATAGTCACCGAGGTACGGCCTAATTTCTTCCTAAAGTCTACCTTTTTTTTTTTTTTTTTTTAATAATTCCATTGCACCAACCCTACCCACAGGCCACTATTCCTTTCCTCTTCTCTAAATAGGATAAATGTACTCCTACCTCTACATGGAGGCAGCAGGTTCCCTATTCACTTCTCTTTTCAGGCCAAAGGATCCATTTCTTAACCCCTTCCTGTAAGTCTAGTATAAGGACCTTATTCTTCACCTCTATGCAGGGCAAAGAATCCCTATTTCTTTACCTCTCTGCCAAGACTGAAGGACCACTAATTCCCTACCTCTTCACAGAGGCAGAAGGACCCCTATTTCCTTACCTCTTCACAGAGGCTGAAGGACCCCCAATTCCTTACCTCTTCGCAGAGGCTGAAGGATCCCTTTTTCCTTACATCTTTTGCAGAGGCTGAAGGACCACTATTCCTTGCCTTTTCACACTTATACCCCTCCCCCACATCACTAATTTAAGTTATCACTATCCGGTTCACCATTCACCAGCACAGAACCAGAGAGATGATTTTAATCACAAGGCTGGAGTTCTCCAGCGTGCCTGTACATTCTTTTCATCCGATTTGTTTTCTTTTTAAAATTCAGCATGGAAGCCCAGGAAGATCAGCATCAATCAGATGCAAAAGCATCACTGATCGACATTCCCTCGACCCCTAGACCTCACAGCCCATAACTAAGGGACTGAACTGTCCCCAGATTGATGGAGGAATTGAATCGGCATCACATCCCATACCTGGCTTCAGCTAGTAAGGCAGAATTATTTTGCCTGCTGTTTCCTCCATCCCCAGTCTCTCCTCAGTCACTGCCCCCCCATCCCCTTCCATTCCACAGCTTGGCCAGTTAGAGCACCTCCTTACAGATATGGGGTCTATGCATTCTGACATTCAGGCTAGACTACCAGAACTAGAAAATGCCTCTTCTATTAGCTCCCTGGTTATCTCTTCAGCAATCTCAGTTTTCCAAACAGGTACCTCCTATACTCACTCTCCCTGTATTACCCTGGCAGACATGATACCAGTCCACATCTGCAGGGACATCATGGATGAGAAACATGTGAACCTGGTATCCCTTCTCACTGCCTCACAAAACCTGGCCGAGCACAAGATCATCAGCTGTGGGGACAAGTTGGTGACCTTGAGGTCTAAGGACCCAAGGTTGTCGAGGAAATTATCTATCCCCAAGCTTGTCCTGGTGTTCAGCATCTACAGGGACGTCTTGTGTTCAGCATTTCCCCTTCGTAGGAAATAGCGTTCAAGTATGGAGGTGCTTCATACTATGACTATCACTGTTCTGTCCACTAGTTTGGCCCAATTCAACTTTCCTACGGAGTGGAGCATGCTGGACAATGAACTATTCTGTCTGCATTTTCCCAGTATCAAAGCTCCAGCATGCAACTTATGCCAGTCTATTATCATTCAATAAAACCTCTGCCCTTCCATTCAGACAGCCTCCACCAGCAGCGCAACCCTTGCAGCTTCTCTGTCCTCACAGCCCCTGGCCCCCATCCCTCTCTCTCTCTTCCTGGGACAAGATGGGGATGACCTTCATTACCTGGGACCATCACCCATATGTAATAATTCTAACACCAAAGGTTGCTTCTTCAGTGACTGTAGGCTGCTTCACATGTGCATTCCATGTCATAAGACTCATTTAAGGGCCATACACCCTAGATCTATATCTTCAAATAAATAACTAGGACCAATTAACATCATAGTCCTCCAATCTTTACTGTCATCTCAAAATGACCCTCACATTACACACTTGTATCAGATCCATCTACTTCCTTAGAATGCCCAAACCTGCTTTCAGCTTTAGCAGAGCCTTAGATCGTTTCCTCCCTCCTGGTCAAGGAATATCAAAAAGGCTTCCTGTTAGGTGCATTTCCCTGTGCTCCCTTCCCAGTTTCTCATATCAATCCCTTAAACCTGGCTACCCGCAAATTCTCTATGAAAAAGAGATTGATCACAGACTTCTTGGTACCACACATCTGTAGCATCAAGTATAAACTAGCTCATACCATCACAAGAGTATTCTCTGCAATATGCAAGCATGGATAATGCAATCATCCTCATTCGTCAAGGCGGTCCTCGCTGCTGGCTGCCAAAAAGTGACATAACAGACACTTTTAACCTTCTATTGGCCCATCCTTCGCATTGACACCTGCAGGCCAGCCAATATTACTATGCTACCAAGCTGACTTCCTGATCCAAAAGCAGTTCCAGGATATTTGACTAATTTGCAGAGGTCTTATGCTGGATCTTAGTCAGTCACTGCGACTGTCAATAGGTTCTTCACTACTTAGGCGATTTCCTAGTGGTTGAGCCCACTGCTAGCCCATCTTAGAGCCTCTCAATTTCCTGTACTTATTTCAAGAACTTAAAATTCCAGTAACTATGCGTAAGACTTGGGGGCCACCTGAGTCAGTGGAGTTTTTAGGGATAATGTCTACCCTTCCAGTTGACAAACTAGCCAGGATCCAGTCCATTATCCATCAGTTTTAAGAGCAGGACACCCTGACCCACTCCAATATACAATCTTTCCTCGGTCACCTCAGCTATATAACATGCAAATCATCCAGCAAGGCTGTTTGGTCATCTCACATCTCCTATCTCTCATGTCCTCATTTTCGGTATCCATTTCTAATATTCCAATTGATCAGTCAAATATGTCCGACCTCCATATGTGATATCTTTTCTTATCTCATTGGAATGACCATACCATGTTCCCCACACTCCTCTCCCCTTCCTCTCCTACTGTCTACACAAATGCCTCCCCTAACCATGGCTTCGTAGACATTTTCAGGTAAAGGTGATTCTCGGAAACATGGCTGCAGGACACCAGAATCCTACCCCAATTATCTGCCATGTCTTCTATGTTTGAACTTTACTCAGTTGTTTCCACAGCAGCATTATGAGGTCCCCAGTGGTCTGGTATGGCAGTGACATTTGTCACTGATAATAGTGCCATCGCACATATTATTAATAAAGGCAGGTCTCCTTCCCCTTTGATTATGATGTTCCTTTGGAAACTCACCTGGCTTTCACTATAACACAAACTTTATTTTCAGTTAATTTATTCCCATCTTGTTTGAAATTTACAGGTATTTTTCAGTTGTCACCCATAAGCAAATCCTCAGCCTGACCACCCACTGACTTCATCAACCTAGTGATGCATTGACTATGTTTTCCATCAAAGCAGCAGCCATTATTCACTCAGTGGTAGTACCCAATACCCATCAAGAATTTTCTATCGCACTGACATCTTTCCAAGTATTCATTTCAAACACACAGCCTTCCCAACCTTACTCATCCTTGTCAATACTAGCCTTCTTGGGTTACTGACAGTCAGCACTCAAGCTATCACAATTCTCAATCAGACTTTACCTTGCCATTATCCAGCACCATCTAGCCCTCTGTTCAGAGCATTGTCCTTCAATTCTAACTACCGCATTAAATTGTTCTTAAAAGGCCTTTGCAAACTCCCACACCACCCTGCACGTCCCCGCCCCCCAGTCACCGGGCCCCTCTTACATCAGTTCCTCTGTCTCCACAATACTAACCCCTGCGGTCACCAGTCCAGGAAAGTACCTTTAGCAGCAATTTATATTGCCTTTTTTGGCTTCCTTAGGTCAGGCGAATTCACAACTCATTCACGTTCTTAACCTTTTATTACTAAGTCCCAGTTGTCCTTCCATCAAGATCACTATGTACTTACCCTTTTGCACTCTAAGACTGATCAGATGAGCAAAGGGTTTATAGTAACATTTCACCTTACTTCTGATATATGGTGCCCAGTCTCTGTACTACAGAACCTGTCCTTTCTTATTGTGTCCAAACCTTCAGCTAGACCCCTCCTTTCTATGCTTGATGGCCCCCACACTATCTTCCTTTTAACCAAAGTATGTCAGATTACTGCTGTCCAGCCTAGGAAAAGATCCATTACAATATTTGGGACACTCATTCCACATCAGTGCTGCCTCCTCAGCCTCAAAAACCAAAATGCTGCTAGATGCTGATGTCAGAAGGAGGGGAGGGAGGGGGGAACTTTCAATGCTTATATCTCTCAAAACATAGCAGTTTGAGAGATAGGGTTTACGTCATTAAGCTTATTTTTTCATCCCCTACAAAATTATAACAAGTTGTTATGGGACATTACTAACATTTTAAGGCTGAGACAGGTAAAGTGATTAGTGAGGATAAGGCTATAGCTGATACCTTAAATGCATTTTCTTCTGTATATACCAAGGAAGCAACAGTGGCAGGCTATGGGCAACCAGAAAAAAAACCAGAGTTTCCTCCATGATGTACAAGGCTTACTGAGGACAAAGTCCAAAAGAGACTGGAAAAGGTTATGTCGCATAAAGCATCTGGACCTGATGGCATACGCCCAAAGGTACTTAAGTTCAGTAACAGCAATACCATTATACTTAATATTTATTGATTCACTTTATGCAGGCATAGCTCCCTGTGATTGGAGGAAAGCTGATGTAGCACTATTGTTCAAAAAGGGGGCAAGATCCAAACCAAGAAATTATAGACCTGAGAACTTGACTTCTGTATTGGGTAAGATATTAGAAGGGTTACTAACTTGAAGTATTCAGAATTATGTGAAGACCAACAATATTATTAGTAGGAGCCAGCATGGTTTTATAAATAACAGATCATGTCAAACTAATTTACTTGCATTTTACAAAAGAATAAGTAGTAATTTGGACAAGGGAATTGCTGTTGATTTAGTATACTTGGATTTTGCAAAAGCCTTTCATACTGTTCCTCACAACAGGTTACTGCATAAATTAAAAGGCTTCAGTTAGGGAGGTGATATCTGTACATGGATAGAGAGTTGTTGTAAATGGGACTGTGACGGTACCAGCGGACACCCAGCCTTGGTGTCCCCGTCATTAGTCACTTCTTCCACTACAAGCCAGATGGACATCCAACAGCATACCGCAATATACCCCAAACCAGGCAAAACTAGTGTCAGGGTAACCAGGAGCACACTCTGAATACAGCAAGCTTACCCCACCAGACAACACCAGTGTAGGTAAGACAAGAACTTCCTTCACGATAGACAAAAGGTCAACGGCAAATGATCTAACAAATACAATGACTCAGACTTGATTACATTTCAAATACAAAAGGGTTGATGAACTCAGACAATCGACACAAAGACTTAAGGGCCTTGAATGAATTAACACACGGCAGGGGGTCTCAGTACAGTTCACAATACACTGGCTTGAGTGGCTACAATACACATTGAAAGAACCTTTAGCTAAACTCAAATAATTAACCCCTAATGGCCCAGTCCCCTGAAAGCAGGCTATTATTTTTAGTCCTTTTGGACTTAGCAATATTAACTCCAATAGGCGTAACACTGGTTAAAACAGTCCACAGAGTCTGATGGAAGGGGGCTGGCCCCCAGGCCCCTCCAGAAGCCAAGGGCCCAGTGGATCCTGTGACAGGGACCTTTTCAGTTTGGTCTAAAGTTGTAAGTGGGGTGCCACAGGATTCAGCCCTAGGACCAATGCAGAAGGATTTAGATAAACAGAGTGACTGGGCAGAAAAGTGGCAGATGAGGTTTACTGTAGATAAATGTACAGTTATGCATCTAGGCTGTAGAAACAAACATGCTACATATACACTAAATGTGAAACTACTTGGGGAATCCTCATTAGGAGTACTGAGATGATAGACTTCACATCAGTGTGAAGTGTCACTCAGCTGC
The DNA here is from genome assembly GCA_037306005.1 of Rhinophrynus dorsalis. Lineage (NCBI taxonomy): Eukaryota > Metazoa > Chordata > Amphibia > Anura > Rhinophrynidae > Rhinophrynus > Rhinophrynus dorsalis. The sequence goes on along the minus strand of CM074720.1, from coordinate 175,936,221 downwards.
TGCAAAAGCAAATAGGGTAGTAGCCTGTATAAAAAGGGGTATAGATGCACTGAATGCAAATATAATTCTATCTCTAAATAATTCTTTGTTAAGGCCTCATCTAGAATATGGAGTACAGTTTTGTGAATCAGTTCTTAAAAAAGACATTACTGAACTGGAAAAAGTGCAGAGATGTGACTAGCCAAACTAGGTTTGTTTACATTAGAGAAGAGACATGCAAGGGGAGAAATTATTACAATTAACAAATATATTCAAGATCAATACAAAGAACTATCCGATGAGCTTCCAGAAGAACAAGAGTTCATCCATTAAGACTAGGAAAGGCACAGGGATTATTTTTAAAGTAACGACAGTTACAGCCTTAGGATGCTGTGCTTTCAGATACTACAAATTCTTTCAAAAAGTAATGTATACCTATCTAGCACAGAACAATATTGAGAATTACGACTGTTGGCTTTAAAGCAGATAAGATGTTGGTGTCAGGATGGAAGTTTTTTTACCCAATTGGGTCTTAACTGGAAATGGCTTCAATGGGTTGTAATTTTTTCTTGCCTTCCTCTGGATCAACAGGGGTGATTTGGCATGGGCTGGACTTGATGAATGCATGTCTTTTTTTCAGTCTCATAAACTATGTCACTATGATGAGGTTATAGAACATTAGATGATCCACAATAGAATTTAACCTTACTGTTGTGGTTTCAGTGGGAGTGTGGTATGGGCACGTTATCTGTGGTACATACAGAAATGTGCAAACATTTTAGGCAGGTGTGAAAAAATGCTGTAAAGTAAGAATGCTTTCAAAAATAGACATATTAATAGTTTATGGTCAGGTCTTCCAGTGTATGGAACAGTCAGGAGGAGTGCTGTCCCACTGAGATTCAGTAAGCCTCAAGGGATGAATGATGAAGGTGGCCTGAAAAGAGGGCCACCTTAATGAGTGATTAAAGAAAGGGGTGTTGGTGGGGGGGGGGCATAAAGATGATGTGCCCCATGGGAGAGGCTGTGGCCCGCTATTTAAGGGCTTGTAGCCCCTCCCACAAATACAGACCCAGCCTTTAACTTGTGGTCAGGGCTTCCAGAGTATGGAATGGTTAGGAGGAGTGCTGTGCCCCTGAGCTTCCTTAAACCTCAGGGGATGAACGATGAAGGTGACCTGAAAAGAGGCAATGTACCGATGCAACTACATTACTGAACTAGCGTAAAGATGACATTTATTCAGATAGTTTGGTGAGGGCTCAGCAGATTCTGTATAAGGGTTAGGGATATAACTATGAAGCGGGCAGATTGCCATCTACCGAGTTTGTATACTATGAGCGGGCACTTGATTTGTTGAGGCTGAGGATGCTGCTCCTATCTATTCTCACGGTTTGTTAAGACTCTCAGACGTAAGGTTTAGGTAAAAACATAACTTTATTGAGAAGTTAAGGCAATCCCATAGGGTTTTCATACACATACAGACATCACATATATATAAGCAATTGACAATTGAGATTGCAAATAATACCGGCAAGGCAACCCAAGCGATACTGAAGGAACAGTGATAAGTAGGCTCTACCGGCCCTGCCAATACCGGGTAAGGCAACCGTAAGATGGTAACGTACTGGTTCTACCGGCCTTACCAATACCGGGAAGGGCAGCCTGAGGAATACACAAGGAATAGGCTCTACCGGCCCTGCCAATACCGGGTAAGGCAACCGTGGAGTGGCAACGTAACAGGTTCTACCGGCCTTACCAATACCGGGCAGGGCAGCCCAGAATGGATACCCCAGGATAGGTTCTACCGGCCTTAGCAATACCGGGCAGGGCAGCCCAAGAAGGGAGACAACACTAAGACCAGTGACTGTCAGATGACAATGACAGTAGGATGGTAAATAGAGTATACGATCAAGCTGTCTCACCCAAGGAGAGGCTAGAGTCAGTACACATCTGAAACAAGTGCTGCTAGGACTGGACAGCACCAGAAACCTGACTGCAAGTCAGGGAGTAAACCAGGGTCCACACGCTGGGACCAACAACTGTACCTTGAGCCACAAGGCAAATGGAGTAAACCAGCGTCCACACGCTGGAACCTACAGGCAGTAGAATGAGCCACAAGGCCAATGGAGCAAACCAGCGTCCGCACACTGGGACCAACAGACAGTATTGTGAGCCGCAAGGCAAATGGAGTAAACCAGCATCCGCACTCTGGGACCAACAGACAGTATTGGGAGCCGCAAGGCTAATGGAGTAAACCAACAGACAGTATAGCGAGCCGCAAGGCTAATGGAGTAAACCAGCGTCCGCACGCTGGGACCAACAGACAGTATTGTGAGCCGCAAGGCTAATGGAGTAAACCAGCGTCCGCACGCTGGGACCAACAGACAGTATAGTGAGCCGCAAGGCTAATGGAATAAATCAGCGTCCGCACACTGGGACCAACTGACAGCATTGTGAGCCGCAAGGCTAATGGAGTAAACCAGCATCCGCACGCTGGGACCAACAGACAGTATTGGGAGCCGCAAGGCTAATGGAGTAAACCGGCGTCCGCACGCTGGGACCAACAGACAGTATAACGAGCCGCAAGGCTAATGGAGTAAACCAGTGTCCGAACGCTGGGACCAACAGACAGTATTGGGAGCCGCAAGGCTAATGGAGTAAACCAGCGTCCGTACGCTGGGACCAACAGACAGTATAGCGAGCCGCAAGGCTAATGGAGTAAACCAGCGTCCGCACGCTGGGACCAACAGACAGTATTGTGAGCCACAAGGCTAATGGAGTAAACCAGCGTCCGCACACTGGGACCAACAGACAGTATCGTGAGCCGCAAGGCTAATGGAGTAAACCAGCGTCCGCACGCTGGGACCAACAAACAGTATTGTGAGCCGCAAGGCTAATGGAGTAAACCAGCGTCCGCACGCTGGGACCAACAAACAGTATAGTGAGTTGCAAGGCTAATGGAGTAAACCAGCATCCGCACGCTGGGACCAACAGACAGAATGTCGCCGGAGCGACAGGAGAGAAGTATTGCCACAGGAACTGAACACAGGAAACAGCTGTAGTAGACCGAGGCTCAACCGGGACGAGCACCGCAAGTCGGCTGGCAACCGGAACGACAGCAACCGGAACCGGACTGGAACTGACAAGCAGGCAGGAACACAGGAACAGGTAAACTCAGGAACTCAGGAACTCAGGAACAGGCCCAATAGCTTCAGCAGACAGGCAAAGTGAATGCTGTCAGAGACACCACGAAAGGGCAACTAAAGGGTGCTCAGACTGAGTTTAAAAAAGGCAACCAGAGGCGGGCTGACTGCAGACAGCCAATGGGAGCCCCCTGCAGGTGATAGCGAACTGCAGCAATCACGGGCACCGTGATAGTACCCCCCTTTCAAAGACCCCCTCTCCTAGAATAGGGTCTGGGTTTCTGAGGGTACTTGGCATGAAAAATCCGCAGTAGCCTGGGTGCATGAAGGTCCTTCCTGTCCACCCAGGATCGATCCTCAGGGCCATAACCTTTCCAATGCACCAAGTACTGTACCTTTCCTCTAAGCCTACGGGAGTCAATGATACTCTGCACCTCGTACTCCTCCTGACCCTCGACCTCAACGGGCCCTGGCATCATGGGTGTAGTAGTGTAACGGTTGCATACAAGAGGCTTAAGGAGAGACACATGGAATACATTATGAATGCGCATGGATGCAGGTTTGTCCAAGGCATAGAAAACAGGATTAATTTTGCGAATGATTCTGTAAGGACCAATAAACCGAGGTGCCAACTTATTAGATGGGACTTGGAGCTTAAGATTCTTGGAAGGAAGCCATACTCTATCCACAACTTGGAAGGAAACCCCTGGAAGCCTTCTGAGATTAGCATAGCGCTGATGCCGCTGAAATGACTGGCCCAGTGCCCTCTGAACTTGTGCCCATGTGGAACGGAGTTGCTCAATATGCTCATCCAGAGCTGGAATCTGTTGTGTCTGAAAGGAATCTGGGAGCAAACAGGGTTGGAAGCCATAATTAATCAGAAATGGAGAGCTCCCGGAAGAAGAGTTGACAGCACAGTTCCTGGCGCACTCCGCCCAAGGCAACAAGTCGGCCCAATTGTCATGATGGTCAGTCACGAAACAGCGCAGAAACTGTTCCAAATCCTGATTGGCACGTTCAGCTGCCCCATTAGTCTAGGGATGATATGCAGAGGAGAAGGATAGCTGTATGCCCATCTGTTCGCAAAATGCCTTCCAGAACCTGGACACAAACTGGCTCCCCCTGTCGGACACCAGTACCCTGGGTATTCCATGCAACCGAAACACCTCTTTAGCAAACACTACTGCCAATTCTTTAGCCAAGGGAAGGCCACGGAGAGGCACGAAGTGAGCCATTTTAGAAAACCTGTCTACCACCATCAATATGAAGGAATACCCTCTAGACCTGGGCAATTCTCCCATAAAATCAATGGAAACATGAGACCAGGGGCGTTCACCATTAGGCACCGGCTGAAGCAAGCCCACTGGGAGATGTCTAGGGGTTTTAGCACGAGCACAGGTGGCACAAGCATTAGTAAAATCGGCACAATCTGATCTCATAGATGGCCACCAGAATAACTGGGAGAGGGACCATAACAATTGGTCTCTACCAATATGTCCCGCAGCCTTAGAGGAATGGTAGGTTTCAAGTAATCGAGTACGTAATGGTTCAGCGACAAAACACTTGCCCACCGGGGTTTCCTGGGGAGCGGAGGCCTGGGAGGCCAGAATTACATCCCCTAGTGGTTAAGTAATACTAGTGCGTATGGTGGCCAATATTCGATAGGTGCTGGTGCCTCTTCTCTGTCAATTTCTGCCTCAAATTGTCTTGACAGAGCATCAGCCCTAACATTCTTAGATCCCGGCAAATATGATACAATGAAATTGAATCGGGACAGGAATAATACCCATCTGGCCTGGCGAGAGGACAATCTCTTGGCCTCAGAGAGATAAGTTAGATTTTTATGATCCGTCAGGATTAAAACGGGATTTTTTGTGCCTTCGAGCAAGTGGCGCCATTCCTTAAGAGCAAGGATAATGGCCAATAATTCTCTGTCACCAATCTCATAATTGCTTTGAGCTCCGGTAAGCTTTTTAGAAAAGAACCCACAGGGTCTGGGCGTTCCACCTTTGACCTGCCGTTGGGAAAGTACTGCCCCAACCCCAATATCTGAGGTGTCAACCTCCAAGGTGAACGGGAGTAATCGGTTGGGGTGGGATAATACAGGAGCATTAGCAAAAGCCACTTTCAGTTTTTCAAAGGCCTCCTCCGCGGCCGCTGGCCAGAGAGATGGATTAGCGCCCTTATGCGTGAGGTCCGACAGGGGTTTAACAATGGACGAGAAGTTCTTAATAAACTTCCTATAATAATTGGCGAAACCCAGAAATCGCTGGATAGCTTTCAGACTCTTAGGCCTAGGCCACTGCAAGACTGCTGTCAACTTCTCCTTGTCCATGGCAATGCTGTCTTTGCCAATTATAAACCCCAGGAATTGTACACTGGTTTTGTGGAATTCACATTTCTCCAGTTTACAGAATAATTTATTTTTTCGTAAGCGCAACAATACTTCAGACACATCCTTGATGTGTTGTGACAAGTCTTTGGAGTGAATAAGTATATCGTCAAGGTAGACTACGACACATGACTGTAACATATCTCTAAGAACGTCATTGATCAGTTCTTGAAATACTGCGGGTGCATTGCACAGACCGAATGGCATGACTAGATATTCATAGTGCCCAGATCTCGTGTTAAAGGCAGTTTTCCACTTATCACCGGCTCTGATACGTATCAAATTGTATGCTGCCCGTAGGTCCAATTTGGTGAAAATTGAGGAGCCCTTGAGTCTGTCAAAGAGCTCAGTGATGAGTGGTATCGGATAAGCATTCTTAGCCATCAGTTTATTTAACCCACGGTAGTCGATGCATGGTCTCAGTTCGCCATTTTTCTTCTTAACGAAAAAGAACGCGGCCCCAGCTGGAGAGGTAGATTTCCTTATGATTCCTCTATTAAGGGCATCAGAAATGTATTCTTCCATAGCTTGGTTCTCCTCACAAGACAATGGGTACGTGCGTCCCCTGGGGGGCACCGCTCCAGGCATTAGGTCGATGCAACAATCATATGGTCTGTGCTGGGGTAAGGTGCCAGCCTCTCCCTTACTGAAAACATTGCTAAACTGCTGGTATACATCAGGTAGTGAAGGGGAGGTGCACAAGACCTTAACTGGATGGGTGACGCACTTATCCATACAGAACTGAGACCAAGCGCATTTCTGCCAATCAAATTGTGGATTATGCAACTGTAACCAAGGAAAACCCAATATTATGGCATGGTGAGGAGAGTTAATTAGTTGAAACTTCTGCTCTTCTTTATGGAGAGCCCCAATAGTCATGGTTTCAAATGTAACTTGAGCGGGTTCCAGGGGTCTACCATCAATTGCTTCAATAGCCAGAGGGGTTTCTCTTTCAATACGTGGTACCCCATGTAATTCAGCAAAGGTATTATCCATAAAATACCCAGCTGCACCAGAATCAACCAGGGCCAGAACCTCCACTGAACGTTGCGCCCAAGATAGTACCACCTGTATGGTGGGTTTAAGTGTGCCAATCACTGAGGACAATTGGACACCACCTAGGGCCTGTCCCCCAAGGTACCCTAGGTGTGTTCGTTTCCCGGACGTACCGGGCAGGATCTTAGCAAATGCCCACTTTTACCGCAGTACAAACACAGCCCTTGCTTCCTGCGATTCAGTCTCTCCTCCTTGGTTAGCCTAGTAAAACCTACTTGCATAGGTTCACCTGGTTCCCGTACTGGTTCACTAGGTTTAGATGCCAAGGGAGGGATGGATGGGCAAAATATGCTACGAAACCCATTATTATTTAACCGTACTTTACGATCTTTGGCGGTTAGTCTCTCACGTATTCTGGAGTCAATTAGAATGACATACTCAATGTAGTCATCTAGGTCAGTAGACAAATATTTTGCTGCAATTTCATCTTTAATTTGATCACTCAGGCCTTGAGCAAAGGCTGCCAACAAAGCCTCATTATTCCACCCCACTTCTGCTGCCAAGGTACGGAATTCGATGGCATAGTCGCCCACTGTCCGTCTGCCCTGTTGTATTTCCATAAGACGTTTAGCAGCAGGAGGCTCAAACACTCTCCGAAAGTATTGCACAAATTCACTGAAATTCTTAGTACAAGGTTTAGCATTTTCCCACAATGGGTTAGCCCAAGCCAATGCTCTACCAGTCAGCAAGGATATCATGAACCCAACCTTACTACGGTCATTGGGAAACGCGTGTGCCGTCAATTCCATAAATATTTCGAGTTGGTTGATGAACCCTCTGCAGAGATGAGGGTCACTATCATACCTTAGCGGCAAGGGTGCAGAAGCCGTTAACTCTTTGACTGCGGCCCCTGAGGGCCTTGTATCAATCTCCGGTGTCTGACTTGGCAAGACCACCGGGCTAGAACCAGACTTGTCAGCAAGTACAGTGCGTTCAAGGATAGTTTGGATTGCAACCGCCAATTGATCCAAACGTTGCTCACACATATCCATCCTCCAATGGATATTCTGCGTATTACCGTCACTCTTATTGTCTGAGGTCATGGCCCTTTCGTACTGTCACGGTTTGTTAAGACTCTCAGACGTAAGGTTTAGGTAAAAACATAACTTTATTGAGGAGTTAAGGCAATCCCATAGGGTTTTCATACACATACAAACATCACATATATATAAGCAATTGACAATTGAGATTGGTTCTACCGGCCTTGCAAATAATACCGGCAAGGCAACCCAAGCGATACTGAAGGAATAGTGATAAGGAGGCTCTACCGGCCCTGCCAATACCGGGTAAGGCAACCGTAAGATGGTAACGTACTGGTTCTACCGGCCTTACCAATACCGGGAAGGGCAGCCTGAGGAATACACAAGGAATAGGCTCTACCGGCCCTGCCAATACCGGGTAAGGCAACCGTGGAGTGGCAACGTAACAGGTTCTACCGGCCTTACCAATACTGGGCAGGGCAGCCCAGAATGGATAACCCAGGATAGGCTCTACCGGCCCTGCCAATACCGGGTAAGGCAACCTAAAGGTTGCAACGTGAAAGGTTCTACCGGCCTTACCAATACTGGGCAGGGCAGCCCAAGAAGGGAGACAACACTAAGACCAGTAACTGTCAGATGACAATGACAGTAGGATGGTAAATACAGTATACGGTCAAGCTGTCTCACCCAAGGAGAAGCTAGTGTCGGTACACATCTGAAACAAGTGCTGCTAGGACTGGACAGCACCAGAAACCTGACTGCAAGTCAGGGAGTAAACCAGCATCCGCACGCTGGGACCAACAACTGTACCTTGAGTCGCAAGGCAAATGGAGTAAACCAGCGTCCGCACGCTGGAACCTACAGGCAGTAAAATGAGCCACAAGGCCAATGGAGCAAACCAGCGTCCGCACGCTGGGACCAACTGACAGTATAGTGAGCCGCAAGGCTAATGGAGTAAACCAGCGTCCACACACTGGGACCAACAGACAGTATTGTGAGCCGCAAGGCTAATGGAGTAAACCAGCATCCGCACGCTGGGACCAACAGACAGTATTGGGAGCCGCAAGGCTAATGGAGTAAACCGGCATCCGTAAGCTGGGACCAACAGACAGTATAGCGAGCCGCAAGGCTAATGGAGTAAACCAGCGTCTGCACGCTGGGACCAACAGACAGTATTGTGAGCCGCAAAGCTAATGGAGTAAACCAGCGTCCGCACGCTGGGACCAACAGAAAGTATAGTGAGCCGCAAGGCTAATGGAGTAAATCAGCGTCCGCACGCTGGGACCAACAAACAGTATAGTGAGCCACAAGGCTAATGGAGTAAACCAGCATCGGCACGCTGGGACCAACAGACAGAATGTCGCCGGAGCGACAGGAGAGAAGTATCGCCACAGGAACTGAACACAGGAAACAGCTGGAGCAGACCGAGGCTCAACCGGGACAAGCACCGCAAGTCGGCTGGCAACCGGAACTACAGCAACTGGAACCGGACTGGAACTGACAAGCAGGCAGGAACACAGGAACAGGTAAACTAGGGAACTCAAGAACTCAGGAACTCAGGAAGAGGCCCAGTAGCTTCAGCAGACAGGCAAAGTGAATGCTGTCAGAGACACCACGAAAGGGCAACTGAAGGGTGCCCAGACTGAGTTTAAAAAAGGCAACCAGAGGCGGGCTGACTGCAGACAGCCAATGGGAGCCCCCTGCAGGTGATAGACAGCGAACTGCAGCAATCACAGGCACCGTGATATCTATAAAGAGTATCCTGAAAACTGATTTGGGTTGCAGCCTAGACATAACGGAAGGTTCGTATAAGATATGTGAATATGGTTGTAGTGAGTGGGCCTGATTAATGTGGAAGAATGGACTGTCGTCTGAGTGCTGATAAATAAAGGTGGTGATGTGAGCCATGGATTGAAAGGGCACTATTCATCGTGAGTAATGGACTATGGAATAAGGTGACCGGCGTGAGTGGCAAGCGAGTTGGTCCCATAGCTCAAAACACTCTGCTGTCATGCTACAGGAGAAGCTGCCTGGATGGAGAAGCCAAAAATGCAAGGCATGCTGCTTCCTGGAGTACTATTTGTTTGCTGCTGAATGGCTAGTGTTTATGGAATCATAAAGCAACTGAATATGAGCCCAGTGATGGGGAGATGAGTGCAAGGTGAGGGGCGGTAAATGTTTTAAATGCCTCTGAGAAATAGTTTGATGCTATACATAGAAAAGTGCGGATAGCTCGGATGAATGATGCAGAGCATATTGTTGTATTCCTGCTAATTACGCTGATACAGGCAGCTGACAGTTTGAAACCGGAGTGGCAGTGAGTGGCGAATGCTAGGATGCTGAATTGAGAATATGATTGGTTGGTTTAGAGACTGATGGGAAAAGTTTAATTTATAAACCCATGCCCGCTTGTATGACTTCCTGGAGTAGGATGCCAGGGCTTGCTATATGCTGGATGAAGCTTCCGAAACAAGTGAGTTTGTTGCATAATTAGATCCGGGAAGGCTGGGGGGGTGGATGGTTGGAAGGCTGCTGCTTGGTACAGCTGAAGAACTGGAAAGAAAGACAGGATTAAATGTCAGAGCACAGTACTTCCTTGTCATGGTTAGTTTTGACTCTCAGACACAGAGTTAAGATAAAAACACAACTTTGAGCCCAGTGATGGGGAGATGAGTGCAAGGTGAGGGGCGGTAAATGTTTTAAATGCCTCTGAGAAATAGTTTGATGCTATACATAGAAAAGTGCGGATAGCTCGGATGAATGATGCAGAGCATATTGTTGTATTCCTGCTAATTACGCTGATACAGACAGCTGACAGTTTGAAACCGGAGTGGCAGTGAGTGGCGAATGCTAGGATGCTGAATTGAGAATATAATTGGTTGGTTTAGAGACTGATGGGAAAAGTTTAATTTATAAACCCATGCCCGCTTGTATGACTTCCTGGAGTAGGATGCCAGGGCTTGCTATATGCTGGATGAAGCTTCCGAAACAAGTGAGTTTGTTGCATAATTAGATCCGGGAAGGCTGGGGGGGTGGATGGTTGGAAGGCTGCTGCTGGGTACAGCTGAAGAACTGGAAAGACAGGATTAAATGTCAGAGCACAGTACTTCCTTGTCATGGTTAGTTTTGACTCTCAGACACAGAGTTAAGATAAAAACACAACTTTATTGAAAGTTTAACGAGAACCCTCGCAGGTTTGGCATACACATATAACAACATGTGATAGTACAATGCAATAGTGAATAGTGGTACAGTGAATAATAGAAAGGCTCTACCGGTCTTGCCAATACCAGGTAAGGCAACCTTAAGACTGGCACAATATGGAAAGAGGTTCTACCGGCCTTACCAATATACCGGGCAAGGCAGCCTGGAGGCTTGCATTATAAATGAGGAGGTTCTACCGGCCCTGCCAATATACCAGGCAAGGCAGCCTTGAGGCTGACACAAAGAGTGAGGAGGCTCTACTGGCCTTGCCAATATACCGGGCAAGGCAGCCGTGGGACTGGCACAACGAGAGAGGAGGCTCTACCGGCCTTGCCAATATACCAGGCAAGGCAGCCGTGGGACTAGTGCAATGAGAGAGGAGGCTCTACCGGCCTTGCCAATATACTGGGCAAGGCAGCCTCGCTAGAACCAGAGAACTGCAAGTACTGGTGCATAAGCGGAGATGGCCTCTGCGACTAGAATGTTGGTGGAGTAAACCAGTCGCCTATACTGGGCACACAGAGGCCTTGCCGGGGCGTTATAGGTGTCAACGAGCACCCGGTAATGATGGAGCAAATCAGTACCCGCGTACTGAACTAAATATGACACTGCCGGTGCTATATGGATACTGAGAGCAACCGGTTATGCGTGGAGAGAACCAGTACCCGCGTACTGGATTAGACAAGACTCTACCGGTGCTGTATAGAATGCAGCAAGCAACTGGTTCTGCGTGAAGCGAACCAGTACCCAAGTACTGGATTACACAAGACTCACCGGTGCTGTATAGAACGCAGCAGGCAACCGGTTATGAGTGGAGTGAACCAGAACCCGTGTACTGGATTACTCAAGACTCTACCGGTGCTGTATGGAACGCAGCAAGCAACCGGTTATGCATGGAGCAAACCAGTACCCGCGTACTGGACTACACAAGATACTACCGGTGCTGTATGGAACGCAGCAAGCAACCGGTTATGTGTGGAGCGAACCAGTACCCGCGTACTGGATTACACAAGACTCTACCAGTGTTGTATGGAACACAGCAAGCAACCGGTTATACATGGAGCGGACCAGTACCCGCGTACTGGGCTACACAAGATACTACCGGTGCTGTATGGAACGCAGAAAGCAACCGGTTATATATGGAGCGAACCAGTACCCGAGTACTGGACTACACAAGTCACTGAATGATAAGAATGTCGCCCAAGGCGACATGAAGGAGGAGACACTCTGCACGCGATCCAGAAGCAGGAACACAGCCAGGTCAGGACAGGAAACAGGAACAATAACAGCAGCCAACTGGCTCAGGGACGGCAGCAGGAACAACAGCCCATAACGGATCAGGAACGGAGGCAGGAACCAAGACACTGAGGCAGCTGTCAGGCAGGTACAAAGGCAATCTCTGGAGGGTAGTAGAATCAGTAATGGCCCAGGAATCTCAGGAAAACAGTGCAGGTGCTAGCGACATAGAGACACCACGAAAGGGCAACCAAAGGGTGCCCAAGCCCAGTCTATATAGGCAATACAGGGCGGGCTGAAGACAGGCAGCCAATGGAGTGCCCAATCAGATAACTGACAGGAAAAGGCAGCAATCACGGGCACCGTGATATTCCTGTGGCCATGGTTCTGCGAACCATTGGGTACCACAAATGGCTGAGTAGCCCGATCCTTCTGCTGCTTCCGAATAGACTGCTGGCTGGGGTATGTATATAGGGGTGGGACATGGATGGCCGTTTTAATTTTTAGTAATTGACCATATTCATAGGTCTGAGAGGGCTGATCTAAAGTAAATATGGAGTTAGAATGAGATGTGAAAGGGAGCAGGGAGATTGGATGGGAATGAATGATCACCCTTGGGGTATTACTTTCATGATGAACTGAGGTAGCCTATGAGTAGGTTAGGATATCTTATGTGAATGTCTGGAGTGTGAGTTATCATCTTATTGAATGGGTAAGGATTTAGTGTGCACACTTTGACCTCTGCTAGGAAGTGAGGATTGGAGTGCATAACCTTATACTTCTATTAAGGGGTAAGGATTAGAGAGTAGTCCTTCGGCCTCTGTGGAGAGGTAAGGATTAGAGTGTGATTCCTTCAGCTTCTGCAAAAAGGTAAGGATTGGAGTGTGATTCCTTTGGCTTCTGCGAAATGGTAAGGATTAGAGTGTGATTCCTTCGGCCTCTGCAAAGAGGTAAGGACTAGAGTGTGGTTCCTTTGGCCTCTGCGAAGAGGTAAAGATTAGAGTGTGATTCCTTCAGCCTCTGTGAAGAGGAAAGGATTAGAGTGTGATTCCTTCAGCCTCTGCAAAGAGGTAAGGATTAGAGTGTGATTCTTCGGCCTCTGCAAAGGGGTAAGGTTTGAAGTGTGATCCTTCAGCCTCTGCGAAGAGGTAAGGATTGAAGTGTGATCCTTCAGCCTCTGCAAAGAGGTAAGGATTGAAGTGTGATCTTTAGGCCTCTGTGAAAAGTAAGGATTGAAGTGTGATCTTCGGCCTCTGTGAAGAGGTAAGGATTGAAGTGTGATCCTGCAGCCTCTGCGAAGAGATAAGGATTGAAGTGTAATCCTTCGGCCACTGCGAAGAAGTAAGGATTGAAGTGTGATCCTTCGGCCTCTGGGAAGAGGTAGGTTTGAAGTGTGATCCTTCGGCTTCTGCGAAGAGGTAAGATTTAAAGTGTGATCCTTCTGCCTCTACAAGGAGGTAAGGATTGGAGTGTGTATCTTTGCCCTCTATGAAGAGGTAAGTATTGGGGTGTGTGGTTAGACCTCTGTGGAGAGGTAAGAGATAAAGTGTGATTGGAGTGTGAAACTTCAATGAGACATGTGAAGTACCTGCTGGGTGAATTCGGCTGTCTGAAAGATTGGTGTTGGAGGATGGAAGGAGTTTAACAGGGTAGACTCTTTGATATCAATGATTGTTGACCCCATCTCTGTCAGGTGATTGGTGATGTGATCAAACTGCTTGTTGACTGAAGGGAATGGTGATGGAGGGGAAAGGGATGGGGGGTGCAGTTGGGGTGGGGTGGGTGATGGGAATAGAAACTGATATAATTTGGCTTTCTGGCAGAGGCTAAATATGGTGTGTGGAGTCTTGTTAATTTATCCATACTTCTGCCCAATGACAATCCACAGAGTGAAGGGCTTCTGGGGGGCAGGGCTCGGGTTTCCACTTGGGGTGCCTATGAGTTGGACAAGGCTTGGTGGATGGGAATCTTCATGATTGACTACAGCATAAACAGAAGTGGGGGAGACTGGTTGGTTAAAATTAGGTTAGGTGGGTATGTGGCTTGATTTGGCCCTGCTGAATTGCATTGTTAACCTTTGGCCTCTACTAGGGGTAGGGTATCTGTATGGAGAACCTTCGGCCTCTCTGAGGTGGTAATGAGTCTGCCTGGTGACCTGTGGTTCCCTACAAGAAGGGGGTAAGGTGTCTGACTGGAACCTTTGGCCTCTACTAAGAGGGGAGGTGTCTGACTGAGAACTTTGGCCTCTATGAAGAGGTAAGGTGTCTGGCTGGGGAACTTGGCATCTTCGAAAAGTAAGGTGTCTGCCTGGAGATCCTTTGGCCTCTACAAAAGGTGAGGTGTCTGACTGGAAACCATCAGCCTTTACAAAAGGTGAGCTGACTGACTGGGGAACTTTCTGCCTCTATGAATGGTGAGGTGACTGACTGGGGAACCTTCGGCCTCTACTACGAGGTGAGAGGTCTGACTGGGAAACTTCGGCCTCTATTAAGAGGAAGGTGGTTTCTAATTAGATGGTCATTGAGGGAAAGAAAGTAAACTATAGGCAGTGGCTGGTTATCTACCAGACCGGGGTCTGGGTATGGCATTCACAAGCTAAAGCAGTGACATGTGACTGTTGAGGTAGAGATGCATATAGTGTACCCCTCTTGGGGGGGCAATTGGCGAGACGGGTGGATCCGACTTTCTGACTACCTGGTGAAGGTGTGGGTGGTTACTTGGGGAAAACGGGAGGTCTCTTAGAACATGAATGGAATCTTCAATGGATGAAATTATAATCTTACTTAAGTTTAGGGGTTGTTTTTTTTTTATATTGTTTAACAGTACTGCTTGGAAAGAAAGGATGATGGGACTTGGTGTCCCTGTTGGGGTAATGATGCTAGTGTGGCAAATGGCTGGAGAAAGATGTGGCAATTAAAGAGTGTGCTAGAAAGAAGAAAGGGTCAGTAATAACGTTATGTAATATATGAGTGCTGCTTGGAACAACCAGCTCTCGAATACCATGTTATCTGACTGCATGCTGAGGGAGTATGAGGCAGAGTACCTTTAGGGGGAAATAAATTGTGATTAGGTGTCGTAAATATGTACTTATGGCTAGTGAATCCCATCATCCTTCATCTGATTGCTGTAATATTGGAACTGTGTACCAGAGGAGAATGGCAGAACTGGTTGATGCTGGGGTGATTATGCTACAGTATGAAAGGTACTCTGGGCATTTCAGAACTATTGGATAGAGGGAGGTAGTGATGCTTGGTCTATGCCTGGTGTTTTCGGTGCTAGGCCTGGGAGAGGATGATGGGAGTAGGAGGCCGCTGATGAGCAGAATCATAATTATGGCATTGCTAACTGAATATGTGTGGGGTTTTAACATAGTATTGACAGATAATGAGAATCCTAACTAATTTACTTGGAAGCGATGAGAGCAATAACTCGCCACCTACTGATGCGGCTGAGATGAAAAGGAGAGATTATGCCATGTAGAGCGAGATGAAACTTAACTGGAGTCCTCTTTAACTTTATGCAAACAGGTTAAATACATATAGAGATAGATAAACTCCTGCTGCATAATAGTTTACAGATGTTTGGCTTGCAGTGGCTCAGACGAGCACAGTGAGTTTGAAGTCTGAGACTGCTCACAGCCTAAGTCGCTGGAAGCAACCCAAGAATATGAGGATAAGTGTGAATGGAAACTGGGCATTGTAATAATTACGTTTACCTCTAATGGGTAATTGGATGAGGTGGAAAGAGTAAGGAGATAAACGACTGATCATTAAATGTGGCCTGTGTTTAGATAAACATGCTTTGGGAAGTGGAACAGTATGGTATAGCACTGGTATGTGAAACTATCTGAACAGTTGTATATCCCTACGGGGGAGATGGCTTAGCCTGATGCTGTCTGAGAAGGGGAGTATGGGGCTTCTATAACTGTAAGCTGGTATTATGCCATGTGGAGCATGATGAAACTTAATGGGGGGCCTCTTTAACTTAAAGCAAACAAGTAAATGCATATAAAGAAAGATGAAACTCGTACCGCATACTTAGTGTACAGATGTTTGGCTTGCAGTGGCTCAGACGGGCGCAGTGAGTTTGAAGTCGCTTTAAGAAACCCCAGAATATGGAAACTGGAGAACAATATCAAATAAAAACAGCATGTTAATAATTACGTTTACTTCTAATGTGATGAGCATAACTTTGGTATGAGGCCTGAAATTGAAGCGGGCAAGTCAACTGGAAGAGGCAGCGCTTACCTCTTGCAAGAGGCCTGAAGGACTGGAGGATCGTGGGACTGGAAGTAATGAAACGCAAACTTCCTGGCTAACGGATGACACAGCTGACTGCCCCAATAGGCAATGCGACAGTCCGAGGACAGCCTGTATGGGCACAAAGACGATGCACCCCATGGGAGAGGCTGCGGCATGCTATTTAAGGGCTTGCAGTCC
Organism: Rhinophrynus dorsalis; assembly: GCA_037306005.1. Lineage (NCBI taxonomy): Eukaryota > Metazoa > Chordata > Amphibia > Anura > Rhinophrynidae > Rhinophrynus > Rhinophrynus dorsalis. The sequence continues at coordinate 175,919,795 of CM074720.1, read as the reverse complement.
CTCCCACAAATACAGGCCCAGTCTTTGACTTATTGTTATCAATGAACAAAACGCATAGTGAGTGAACAGAAGAAAAATCTAAATCAAATCAATATTTGGTAGATTTTAACTATCCTGATATAAACAAGACTAATGAGACCTGTCAAAGTGCTAAGGGAAGCAGGTTTGTGAACATGCTTAGAGATAGCTACTTGTCACAAATGGTGGCAATGTCGACAAGAAATGACAATGTATTGGACCTAGTGATAACATATATCATAGAAATGGTGTTTAATATTAAAGTAGGTGAACATTTGGAAAACAATGATTACAATATTGTTTCGAGATCAGTTTGAAGAATCAAAATGGCATAGGTTCGACAAAGACTCTTAAAGGGATAGTAATATAATATATATATATATATATATATATATATATATATATATATATATATATATATATATATATATATTATAACGGAAACCCTAGCCACCGGTATGGGCTGGGCCGTCGTACCTGGGATCCTGCGCTTCGAGGTCGACTGAGCTACGTCGGATGTCCCGGTCCGGTAGTACTACCGGGAGGTCGAGCTCGAAAGTCGAACACCGAGGTCGGTCTCTTTAGGAGGAACCCCTTCCTCGATGTACGAGGGTGCTGAACCGCTCGATCTCGAACCAGAGAGCGGAGCTGGAGTGGCAGGGAGAGCCAGGCGCTGCCGGACACGGTCGACGCCTTCGGTCTTCGAAGAGTGAATTGCTCAATTGCCAGTGAGGGATGGGAGTCAAAGAGGACTCCTTAGACCACCCCAGTCAGAAAGTAAACTCAGAGACAGTTTACTCCCAAACACGAACACTTTATTTCCAACCAGCACACATTTTTATACACACACGAACAAAGGAACAATAGACTGGGAAGGGCCAGCTACCTTATGGGCGGAGGTGAGTTCTTGGGCCAATGACCAGGTGGACTACTACTTTGAGGAAAAACCCGACTGGTTGGTTTTTAAAGTTGTGGGGCATGGGACGGGACATGGGACACCAAACCCAGAATGTGATTACATTATTGAACAGCGGGGGGTCCATTCTTTGATCGTTCCCAATACACATTTGAAGGCACAAAGTCTGGAGTTTAAAGAGCCGTTGTGAACATTTTTAATTTTCCCGCCTTTCGGCCCATGTTAAGTCTCCAAATGCCCGGGTATACCGGGAACGTGATACTGTACGACCCGGGGTCGACCATTGTCCTTAGAAGTAACCAACAGTTCAAGTTCTTACATTCAACTGCAATTCGTATGCATCAACCACGTCGATTACCGTCGACTCACTGTAAAAAGTCCCCAGTTCGAGTCCTGCTCGATTCCTTAGCCCAAGTAATGGCCTAGGGCCCGTTACATATATATATTGTAGTGTTTATCTCCCTGAGTAAAAAAGGGTACTCCCATTGCTAAAGGTGTTTTATTGAAATTGTATTACAGCTCAAACTTGAATTTTTTAGGTGACGTAAAACAGTGGCCTGAAATTGTATAGTGATGCTGTGATCAGTTGACCATAAATCTTCATCTTATGAGGTAGCAACAGCTCCACTGTACAATTTCAGGCCACTGTGATACTGCAACTAATAAACTGAAGTTAGAGCTGCAAAAACTTTTGAATAAAACACCTTTCAGCAGTAGGAGTACCCTTGTTTTACTCAGGGGGATAAACCCCACTACATATTTTTTTTTACATTTTAAGAAATACTCTCCCTTTAATTTTAAAAATACTTCAAAATGTTAACAGCATCAGACTGGGATACATTATTTTAATTACTGAGGAAAAAGCAGAATTTAAATTAAGTTTTCAGAAATATATTCCACAGTATATACAATTCATAACCAATGTGGTTAAAAGTAAATGTAAAGACTGAAATAGCAAAGAAAATAAAAAGATAATTAATCCCTTAACGACCCTTGACTGTCATAGTACGTCAAGGGTTGATCTGACTGAACGACCCATGACATACTATGACCGTCATGGAGCTCTGGGCTCCCCCTGCGGCTGCATGCCGTTCGGGGAGTCCGGAACCAGAAAAAGAAAAAAAAAATGTTCCGCAGTCGTTCAGTCTCGTCGCCACCACGATTGCCCGGTTGTTAAGAGGTTAAACTATTTAAGTCTGAAGGAACATAACACTGTTTCTTGAAATAAAAGGAGTGCAACCAAGTTTTTAAAAAGTCAATAATGTTAGATAAAATAGAAAATGAATCAAGAACTGCAAAGAAGAGCAAGACCAATCCAAATTTTTTTCAAATACATAAATAGCAAATAACTTCAGAGAAAGTGCATTGGACCATTCAAAATGAGATGGGCATTTGAATAGGGAGGATAAGGACCAGGCAAATGTTTCTTTTATTGATATATACCAGGAAATGAAAGGGCAGCCTCAAAAAGTAACATGTAAAACCACACCATCCTATATAATAATTCGCTAAGTTGTGTGTAACGCCCGACATGTGCAGTAGACACTGCTGCGCGTGTGGCAGTCATGCGCAGTACAGACTGCCCGCGCCGCGGCTGATACAGTGTCCAGCTCTGTATCAGCAGTGGTGCGGGCAGTCTCCACTGCGCGTGACTGCCCTGTGACCGGCTGCCAGAGGCACTGTGGCCCGTGTAACGGGCTGTTCAACTAGTTATCAGATATTGAGTTAACACAAAAAAAGGTCAAGGGAAGACTGTAAAAAAGTAAAACTGTCAAAATCATCTGGTCCTCACAGTATACACATGCAAGAACTCTGTGCAGGGGCTTCTACACTTTCTTCATTTTTTCCTTGTTTTGACTTACATTAGTGATAGGGAATTAAGTTTCCATCTATACAAGATATAAAATGAGTGATCTAATGAACACACATTGGATTGCTGGCACATCTTCAAATGTAGCCATAGAGAGCAGATATACTGTAACCCATTAACTTGATTTGCTTTTAAGTGGACTGTGTATATAGAGATTTTGCTTACACAACATGAATATTTTTAAATTGACAAATGCAGAGCGAATTTTAATCAGGCCAAGTAAAGGTTATGTTTTTAACATATGATTACTCAAAACATCTGTTCCTCATAAGCGTTGAACTGATTAACCCTTTAAGGACCTGGAAAATCTGAGGTGGATTTCACTTAAGGACTGGAGCAATTCTGACATTTTTGACTATGCCTTTGTTCAACAGTGTTTTCCCTCTAAGTACTTTATTTTATCCATGAAAATTATATACTGTTTTTTTATAATAGGGCTTTCTTTTGATACCACACGTATATGGAGAGCCCACTATTTATTTTAGTAAAATTAAAGAAAACGGTTAAAAAAATTAAAAAAAAACAACTTTTTTTTCTCTTGGGCACAATGGATTACATTTTTATGGAGACTGTATGAAAGGTATGACCGGCCAGTCATCCCTGCAAAATGGGCATTTTTAAGTGGGCACTTTCCCCCTGGGTGAAAATCCCCATATCCCTTTTTCCCGCCCTATTTTCCCACTTTTTTATTGATTACATTTTTGTATAACTGTATTACATAGCTCCACAACAATCACACATCCAATTTTGGTAATGGACATGTTGATTTTTTAAAATAAATTTATTTATTTATGTATTTATTTATTTATTAAATTGTGGTGTCTTTTTAAAAAAACAAAAAACAACAAAAGTTGATTTTAGCAGGTCAAAAATGATCTGCATCCAGCTAGCCTCCAGCACAGCAGTGAAGGAGTTAATACCCCCAGCTGCTGCATTTTTTAACCACTAGGTGTCTCCTCTCTACTTCTCTGTCCCTTACTTTGATCGTAAGGGATGGACAGGCAGAGTTGAGACACAGAGGCAGTACTGCCTCTTTCATTCACAATGCTGGTACATGTGATCGCTGCTTGCAGCGATCACATGACCCGGCACAAGTGAAAGTGGCTGAGACTGAAAGCTCCAGTACTGGAGGTGTGCTGCTGTCATTTAATCCTGGTCCTGTGATCATCACAGTTAGGCATTACACACCAACGGTGATCTCTGACTCTTAGCAATTTCTATTTTTGCTTTTTCAGTGCAGTCATAGCAAGACCAGTCATTTTACTCTTTAAAGACTATCACCACAGGCTCAGTGTCAAGGCTGGTGTAAATTAGTGCCTTTAATAAGGGAACTAACTAAATGTAACTTGGGAATTACAGATCTGTGTGTTTGACATTGGTAGTGGAAAAACATATAGAGGTGATAATAAGGGATTATATACAGGAGTACACTGCAGAAAATAAGATTAGCAGGGATCAACATGGTTCTACGTGGAATAGATTTTGCCAAACAAATCTTTTGTGTTCATCTATGAATACATAAATATCAACCTAGACAATGGTAAATCAATAGATCTAGTATGCCTAAATCTTGCAAAGACATTTGATACCATGCCACCCAGAAGGCTGGTGTATAAAATAAGGAAATTGGGGCTAAGGGATAACCTTTGCACCTGACTGGATAAAAAATTGGTTGAAGAATAGGGAACAGTGTGTTGTTGAGAGTAGAGTACCTCGAGGTTCAGTACTTGGTCCACTGCTTTTTAAAATGTTTATAAATTACCTGGAAATATGACACCACATCTCCTTAAATTCTTCAGTGCAATAGCTCAGGGTGCCTTCTTTCCCACACAATCTCTGTACTGTGCTTTAACTACCTCCCTATATTAAAATTGAATATTGACGTTTACCTTTTTGCAAAGCAGACAGTAATAGGATACTATAAGGACTCCCCTTATTTATATATTCGGATCAAGCAGGGTTTGTACCCGGGAGGGAAACCAAAGATAATACCATTTATGCTATATCTATGCTTCACACGACCTTGAAAACAAAAATACCAGGGACATTGCTTTCTGTCAATGTGAAAAAAGCCTTCAACTGAGTTAGCTGGCTTTACTTGGAGCTACTGCTCCAGTATCTTGGGTTGAGAATCATGAGTTTATATTACTGATCATTCTCAAGAATAAAAATAAATGTTTTTCTCACTGACCCATTCCCTATACGCTATAACACAATGAGTAATTTTCAAATTAATTTGCAAAAAAATGAAATACTTAATATTTTAATTCCTCAATTAGAGCAAGTTGTTATGCAGTGAGAGTTCTCCCTTAAATAGGCCAGTGATACGATTTCCTACTTGGGAATCAAATGTTATGTGTTAGTGGGGGCAAAGGAGGGGGGTTCTCAGAGCTCTCTTTCATCCATCCATTTTCTGTATAGAAAACAGCATGGGCATGGGTACATTTTTTGAGAAAGGGGTCTCAGAGGCACACAAACCTTTTTCCTAGGGATTCCTTGTGAGACAGCGCAATGGTCCATTGTGATCATCTGGTGAAATGGAGAACCCTGGACCTCCAGTGGGTAAACAATGGGGGGGAGGGCAGGATCCAATTGTATAAAATACATTTTAACACACACGGCCTGATATGAAACTGAGGTTTTATTCCAGAAGGACTGAATATGGGACAGGAATATAATACATTCAAAAGGAATGCATGTGGGCTCTGGCACTTGCTACAATGATGAGATGATGATGATACCCCCCATACTGTTAGTGAAGACAGGGGGATATTAATCCCTATGTAGTAGTCAGTAGTATAACTCATGGAAGTAGGTAAACGGCCAGCTTTTCAGGTGATGGGCGAAGCAGGCTAGGAGGACATCAGTGGTAAGATGTGGGATGTCATGTGTCCATTTGTGAAGTGATGGGTGGCCATCACAACGGTGTGAGGTCAGAAGCTTGTGGGTGTGGGACATTTTAAGTACACAAGTAATGGAGGTTTTTAAGTGACCATCAATCGGATTGTATTCCAGCTGTGGATGGAGGGAATGCTTGAAGGTAAGCAAAGAGTTACTTTGAAGGAAGTTTGTATTGGGTTCTGAGTTGGTCAAAAGTGTATATGTCTCCAGTCTGTGGGTCCAGAAGACTGTCAACAAACTCCAGTCCTCTAGTTGCCCACAGCTGGAATCGGGAATCAGAGGTCCCAACCTGGAAAGTGGGATTGCCAAGAAGGTGTAGGAAAAGAGAGATGTGTTTGTTATCAAATATGTTGAGCCTAACCTTAATAGTGAGGAAGATCAGGGGGTTGCGCAAGCAGTTAGTTGAGATTAGGTGGGTTGGAGCATGGAGTAAGTAGGTCAGAGGAGTATGTGGAACAAATTGTTGGTCTCTACTGGAGTCTGTGGCCAGAGTGATCCAGTCTTTAGCAATTTGGAGAAGACAAGCTACATTATACAACCGTAAATTCGTCAGATGGAAGCCCCCTTTAGGTTTTGGTTGCTGCAGCTGAGCTAAGCCTATTTTTGGTCATCGTCCATTCCAAATAAAGCCCTGGAATTTCCTATGTAGGAGCTGGACATCGGTATGTAGGTGGTAGAGCACCAGGGTTTATAAGGATCTATAAAAACTGACACTTTTTATGAGGTTAATCCAACTACTGAATGATAATGGAAGACATTTCCAGGTTTGGAAGTCAGAGATGATCTGGGAAATCAGAAGGGAAATACTGAGTTTATAAAGAGCAGAGATATCCCATGAGAGGTTCCAGGAATGTAAGGGAGTGTGCAGTCCAACAAAGAGAATCTTCCAAGTCAGGCAATTGGGGTATTTGTGGCAAGTGCCATAAAGCCTCTGATTTTGTAAGATTAATCAGAAAGCCCGCTATGGTCTGAAAGTCCCGAAAGATATGCAGGATATGAGGAAGAGCAGTTTGAGGGTTGCTAAGAATAGAAGGTCGTCCACAAAAGCTAAGCGCTTGATATGGTCATTTCCAATAAAGATACCTATGAAGGCTGGTTCCTGGTTAAGTTTTCACAGGAAAGGGTCAATAGCTAGATTAAAAAGCAGGGGTGACAGGCAACCCTGTCTGGTGCCCTTAAAGAGCTCAAAAAGTGGGGAGTTGTACTTATTGGTAGTGAGCATCACTTTAGAGGATCTTATCAACATAAGTCTGAAAGACCTCATCTAAGGCCTGAATTGATAAGAGGTGGCGCAGATTTGGCCAGAGGATTTTATCAAACACCTTCTCTGCATCTAGATTAATAAGCAGATTGGAGTTATTGGTAAAATCTGAGGATTTCTGGATGGCAATTATTGTGGTTCAGATGTTGGTGACTGAGTCGCGGCCCGATATGAAGCCAGGCTGTTCAGGTGAGATTAATGAAGGGAGGATATCATTCAGCTTGTGGACCATGATCTTGCTCAAAAGTTTATAGTCAGTGTTGAGAAGGGAGATTGGCTGATAGGATTCAACTCATGAGGGGTTCTTACCTGGTATAGGCAAGACTATGATTCTGGCCAAGTTACACTTTAACGGCATAGAGCATGTGGATAGTATACGGTTGTATAAGTTTACAAGTGTAGGTGAGAGCTCCGCAGGGAGTATCTTATAAAATTAATCTGGGAGGCTATCCGGGCCAGGGGACTTTTCATTGTGGAGAGAGGGAAGGGCTGAGTGCAGTTTGGCTGCAGTGTTGGTTGAGTTTAGAACTAGGTCGATATCACTCAGGAACTACTGTCTAAGGCAGGGGGCATTCAAGGCTAGAGAGTACAACTGTTTATAATAGGCTACAAACAGATTGTTAATATCCAAGGTGTCATATGTTATAGTAGAGTCATCTGGCTGTATGGCTTGAATAATGCTTTGGCATCAGGGTGGTGTCATGCATTGCGCTAGAAATCTGCTGTGTTTATTGACATGTTGGTAGCACTTGGTGGACTGTTTCAATAGGTTTAATTAGGTGGCCGTCTGCAACAGTGTTTCATAATTGATTTTCGCCTGCAAGTACTTAGATCTGTTAGCATTGGTATCGTCCACAAGTAGGTAGAATAAGCACTTGTGAGAATCCGTTGAGCTGCAGTTAGTTCTGAGGAAGTTTCCTTCTGAATTTTGGCAAGGTAGGATATAATGATCCCAGTGAGGACAGCTTTCGCTGCTGGACAATAAACAGTAGGGTTAGATGCAGATGAAGCATTAGTCAGTTTGCATGTGTCCCTATCACGGTCCCCGTGACTTTCTGTCAATCTGACCTGATTTGCCTGTGCATTGGTGGACACTGATTGGCCCGCCCAGGATGTGCCGTTATATGCTTGAGCTTGGGCACTTGTCAGTTGCCCTTTCGTGGTGTTCCTGTTGCTGCGCCTTGTTGCCATATTCCTGTGTCTCTTGTGTACTGACCCGGCTAGTTTGACTCTTCTCCTGCTTCTGCTCCGTGATTTGACCCGGTTCTGGCTGACGACCCTGCTCCGTGATTTAACCTGGCTCTGGCTGACGACCCTGCTCCGTGGATTGACCCGGCTCTGGATGACGACCGTGCTCCGTGACATGACCCGGTTCTGGCTGGCGACCCTGCTCTGTGATTCATTCCAGCCTGCCTGCTGTTCCAGTTACCGTTCCGGTTCTGCCTGCTGTTCCGGTTGCCATTCCGGCCTGCCTGCTGTTCCAGTTACCGTTCCGGTTCTGCCTGCTGTTCCGGTTACCATTCCGGCCTGCCTGCTGTTCCAGTTACCGTTCCGGTTCTGCCTGCTGTTCCGGTTGCCGTTCTGGTCTGCCTGCTGTTCCAGTGTTCCTGCTTCATTCCGGTCGCTCTGGCGACATTCTGAACTGTTTAAGCGACTCACTGTTCCTCTCACTAGTCAGTAGCTGTAGCCTGAGGTTGCTTTGCCTTCTGCTGGTTGCCAAGGTACTCGCTCCTGTGCAGAACCATTTAACCCTTGCAGTGCCTGTAGTCTCCGGTCTAGTGCCTCCGTTATATCTTGCCAAGCATACGTTGTCTGACTTGAGCCTTTACTCTGAGTGCTTCTGTGTGTCTCTCATTCACCCTCAGAGCCTTGTTTGCTCCGTGCTCGTATTCTGGTAGCCTGTTCGCTCCCACTGTGATCATTTGGTACGGCACCAGAGGGGTGTTCGGGCTCCGGCCCACAGACGCTGAAGTTACATTTCCCATTGCACTTCAGAGGGCGCCGGCTCTACTACAGCTTGTGCAGTCACCATCAGTATAGCACCCAAGGGGTGTCAGGGCACAATCCAAGTGGCACACGCAGGGTTACTACTTTTCCAGTTAAAGACAATTTTGGTTCTGATCACTACAGCTTGGCAATAGCATTCCTCTGTAGCCCACGGTGGTGGTATCGGCTCAGCTCTGGACTTTGTTACGCTACTATACCAACTTGAGAGTGTATTCAGTGCAGTTACTTATTTCTATCCAGCTATTGAGCGACTGTGTTCCAGAGACTGCTATTTATCCCGGGCGTTGGCCAATCTTGTTTATATCTCACCTATTGCATTTGTTAACCCTTTGGGGGAATATTCCCTATCCATTCATAGCACCTATTACTATCATTGTGTGCATTCACTTTGTCAGTATTGCCATTACTGCCATTCCTGTATTGGCCTTTAGGGGCATTGTTTTATTTTCAATAAAACTGTGTTTTTACTTCATACCCTGGTCTGAGTGTCAGAAAACCGTAACAGTACGAAAGGGCCATGACTTCAGACGGGAAAAGTGACAGTAACACACAGAACCTCCACTGGAGGATGGATGTTCACGAGCAACGCCTAGACCAATTGGCGCTGGCCATGCAAACCTTGCTTGAACGTACGGTACGCCTCGATAAACCAAATCAAAATCCGGTGGTCCCCCCAGTTATGACACCGGACAATAATACTGGGCAATTGTTGGCCCCTCTAGAAGTTTTACGGCGGCGGCGCCGTTACCGTTAAGATACGATGGTGAACCCACACTGTGCAGAGGTTTCCTGAATCAACTAGAGATATTCCTAGAACTTACACCCCATGCTTTCCCAAATGACTGCAGCAAGGTGGGGTTCATGATATCTCTATTAACTGGCAAAGCCGTGGCATGGGCTAATCCTTTATGGGAGCAGGCTAAACCTTGTACTCTAAGCTATATCGAATTTGTCAAACAGTTTCGCAGAGTATTTGAGTTACCTGGGCAAGCTATCTCTGCGGCAAAAGAATTGATGGTAATACAGATGGGCGACCGCACTGTAGCGAGGTATACTATAGAATTTCGGATTCTAGCAGCAGAAGTAGCCTGGAATAATGAGGCACTCCTGGCAGCCTTTGCACAGGGCCTATCCGACTCCATTAAGGATGAGATTGCTGCCAGGGAGGTACCTACTGATCTAGATGAGTATATAGACTATGTGATACTCATTGACACCCGCATGCGTGAGAGGCGATTGACTAAAAGGGCTAGTCCCAAGACCTATGGGCACGAGAGGTCTTTTAACCCACCCTCTCCTCCCATTCCTCCTGACCGGGCACTTGAAACAGGGGAGCCTATGCAGATTGGCTTTACCAGGCTATCTAAGGAGGAGAGGGCCCACTGCAAAAGACAAGGGTTATGCCTATATTGTGGTAAAAAGGGGCATTTATTAAATACTTGCCCGGTACGTCCGGGAAACGCACGCACCTAGGGTACCTTGGGGGACAGGCCATAGGTGGTGTACAATCGTCCCCAGATCCTGATTACAAGAAACCAACCATTCCGGTGAGTTTTCTCCTAGGCGACCAAGCTGTGGAGGTACTAGCAATGGTAGATTCTGGCGCAGCAGGCTATTTCATGGATCGGGCATTTGCGGAAAGACACAATATTCCTTTGTCTAAAAGAGATACTCCGCTAGCCATTGAGGCTATTGATGGCAGACCTCTCGAACAAGCTCTTGTCACCATGGAGACTACTCTACTCCTTGTGTCTGTTGGGGCCCTCCATAAGGAGGAGGTTCGTTTTCAGATTATTCATTCACCCCATCATGCGGTCATTCTGGGGTTCCCTTGGTTAATGCTGCATAATCCCCAGTTTGACTGGCAAACATGTGAAATTAAGTCATGGTCCAACAATTGCTCTGGTAATTGTCTATCTCGTCCTCTCAAGATTATGTGTACCTCTCCTTCTGTGCCAGCAGAATACAGCGAGTTCTGCGACGTGTTCAGTAAGGGAGAGGCCAGCGCATTGCCACAGCATCGGGCATATGATTGCGCTATTGATCTGCCCCCGGGAGTGGTGCCACCGAGGGGTAGGACATACCCATTGTCCTGTGAGGAGACAAGGGCTATGGAGGAATACATTGAGGATGCCCTCAGACGAGGGATTATTCGTAAATCATCCTCGCCGGCAGGTGCAGGGTTCTTTTTCGTGAAAAAGAAGAGTGGCGAGTTACGACCGTGTATTGACTACCGTGGACTCAATAAGTTAATGTCCAAAAATGCTTATCCCATTCCGCTCATCACAGAGTTATTTGACAGGTTGAAAGGCTCCTCTATCTTTACGAAACTCGATCTACGTGCCGCCTACAACCTAATAAGAATCAGGGCCGGTGATGAGTGGAAGACGGCATTCAATACTAGGTCAGGCCACTACGAATATCTTGTTATGCCATTTGGGTTATGTAATGCACCTGCCGTATTCCAAGAGTTCATTAACGATATCCTCCGTGACTTGTTACAGTCTTGTGTGGTTGTGTACCTGGACGATATATTGATCCATTCTGCTAGTTTAACCCAACACATCCAGGATGTTTCGGAAGTTTTACTCAGATTACGCAAGAACAAATTGTTCTGCAAACTAGAGAAATGTGAATTTCACTGTTCCCAAGTACCCTTCTTGGGTTTTGTCATATCTAAGGATGGCATAGCCACGGACCAAGAGAAGTTGGCTGCAGTCCTACGTTGGCCACGACCCAAGGGGTTAAAAGCTATTCAAAGGTTTTTAGGCTTTGCCAACTATTACAGAAAATTTATTCAGAACTTTTCCACCATTACTAAACCTCTGTCTGACCTGACGCATAAGGGTGCGAATCCCTCTCAATGGTCTGAGGCAGCTGAGATGGCCTTTGAAACCCTCAAGAAGGCGTTTGCATCCGCCCCTATATTATCCCACCCTAACCCCACCCTGCCGTTCACACTAGAGGTTGATGCCTCCGAGTTTGGGGTAGGGGCAGTTCTCTCCCAATTCCCTAAGGAAGGGGGTAACCTGAGGCCGTGTGGATTCTTTTCCAAGAAACTGTCTAGTGCCCAGAGCCATTACGAAATTGGTGATAGGGAGTTATTGGCTATCATCTTGGCATTAAAAGAATGGCGACATCTTCTGGAAGGCACAAGGACCCTAGTATTAATCCTCACGGACCATAAGAACTTGATTTACTTATCCGAGGCCAAAAGGCTGTCATCTCACCAGGCTCGATGGGCTCTATTTCTGTCCAGATTTAATTTCATAGTGTCATACCTGCCTGGGTCCAAGAATATTAAGGCAGATGCCCTGTCGAGACAATTCTGCACAGACATTGAGAGGGATGAGGCCCCGGTCCCCATTATTCAGCCAGATAGGATCCTGGCTACTATTCGTACCAGCATCACTTCGCCACTGGGAGAGCAAATCTTGGCATCACAGGGGCATGCACCTCCGGAAACCCCAGCTGGCAAGTGTTTTGTGGACGAGCCTTTCCGTACCAGATTACTTGAGACCTATCACTCATCTAAGGCAGCTGGGCACATTGGCAGAGATCAGTTGGTATGGTCATTATCTCGAACATTCTGGTGGCCTTCACTGAAGGCCGACTGCTCTGCATTTACTGCTGCTTGCACCACCTGTGCCAAAACTCCTAGACATCTCCCAGTGGGACTGCTCCAACCGGTGCCTAATGGTGACCGTCCTTGGTCCCACATTTCTATAGATTTCTTGGGAGAGCTGCCTAGTTCTAAGGGCTATACATTTATCCTAAAGGTGGTGGATAGGTTCTCCAAAATGGCTCACTTCGTGCCCCTCTCTGGTCTTCCCTCGGACCAAGAGTTGGCATTAATTTTTGCCAGAGAAGTATTCCGCTTGCACGGGGTTCCTAGAGTGATAGTGTCCGACCGGGGGAGTCAATTCGTGTAGAGATTCTGGAGGGCATTCTGTGGCCAGATGGGCATTCAATTGTCCTTTTCCTTCGCCTACCTCCCACAGACCAACGGAGCCGCCGAGCGTGCCAATCAGGGAGTGGAGTAGTTTTTACGCTGCTTTGTGACTGATCATCATGATAACTGGGCCGACCTGTTGCCGTGGGCAGAGTTCGCCAGGAACTGTGCGGTTAATTCATCGTCTGGGAGCTCTCCGTTCCTTGTTAATTATGGGTTCCAACCCTGTCTACTCCCAGACTCATTTCAGTCCCAACAGATTCCGGCTCTGGATGAGCACATGGAGCAGCTCCGCTCCACTTGGGCACAGGTACAAAGGTCCCTCAGTCAGTCCTTCCACAGACATCAGCGGCATGCCAATCGCAGACGGCTGCCAGCGGTTTCCTTCCAGGTTGGGGACAGGGTATGGCTTTCCTCCAGGAATCTCAACTTACAAGTGCCCTCGAACAAACTGGCCCCCCGGTTCATTGGGCCATCTAAGATTATTCGCAAAGTCAATCCTGTGGCATACACATTGGAACTTCCTAACACTATGCGTATTCACAATGTGTTCCATGTGTCATTGTTAAAGCCCTTGGTTTGCAACCGCTATACTACCACTCCGGTGGTTCCTGGGCCGGTGCAGGTGCAGGGCCAAGAGGAATACGAAGTTCAGAGCATCACTGACTCCAGGAGATTTAGAGGCAAGTTGCAATATTTGGTCCACTGGAAAGGGTATGGGCCTGAGGAGCGCTCTTGGGTTGACCACAGGGACCTCCATGCTCCACGATTGCGCAACTTTCACTCTAAATTTCCGCAGAAACCCAGACCCCCCAGCAGGGGAGGGGGTCTTTGAGAGGGGGGTACTATCTCAGTCCCCGTGACTTTCTGTCAATCTGACCTGATTTGCCTGTGCATTGGTGGAGACTGATTGGCCCCCCCAGGATGTGCCGTTATATGCTGGAGCTTGGGCACTTGTCAGTTGCCCTTTCGTGGTGTTCCTGTTGCTGCGCCTTGTTGCCATATTCCTGTGTCTCCTGTGTACCGACCCGGCTAGTCTGACTCTTCTCCTGCTTCTGCTCCATGATTTGACCCGGTTCTGGCTGACGACCCTGCTCCGTGATTTGACCTGGCTCTGGCTGACGACCCTGCTCCGTGGATTGACCCGGCTCTGGATGACGACCGTGCTCCATGGATTGACCCGGTTCTGGCTGACGACCCTGCTCTGTGATTCATTCCGGCCTGCCTGCTGTTCCAGTTACCGTTCCGGTTCTGCCTGCTGTTCCGGTTGCCATTCCGGCCTGCCTGCTGTTCCAGTTACCGTTCCGGTTCTGCCTGCTGTTCCGGTTGCCATTCCGGCCTGCCTGCTGTTCCAGTTACCGTTCCGGTTCTGCCTGCTGTTCCGGTTGCCGTTCCGGTCTGCCTGCTGTTCCAGTGTTCCTGCATCATTCCGGTCGCTCCAACGACATTCTGAGCTGTAGCCTGAGGTTGCTTTGCCTTCTGCTGGTTGCCAAGGTGCTTGCTCCTGTGCAGAACCATTTAACCCTTGCAGTGCCTGTAGTCTCCGGTCTAGTGCCTCCGATATATCTTGCCAAGCATACATTGTCTGACTTGAGCCTTTACTCTGAGTGCTTCTGTGTGTCTCTCATTCACCCTCAGAGCCTTGTCTGCTCCGTGCTCGTATTCTGGTAGCCTGTTCGCTCCCACTGTGATCATTTGGTACGGCACCAGAGGGGTGTTCGGGCTCCGGCCCACAGACGCTGAAGTTACATATCCCATTGCACTTCAGAGGGCGCTGGCTCTACTACAGCTTGTGCAGTCACCATCAGTATAGCACCCAAGGGGTGTCAGGGCACAATCCAAGTGACACACGCAGGGTTACTACTTTTCCAGTTAAGGGCGATTTTGGTTCTGATCACTACAGCTTGGCAATAGCATTCCTCTGTAGCCCATGGTGGTGGTATCGGCTCAGCTCTGGACTTTGTTACGCTACTTTACCAACTTGAGAGTGTGTTCAGTGCAGTTACTTATTTCTATCCAGCTACTGAGAGACTGTGTTCCAGAGACTGCTATTTATCCCGGGTGATGGCCAATCTTGTTTATATCTCACCTATTGCATTTGTTAACCCTTTGGGGGAATATTCCCTATCCATTCATAGCACCTATCACTATCATTGTGTGCATTCACTTTGTCAGTATTGCCATTACTGCTATTCCTGTACTGGCCTTTAGGGGCATTGTTTTATTTTCAATAAAACTGTGTTTTTACTTCATACCCTGGTCTGAGTGTCAGAAAACCGTAACAACGATGAGTTCACATTTCAGGAGACTCCAGTTTTGTAGTTTTCGTGTGTTTTGTAGGCCGTCGTACGTTAACTCTCCTGGGTAAGGAACATTTGAATCTCACATTAACCAGTCTTGGTTAACTCACGAAGGCAGTTTTTTTATTCACGCTGGTTTTATCTCCAACATTTGGATCAAGCCCCTAATCCCTTATAGTATGTGCTAATATCTCTTCTTCTTACCTCCCTGTCCTAGTCTCCACATTATCTGCGTCCCCTACCTCCCTCATATATCTTCCTTTATCTGTTTCATATCAAATATTTTAATGGTTTCACACCTGATTGCACTCAGGGAATACCCTATGCAAAATGATATGTAAATGGGATCACACAATCAGTCAGTCTTAGTGGGGACTCCTAACTAGTTTAAATTCAGGCATAGTTGGGGGTACCCTATGATGGGGGGCATCATTGTGAGGGGTATTAGTTGGCCCCTTTGTAAGCACCTCTGCTCAAAGCTGATTGGCTGAGAGGTGTGTAAGCACACATCTCAGCCAATGGCTGTGAGGGAATTGGAACAGAGACTGCCCATATATAAAGGCAGTCTGTTCAAATTTCCTCATTTTGGAATGGGCATCGGTCCATGTGGTACCGGGGGGGATTATGTGCTGCAACTGACATTCTCTGTTGCCTCCACGGCCACACTCAGAGAAATGGTAACCCGACATAATATTCTTATACAAAATTGTAATTTTAAATGGATATGAGGCATTTTTTTAAATAAATCACCGCACATCTAAGCATTCTTTAACCTGTTGAGTGCCAGAGAGGTACCATAGCGTACTCCTCTGGAACTCAATGGGTTAAACTATGAACAGATGTGTGGGTTATGTTCAGCAACATTTATTGATGGTTATCTTTTTTTTTTTTTTTTTTTACAGTTTTAATGAAAAAAGATACAAGAAGAATTAAGATGGAGAAAATACAAGAGAGAAGAAAGAAACGAGATGAAAGAAAAGAGTAAAAAGTCAAGAAGAAAAAGAGAAAATAAAAGGAAGATATGTGGCGACACACAGTGGATGACAGGTAAGTGTAACACAGATAAGCTAATGATAGGTGCTTGACAGTATGTCAGGCACCGATAGTTAGCTTTTTTCCTCTGATGTTCCCATTACTATCGCTATATATCGGTGTTTTGGGAACTTTACAAGCAAAATGGACCTTTGGCCACTAGACCTTTTCTGTGGCCTAATGTCAGTTGTGCTTTAGTTGGTAGGGCAAATGAATACAGACTTAGATATTTTTTTGGGGGTGGCCGGTATCCATTTTTGCCCTACCGGATGTTTTATCTCAAACAATTGAATCGAGGCCTTAGACTTTGTTTCTGAAATCTTAAATAACTACATCTATTAATAAAAAAAAGAATCCTTCCTGGGGAAGACTTACCGAATTTTATCATTACTGAAATGGAAGGAAGATTGGCCCAACATTTGGAGAGCTATGATGTCTTCCTGTCAAGGTTTGGCTGAACTGCTCTAATGCTGCTGTCTGTGCTAATCTAGAGCTCTGCTATCCATTGCTGCTGCCTTCCCTTTCCTGGATCAGGCTGAATCAGCTGACCTCTCTGTGATTGCTCACCTGACTGTTAACAGCCAACCCTCCCAGTGTATTTAAAGCAGCTTGGCTCACTTCCTGATTTCCCTTGTGACTGATTCTGGCTGCAGGTTTGTTCTCCTCAGCTGCTGATTATCTGTGCATGACCTGGCTTCCTCTGATGTCCCTTCTGGCTCCTGACTCCTGGCTTATGTGACATCGCTGATCTCTGTATTCCTGAACCCAGCTTGGCTGAGTACCTGTCTTGGTTCCTGACCCCGGCTTGTCCTTGTCCCTAACCCTAGGATCAGGCATTATGATATTGAAAAAGCAGTTTAACTGTGAAACGTCGATGTTTGTTGTGCCTTTGTATTAGTTTTTACAAGGGAGATTCATTCTTCAGTATTTTACATTTATATTTTTATTACAACTGAATTTTTGACATCATAGCAGCGTTTTAGTTTTTCTTGGCTTCACCAAGACAAAGGATCACCTACTGCACCAGTACCTGAGCAAGGACAGGAGGCTAATTTCCTTGTATGTCTATCTTGTTGTGTTTTTACATAGGTTAATTTCACAACTATTAATTTTGTGAGTATATCACTGAAATCATTGGAAAGGTGTCACTGGGGATAACAGGCACTACTGGGCCTCCTCTCTTTTGTTGTCTCTCTATACATCAAAGCATTTGAGGCATTAAAGGTCACTTTTGCCGCAGTACCCATTTTGGTACACCCAAATCCTGAGCTTAGATTCATACTAGAGGTCGATGCTTCTGACACAGGAGTAGCACCCTCCTCTCTCAACATCCTACTCCTGAGAGCCAGTTGCACCTGTGTGGGTATATCTCTAAGAAGCTAAGTCCTGTGGAGTGCAACTATGAAACTGGTGACCATGAGTTGCTGGAAATAATACTCGTTCTCAAAGAATGGAGACATTTGCCTGATATGCCTTATTTTTGTCCCCTTTTAATTATGTGGTCTAGTACCTGCCGGGTACCATAAAAATGTCTGGGCTAATGCCCTATCCAGATACTTCTCTGGTGCTAAGGGGGAGAGCCCTCCTAGTCCTATTATTACTCCGGACCGAGTACTGGCCATCATACGTACCAGCATAACATCTCCCCTTGGGGAGAGAATGCGGGCTGCCCAAGTAGATGCGCCTGCTGAGACTCCCTCTGGGCGCTATTTCGTACCTATTAACCTCTGTACCATGGTACTTACAACATACCATAATACAAAGTCAGCAGTGCATCCCGGTATGAACCAGCTTCTCTGGCCTGTTTCCCGTCTCTTCTGGTGGCCAGAATTTAACAAAGATATTGCTGTGTTTGTTGCTGCCTGTCCAGTCTGTGCACAGACCAAATCACCCTGTCACCTTCCAGTGGACCTTCTCCAACCCAAACCCAATGGGGAGAAACCATGGTCACACCTTGCCATGGACTTCATAGTCAACCTCCCTTTGTCTAATGGTAACACAGTCAACCTCATGGTTATTGACCGGTTTTCTAAGATGATTCACTGCATACCATTCAAAAAAAACTCCAGTCTGCTAAAGAGTTGGTTACAGTCTTTGTCAAAAAGGTCTATCGGCTACATGGGGTTCCCAAAGTCATAGTTTCGGACTGGGGTAGCCAGTTTGTATTGAGATTCTGGAGGGCCTTCTGTGCGCAACTAGGTATCCAGCTCTCTTTCTCCTCGGCCTATCACCCGCAATCAAATGGGGCAGCAGAAAGGGCTAATCAGGCCTTGGAGCAATTCCTGCAGTGCTACATCCCAGACCATCAGAATAACTGGTTGGACCTGCTACCTTGGGAGGAGTTTGCTCATAACAGTGCTGTCTCAGCTTCAACCCAGCTCTCCCCTTTCATGGTAAATTATGGGTATCAACCTTCCATGATTCCAGATTCGTTCTCTCCCCAGGGGATTCTGGCATTGGAGGATCACCTCCAGCACATCTGTTCCACATGGATGCAGGTCCAAGAGTCACAACAATCCCAGGAGCTCCATGCCAATCGTAAAGCCTACCCACACCCTCCTACCAGGTCAGGGAGAGGGTCTGGTTGTCCTCCAGAAACCTCCACCACCGACTGCCCTCTCAGAAACTGGATCCTGGTTTTGTGAGGCCTTTCCGTATCCTCCAACATGTGAATCCTATGGCCTACACCCTAGACCTCCCTTCCAATATGCGGATACATGATGTGTTCCATGCCTGGCTGCTGAAACCCCTGGTATGTAATCGTTTTACTACGGTCACTCCTTGACCCCAATTCAATGCCTGTTGATGGCCATGAGGGTTTCCCCTTCTCCAGGCTGGACCTGTCCAGCCACCAGATCTGGTCCTGCCTCACCTCCAGAGGGAGAGAGACACTGTGGTCCAAGAGATCTGGATTCCCATGCCAAGCACAGATAGTAAATCTCTGGAGCTCCCTGGTGTGAGCCAAGGAGAAAAGGTCAAGAACTTGCAGACTGGAGCTGAGGGCCACTTCAGAGCTCGGGATACCTGATGCATGATCTGTTAGATCAGTGGTTCTCAACTCCGGTCCTCGGGACCCACTAAGAGGCCAGGATTTGATGATTTCCTTGTTAGAGCACAGGTGAGTTAATCAATGTGAATGAGCCTCTGATCACCACACCTGTGCTCTAGCAGAGAATTCCTGGCCTGTTAGTGGGTCCCGAGGACCGGAGTTGAGAACCACCGTGTTAGATAGAATCTTCGGTCAGAAGAACCTTCCCTTGGCAAGTATCGAACCCGAGACCAAGGAAAACCAGGACCTGAGAGGGGAATGGAGCAGATTTCTCCATATTCAGAATCCACCCATGGTGGAGGAGAATCTGAGCACAGTCCTGGATGTGCTGGTTCCCTGGACGGCTCCTTCAGCAGAATGTTGTACATGTAGTAGTCACCTGAATCCCCCGGGCGTGCAGAAAGGCAATCAATGCCGCTAATACTCTGGAGAACACCCGAGGAGCTGAGGTAAGCCCAAAGGGCAATGCGGTGAACGTAAGTGCCACAAGTCGCAGGAGAACTTGAGGTACTTCTGGCTGTCCTGATGAACTGGAACATGCAAGTAAGCATCCTGCATATCCAGAGAGGCCGAAAATTCTCCTGGACACATAGCTGCAATGACAGAGTTCAAAGACATTTTGAAGTAAGCAATCTCCACAAAAGAACTGTGATCCTTGAGGTCCAAGAAAGGGTGACTGCCACCATCCCTCTTGCCCACCACAAACAGGTTTGAATAGAAACCTAAACCCCTCTCTGGAGGAGGAACTGGAAGCAGGACTCCTTTGTCTGAGAGAGCCTGAACCACCTTGTTGAAAAGACGCAGCTTTTCTCAGCCCAGAGGAGTTCTGGATTGGAAGAACCTGACCTGGCCTGAGACACACTTGGATTCGACCTTTGCACTTCATTTTGGCGTTGATGAAAAAGACACTGTTTCATCACCAGGTTCGGGAGATTGGAGACGTGAGGAAACAGAGTGATCTTGCCCCTGGTGGCCTCACTGATAATCTTCTTCAATACAGGCCCAAAGAGAGATTTGCACTGAAAACAGAGAGAAATCAGTAACTGCTTAGATGAGAAGTCCGCAGACAAAATTTTAAGCCACAATGTGCGTCTAGCAGAAACAGAGAAGGTAGAAGCCTTAGCTGCATGTTTCACAGCATCAAAAAAGAGCATCAGTGACATATGTCTGAGCTTCAGACATGTTGGCCAAGAGGGCTAAAAGGTCCTCTTTTGGGGCACCTTTACTGAACACCTCAGTAAGTTGCTTGCCCCAGATGGCAATAGCTCTAGAGACCCAAACAGAGGCCAAGGGAGGCCTCAGGGCAGCACCAATGGCAGCAAAGTTAGACTTCAGCATACCTTCCAACTTTCTATCAGTCATATCCTTTAATGCTGTGGCGTCCGCCAAGGGCAGAGCAGTAGACTTAGAAAGTCTAGAAATAGGGGGATCAACCTGAGGAGGTATAGTCCACTGAGCCAAAGCTGCTTCAGAGAAGGGGTACAGCTTGGAAAATCTCTTGTAAAAAGAAAGGCACCTGTCAGGCATTTTCCACTCATCCAGGATGACCTGGTCCAGGGAGGAGTTGGGTGGAAACACAGTGAGAGATTTCTTACGCCTTTGAAAGACATCAGAAGAAGACTGGCCCCCATCAGGGGTAGTAGTGACCTGCAGGGTCATTAAAACAGCCTTAATGAGACCCTCAGCATAGGGAGCAGGGTCAGCCACACTCCCCTTCCTTCTTATCAGCCTCTTCAGAGGTTTCTGTGATATTAGGAATGCCAGGGGCCTTAGAGGCCACAAACCTGAAAGAAGTGCGGGGTTTCCTAGAACGGAGGACCCCCTGGTGGGAAAGAGGAAACTGTGTCATAGAGGACTTTAAGTCCTTGTGTTGTAGGGACCACAGCACATGAGGGGCATAAGTGTCCTAAGTACTTTCTAGGGTGCCCTGTTTGGCATGAGGAACAGTAAGCTGGGGGGAGGTCAGAAACACCCCTGAGTAGGTCTAGCCCCATGTCCCTTTGGATCCAACATCCTAACAGAAGAATTGTCTAAACAGTATAAGAAACACAAATACTGTGATCCAGATTAAAATATCACCTCAGAAAGCCCAAAAAAAGTATTTATCTGACAGGCGAATGGTTAACCTGAGAAGGGGAGTAAGGAGAGACAAGCCTATGCGTAGGATTCTTCAGCAAGAGAGAAAGAAAATGGCGTCCAAAATCACAGCCAATGAGAAGAAAGTGAGCAAAACGGGCCTTTTGGGATTTGTAGTTTTTTGTCTGCTGTAACCTAGCAACACCTGATCCCAACCTTGTGGGACCCCAGGGGATCCCAACGCACTGGGGATTTGAACCGGATCATAGGGCAAGAAGAGACAAGAAGAACGAGTCCTCTATCCACTCTGTAAGTCAAATGGTTGCAGAGATATGTCCCAAGTTTGTCCCATAGAAGTCAATGAAACAAGTGTGGCAGTGCGGTAAAGCACACCTTAAAGGTGCAGAACTCAAAAAAAATAAAAAATTTTCAAAAGTGAATAGAATTACTCAAATACCCAAGGGAACATGTAGAGACAAATAAAAACAGGCAATCCTAGAAGGAAAAGCCAAAATGAGCCCCATAACCTGAAAAAAACAGCATTGAAGGGGTTAAAATATATAAAATGCAGCCATCCAAGCTCCAAAAACCCTGAGATCAAACCAAATAAGATACCCCATACGAGTGCTGGAGTTTCATACTCCAAGAAGACCCCTGTATGGAGGGGAACAGTGGGATAAGTGGACCATGGCACTCAAAGGGTTGCACATCTTTTACTTGACTTCTTTCTTCAGATTACCATTAAAAGAAAGAGCCTCAGAGAGACCCAGTCAGGAGAGAGAAACATGGGTTGCATGATTCTCTCCACAGGGATGCAAGGAAGGAAGGAATTCGTGGGAGGTATGAAGAACAGCCTTATTCTTGTGAAACAGCAGGAAAGGTGGTTTGCAAGACAAGGCCAGACAGCCAGAACAAAGGCCATCTTCCATGTCAGAAGGCATAGAGGAATTGTAGCAAAAGACTGAAAGAGAGGCCACTGCAAGACTCCCAAAACCAGATTAAGGTACAACTGGGGAGTGGGAGCCTTATAGGCAGGGAAGGCATGAGCAAAGCCCTGAAAGAAAAACTTGACATCTGACAAGATGGCAATGCGTCTCAGGAAAAAGATGGAGAGAGGCGAAGTCTGAACTTTCTAGGAGATAAAACTGAGCCCTTTGTTCACATCATCCTGTAAAAAGGGCAGGATCACCGGGAGATTAAACTCTTTTGAAGCCAGGTCCCTGTCAACACAAGATTGAAAAATGGACCAAACCTATGGTAGGCTTTGGAAGAAAACGGTTTCCTAGCCTGGATCATAGTGGAGAACACCTCAGGGGAAAATACTTTCCTCTTTAGGATGGAGTCTTCAACAGCCATGCTGCCAAAGCCATGTGCTCCAGAGATAACCCTGAAGGAGGAGATCCAGTCTGAGTGGCAGTGGAAACCGATCCCGAATGGAGGGAGCCACTAGTTCTGAGAACCAGGGCTTCCTGGTCCAATAGGAAGCAATCAAAATGACTGCCAGACCTTCCATCCGAATCTTCCGCAGAACCCTGGGAATGAGAGGAACTGGAGGGAAAATATAATCCAGATGAAAGTGCCATGGATCACCAGGGAGTCCATGGCAAAGGCTAGAGGGTCCCTCCAATGAGAACAGAAGAGCTGAACCTTCCTGTGGTACCTGGTAGCCATCAGGCCTATCTGAGGAAGACCCCACCTGTACCAACAGGTTGAAAATGTCTGGATGGAGCTCCCAATTGCCTGGGTCTACCCATTGGCGGCTGAGAAAGTCCACCAGGATGTTGTCTACTCCAGTAACGTGCACAGCGGCAATGCCCGAGTGGGAGCATGTCTTATGCCTCCTTGTTTGTTGATGTAAGCCACTGCCATGGTGTTGTCTGACTGGATGTGGACTGGACAGCCCCTCTGTGGAGAGGACCAGTAAACCAGAGCATGATGAATCACCCAGAGCGCCAGAATATTGATGGACTGTGCAGTCTCCTCCACAGACCATCTGCCCTGAATCCCCAGGTGAGCCAAGACCTTTCCCCAGCCCCTGAGGCTGGTGTCCATCATCACAAAGGTCAAGTCCTGAATCACAAAGGGTTTCCTCTTCTCTAGGTCAGACCTGTCCAGCCACCAGAGAAGGTCCTGCCTGACCTCGGGAGGGAGAGACACAGAGAGATCCAATAGATCCAGATTTCCATGCCAAGCACTGATAGTGAATCTCTGGAGCTCCCTGGTGTGAGCCATGGAGTATGGTACTGCTTCCATGGTAGACACCATGCGGCCTGTCAGGGTCAAGAACTTGCAGATCGGAGCTGAGGGCCTGTAACGGTTTGTTCAACACTCAGACACAGTGGTTTAGAATAAAACACAGTTTTATTGAAAACACAAATAATCAAGGACCCTTCACAGGCCTTGTAGTACCTCAGCAGAACCATACAGGTATAATACAGGACTTTGATACATATGCCTACACAGGCCCAGTATAATAGGAAGCAATAGAGTTCTTATACTGACACAGGTCAGGCAGGAAAGGGTGAATACCCAGAGTAGCAGTTCAGCATGAGTTAAAGTCCCAGTAGGTGTAATCAGTCTCTGTTGTAGAGAAGTCTGTGGTAAGTTCTCTAGTAATGCCCAGTATGATGGAATAGCAATGAGTAGGAGACTGCAGTGCTAAAATGGAGACAGAGCACTTGTAATCTGTCAGAGCAGAACTGAGACTAAACTCACTGCCATAGCAGTAACGGAGGCAACAATGATACTCTGCAAGAGCTGAACGAGAGTACAGCCAATGGCACACTGCCATAGCAGTAACGGAGGCAACAATAATATTCTGCAAGAGCTGAATGGGAATACAGCCAATGGCACACTGCCGTAGCAGTAACGGTGGCAACAATGATACTCTGCAAGAGCTGAACGGGAATACAGCCAATGGCACACTGCCGTAGCAGTAACGGAGGCAACAATGAGACTCTACAGGAGCTAACGGATGGTTTGGCCTATGGCACACTGCCATAGCAGTAATGAAGGCAACACGGAGAACTGCGAGAGTTAACGGAAGGCTCAACCAATGGCACACTGCCGTAGCAGTAACAGAGGCAACAGTGAAGCTCTGCAAGAGTTAACGGAAGGCCCAGCCAATGGCACACTGCCGTAGCAGTAACGGAGACAACAATGAAGCTCTGCAAGAGTTAACGGAAGGCCCAGCCAATGGCACACTGCCATAGCAGTAACGGAGGCAACAATGAAGCTCTGCAAGAGTTAACGGAAGGTCCAACCAATGGCACACTGCCGTAGCAGTAATGGAGGCAACAGTGAAGCTCTGCAAGAGTTAACGGAGGCTCAGCAAATGGCACACTGCCGTAGCAGTAACGGAGGCAACACAGATACTCTGCCAGGCAGGCCCAGGCACAGCGGAAGTCAGAATGTCGCCCAAGCGACACAGCGATGCAGGAACAGGAAAGCCGGGTCGAATCACAGAGCTGGAACGTCAGACAAGCTGGGTCAGGTCACGGAGCAGGAACATCAGCCAGGCCGGGTCGAATCACGGAGCAGGAAACAAGAAGCAGAGTAGTCAAACGGGCCAAGTCGTTACACAGGAATACAGCAACACAAGTAGGCACTGGTACAGGAACACCACGAAAGGGCACTGGACAGGTGCCAGAGCCCAGTAGATGAAGGCCATACTGGTTTCTGGGGATATTTAGAGTGAAAATTGCGCAATAATCTAGGAGCATGAAGGTCCTTCTGATCAACCCATGAACGTTCTTCAGGGCCATAGCTCTTCCAGTGGACCAAATATTGCAATTTTCCTCAAAATTTTCGTGAATCAATTATGCTTTGAACGTCATACTCCTCTTGGCCCTGAACATTCACAGGACCAGGCACCACCAGAGTGGTAGTGTAGCGGTTGCATACCAGAGGTTTTAACAGAGATACATGGAACACATTATGTATGCGCATAGATGCCGGGAGTTCTAAGGCATATGAGACAGGATTAACTTTACGGATCACCCTGAAAGGGCCAATGAACCGGGGAGCCAACTTATTGGATGGAACTTGCAAATTAAGGTTTCTGGAGGAGAGCCATACCCTGTCCCCAACCTGAAAGGAGACCGCTGGCAGCCGTCTACAATTGGCATGTTGGTGATGACGCTGAAATGACTGACTGAGGGCCCTCTGAACCTGTGCCCAGGTGGAGCAGAGTTGCACGATATGCTCATCCAGAGCTGGAATTTGTTGCGACTGGAATGAGTCCGGGAGCAGGCATGGCTGGAACCCGTAATTGATAAGAAACGGAGAGCTCCCGGACGATGAATTAACTGCACAGTTCCTGGCGAACTCTGCCCAAAGCAACAGGTCTGCCCAATTGTCATGATGATCGGTAACAAAGCAGCATAGGAACTGCTCCAGTCCCTGATTGGCACGCTCAGTGGCCCCATTGGTCTGGGGATGGTAGGCGGAGGAAAAGGACAGTTGAATGCCCATCTGGCCACAGAATGCCCTCCAGAATCTGGACACGAATTGGCTCCCCCGGTCGGACACCACAACTCTAGGAACCCCATGCAACCGGAACACTTCTCTAGCACAGACCACTGCCAGCTCCTGTGCTGAAGGGAGGCCAGAAAGGGGTACGAAATTAGCCATTTTAGAAAATCTGTCAACCACCATCAGAATAAACGAGTAACCCCTAGACACTGGCAGTTCTCCCAGGAAATCAATGGATATGTGGGACCAAGGGCGTTCACCATTAGGTACAGGTTGGAGTAAGCCCACTGGGAGGTGTCTGGGGATTTTGGCATGAGCACAGGTGGTACAGGCTGCAGTAAATGCAGAGTAATTGGCTCTAAGGGAAGGCCACCAAAATACTTGTGAGAGAGACCATATCAATTGATCCCTCCCAATATGCCCAGCAGCCTTAGACAAGTGGTATGTCTCAAGCAAACGGGTGCGAAATGGCTCATCAACAAAACACTTGCCACTGGGGTTTCTGGGGGTGCCGTAGCCTGGGTAGCCAAAATCTCTTCCCCTAGTGGCTATAATGTAGCCAGAATACGATCAGGCTGAATGATAGGTACGGGAGGCACATCCTTCTCCATCTCTGGCCCAAATTGTCTAGACAGGGCATCAGCCCTAACGTTTTTTGAGCCCGGCAGGTAGGATACTACAAAGTTAAAGCGGGATAAAAACTGCCCATCTGGCCTGAGAAGAGGACAATCTTTTTGCTTCAGAGAGATAAGTCAGATTCTCGTGGTCAGTTAAAATTAATACGGGAGTTCTGGTACCCTCCAGTAGGTGACGCCATTCTTTTAAGGCGAGAATGATAGCCAGGAGTTCTCTGTCACCAATTCCATAATGACTTTGGGCAACCTCCAATGTGAATGGCAAGGCAGGGTTGGGGTGGGACAGTACAGGAGCAGATGTGAATGCAGGCTTTAATGTTTCAAAAGCACATTCAGCTGCATCAGACAATTGGGATGGATTAGCAGCACCCTTGTGCGTAAGGTCAGACAGAGGTTTAACAATCATGGAGAAGTTTTGGATAAACGTCCTGTAATAACTGGCAAAGCCAAGAAAGCGCTGAATAGCTTTTAACCCCTTAGGTCGTGGCCATTGTAACACAGCTGCGAGTTTCTCCTGGTCCATAGCAATACCATCATTAGAGATCATGAAACCCAAGAAAGGCACTTTGGACTTGTGAAACTCGCACTTTTCCAATTTACAGAATAGTTTATTCTTGCGTAAACTAAGCAGGACCTCGGACACCTCCTTGATGTGTTGGGATAGATTAGCCGAGTGTATGACTATGTCATCAAGTTAGACTACTACACAGGACTGAAGCAAGTCACAGAGAATATCATTAATAAACTCTTGAAATACCGTGGGTGCATTACAGAGACCAAATGGCATAACTAGGTATTCATAATGCCCCGATCTGGTATTAAATGCAGTTTTCCACTCATCCCCAGCTTTTATTCTGATCAGGTTATAGGCGGCCCGTAGATCTAGTTTCGTAAAGATGGAAGACCCTTTTAACCTGTCAAATAGTTCTGTAATAAGTGGTATGGGGTAGGCATTCTTAGACATGAGTTTATTCAGTCAGCGGTAATCAATGCAAGGCCTTAACTCGCCATTCTTCTTTTTTACGAAAAAGAAGCCAGCAGCAGGAGAGGTAGACTTGCATATAATCCCTCTTTTAAGGGCGTCATCAATGTACTCCCCCATGGCCCTATTCTCTTCACACGACAATGGGTACGTGCGACCCCTGGGAGGCACGGCGTCCGAAAGCAAATCAATAGCGCAATAGTAAGTTCTGTGCTGGGGTAGTGCTCTAGCCTCTCCCTTACTGAACACGTCACTGAATTTGCGGTATTCAGCTGGCACGGAGGGAGAGGTACATAAAATCTAAACTGGGTGCGATACACAATGTTTCATGCAATATTCAGACCAAGACGTGATCTTACACTTCTGCCAATCAAACTGGGGATTGTGCAGATGTAGCCATGGGAACCCCAGAATGACCGCATGATGAGGAGAATGGATTATCTGAAATTGTTGTTCCTCCCTGTGGAGGGCCCCAATAGTCAAAGAAATAGGAATAGTTTCCATAGTTATCTGAGCTGGCTCTAATGGTCTGCCATCAATGGCTTCAATGGCTAAGGGAGAATCCCTCTTAGCCAACGGAATCTTATGTAACGCAGCAAATGAATTATCCATGAAGTAACCGACTGCGTCGGAATCCACCAGGGCCAGAACCTCAACTGGCTGTTCTGCCCATGAGAATACCACCTGGATAGTGGGTTTCTGTATACTTGGATCTAGGGACTGCTGAACACCACCTAGGGCCTGTCCCCCAAGGTACCGTAGGTGTGTTTAGTTTCCCGGACGTACAGGACAGGTACGTAATAGATGCCCAGCTTTGCCACAGTATAAACATAAGCCCTGCCTCCTGCGGTGTGCCCATTCCTCCTTAGTAAGTTTGGTGAAACCGAGTTGCATAGGTTCGCTGGACTCATGTAAACAGTCAGGAGTAGTGATGAGCGAGCATGCTCGGCCGAAGCTCGGTTCGGCTCGAGCATCGCTCTGCTCGGCATATGGCGGTACTCATACGAGTACCGCATGTGCTCGCCCGCCATGTTCGGGTCTCCTCCCCGCACGTTTCGCGGCTGCTGCGCAGCCAATAAACGTGCGGGGAGGCTCTGACATCAGTGTAATGCCAGCAGCCATGTTGGCTGCTGGCATTACACTGATTGGCTGGCCAGAACCCGTGATCGGGTGCTGTATAGCACCTGCCCAGCGAGTTCGGCTCAGTCTTAGCCAGGGAGAGATGAGGATAGGAAGGGAAAGTCAGTGTAGGGAGAAGAAAAGTGTGTTTGAACAACATAAAGACCCAAAAGTCCTTTTTAGGACTATTGTGTGTGGGGGCAGCAGTTATATTTTGTTTGGGGGGGCAGATATTTTAAAAAAAAACGTCACATATTCCGTTCACTGTGCCTAGCCGCAGATTAGCAGCACATTCTGTTTAGTGTGCAAAGTTGCAGATTAGCAGCACATTCTGGTTAGTGTGCAAAGTTGCAGATTAGCAGCACATTCTTTTTAGTGTGCAAAGTTGCAGATTAGCAGCACATTCTGTTTAGTGTGCAAAGTGTAAAAAATAAAAGTCACATATTCCGTTCACTGTGCCTAGCCGCAGATAAACAGCACATTCTGTTTAGTGTGCAAAGTTGCAGATTAGCAGCACATTCTGTTTAGTGTGCAAAGTGTAAAAAATAAAAGTCACATATTCCGTTCACTGTGCCTAGCCGCAGATTAGCAGCACATTCTGTTTAGTGTGCAAAGTTGCAGATTAGCAGCACATTCTGTTTAGTGTGCAAAGTGTAAAAAATAAAAGTCACATATTCCGTTCACTGTGCCTAGCCGCAGATTAGCAGCACATTCTGTTTAGTGTGCAAAATTGCAGATTAGCAGCACATTCTGTTTAGTGTGGAAAGTGTAAAAAATAAACGTCACATATTCCTTTCACTGTGCCTAGCCGCAGATTAGCAGCACATTCTGTTTAGTGTGCAAAGTTGCAGATTAGCAGCACATTCTGTTTAGTGTGCAAAGTGTAAAAAATAAAAGTCACATATTCCGTTCACTGTGCCTAGCCGCAGATTAGCAGCACATTCTGTTTAGTGTGCAAAGTGTAAAAAATAAAAGTCACATATTCCGTTCACTGTGCCTAGCCGCAGATAAGCAGCACATTCTGTTTAGTGTGCAAAGTTGCAGATTAGCAGCACATTCTGTTTAGTGTGCAAAGTGTAAAAAATAAAAGTCACATATTCCGTTCACTGTGCCTAGCCGCAGATAAGCAGCACATTCTGTTTAGTGTGCAAAGTTGCAGATTAGCAGCACATTCTGTTTAGTGTGCAAAGTGTAAAAAATAAAAGTCACATATTCCGTTCACTGTGCCTAGCCGCAGATAAGCAGCACATTCTGTTTAGTGTGCAAAGTTGCAGATTAGCAGCACATTCTGTTTAGTGTGCAAAGTGTAAAAAGTAAAAGTCACATATTCCGTTCACTGTGCCTAGCCGCAGATTAGCAGCACATTCTGTTTAGTGTGGAAAGTGTAAAAAATAAACGTCACATATTCCTTTCACTGTGCCTAGCCGCAGATTAGCAGCACATTCTGTTTAGTGTGCAAAGTTGCAGATTAGCAGCACATTCTGTTTAGTGTGCAAAGTGTAAAAAATAAAAGTCACATATTCCGTTCACTGTGCCTAGCCGCAGATTAGCAGCACATTCTGTTTAGTGTGCAAAGTTGCAGATTAGCAGCACATTCTGTTTAGTGTGCAAAGTGTAAAAAATAAAAGTCACATATTCCGTTCACTGTGCCTAGCCGCAGATTAGCAGCACATTCTGTTTAGTGTGCAAAGTTGCAGATTAGCAGCACATTCTGTTTAGTGTGGAAAGTGTAAAAAATAAACGTCACATATTCCTTTCACTGTGCCTAGCCGCAGATTAGCAGCACATTCTGTTTAGTGTGCAAAGTTGCAGATTAGCAGCACATTCTGTTTAGTGTGCAAAGTGTAAAAAATAAAAGTCACATGTTCCGTTCACTGTGCCTAGCCGCAGATTAGCAGCACATTCTGTTTAGTGTGCAAAGTTGCAGATTAGCAGCACATTCTGTTTAGTGTGCAAAGTGTAAAAAATAAAAGTCACATATTCCGTTCACTGTGCCTAGCCGCAGATTAGCAGCACATTCTGTTTAGTGTGCAAAGTTGCAGATTAGCAGCACATTCTGTTTAGTGTGCAAAGTGTAAAAAATAAAAGTCACATATTCCGTTCACTGTGCCTAGCCGCAGATAAGCAGCACATTCTGTTTAGTGTGCAAAGTTGCAGATTAGCAGCACATTCTGTTTAGTGTGCAAAGTGTAAAAAATAAAAGTCACATATTCCGTTCACTGTGCCTAGCCGCAGATAAGCAGCACATTCTGTTTAGTGTGCAAAGTTGCAGATTAGCAGCACATTCTGTTTAGTGTGCAAAGTGTAAAAAATAAAAGTCACATATTCCGTTCACTGTGCCTAGCCGCAGATTAGCAGCACATTCTGTTTAGTGTGCAAAGTTGCAGATTAGCAGCACATTCTGTTTAGTGTGCAAAGTGTAAAAAATAAAAGTCACATATTCCGTTCACTGTGCCTAGCCGCAGATAAGCAGCACATTCTGTTTAGTGTGCAAAGTTGCAGATTAGCAGCACATTCTGTTTAGTGTGCAAAGTGTAAAAAATAAAAGTCACATATTCCGTTCACTGTGCCTAGCCGCAGATAAGCAGCACATTCTGTTTAGTGTGCAAAGTTGCAGATTAGCAGCACATTCTGTTTAGTGTGCAAAGTGTAAAAAATAAAAGTCACATATTCCGTTCACTGTGCCTAGCCGCAGATTAGCAGCACATTCTGTTTAGTGTGCAAAGTTGCAGATTAGCAGCACATTCTGGTTAGTGTGCAAAGTGTAAAAAATAAAAGTCACATATTCCGTTCACTGTGCCTAGCCGCAGATAAGCAGCTCATTCTGTTTAATGTGCAAAGTTGCAGATTAGCAGCACATTCTGTTTAGTGTGCAAAGTGTAAAAAATAAAAGTCACATATTCCGTTCACTGTGCCTAGCCGCACATAAGCAGCACATTCTGTTTAGTGTGCAAAGTTGCAGATCAGCAGCACATTCTGTTTAGTGTGCAAAGTGTAAAAAATAAAAGTCACATATTCCGTTCACTGTGCCTAGCCGCAGATTAGCAGCACATTCTGTTTAGTGTGCAAAGTTGCAGATTAGCAGCACATTCTGTTTAGTGTGCAAAGTGTAAAAAATAAAAGTCACATATTCCGTTCACTGTGCCTAGCCGCAGATTAGCAGCACATTCTGTTTAGTGTGCAAAGTTGCAGATTAGCAGCACATATTCCGTGTAATATGAAGAAGGTGGGTAAAAAGGGACGGGGAAGTGGACGTGATCCTGATAGTTCAGGGCGCGGGTCAGGACGCGTAGAAACTGTGCCTGGTGCCAGAGCACAAGAAAGAAAGACATCCACCATACCTAGCTTCATGTCTCAGTTTACAGGGCGTCGCAGGACATCACTCTCGAGGTCAGACCACTGCGAACAGGTGGTCGGTTGGATTTCAGCTGATACTGCTTCCAGTCGGTTAAGCACCACCCTGTCTTCCACCAAGTCCACTCTCAGTAGCCAAGAGTCTGGTCAACATAATCCTCAACCTGATCATCCTTCCTCCCACCATAGAGGGTCTGGCCAAAGAAGTGATCCCACACTGGGATATAGTGAGGAGCTCGTCTCATCACCAATCCTTCATTTGAACCTCTCTCCAAGCACGCTTGCAGAGGAACATGACATCTTGTGCCCTGATTCACAACCTCTAGAGGGTACCCAATCACAAGAAGATGACAGAGGGGAACGGCATTTAAGGTCAAAGGAAGTGGATGATGATGATGCGACACAGTTGCCATCAAATCAACCACTATTACTGTCTCAAGACCTTGATGAGGAGGATGATACACAGTTGTCAATGACTGAGTATGTGGTGGGATCAAGAAATGAGGAGGATGATCAGAGTGAGGAAGTGGAGGAGGACTTGGTGGACGATGAGGTGACTGACCCCACCTGGGAAGGTGGAGAGCCGAGCGATGACAGCAGTCCTGAGGGTGAGCCATCTGCAGCACCGCAACAGGCTGGAAGAGGCAGTGGTGTGGCTAAAGAAAGAAGGCGGACCGCACCAAACCGGCCCGCAAATGTTCCACGGAGCACCCCCTTGCGTAAATCTCCCTTGCCAAGGGCTAGGTGTTCCGCGGTATGGCGTTTTTTTAAGGAAAGTGCGGATGACAAAAAAATTGTAGTTTGCAACCTGTGCCACACCAGAATGAGCCGAGGCATGAACACTAGAAACCTCACCACCACCAGCATGATCCGACACATGGCATCCAAGCACCGTAATAAGTGGGAGGAACGCCCGGATCGCCAATCTGTGTCTGCAGGCCACACCACTGCCTCCTCTTCCCCTGTTTTCGGTGCCGGCCAATCGCCTGTCGAAGGCGCAGGCCCGCATACCTCCCGCCCTGCACCTGTACCATCTGAAGCACCATCAGCGACCACATCCACTTCCCTGTCCCAGCGCAGCATCCAAATGTCGTTACCCCAGGCATTTGAGCGCAAGCGAAAATACCCAGCCACCCACCCACAGGCCATAGCACTAACCTCACACCTTTCCAAATTACTGGCCATCGAAATGCTGCCATTTAGGCTTGTGGAGACTGAGTCCTTCCGCAGCCTGATGGCAGCAGCTGTCCCTCGGTACGCAGTCCCCAGCCGCCACTACTTTTCCCGGTGTGCCGTCCCCGCCTTACACCACCATGTGTCCCGTAACATCACCCGTGCCCTGACCAACGCAGTTACTGGGAAGGTCCACTTAACGACTGACACATGGACAAGTGCTTGTGGCCAGGGACGCTACATTTCCCTGACGGCACACTGGGTGAATGTCGTGGAGGCTGGGAGCGACTCGGACCCTGGGATGGCACAGGTGCTACCCACGCCGAGGATTGCGGGCCCTACCTCCATCAGGGTTTCCGCCAGCACCTACGTTATTGGCTCCTCCTCCTCCGTTTCCACCTCCGAATTCTCTGCGCGCAGCGCCACTCACCCATCAGCCGGTAGCTGGAAGCAGTGTAGCACTGCAGTGGGGAAGCGTCAACAGGCCGTGCTGAAGCTGATCTGCCTTGGGGACAAACAGCACACGGCCTCAGAGCTGTTGCAGGGGATTAGTCACCAGACCGAGCAGTGGCTCTCGCCACTCAACCTGCAACCAGGCATGGTTGTGTGTGATAATGGGCGTAACTTGGTGGCGGCTTTGGAGCTCGGCAAGCTCACACACGTACCATGCCTAGCGCATGTATTTAATTTAGTGGTTCAGCGATTTCTAAAAACCTACCCCAATTTGCATGATCTCTTGACGAAGGTGCGCCGCGTGTGTGCACATTTCCGTAAGTCTTCTACAGCTTCAGCCGGCCTGTTGAAGCTGCAGCAGCGCTTACAATTGCCAGCTCACCGGCTGCTGTGTGACGTGAGCACACGCTGGAACTCCACCTTCCACATGTTGGCCCGGCTTTGTGAGCAGCAGAGGGCAGTAGTGGAGTACCAGCTGTTACACGGTCGTCGCCTCTCCGTTCAACTTCCTGTAATCAGAAGTGAGGAGTGGGAATGGATGTCAGACCTCTGCGAGGTTTTACGCAATTTTGAGGAATCGACACAGATGGTGAGCGGCGATAACGCTATTATCAGTGTAACCATCCCACTTCTGTGTCTACTGAAACGGTCGCTGCTCACAATTAAAACCGACGCTTTGCATGTGGAAGAGGTGGAAATGCGGGAGGAAGAGCTTACACAAGGTGATAGCCAGAGCACCCTCACTTCGTCTTCTCAGCGACAATTGGAGGAGGCGGAGGAGGAGGAGGAGGAGGAGGAAGACACGGTTGCCTCCGCTACAGAGGGTAGCCATGGAACTTTAGTTCCATCTCTTCAGCGTGGGTGGGCAGAAGAGGAGGAAGAGGATGAGGAGATTGAGAGTCATCCTCCTGGTGAGGACAGCGAAATCTTGCCTGTTGGTACTCTGGCACACATGGCTGACTTTATGTTAGGCTGCCTTTCCCGTGACCCACGCGTTACACGCATTTTAGACAACACGGATTACTGGGTGTTCACCCTTCTGGACCCCCGCTACAAAGAGAATTTCTCATCTCTCATTCCTCCGGTGGAGAGGACAAGCAAAATGGTGCAATACCAGAAGGTTCTTGTCGAAAAATTGCTCCAAAATTTTCCATCTGACAACGCTGGCGGCAGAGTACGTGCTACCTTGGCCAACCGAGAAGGGGAGAAAAGGGGAGCACACAGCAGTTCCGACAAAGGCAGGGCAACACTCTCCAAGGCGTGGGACACCTTCATGACACCCCACCAGCACCCTCACCCTGATGCGCAGCCTAGTGTCACAAGGAGGGAAAAGTTTTGGAAGATGGTGAAGGAGTACATAGCAGACCGTGTCAGCGTCCTCAATGATCCCTCTGTGCCTTACAACTACTGGGTGTCCAAGCTGGACACGTGGTATGAACTGGCACTCTACGCCTTGGAGGTGCTGGCCTGCCCTGCCGCCAGCGTTCTGTCTGAGCGGGTATTTAGTGCTGCTGGTGGCATCATAACAGATAAGCGTATCCGCCTTTCCACCGAAAATGCTGATAGGTTGACACTTATAAAAATGAACAAGGCCTGGATTTCCCCTGACTTCTCCACTCCACTGGAGGAAAGCCCCGGGTGAACATAAAGTGACTTTATATATGTTATTTACAATGATGGGAATACTCTGTATTCCCATTCACCCCTTCCACCCAAAAAACGGGTATATGGTTGACTCTCTTCCATATACCCTGTGATATAATTTTTATATAGGGCCAGCTCACCAGCGGGCCCTGTGATATAATTTTTATATAGGGCCAGCTCACCAGCGGGCCCTGTTTGACAACTTTTTGTATAGGTCAGCTCACCAGCGGGCCTTCTTATATAATGTTTTATTGGGTCAGCTCTCTAGCGGGCCCTCTCATATAATGTTTTATAGCGTCAGCTCACTAGCGGGCCTTCGCATATAATGTTTAGGATGGTCAGCTCCGCAGCAGACCCTCACCCATAATGTTTTAGATGGTCGGCTCAGCGCACGTTTCCCTCTTAATCATGGCCCCAGTTCAGAAAAATCGAGGAAATTTTTTGCAGAATTTGCCTCTGCGCACGTTTCCCTCTTAATCATGGCCCCAGTTCCGAAAAATCGATGAAATTTTTTGCAGAATTTGCAGATGATATACAAGTAAATATACAGCAAATACTGTTTGGTAACAATTTTTCGCCTAAAGTCGTTTTTATCTTCCTTTTTGTGTG
The DNA here is from genome assembly GCA_037306005.1 of Rhinophrynus dorsalis. Taxonomy (NCBI): domain Eukaryota; kingdom Metazoa; phylum Chordata; class Amphibia; order Anura; family Rhinophrynidae; genus Rhinophrynus; species Rhinophrynus dorsalis. Next base: position 175,883,971 of record CM074720.1, on the reverse strand, counting down.
TTTTACGGTCAGTCTGTAAAAATGGTGTACTACGGGCGAAACATCATTCCCAGCAGCGACGTTGGAGTCCAAGATGCATCCAGACATCCTCCCTATGCTGTCCCTGAACCATTTCTGTGGTGTTTCCATCATTTTCTGCCCTTTTCCTATGGACCAGGCACCCTCCCCTCATCAGAGCAGGGGGTGCCTGGTGTAATGCTCGAGTCCTCCCATTGACTTCAATGGGGCTCGGGTGCTCGGCCGAGCACTCGAGCCTCCGGGGGTGCTCGGCCAGAGCACCCGAACACCCGAGCATTGGGGTGCTCGATCATCACTAGTCAGGAGGCATGGGAGGCGAGGGAGGCATGGGTGGGTTAAAAAAACTGCTTTGCCCGTAGTTTCTAGGCCGTATCCTCTGGTCTTTAGCCATACGTCTCTCACGTATACGTGAGTATACGTGAGTCAATTAGGATGACATAATCAATGTATTCATCCAAATCATTGGGTACTTCTCTCGCAGCTATTTCATCTTTAATGTGGTCGGCAAGACCTTGAGCAAAGGCTGCCACCAACTCCTCGTTATTCCATCCTACCTCTGCTGCCAATGGACGAAATTCTATGGCATAATCGCCCACGGTATGATTACCCTGTTGTACCTAAATCAATTTTTTGGCCGCAGAGGCGGCTCTACCAGGAACTTCAAATACTCTCCGAAACATTCGTACAAACTCCCTGAAGTCCCGAGCACAATGTTTCGCATTTTCCCGTCAATAATGATATCATGAACCCAACCTTGCTACGGTCATTAGGGAAGGCATGAGGACTGAGTTCCAGAAATATCTCTAATTGATTAATTAACCCTCTGCACAGGGTGGGTTCACCGTCATATCTGAGTGGTAGTGACTCAGCCGCCGTTAGCCCTTTAGCTGGGGCCACAGTATTCAGGGAATGATTCTCCTGTGTCAAGACTGGGGGGACCACCGGATTCTGAATAGGTTTATCGAGGTGTACCATACGCTCAAGTAATATTTGAATGGCCATTGCCAACCGGTCCAGACGTTGCTCGTGTACATCCATCCTCCAATGGATGTTTTGTGAATTTCCCTCACCTTTACTATCTGAGGTCATGGCCCTTTCGTACTGTAATGGTTTGTTCAACACTCAGACACAGTGGTTTAGGATAAAACACAGTTTTATTGAAAACACAAATAATCAAGGACCCTTCACAGGCCTTGTAGTACCTCAGCAGAACCATACAGGTATAATACAGGACTTTGATACATATGCCTACACAGGCCCAGTATAATAGGAAGCAAGAGAGTTCTTATACTGACACAGGTCAGGCAGGAAAGGGTGAATACCCAGAGTAGCAGTACAGCATGAGTTAAAGTCCCAATAGGTGTAATCAGTCTCTGTTCTAGAGAAGTCTGTGGTGAGTTATCTATTAACGCCCAGTATGATGGAATAGCAAAGAGTAGGAGACTGCAGTGCTAAAATGGAGACAGAGCACTTGTAATCTGTCAGAGCAGAACTGAGACTAAACCCACTGCCGTAGCAGTAACGGAGGCAACAATGATACTCTGCAAGAGCTGAACGAGAGTACAGCCAATGGCACACTGCCATAGCAGTAACGGAGGCAACAATGATATTCTGCAAGAGCTGAACGGGAATACAGCCAATGGCACACTGCCGTAGCAGTAACGGTGGCAACAATGATACTCTGCAAGAGCTGAACGGGAATACAGCCAATGGCACACTGCCATAGCAGTAACGGAGGCAACAATGAGACTCTGCAGGAGCTAACGGATGGTTTGGCCTATGGCACACTGCCGCAGCAGTAATGGAGGCAACACGGAGTACTGCGAGACTTAACAGAAGGCTCAACCAATGGCACACTGCCGTAGCAGTAACGGAGGCAACAGTGAAGCTCTGCAAGAGTTAACGGAAGGCCCAGCCAATGGCGCACTGCCGTAGCAGTAATGGAGGCAACAATGAAGCTCTGCAAGAGTTAACGGAAGGCCCAGCCAATGGCACACTGCCGTAGCAGTAACGGAGGCAACAATGAAGCTCTGCAAGAGTTAACGGATGGTTTGGCCTATGGCACACTGCCATAGCAGTAACGGAGGCAACAATGAGACTCTGCAGGAGCTAACGGATGGTTTGGCCTATGGCACACTGCCGTAGCAGTAATGGAGGCAACACGGAGTACTGCGAGAGTTAACAGAAGGCTCGACCAATGGCACACTGCCGTAGCAGTAACGGAGGCAACAGTGAAGCTCTGCAAGAGTTAACGGAAGGCCCAGCCAATGGCGCACTGCCGTAGCAGTAATGGAGGCAACAATGAAGCTCTGCAAGAGTTAACGGAAGGCCCAGCAAATGGCACACTGCCGTAGCAGTAATGGAGGCAACACAGATACTCTGCCAGGCAGGCCCAGGCACAGCGGAAGTCAGAATGTCGCCCAAGCGACACAGTGATGCAGGAACAGGAAAGGCGGGTCGAATCACAGAGCTGGAACGTCAGACAAGCTGGGTCAGGTCACGGAGCAGGAACGTCAGACAAGCTGGATCAGGTCACAGAGCAGGAACGTCAGCCAGGCCGGGTCGAATCACGGAGCAGGAAACAAGAAGCAGAGTAGTTAAACGGGCCAAGTCGTTACACAGGAATACAGCAGCACAAATAGGCACTGGTACAGGAACACCACAAAAGGGCACCGGACAGGTGCCAGAGCCCAGTAGATAAAGGCCATACTGGGCGGGCCAAACATAGCTCAACCAATAGAGCGCATCACAGCAGAGACTGACAGAGAGCAGCACAGAGAGAACGGGCACCATAATAGTACCCCCCTCTCAAAGACCCCCTCTCCTGGAAGAAGGACCTGGTTTCTGGGGATATTTAGAGTGAAAATTGTGCAATAATCTAGGAGCATGAAGGTCCTTCTGATCAACCCATGAACGTTCTTCAGGGCCATAGCTCTTCCAGTGGACCAAATATTGCAATTTTCCTCTAAATTTTCATGAATCAATTCGCTTTGAACTTCGTACTCCTCTTGGCCCTGAACATCCACAGGACCAGGCACCACCAAAGTGGTAGTGTAGCGGTTGCATACCAGAGGTTTTAACAGAGATACATGGAACACATTATGTATGCGCATAGATGCCGGGAGTTCTAAGGCATATGAGACAGGATTAACTTTACGGATCACCCTGAAAGGGCCAATGAACCGGGGAGCCAACTTATTGGATGGAACTTGCAAATTAAGGTTTCTAGAGGAGAGCCATACCCTGTCCCCAACCTGAAAGGAGACCGCTGGCAGCCGTCTACGATTGGCATGTTGCTGATGATGCTAAAATTACTGACTGAGGGCCCGCTGAACCTGTACCCAGGTGGAGCAGAGTTGCACGATATGCTCATCCAGAGCTGAAATCTGTTGTGACTGGAATGAGTCCGGGAGCAAACAAGGCTGGAACCCGTAATTGATAAGAAACAGAGAGCTCCCGGATGATTAATTAACTGCACAGTTCCTGGTGAACTCTGCCCAAGGCAACAGGTCTGCCCAATTGTCATGATGATTGGTAACAAAGCTGCGCAGGAACTGCTCCAGTCCCTGATTGGCACACTCAGCTGCCCCATTGGTCTGGGGGTGGTAGGCAGAGGAAAAGGACAGTTGAATGCCCATCTGGCCACAGAATGCCCTCCAGAATCTGGACACGAATTGGCTCCCCCGGTCGGACACCACAACTCTAGGAACCCCATGCAACCGGAACACTTCTCTAGCAAAGACCACTGCTAGCTCCTGGGTTGAAGGGAGGCCAGAAAGGGGTACGAAATGAGCCATTTTAGAAAATCTGTCAACCACCATCAGAATAAACGAGTAACCCCTAGACACTGGCAGTTCTCCCAGGAAATCAATGGATATGTGGGACCAAGGGCGTTCGCCATTAGGTACAGGTTGGAGTAAGCCCACTGGGAGGTGTCTGGGGGTTTTGGCACGAGCACAGGTGGTACAGGCTGCAGTAAATGCAGAGCAATTGGCTCTAAGGGAGGGTCACCAAAATACTTGTGAGAGAGACCATATCAATTGGTCCCTCCCAATATGCCCAGCAGCCTTAGACAAGTGGTATGTGTCAAGCAAACGGGTGCGAAATGGCTCATCAACAAAACACTTGCCACTGGGGTTTCTGGGGGTGCCGTAGCCTGGGTAGCCAAAATCTCTTCCCCTAGTGGCTATAATGTAGCCAGAATACGATCAGGCTGAATGATAGGTACGGGAGGCACATCCTTCTCCATCTCTGGCCCAAATTGTCTAGACAGGGTATCAGCCCTAATGTTTTTTGAGCCCGGCAGGTAGGATACTACAAAGTTAAAGCGGGATAAAAACAGTGCCCATCTGGCCTGATGAGAGCACAATCTTTTTGCTTCAGAGAGATAAGTCAGATTCTTGTGGTCAGTTAAAATTAATACGGGAGTTCTGGTACCCTCCAGTAGGTGACGCCATTCTTTTAAGGCGAGAATGATAGCCAGGAGTTCTCTGTCACCAATTCCATAATGACTTTGGGCGCTAGAAAGTTTCTTTGAGAAGAACCCACATGTTCTCAAGGTGCCCACCGCAACTGGGCACTGAGACAGTACTGCCCCTACCCCTATTTCAGAGGCATCAACCTCCAATGTGAATGGCAAGGCAGGGTTGGGGTGGGACAGTACAGGAGCAGATGCGAATGCAGACTTTAATGTTTCAAAAGCGCACTCAGCTGCATCAGACCATTGGGATGGATTAGCACCCTTGTGCGTAAGGTCAGACAGAGGTTTAACAATCATGGAGAAGTTTTGGATAAACTTCCTGTAATAACTGGCAAAGCCAAGAAAGCGCTGAATAGCTTTTAACCCCTTAGGTCGTGGCCATTGTAACACAGCTGCGAGTTTCTCCTGGTCCATGGCAATACCATCATTAGAGATCACGAAACCCAAGAAAGGCAGTTTGGACTTGTGAAACTTGCACTTTTCCAATTTACAGAATAGTTTATTCTTGCGTAAACGAAGCAGGACCTCGGACACCTCCTTGATGTGTTGGGATAGATTAGCCGAGTGTATGAGTATGTCATCAAGGTAGACTACTACACAGGACTGAAGCAAGTCACGGAGAATATCATTAATAAACTCTTGAAATACAGCGGGTGCATTACAGAGACCAAATGGCATAACTAGGTATTCATAATGCCCCGATCTGGTATTAAATGCCATTTTCCACTCATCCCCAGCTTTTATTCTGATCAGGTTATAGGCGGCCCATAGATCTAGTTTCGTAAAGATGGAAGACCCTTTTAACCTGTCAAATAGTTCCGTAATAAGTGGTATGGGGTAGGCATTCTTAGACATGAGTTTATTTAGTCCGCGGTTGAAAGGATATATCCATTTGTTGGTTCAGGCTGGTAGGCCCTGGGTAATGTAACATGAAGGGGTTAATGCTTTAGCTTGGCTAATAAACTTAAAATACAGAAAAATAACATAAATTCATGATAAAATGATTGCTACATTTGCTATTTCAATATAATCGCCAGTAAATGTTGTTTTAACAGGATGTTACTGTCTCAGACATGGATGTACACATCAGGGACACTTAGACAGGTGGTTAGACAAAGGTTGGGTTCCTCATTTCTGTGGTAAATTGTTCCTTTTGTGGACCACATGCTTGGGACAGGTGGCCAAGTAGCTAGAAGGTCAAGGCTTACTGGAAATTGGTCATTTGGACTTGACCCATGCTCCAGTCATAGAGTGCCCCCTAGGGGATTTATGATTCTATTACTAATAATGTTATGCATAGGTTGTAACGATATGTAATGATATGCACATGTTGTAATTGCAAGTTGTGACCCATGTCCTGGAGGTGTGATATTCCGGGAGATGTGACCCACCCATATATCTATCCCAATAAAAGCTTGTGCACGACTGCAATAAAGTTGGAATGAGATTTTAGCACCTACACTTGTTGTGCGTCTATTATTTCAGTCCCCAGGCGCCTCAGACTGGGAGATCTGCTGGAACTGGTGTACTGTCTAGGGGTCCCCCGGGGGTAATAGGTGAAGCATTTTGGTGTGACCAGGAGAGGAGACGGAGATTATTTCTTTCACTTGGCACAGCCGCGCAGGCGGGGAGGACGTTCTCCGGATTTGAGGTGAGTGGATATTCATTGTATATTCACATGTGCATGTTTATTCTGCTTGCCTCTTTCCGGAGACTACGGCCTATTGTACTGCATTATAGGGCGTTTCCCCTCTGGTCACAGGTAATAGGGTACTTAGATTATTTATCGTGGACCAGTCTGGGTGATCCGGGGCTAGAGTTATGTAGGTCCGGATAGGTCCGTAGGTGGGTGGTCTAGTGACAGTTAGGGGATCAGTTCGGATGGTCCGGGGATAAGGGGCAGGGAGGTGTCCTGCCATAGTGATAGGGAAGGGTTCAAAAGGACCCGTAATTGTGGAATGAAGAAACAGTTGTGGCCTTTGAAGACCCTTGTTTAGTGTTTAGATGTGGGTAGTAGGTTAGTTTTGAGTACCCACTCAAGTGCACCCTTCCTGCAGATTGAACGGTAGGGTGGGTAATTAATGCTAATCTGTACTAATGCTGCTTTGTCTTGATGCTACTCATTGATATGTGTGTTCGTTTATTGCTCTGTCTGTTTAACTTGCGGTCTGGCAATTACTAACAGGGCTTGCAATACGTGTTATTTGCTTTTTGGACTTTGGTAAGTGGTCTTATTGCTTACTTTGTGTGATTGCCATTATATCATTGTTGAATTTGTAAAAACTGTTTGTATTGTTATTATTTGCCTATATCTGTGTCTGTATTGGTTCCCGGTTATATAGTTTTAAGGGTAATTGATGCTTATTACTGCTGATAATTTTACATGCAATGTCCTGGTCATCATTGGTTGTTTTGATTAAATTCATGTTATGTCCATTTGTAACTTCGGCATTTCTGTCAATAACCTGGGGTGAGATATTGGTTTCTTTGATCTTGATTACCCTTGCATTAGTGCTGAACGGGTTGCAGTTCTTTTGCCCCTTATCTGGTGCTGCTGTCTGGGGAGAGGTTAAGGACAGATTGACTGGAATGAGCGGGGACAAGGAGGATACCATGAAAGTTATGGAATGTGAACAGCAGGTGGTAGAAAGGGTTACAGATTTTCAGAAACATGTTGGAGATAGATGGGCAAACGAGTGTGGACTTGATCAACAGGATCATAATAATGATGATGGAATGGCAGTTGTCAGTATTTATTCCCAACCGGATTATTCGGGAGGTAGAGGACAAGATTGAGGGAGATGGACGAACTCACAGGGAAGAGGGTGGAGATATGCAGGTGGAAGGAGGACTCAGGTGGAAGGATGGCTAGTAGTGATGAGCGAGCACCCCAATGCTCGGGTGTTCGGGTGCTCTGACCGAGCACCCCCTGAGGCTCGAGTGCTCGGCCGAGCACCCGAGCCCCATTGAAGTCAATGGGAGGACTCGAGCATTACACCAGGCACCCCCTGCTCTGATGAGGGGAGGGTGCCTGGTCCATAGGAAAAGGGCAGAAAAAGATGGAAACACCACAGAAATGGTTCAGGGACAGCATAGGGAGGATGTCTGGATGCACCTTGGACTCCAACATCGCTGCTGGGAACGATCTTTCGCCCGTAGTACGCCATTTTTACAGACTGACCATAAAACACACAAAAAGGAAAATAAAAACGACTTTAGGCGAAAAATTGTTACCAAACAATATTTGCTGTATATTTACTTGTATATCATCTGCAAATTATCCCAAAAATTTCCTTGGTTTTCGGAAGTGAGGCCATGATTAAGAGGGAAACGTGCGCAGAGGCAAATTCTCCCAAAAATTTCCTTGATTTTCAGAACTGAGGCCATGATTAAGAGGGAAACGTGCGCAGAGGCAAATTCTCCCAAAAATTTCCTTGATTTTCAGAACTGAGGCCATGATTAAGAGGGAAACGTGCGCTGAGCTGACCATCTAAAACATTATGGGTGAGGGTCTGCTGCAGAGCTGACCATCCTAAACATTATATGCGAAGGCCCGCTAGTGAGCTGACGCTATAAAACATTATATGAGAGGGCCCGCTAGAGAGCTGACCCAATAAAACATTATATGAGAAGGCCCGCTGGTGAGCTGACCTATATAAAAATTGGCAAACAGGGCCCGCTGGTGAGCTGACCCTATATAAAAATTATATCACAGGGCCCGCTGGTGAGCTGGCCCTATATAAAAATTATAGCACAGGGCATATGGAAGAGGAGGAGGAGGATGAGAAGATTAAGAGTCAACCATATACCCGTTTTTTGGGTGGAAGGGGTGAATGGGAATACAGAGTATTCCCATCATTGTAAATAACATATATAAAGTGAGTTTATGTTCCCCCGGGGCTTTCCTCCAGTGGAGTGGAGAAGTCAGGGGAAATCCAGGCCTTGTTCATTTTTATAAGTGTCAACCTATCAGCATTGTCGGTGGAAAGGCGGATACGCTTATCTGTTATGATGCCACCAGCAGCACTAAATACCCGCTCAGACAGAACGCTGGCGGCAGGGCAGGCCAGCACCTCCAAGGCGTAGAGTGCCAGTTCATACCACGTGTCCAGCTTGGACACCCAGTAGTTGTAAGGCACAGAGGGATCATTGAGGACGCTGACACGGTCTGCTACGTACTCCTTCACCATCTTCCAAAACTTTTCCCTCCTTGTGACACTAGGCTGCGCATCAGGGTGAGGGTGCTGGCGGGGTGTCATGAAGGTGTCCCACGCCTTGGAGAGTGTTGCCCTGCCTTTCTCGGAACTGCTGTGTGCTCCCCTTTTCTCCCCTTCTCGGTTGGCCAAGGTAGCACGTACTCTGCCGCCAGCGTTGTCAGATGGAAAATTTTGGAGCAATTTTTCGACAAGAACCTTCTGGTATTGCAACATTTTGCTTGTCCTCTCCACCGGAGGAATGAGAGATGAGAAATTCTCTTTGTAGCGGGGGTCCAGAAGGGTGAACACCCAGTAATCCGTGTTGTCTAAAATGCGTACAACGCGTGGGTCACGGGAAAGGCAGCCTAACATAAAGTCAGCCATGTGTGCCAGAGTACCAACAGTCAAGATTTCGCTGTCCTCACCAGGAGGATGACTCTCAATATCCTCATCCTCTTCCTCCTCTTCTGCCCACCCACGCTGAAGAGATGGAACTAAAGTTCCATGGCTACCCTCTGTAGCGGAGGCAACCGTGTCTTCCTCCTCCTCCTCCTCCTCCTCCTCCTCCGCCTCCTCCAATTGTCGCTGAGAAGACGAAGTGAGGGTGCTCTGGCTATCACCTTGTGTAAGCTCTTCCTCCCCCATTTCCACCTCTTCCACATGCAAAGCGTCGGTTTTAATTGTGAGCAGCGAGCGTTTCAGTAGACACAGAAGTGGGATGGTTACACTGATAATAGCGTTATCGCCGCTCACCATCTGTGTCGATTCCTCAAAATTGCGTAAAACCTCGCAGAGGTCTGACATCCATTCCCACTCCTCACTTCTGATTACAGGAAGTTGAACGGAGAGGCGACGACCGTGTAACAGCTGGTACTCCACTACTGCCCTCTGCTGCTCACAAAGCCGGGCCAACATGTGGAAGGTGGAGTTCCAGCGCGTGCTCACGTCACACAGCAGCCGGTGAGCTGGCAATTGTAAGCGCTGCTGCAGCTTCAACAGGCCGGCTGAAGCTGTTGATGACTTACGGAAATGTGCACACACGCGGCGCACCTTGGTCAAGAGATCATGCACATTGGGGTAGGTTTTTAGAAATCGCTGCACCACTAAATTAAATACATGCGCTAGGCATGGTACGTGTGTGAGCTTGCCGAGCTCCAAAGCCGCCACCAAGTTACGCCCATTATCACACACAACCATGCCTGCTTGCAGGTTGAGTGGCGAGAGCCACTGCTCGGTCTGGTGACTAATCCCCTGCAACAGCTCTGAGGCCGTGTGCTGTTTGTCCCCAAGGCAGATCAGCTTCAGCACGGCCTGTTGACGCTTCCCCACTGCAGTGCTACACTGCTTCCAGCTACTGGCTGATGGGGGAGTGGCGCTGTGTGTAGAGAATTCGGAGGTGGAAACGGAGGAGGAGGAGCCAATAACGTAGGTGCTGGTGGAAACCCTGATGGAGGTAGGGCCCGCAATCCTCGGCGTGGGTAGCACCCGTGCCATCCCAGGGTCCGAGTCGCTCCCAGCCTCCACGACATTCACCCAGTGTGCCGTCAGGGAAATGTAGCATCCCTGGCCACAAGCACTTGTCCATGTGTCAGTCGTTAAGTGGACCTTCCCAGTAACTGCGTTGGTCAGGGCATGGGTGATGTTACGGGACACATGGTGGTGTAATGCGGGGATGGCACACCGGGAAAAGTAGTGGCGGCTGGGGACCGCGTACCGAGGGACAGCTGCTGCCATCAGGCTGCGGAAGGACTCAGTGTCCACAAGCCTAAATGGCAGCATTTCGATGGCCAGTAATTTTGAAAGGTGTGAGGTTAGTGCTATGGCCTGTGGGTGGGTGGCTGGGTACTTTCTCTTGCGCTCAAATGCCTGGGGTAACGACATTTGGACGCTGTGCTGGGACAGGGAAGTGGATGTGGTCGCTGATGGTGCTTCAGATGCTACAGGTGCAGGGCGGGAGGTATGCGGGCCTGCGCCTTCAACAGGCGATTGGCCGGCACCGAAAACAGGGGAAGAGGAGGCAGTGGTGTGGCCTGCAGACACAGATGGGCGATCCAGGCGTTCCTCCCACTTACTACGGTGCTTGGATGCCATGTGTCGGATCATGCTGGTGGTGGTGAGGTTTCTAGTGTTCATGCCTCGGCTCATTCTGGTGTGGCACAGGTTGCAAACTACAATTCTTTTGTCGTCCGCACTTTCCTTAAAAAAACGCCATACCGCGGAACACCTACCCCTTGGCAAGGTAGATTTACGCAAGGGGGTGCTCCGTGGAACATTTGCGGGCCGGTTTGGTGCGGTCCGCCTTCTTTCTGTAGCCACACCACTGCCTCTTCCAGCCTGTTGCGGTGCTGCAGATGGCTCACCCTCAGGACTGCTGTCATCGCTCGGCTCTACACCTTCCCAGGTGGGGTCAGTCACCTCATCGTCCACCAAGTCCTCCTCCACTTCCTCACTCTGATCATCCTCCTCAAGTCTTGATCCCACCACATACTCAGTCATTGACAACTGTATAACATTCTCCTCAACAAGGTCTTGAGACGGAAATAGTGGTTGATTTAATGGCAACTGTGTCTCATCATCATCATCATCATCATCCACTACTTCCTTTGACCTTAAATGCCGTTCACATCTGTCATCTTCTTGTGATTGGGTAGCCTCTAGAGGTTGTGAATCAGGGCACAAGATGTCATGTTCCTCTGCAAGCGTGCTTGGAGAGAGGGTCAAATGAAGGATTGGTGATGAGACGAGCTCCTCACTATATCCCAGTGTGGGATCACTTCTTTGACCAGACCGTGTATGGTGGGAGGAAGGATGATCAGAGTGAGGATTATGTTGACCAGACTCTTGGCTACTGAGAGTGGACTTGGTGGAAGACAGGGTGGTGCTTAACCGACTGGAAGCAGTATCAGCTGTCATCCAACCGACCACCTGTTCGCAGTGGTCGGACCTCGAGAGTGATGTCCTGCGACGCCCTGTAAAATTACACATGAAGCTAGGTATGGTGGATGTCTTTCTTTCTTGTGCTCTGGCACCAGGCACAGTTTCTCCGCGTCCTGACCCGCGCCCTGAACTTTCAGGATCACGTCCACTTCCCCGTCCCTTTTTACCCGCCTTCTTCATCTTACACAGAATATGTGACTTTAATATTTGAGTTTGAAAACTTAACAGTATTTCTTATTATTCTGCAACTGTACAGAGTACACAGAATAGGCTGCTAAACGGCGGTGAAACACACTGAATGGAATATGTGACTTTAATATTTGAGTTTGAAAACTTAACAGTATTTCTTATTATTCTGCAACTGTACAGAGTACACAGAATAGGCTGCTAAACGGCGGTGAAACACACTGAATGGAATATGTGACTTTAATATTTGAGTTTGAAAACTTAACAGTATTTCTTCCTATTCTGCAACTCTGCAGAGTACACAGAATAGGCTGCTAAACGGCGGTGAAACACACTGAATGGAATATGTGACTTTAATATTTGAGTTTGAAAACTTAACAGTATTTCTTCCTATTCTGCAACTCTGCAGAGTACACAGAATAGGCTGCTAAACGGCGGTGAAACACACTGAATGGAATATGTGACTTTAATATTTGAGTTTGAAAACTTAACAGTATTTCTTATTATTCTGCAACTGTACAGAGTACACAGAATATGCTGCTAAACGGCGGTGATACACACTGAATGGAATATGTGACTTTAATATTTGAGTTTGAAAACTTAACAGTATTTCTTATTATTCTGCAACTGTACAGAGTACACAGAATAGGCTGCTAAACGGCGGTGATACACACTGAATGGAATATGTGACTTTAATATTTGAGTTTGAAAACTTAACAGTATTTCTTATTATTCTGCAACTGTACAGAGTACACAGAATAGGCTGCTAAACGGCGGTGAAACACACTGAATGGAATATGTGACTTTAATATTTGAGTTTGAAAACTTAACAGTATTTCTTATTATTCTGCAACTGTACAGAGTACACAGAATAGGCTGCTAAACGGCGGTGAAACACACTGAATGGAATATGTGACTTTAATATTTGAGTTTGAAAACTTAACAGTATTTCTTATTATTCTGCAACTGTACAGAGTACACAGAATAGGCTGCTAAACGGCGGTGAAACACACTGAATGGAATATGTGACTTTAATATTTGAGTTTGAAAACTTAACAGTATTTCTTATTATTCTGCAACTCTGCACAGTACACAGAATAGGCTGCTAAACGGCGGTGAAACACACTGAATGGAATATGTGACTTTGATATTTTAGTTTGAAAACTTAACAGTATTTCTTCCTATTCTGCAACTCTGCACAGTACACAGAATAGGCTGCTAAACTGCGGTGAAACACACTGAATGGAATATGTGACTTTAATATTTGAGTTTGAAAACTTAACAGTATTTCTTATTATTCTGCAACTGTACAGAGTACACAGAATAGGCTGCTAAACGGCGGTGAAACACACTGAATGGAATATGTGACTTTAATATTTGAGTTTGAAAACTTAACAGTATTTCTTATTATTCTGCAACTCTGCACAGTACACAGAATAGGCTGCTAAACGGCGGTGAAACACACTGAATGGAATATGTGACTTTGATATTTTAGTTTGAAAACTTAACAGTATTTCTTCCTATTCTGCAACTCTGCACAGTACACAGAATAGGCTGCTAAACTGCGGTGAAACACACTGAATGGAATATGTGACTTTAATATTTGAGTTTGAAAACTTAACAGTATTTCTTATTATTCTGCAACTGTACAGAGTACACAGAATAGGCTGCTAAACGGCGGTGAAACACACTGAATGGAATATGTGACTTTAATATTTGAGTTTGAAAACTTAACAGTATTTCTTATTATTCTGCAACTGTACAGAGTACACAGAATAGGCTGCTAAACGGCGGTGAAACACACTGAATGGAATATGTGACTTTAATATTTGAGTTTGAAAACTTAACAGTATTTCTTATTATTCTGCAACTCTGCACAGTACACAGAATAGGCTGCTAAACGGCGGTGAAACACACTGAATGGAATATGTGACTTTAATATTTGAGTTTGAAAACTTAACAGTATTTCTTCCTATTCTGCAACTCTGCACAGTACACAGAATAGGCTGCTAAACTGCGGCGAAGCACACTGAATGGAATATGTGACTTTGATATTTTAGTTTGAAGACTTAACAGTATTTCTTCCTATTCTGCAACTCTGCACAGTACACAGAATGTGCTGCTAAACTGCGGCGACGCACACTGAATGGAATATGTGACTTTGATATTTTAGTTTGAAGACTTAACAGAATGTGCTCTAATCTGCAACTTTGCACACTAAACAGAATGTGCTCTAATCTGCAACTTTGCACACTAAACAGAATGTGCTCTAATCTGCAACTTTGCACACTAAACAGAATGTGCTCTAATCTGCAACTGTGCACACTAAACAGAATGTGCTCTAATCTGCAACTTTTCACACTAAACAGAATATTTTTTTTTTTTTTTTTTCCCCCCACACAAAATAACCTGCTGCCCCCACACACAGTAGTCCTAAAAAGGACTTTTGGTTCTTTTTTTTCACAATTTTTTTTTTTCCTCCCTACACTGCCTTTCCCTTCCTATCCTCAGCTCTCCCTGGCTCAGACTGAGCCGAACTCGATGGTCAGGTGCTATACAGCACCCGACCACGGGTTCTGGCCAGCCAATCAGTGTAATGCCAGCAGCCAACATGGCTGCTGGCATTACACCGATGTCAGAGCCTCCCTGCACGTTTATTGGCTGCGCAGCAGCCGCAAAACGTGCGGGGAGGAGACCCGAACATGGCGGGCGAGCACATGCGGTACTCGTACGAGTACCGCCATGTGCCGAGCAGAGCGATGCTCGAGCCGATCCGAGCATCGGCCGAGCATGCTCGCTCAACACTAATGGCTAGGAAATGTAGGTGCCTGTTATCATTGTGGGAGACTGGGCCATTATAGAAGAGACTGTTGGGAATTGAGAACAAATTTTCCCTCACAGACTGGACAGGGACAGAATGAACCTATGGGGGGGGCACAGCCCAATATGGGACAAGGGGGACCTCTGACTCGCTGCAGGCATTCCAGTAGAAGCCGCAGTTATACAAGGTCCATCTCTGGGAGAGCATGCACGGGAGGAGACAATCCTCTGTGGATGTAGGAGGGGAACATAATGAGTGCCAGGAAGCTCAGAAACTAGAAATTATGCTTGATGATTTACATGATTTTGATGTGAAAATGTAATATGCTTTTCTAACTTATACCAAAAGGGGAACTTGATGTCTGTGTTACAGCTGTCGCTGTGGAATACTGATAAGGGAGGGGTGGTGTGCTCTTCTGCTTTTCGTTTCCCCTTATGTCTAATGCGGAACACTCTGGCATTGCAGAAGTTAAATCTATGCATTTATTTCTTGTCAGTGCAAGGTGGCATCCTGACTATGCTTACCACTATAGGGTATGCTCACCCAAGGCTGCTATTACTGTACAGCATTGGACCCCTGAGTGAGTCCTAGGGGACTGCCTATGGGGCGGGTCTGGAGCAGATTCATGGTTTGTGGTTCAGTGAACAATGTGTGTATATTGTTACTACTGACAGTGTTTACTTGTGGCTTGAGGGCAAATGTTTGGTGGGCAAGCAATTCTATGTACGTCTTGACCCAGTGCACATCATGACTTTTACCCATACACCTACTGACTTTCACATTCCACATGAATTGACCGACTTACCACGTACACTGTGGGCCACCTCATCTACTGACCCTTGGTACATTGATTGTTCTCCCTGCCCATTAGGCCACATTCACGCCAGGTAGTACCCCCACATATTTTAGACTCAATTTACACATTTTACCTGCCCCATTGCACACCCTTCTCAATTATTTGGTTTGGTGTACATTCAGTAATATATTTTGCTCTATACACTCATTGTGCCTGAGGTGTTGTTTGCAGTTGCCATTCTCTGCCCCTTACTTTGGTATTCCGGGGTGCCTTGACATGCAACCAATGTTTGCTTTCACATACAAAGGGAATCACTGTGCGTGAAATAGATTGTGTGCTTAATTCCCCCACTGCCTATTTTGCTGTAGTCAGGAAAACCTTAGAGTCTTGGTCACCTGATTGTGGCTCCACGTTGCTTCAGCATGTGGATGACTTGTGGTTGATGTGTAGCCCAGATGAAGAGTCCTGTGTGAAAGATACATCTTCCTTGTTGTAACACCTGACAAAGACTGGTCATAAGGTAGCCCTGCTAAACTACATACTGTGAACTACCTAGGATTTGTGATGTCATCTGGACAGAGGTTGCAGGCTCCTGCATGTTTGCTCCCAAAGCCACAGACTCAATTTGCAACGCTATTTTTTTTCCTAGGCACGGCATTTACTGTAGACAAAGGATTTCACCACGATTACACATTAAGACAGGGTACCTGGAGGGATGCTCCTGATGTCATACAATGGACATGGCATATCAAGTACTAAAATCTACAGTCTTATGTTTTCTTCCTGTTCTGGGACTGCCCAACTACTCTCTCTGGTTCATCTGTCTTGTAAGGAGGGAGGTCCTACTGTTTCAGGATGTCCTTTCAGGGGTAACTGGCTACACTGTAGGCTGGTGGTTTATTATTTAAAGTAATACTATCAGCGGTTCAACGCTTGCCTGAATGCTTGGGGCTGTGGCGGTCTGGTGGTGGGAGCTGTTCAGACATATGAGTGCTGAGTGAGTGAATTTGGTTCTGACATTATTTACACATTCAATATTACCTTTCACACTCAGTTTTCTGTGTGACCATATGTATATTACTTTTACATTCTCCCTCTGACATATCAGAGGTTGAGGTTATCCCTCTTACACAGGCCTATCACTTGCACTGCACCCGATGATATTGTATTCATATCTAGAAGAACAGACACATGATTGCTTGCAGGCCATTCTTAGATGTCATCTCGCTCAGACATGATTTGTCTAATGCTCAGTTAGTTAACAGGGCAGTGGTTGTTGTAAAGGACTCTTGCTCTAGACCAGCTGACAGGGCATATCACATGGGATTCCGTGTTGTACAGTTGTTTAATCTTAATCTAATGTTTCATTATTTGTTTTTCTTTCTGCACAAGCCGCTGAGCTTGTGGCTCTGGCCCAAGCTTGTGGGTTGTTTCAATCTCGGGATGTCACCATCTATTCACTCTTGGTATGTCTATGGAATTGTGTATGTTTTTGGTGTTCTTTGGAGGAACGGGGGATTTGTTTAAGCGGAAGGGAAAGGTATACCCCCTACCCACACTGTGGGTATAGCGACACTGCAGGCGCTGGCGTCTTACCAATACAACACAGACTTTTGGACTGACTATGACACACACTTTTGGATAAAACCAGCATCTGACTCTTGACCCTGGTGGGTTATAGTCAGATAAGGAGGGAAGACGGGGTATTCCCAAGACGGCAGCACCCATTTTTAGTAACTGATAAATATTAGGGATATTGCATATTTGATTATGATACTTTCATTTTCACCCCCAGATAAGATAGTGGGGATATTAATGAATAACTGCCCCAAATTCATTTTATTAATACGTTTTTAGGGATTTAGCTATATCAATAACAAATAGATGTATAACTCTATGCAGATTTGATTTGTAATTATGAATTTGACAAACTAAATATAAATGTCCCGTATATGTAATAAATAATGTACCGCAAATAATGTATAAGTTACAAATGGATTTTACACACCTGTATAAATCAGGAGACATCCAATATCTGTTGGTTAAATGTGACTAGTTTTTAAATGGATTGAAGTCTTTTCCTGTGGCCAAGGAAAACGCCAAAACCATTGTAAATGTATTATATAGGAATAGTTCCCGGATTTGGATGCCCTCTGATGATCACTAGTGACAAACGTATACAATTAATAGCTACAATTATATACCACAAGTAGAAAAAAAATCCAGTAGGGCAATAGAAGGTCGCTAGGCCAAGTCACAATAGGTGACTTGGAATGTAATAAATGAATGATTATGTATTCCCATTGATTGATAAGATAAAATGAATGGTATCTATGGTGATGTTAGTCTCTCTTTGCTTACAGGTAAACCATCATGTTTTGTAGCCAGATAGCTATTTGAAGACAAGACCAGACCTTGGGCCCCCCTTTTGGATCTCTAACAACTGTTGCCAAGATGAATTCATGCGTGCAGAGTGAAGAGAGACCTCACAACAGTGGACACCACATCCTTGTTGATAAATGACTCTGAGATGCCAAAATACAGCTTAATGACTAGACTCCGAACTGCTGATAGAATTCTTGCTATAAGCTTTTGTATTGTGGTGATGATTGTTGCTCTGGTGGTGCTGATTCTATTTTTGGGCAGGACAACAAACCCAACTTTTTCTGTTGATTCCAATCTGACTGGAACTGACTCATTCGTATCTCCAGGACATCGCAGAGCAGCGACCCCCCAGATAGTTAACTCCCCAACTGATCATTCTGAATCTACAAGGGAACATATCCAGGAATTGAACACCTTAGTGAAGGGAATAGGACAGGATGGTTGGGGAAATGGTTGGTGGGATTGGTTGTGGTCATGGCTCCCTAATTTATATGGTTGAGACAGTTTGTATTTATTCTCCTTTTCCTCATCTCTTTCCTTGTGGCTAGTCTCCTTTTCCTTACCCCCTTCTTTGTGTTTTTCTGTTGTTGTGTGCAATACTTTCTTTTTTTTGTGTGTATGTATGTGTTCTGCTGCCCCCAGATGCTAAAAAAAAAAAAAAACCTGAATTTTTCTAATACTTATGTTAATATGACTGGGACCCCAGGACCATATGCTACTCATCTTGGCATATACCCAAGGGAACCACTTGTGCCTGTGACTCCTTTGTCTGTGAGAAGTCAACCATCCTGTATGGGCCAGGAAGCCCCTGACGCCGTCATGAGATCCATGAGGGGGGGATCCTGCTTCCGGTTAGGGTCATGCCCCTCTCTGAGTACGGCCAGGGGCAACTTTTGTGGTTGTTCTTTCAGAACAAAAGGAGGGAACTGAAGGGATATATCCATTTGTTGGTTCAGGCTGGTAGGCCCTGGGTAATGTAACATGAAGGGGTTAATGCTTTAGCTTGGCTAATAAACTTAAAATACAGAAAAATAACATAAATTCATGATAGAATGATTGCTACATTTGCTATTTCAATATAATCGCCAGTAAATGTTGTTGTGCGTCTATTATTTCAGTCCCCAGGCGCCTCAGACTGGGAGATCTGCTGGAACTGGTGTACTGTCTAGGGGTCCCCCGGAGGTAATAGGTGAAGCATTTTGGTGTGACCAGGAGAGGAGACGGAGATTATTTCTTTCAGCGGTAATCAATGCAAGGCCTTAACTCGCCATTCTTTTTTACGAAAAAGAAGCCAGCTCCAGCAGGAGAGGTAGACTTGCGTATAATCCCTCTTTTAAGGGCGTCATCAATGTACTCCTCCATGGCCCTATTCTCTTCACACGACAATGGGTACATGCGACCCCTGGGAGGCACGGCGCCCAGAGGCAAATCAATAGCGCAATTGTAAGTTCTGTGCTGGAGTAGTGAACTAGCCTCTCCCTTACTGAACACGTCACTGAATTTGCGGTATTCAGCTGGCACGGAGGGAGAGGTACATAAAATCTTAACTGGGTGCGACACACAATGTTTCATGCAATATTCAGACCAAGACGTGATCTCACACTTTTGCCAATCAAACTGGGGATTGTGCAGATGTAGCCATGGGAACCCCAGAATGACTGCATGATGAGGAGAATGGATTATCTGAAATTGTTGTTCCTCCATGTGGAGGGCCCCAATAGTCAAAGAAATAGGAATAGTTTCCATAGTTATCTGAGCTGGCTCTAATGGTCTGCCATCAATGGCTTCAATGGCTAAGGGAGAATCCCTCTTAGCCAACGGAATCTTATGTAATGCAGCAAATGAATTATCCATGAAGTAACCGACTGCGTCGGAATCCACCAGGGCCAGAACCTCAACTTGCTGTTCTGCCCATGAGACTACCACCTGGATAGTGGGTTTCTGTATACTTGGATCTAGGGACTGCTGAACACCACCTAGGGCCTGTCCCCTGAGGTACCATAGTTGTGTTTAGTTTCCCGGATGTACAGGACAGGTACGTAATAGATGCCCAGCTTTGCCACAGTATAAACATAAGCCCTGCCTCCTGCGGTGTGCCCATTCCTCCTTAGTAAGTTTGGTGAACCCGAGTTGCATAGGTTCGCTGGACTCATGTAAACAGTCAGGAGGCATGGGAGGCGAGGGAGGCATGGGGGGGTTCAAAAAACTGTGTTGCCCGTAGTTTCTAGGCCGTGTCCTCCGGTCTTTAGCCATACGTCTCTCACGTATACGTGAGTCAATTAGGATGACATAATTAATGTATTCATCCAAATCATTGGGTACTTCTCTCGCAGCTATTTAATGTTTAATGTGGTCGGCAAGACCTTGAGCAAAGGCTGCCACCAACTCCTCGTTATTCCATCCTACCTCTGCTGCCAATGGACTAAATTCTATGGCATAATCGCCCACGGTATGATTACCCTGTTGTACCTAAATCAATTTTTTGGCAGCAGAGGCGGCTCTACCAGGAACTTCAAATACTCTCCGAAACATTCGGACAAACTCCCTGAAGTCCCGAGCACAAGGTTTTGCATTTTCCCACAATGGATTGGCCCATGCCAAGGCTCTGCCCGTCAATAATGATATCATGAACCAACCTTGCTACGGTCATTAGGGAAGGCATGAGGACTGAGTTCCAGAAATATCTCTAATTGATTAATTAACCCTCTGCACAGGGTGGGTTCACCGTCATATCTGAGTGGTAGTGGCGCAGCCGCCGTTAGCCCTTTAGCTGGGGCCACAGTATTCAGGAAATGATTCTCCGGTGTCAAGACTGGGGGGACCACCGGATTCTGAATAGGTTTATCGAGGTGTACCATACGCTCAAGTAATGTTTTGTGAATTTCCCTCACCTTTACTGTCTGAGGTCATGGCCCTTTCGTACTGTAATGGTTTGTTCAACACTCAGACACAGTGGTTTAGGATAAAACACAGTTTTATTGAAAACACAAATAATCAAGGACCCTTCACAGGCCTTGTAGTACCTCAGCAGAACCATACAGGTATAATACAGGACTTTGATACATATGACTACACAGGCCCAGCATAATAGGAAGCAAGAGAGTTCTTATACTGACACAGGTCAGGCAGGAAAGGGTGAATACCCAGAGTAGCAGTACAGCATGAGTTAAAGTCCCAATAGGTGTAATCAGTCTCTGTTCTAGAGAAGTCTGTGGTGAGTTCTCCAGTAACGCCCAGTATGATGGAATAGCAACAAGTAGGAGACTGCAGTGCTAGAATGGAGACAGAGCACTTGTAATCTGTCAGAGCAGAACTGAGACTAAACCCACTGCCGTAGCAGTAATGGAGGCAACAATGATACTCTGCAAGAGCTGAACGAGAGTACAGCCAATGGCACACTGCCGTAGCAGTAATGGAGGCAACAATGATACTCTGCAAGAGCTGAACGGGAATACAGCCAATGGCACACCGCTGTAGCAGTAACTTAGGCAACAATGATACTCTGCAAGAGCTGAACGGGAATACAGCCAATGGCACACTGCCGTAGCAGTAACGGAGGAAATAATGAGACTCTGCGGGAGCTAACGGATGGTTTGGCCTATGGCACACTGCCGTAGCAGTAACGGAGGCAACAATGAAGCTCTGCAAGAGTTAACGGAAGGCCCAACCAATGGCACACTGCTGTAGCAGTAACGGAGGCAACAGTGAAGCGCTGCAAGAGTTAACGGAGGCTCAGCAAATGGCACACTGCCGTAGCAGTAGCGGAGGCAACACAGATACTCTGCCAGGCAGGCCCAGGTACAGCGGAAGTCAGAATGTCGCCCAAGCGACACAGCGATGCAGGAACAGGAAAGCCGGGTCGAATCACAGAGCTGGAACGTCAGACAAGCCGGGTCATGTCACGGAGCAGGAACGTCAGCCAGGCCGGGTCGAATCACGGAGCAGGAACGTCAGACAAGCCAGATCAGGTCACAGAGCAGGAACGTCAGCCAGGCTGGGTCGAATCACGGAGCCGGAAACAAGAAGCGGAGTAGTCAAATGGGTCAAGTCATTACACAGGAATACAGCAACACAAGTAGGCACTGGTACAGGAACACCACGAAAGGGCACCGGACAGGTGCCAGAGCCCAGTATATAAAGGCCATACTGGGCGGGCCAAACATAGCTCAACCAATAGGAGCGCATCACAATAGAGACTGACAGACAGCAGCACAGAGAGCACGGGCACCGTGACAGGGACACTGCAGAGCTCAGGATACCAGATGCATGACTTGTTGGTTAGAATCCTTAGTCAGGAAAACCTTCCTTTGGCAAGTTTTGAACCTGAGTCCAAGGAAATCCAGGACCTGAGAGGGGACCAGAGCAGATTTCTCCATATTCAGAATCCACCCATGGTGGAGAAGAATCTGAGCACGGTCCTGAAGGCGCCTTCAGCAGAAGGCCGTCCATGTAGGGAGTCAACTGAATCCCCTGGGTGTGCAGAAAGGCAATCAACGCCCCAAAGACTCTGTCGAACACCCGAGGAGCAGAGGTAAGCCCAAAGGGCAGAGAGGTTAACTAGAAATGCCCCAAGTCGGAGGTGAACCTGAGGTACTTCTGGCTCTCCGTGTGATTTGGGACATGCAAGTAATCATCCTGCAGATCCAGAGAGGTCAAGAACTCTCCTAGACACATAGCTTCAATGACAGAGAGAAAAGATTCCATCTTAAAGTGTGCAGCTTCCGCAAAGGAATTGAGGTCTTTGAGGTCCAAGATAGGACTGCCGCTGTCCCTCTTGGCCACCAAAATAGGTTTGAATAGAAACCTAAAGCTCTCTCTTGAGGAGGAACTGGAGTCAGGACTCCTTTATTCAAGAGAGCCTGAACTGACTCATGGAAAAGACGCAGCTTTTCTTGAGGAGTTCTTGACAAGAAGACTCTGTAGGGAGGAAGGGATTTGAAGGGAATCCTGTACCCTTCCGAAATCACCTGCAAAACCCACTGATCAGCCACAGAGGCTGCCCAGGCATCTGGTACATGATGCAGGCATCAACCAACAGGAAGCTGCGGACCAGGATTCTGCGAGTCATGTGGAGGCAGATTTACCTGACTTGGGCTTAGCGGTGGTGTGATTTGAGTGCCACTGCTGTCTGGGTCTGGTAGTTGGGTGTGGGGTGCCAGCCTGAGACACACTCAGATTGGGACTTTGCACTTCATTTTGGTGGGGACGAAAAAGATGCAGTTTCCTTTTCAGGTTAGGGTGCTTGGAGACCTGAGACAAAAGAGTGCTCTTACCTCCAGTAGCATCACTGATGATTTGTTTCAGTTCAGGCCAGTAGAGAGACTTTTTTTTTACCCACCTGGGGTTAAATTGGAAATAGCTTCAGAGGGCTTTTTTGCCTTCCTCTGGATCAACAGGGGTGTTTTTGGCATGGGCTGGACTTGAAGGACACATGCCTTTTTTCAGCCTCATCAACTATCTTATTATGTAGACTTGCCCTGAAAGGGCTGATAAATCAGTGACTTCTTAGATGACAGGTCCACAGACCAAATCTTAAGCCACAATGTGTTCCTGGCAGCAACAGAAAAGGTGGAAATCCCAGCTGTGAGTTTGATGGCATCAAAAAGAGCATCAGTGACATATGTCTGAGCCTCAGACATGTTGGCCAAGAGGGCTAATATGTCCTCCTTAGGGACATCTTTGCTGATAGCCTGAGTAAATTGCTTGCCCCAGATAACAGAAGCTCCACAAACCCAAACTGATGCCAGGGTAGACCTCAGGGCAGCACCAATGGCAGCAAAGTTAGACTTCAGGATAGCCTCCAACTTCCTATCAGTCATATACTTTAATGCCTGGGAGTCAGTCAAGGGTAGAGCAGTAGACTTAGAAAGTCTAGAAATAGGGGGATCAACCTGAGAAGGTGTAGTCCACTGAGCCAAAGCTGCCTCTGAGAAGGGGTACAACTTGGAAAATTTCTTGGAAAAAGAAAGGTGCCTGTCAGGCGTTTTCCACTCGTCCAGGATAACCTGATCCAGAGTGGGATTGGGTGGGAACACCGTGAGGGATTTCTTATGCCTCTGAAAGACATCAGAGAAGTCTGACCATCATTAGGGGTAGTAGTGACCTGCATGAGATCCTTAATGAGATCCTCAGTAGAGGGTGCAACGTCAGCTTCAAAAGGGGTCTCTATATACATATGAAAAAGGCCCTTTTCTTACACGTCCCTTCAGCCCTATGGACTTCAAAGGAATCCTCCTCAGAGGTTTCAGTGAGATACGGAATGCAAGGGGCCGTATGGGCCACAAACCTGAACTGAGTAGGGGGTTTCCAAGAATGGAGGACCCCCTGGGGGAAAGTGGAAACTGTGCCATAGAGGACCCACTAGGGAGTCCTGATTGGCATGAGGAACAGTAAGCAAGGTTGGTCAGAGATGCCCCTGAGTCCTTAGCCTTATGTTTAGCCCCATGTCCCTTTAGATCCAACATCCTAATAGGAGAAGTATCTAAACAGTATAGTAAAAACAAATACTGTGAGCCAGATTAAAATATCACCTCAGAAAGGCCAAAAAAGTACTTATCTGGCAGGCGAATGGTTAACCTGAGAAGGGCAGTAAGGAGAGATAAGCCTCCAGCAAAGAGAGAAAGAAAATGGCATCCAAAATCATAGGCAATCAGAAGAGAGCCTGCAAAACGGGCATTCTGGGAATTATAGTTTCTCTTGTTGCTGTTACCTAGCAATGCTTGTACCCAAACTTGCAGGGCCCCAGGGGCCCCCAAGACACTGGGGGTGTGAACCGCATGATAGGGTTAGAGGAGACAAGAAGAATGAGCCCTCTCTCAACTCTGTAAGTCAAATGGTTGCAGAGATATGTCCCAAAGCAGTTTGTCCCATAGAAGTCAATGGAGCAAGTGCGGCAGCACAGTAAAGCATGTCTAATGAAACATTTCCAAAACTGAATAAAAGTTCCCAAATACCCCCGGGAGCATGTAGGGATAAATAAAAACAGAGAATGCTAGAAGAAAAGCCAAAATAAGCCTCATAACCTGGAGAAACCAGCAGGGAAGGGGATAAAAATACATAAATGCAGTCATCCAAGCCTCAAAAAAACTGGGATCAATCCAAATAAGATACCCAAGGAACAGTGGGAACAGTGAGACAAGTGGACCATGGCACTCAAAGGGATACTCACCTTTTACTTTACTTCTTTTTTCAGAGTACCATTAAAAGAAAGAGCCTCAGAGAGACCCATTCAGGGGAGGGAAACATGGTTTGCATGATTCTCCCCACAGGGCTGCAAGGGTCCACAACAACACCTGTCCACTGCACAATCCTCCAAGGGATAATATACAGCAGAGTATAGTGCTAACATGCTGCATATATATTACTTAAGAAATAGAAAGTGAACTTACCCCCCCATTAAGGGATGAAGACAAACAGTGAGTCCCGGTGCTCCGTCGCTGCAGGCTCTCCAGCCTGTATTTGCAAGTTTGCCATGAGAAAAGATTGCAACAGCACTCTTTCAATCAAAGTCTTAAAATCCAATGGCAATTTAAAAACAATGAACCTTTATTCCAACATTTAAAATTGGTGACTCAGATTACTAAGGAGGTGGGAGACAAAAAAACACAAACAGAACCCCCAGGTAAGATCTGAAACGCGTCAGATACAGGTTTACGTCACAAGTCTAGTTTTTTCCCTCTCCATTGTAAGGGTATGCAATTGGATATCTTTCAAAAAACGTTGGAGAGCGAATAAACAAGTCTATGACAACAAGTTACACAATTTGAGTATTAGTGAGAAAAAAGCATTGTTATCTATTCAGTCAAATAAGGACATTGTAGTAAAAATGTCTGACAAGGGAGGCTCCATAGTTGTCCTTGATTCTGAATGTTATAGACGGGAGGCTTTAAGACAACTTCAGGACAAGGATACATATACTATGTTGAGTACTAAACCGACTATGTCATTCAGAATAAAGTTGAACCATTTGGTACAAGAAGGGCTGAGTTAAAGTATTTTGGATCAACAAGAAGCTTTGTATTTGGTCCCTGAGACTCCCATTATAACAGTTTTTCACCATTTGCCGAAGGTGCATATGAACAGGAGTCAGCCACCTGGCAGGTCTATTGTGTCGGGCATAGGCTCCTTAAATGAACCATTATCTATCTGGGTTGACAAGCACCTTCGGTCTCTAGTGGAGAGGCTTCCTGGGTTTCTTTGGGATACTAAACAGGTTTTATTTCAAATACAACAAATTCGATGGCACTCTGGTTGTAGTTGGTTGTCAGCAGATGTCACTGCCCTCTATTCCTCCATCCCACATCAATTGGGATTGGAGGCTTTGAGGTTTCACCTGTATAGGTTTTCAAACTATGCGGATGATTTATGTGCATTTCTGCTTAAGGAGGTTGAATATCTCCTGTGCCACAATTTCTTCTCCTTCGATGGGGAGTTCTACCTCCAGAGGTGTGGGGTCACTATGGACAACCTTTTTATGGGTTGGTGGGAGATGACCCACATCTTTGGGGGTGAAAACCCCTCGATGGGGTTGATCTTGTGGTACGGGAGATATATTCACGATTTGCCGTTTGTGTGGCTTGGTTCCGAGATAGATGCATCTAATTTTATTTCAACATTGAATTTTAATAATTACAATTTGAAATCAGATTTGTCACTACCAATAATAACCAGTGGAATGAGATGCGTTCCATTCTGAATAAACATTGGGCGATACTTTTGAGCAACCCAGATTTGGGTAAGGTACTTGGCTCTAAACCTCAAATGATCTGTAGGAGATCACCCAATTTTCGTGATAGACTGGTCAACAGTTTCTACTCAAATAAAATAAAGCGAATACCACCAGTGCTGGGAACATACCCATGTGGGTACTGTACCATAAGTTCACTTATTAAAAATCTTACTTAAATACAAGACAGATTGGGTAAAATACACAAGATATCAGATTTTGCCAATTGTGACACTATCAATGTAATTTATGTAGTAAGTTGCCCATGTAATTTACTTTATGTGGGAAAAACATTTTGCAAACTTAAGACAAGAATAAAGGAACATATGACCAGCATCCAAAACGCCCACAGAGATCTCCTTAAAAATAAGAATTTGACAAGTCTTGCAAAACATTTTATGAAAATACATAACTCTAGAATTAATGGAACACAAATACGTTTTGCAAAAAATTGAACTAAGCTTTAGAGGTGGAGACATTCACAAAAAGCTAATTCAAGCAGAGAATAAATGGATATTCAACTTGAATACACTGTCTCCAAGGGGCCTCAATGAAAATATGCAGTTATCAGCCCACATTTAACTACTTAAGTGCAAATACCATGTATGTAAATAGATTGATGTCCATCATCAATTTAAGGGACATACTCACATATTCCAGATCCATAAGACTTAATATGGGTGGGGACTATTGTTAAATAACACTTATTATATTCCATATAGTGGATCAGATTATTATAGAATGCTACTTTATCAATAAGACTGGTTCTTATTGTTGATGTGTGTTTATCTTGGGATTCAAATATAATTTTCATCCCTTATTTAAACAAACTTGGCTAAGCTGTAGCCATATGGATGAATCTAAACTGTATGATACTATCTGGCTCTACAATGGAGTTGCCAGACGTCAATCTAAAAAATACTCTGACCTATAGGAATGAGGTGACTTATCCCTCCAGTAGCCACCCCCACTTTAGAGGCAGCTACTCTGGTATATAACCAGCTGAAACACGCCAGCTCTCACCCTTTGACAAAGCCCAGAAAGGCGAAACGTACGTCAGGGCACTCACGTACTTATGTGTTAAAAACAAGAAATGTCTCTTTACCATAGCATAAAAAAGCTTAGACATTTGTGTAATCAGAAAGAAAAAGTAATAAGAAGGATTAAGTATATGAGGGAAGTGGGTGTAAATGGGTGCAAGTTACTTAGTACCTAGGAATGACTGATGTTATCAATGCACTTCTTTAACAGTAATAACCCAGTGGTAGTCTCCGTACACTGGTTTAAAATTAGGAGCGCTTATTAACTTACATCTCTGCATGTACGGGGCATTGCCAAGATAAGGGGATGTTACTGTGATTTACCATATACTTTACCCTTAAACGAAAAACTCTGACCTTGTGGTAATGGTGGCAGAAAATGCCATAGTATATAGTCGATGCATGGAGTATCACTGCTAACTGTCTTTTTTTGCGATACATCGCTTTGAATAATGACAGTAAACTGATGGTAGCTGGCGGGTTATTACGCAACAAGTGTACTGCACGGCGCAATATCTAGTCGCCTGAGGGTTAAAACACACTTTGGCATCACAGAACTGAGGGAAGTAGGATCACTGCTAGCTGTTTCTATTTGCGATTTATGAAAGCAAATTGATGGTAAAATAGCGTGCTGTTACTTTATAAGTGCACTCCATTGTGTAACACCCAGTTCCTCAAGGGTTAGAATACACATTGCTATTTCATGAATTGATTACACAGTGAATACAAATATATAGAGAGGTCTAGGCAGGTTAAAAGTATGGATGTTTGGAGGAGTGGAATGATTAAAGTAATTGACAGTGTATGGGTGACGAATGATTACTGATACATTGTGTTTTCTACTAACTCATATCCTTGCAAGCTTAGAGATAACTTAATACACTTGTGACTTGGGACAGACTCACATTACCCAACATTTTTCAAAGATGCGTTGTATTTGAGTAAATCAAGGCTTTTGATTACCTGCAGAGATAAATTAATACCAGTGAATGTGCCAATCACCTGTATGTGCACACATAATTAACTCTGTAAAAGTAACCAATAGATATACATTTGCGATTCTGCTCATCACCTATATGAGCACATGAAACTAAGGGTTAGATTTAAAGGCAGCCGTTAGTAAAAAAAAAAATCACTAACGGGTGCGTTAAGTTTCATGTAGCAATTCAAAGATCCGTCTAAAGAACAGCTAACGGCAGTTTCAGAATCCTTACGGCCGATACACATACGTGCATTGAGACGCATGGAACAACATTCCCCAGAGCCATTCAAAGGCTTGCGGTACTGTTAAAGGCTGAAAAAAAGACACACCTAATGGCAAAAAGTTAAGACCCACTTTTCTTAGCCGTTAGACACTTAACAGGCAATACAAAACACCCGTTACATAGGAAAATACACAAAATGCCTACCACACAAGCATGTAAATGGATAAATTAACCCGTGTAATGCCAAAACAACACAAAAACATGAACAGACACCACAAATCACTGTCACACACAACAACAAGCAACACCACAGGGACAAGGACCCCCAAAAAAACAAAAACAACACAACATGACACGGAATAATGGGGGTTATCACACAAAGCGGACACCTGCAAATACAAGCTCACCTGTGCAACATCAACACGCGACCCGCACCCCACAACTACACACCCGCAAATGGCAGACACATACCAAGCACAACACACCACATCTTATAACACACACACACCTGCAAACACTTACCTGGATAAAAACAACTCTCCATTGATAAGCACTCACCTCATCACCACACCTACACAACGCCCTATCAAGTACTTAAAGGGACAACTCACCACACTCAATTGTGGCTTGTTTTCCACTCAAGGAGGGAGAGAGAGAGAGAGAGAGAGAGAGAGAGATAGAGAGTGCAATCAGTATGTTGGGTTACATATTGTTGCAAAGACTGCGGGGAAGGTGTGCAAGGGAGAGAGCTAGGGAACATCAGCAACCCCCAGGCACGCCTGATCAACAGCCTTCACCTGTTGCAAGTGAGGAGGCTCTTGCTCAGCAGCCACACAGGAGTCCATCCCCACCTGGAGGACAGCACCTGCCTGCAGATGCACAGCTGCAGCAACAGGATGCTCCACAGCAGCAGAGGATGTATAGACGACCACCAAGGCCCAGGGTATACCGCCCAATGGTCACCCTCTTTGGAATGACTGATGATGAGGTCATTGATCTCTACAGGTTGAGGCCTGACAGCATCATTGCCTTGTATGAGGTCATCAAAGATCAGGTGGATCCCATCTACATCCACAACCATGCCTTATCTAGCCTGCAAAAACTACTGTGTGCCATACACTTCATGGCAAGCGGGGCCTTCCAGTCTACTGAGGGTTACGCATCTGGCATGTCACAGGCCACATTCTCCAGGGTGCTGGCCCAGGTCCTGCCAGCCCTCAAAAACAAGGCCAGTACTTATATACATTTCCCCACCACCGACATGTACTGGATACACGTCAAGCAGGCCTTTTACGCAAGGGGAGGCATGCCCAGGGTTATGGGTGCTATAGATTGCACCCATGTCCGTATTAAAGCCCCAGCACATGACGCACAGCTATTCATCAACAGGAAAAACTTCCACTCCATTAAGGTGCAGATGGTGTGTGACAGTCATATGAGGATAATGAATGTCTGTGTATCCTGGCAGCTCACATGATTCATACATTCTATAAATCTCCTCAGTCCACAGAGATTTCGAGAATGGAACTTTTACAGGGGATGGCTTTTGGGTGAGTTCACAATACAAAATCACACCACATACACAGGCGTACACACAACGCTGCTCAGCATGCTCCTGACCCACAGCTAGTACATCCACCACAGAAAACATCATTCACACAACATGTGCTCCCTGTCTCACCATGTCACTCACATTACACAGGTGATGCTGGCTATGGCTGCAAGTCCTGGCTACTGACCCCTGTGGCCAGTCCCCAAACACATGCCCAGGAAAGGTACAACCAGGCTCATGGCAGAACGTGGAATGCCATTGAGCGGACCTTTGGCCTCCTCAAGTCAAGATTTAGATGTCTGGACCACTCAGGGGGATCACTGCAGTATGCACCTGCAAAGGTGTGCGACATAATTGTGGCATGCGCAATACTGCACAACATCTCAGTGGACAACAGGCTGCTGGATCACATCCAGGACCCCCCCATACCTGAAGTGCCCATGGACATCAGCCATGTGGAGGAGACCTTCAGAGGGTCGCAGATCAGAAACACACTCATCACGGAACACTTTACCTGTGAGTATAACACAGGCATGCAAACAATCCATGCAAGTTCCCCATCAGTCCTGTGACACTAACCACACTGCACATGATGTTCTGTCTCACCCCACAGGAACACTGACACAGCACTGCAGTGGCAGCAGCATGGCCCCAGACATCAACCATACCATGGACGTGGCAAATTGTTTGTGTGGATTCAAAAACCATCCTCCATTCCACTCTCCACGTTGACATACAGACCCCAAGGATATCATGCACATCCCCAGGAGAAACAAGGTACAACATATAACCCATGTTCATCACCTTACAGGGCTTGACTGACAGCAACTAACTTGATATGCCATGATCATAGCCTGAGCAACCATGCTAGCCCACTAGCGAAAAAGTATTATCCAATGCTATGCATTGGATAATACTCCGGCACATCAGGGGTTAAAGGGACATTAGACTCAATATGGGACCTGTACTGTGCCAGAGCTGAGAAGAGCAGCAGAGGGGTGGATGTACAGTGGTATTGTCACACAACATAGAGGTCATGAAACGTAGATCAAATTACCAGGGACTCCATGCTGACCTATGAGTGTGCAGACATATGTGCCCCCCCACATGAATACACACATCAACAAATATGTCCTAATAGTTCCATGGAACAAATGACACTGGGCTGCCACTGTCACTTTTACAGTGGCAGCACAATGTCATTACTTCCATGGAGCTCTCAGAACACTTGTTGATGTGTGTATACATGTCAGGGGCACATATCCATAGGGCTGGTGCACATGTCCTTAGTTCTCCACATAATTGGTTACAGATGAGTACACAACACATTGCCAAGCAATGGTTTGTGTACTCACCTGTAATTAGGAAAATTGACGGGATTAAAAAGTCGAAATTGTTGTTGCTTGATGATCAGTTCAGGTCTACTGCTCCAAATCCTGTACTCTAGTGATGAGCGAGCATGCTCGGCCGAAGCTCGGTTCGGCTCGAGCATCGCTCTGCTCGGCACATGGCGGTACTCGTACGAGTACCGCATGTGCTCGCCCGCCATGTTCGGGTCTCCTCCCCGCACGTTTCGCGGCTGCTGCGCAGCCAATAAACGTGCAGGGAGGCTCTGACATCACTGTAATGCCAGCAGCCATGTTGGCTGCTGGCATTACACTGATTGGCTGGCCAGAACCCGTGATCGGGTGCTGCATAGCACCTGACCAGCGAGTTCGGCTCAGTCTTAGCCAGGGAGAGATGAGGATAGGAAGGGAAAGTCAGTGTAGGGAGAAGAAAAGTGTTTTTGAACAAAAAAAAGACCCAAAAGTCCTTTTTAGGACTACTGTGTGTGGGGGCAGCAGATATATTTTGTTTTGGGGGGCAGAGTTTAAAAAAAAAACGTCACATATTCCGTTCACTGTGCCTAGCCGCAGATTAGCAGCACATTCTGTTTAGTGTGCAAAGTTTCAGATTAGGAGAACATTCTGTTTAGTGTGCAAAGTTGGAGATTAGCAGCACATTTTTTTTAGTCTGCAAAGTTGCAGATTAGCAGCACATTCTGTTTAGTGTGCAAAGTTGCAGATTAGCAGCACATTCTGTTCAGTGTGCAAAGTTGCAGATTAGCAGCACATTCTTTTTAGTGTGCAAAGTTTCAGATTAGCAGCACATTCTGTTTAGTGTGCAAAGTGTAAAATATCAAAGTCACATATTCCATTCACTGTGCCTAGCCGCAGATAAGCAGCATATTCTGTTTAGTGTGCAAAGTTTCAGATTAGGAGAACATTCTGTTTAGTGTGCAAAATGTAAAATATCAAAGTCACATATTCCATTCACTGTGTCTAGCCGCAGATAAGCAGCATATTCTGTTTAGTGTGCAAAGTTTCAGATTAGCAGCACATTCTGTTTAGTGTGCAAAGTGTAAAATATCAAAGTCACATATTCCATTCACTGTGTCTAGCCGCAGATAAGCAGCACATTCTGTTTAGTGTGCAAAGTTTCAGATTAGGAGAACATTCTGTTTAGTGTGCAAAGTGTAAAATATCAAAGTCACATATTCCATTCACTGTGCCGAGCCGCAGATAAGCAGCATATTCTGTTTAGTGTGCAAAGTTTCAGATTAGGAGAACATTCTGTTTAGTGTGCAAAGTGTAAAATATCAAAGTCACATACTCCATTCACTGTGTCTAGCCGCAGATAAGCAGCATATTCTGTTTAGTGTGCAAAGTTTCAGATTTGCAGCACATATTCCGTGTAATATGAAGAAGGCGGGTAAAAAGGGACGGGGAAGTGGACGTGATCCTGATAGTTCAGGGCGCGGGTCAGGACGCGTAGAAACTGTGCCTGGTGCCAGAGCACAAGAAAGAAAGACATCCACCATACCTAGCTTCATGTCTCAGTTTACAGGGCGTCGCAGGACATCACTCTCGAGGTCAGACCACTGCGAACAGGTGGTCGGTTGGATTTCAGCTGATACTGCTTCCAGTTGGTTAAGCACCACCCTGTCTTCCACCAAGTCCACTCTCAGTAGCCAAGAGTCTGGTCAACATAATCCTCACCCTGATCATCCTTCCTCCCACCATAGAGGGTCTGGTCAAAGAAGTGATCCCACACTGGGATATAGTGAGGAGCTCGTCTCATCACCAATCCTTAATTTGAACCTCTCTCCAAGCACGCTTGCAGAGGAACATGAAATCTTGTGCCCTGATTCACAACCTCTAGAGGGTACCCAATCACAAGAAGATGACAGAGGGGAACGGCATTTAAGGTCAAAGGAAGTGGATGATGATGATGATGAGACACAGTTGCCATTAAATCAACCACTTTTACTGTCTCAAGACCTTGATGAGGAGGATGATATACAGTTGTCAGTGACTGAGTATGTGGTGGGATCAAGACATGAGGAGGATGATCAGAGTGAGGAAGTGGAGGAGGACTTGGTGGACGATGAGGTGACTGACCCCACCTGGGAAGGTGGAGAGCCGAGCGATGACAGCAGTCCTGAGGGTGAGCCATCTGCAGCACCGCAACAGGCTGGAAGAGGCAGTGGTGTGGCTACAGAAAGAAGGCGGACCGCACCAAACCGGCCCGCAAATGTTCCACGGAGCACCCCCTTGTGTAAATCTCCCTTGCCAAGGGGTAGGTGTTCCGCGGTATGGCGTTTTTTTAAGGAAAGTGCGGACGACAAAAGAATTGTAGTTTGCAACCTGTGCCACACCAGAATGAGCCGAGGCATGAACACTAGAAACCTCACCACCACCAGCATGATCCGACACATGGCATCCAAGCACCGTAATAAGTGGGAGGAACGCCAAGATCGCCAATCTGTGCCTGCAGGCCACACCACTGCCTCCTCTTCCCCTGTTTTCGGTGCCGGCCAATCGCCTGTCGAAGGCGCAGGCCCGCATACCTCCCGCCCTGCACCTGTACCATCTGAAGCACCATCAGCGACCACATCCACTTCCCTGTCCCAGCGAAGCATCCAAATGTCGTTACCCCAGGCATTTGAGCGCAAGCGAAAATACCCAGCCACCCACCCACAGACCATAGCACTAACCTCACACCTTTCCAAATTACTGGCCATCGAAATGCTGCCATTTAGGCTTGTGGAGACTGAGTCCTTCCACAGCCTGATGGCAGCAGCTGTCCCTCGGTATGCAGTCCCCAGCCGCCACTACTTTTCCCGGTGTGCCGTCCCCGCCTTACACCACCATGTGTCCCGTAACATCACCCGTGCCCTGACCAACGCAGTTACTGGGAAGGTCCACTTAACGACTGACACATGGACAAGTGCTTGTGGCCAGGGACGCTACATTTCACTGACGGCACACTGGGTGAATGTCGTGGAGGCTGGGAGCGACTCGGACCCTGGGATGGCACATGTGCTACCCACGCCGAGGATTGCGGGCCCTACCTCCATCAGGGTTTCCGCCAGCACCTACGTTATTGGCTCCTCCTCCTCCGTTTCCACCTCCGAATTCTCTGCGCGCAGCGCCACTCACCCATCAGCCGGTAGCTGGAAGCAGTGTAGCACTGCAGTGGGGAAGCGTCAACAGGCTGTGCTGAAGCTGATCTGCCTTGGGGACAAACAGCACACGGCCTCAGAGCTGTTGCAGGGGATTAGTCACCAGACCGAGCAGTGGCTCTCGCCACTCAACCTGCAACCAGGCATGGTTGTGTGTGATAATGGGCGTAACTTGGTGGCGGCTTTGGAGCTCGGCAAGCTCACACACGTACCATGCCTAGCGCATGTATTTAATTTAGTGGTTCAGCGATTTCTAAAAACCTACCCCAATTTGCATGATCTCTTGACGAAGGTGCGCCGCATGTGTGCACATTTCCGTAAGTCTTCTACAGCTTCAGCCGGCCTGTTGAAGCTGCAGCAGCGCTTACAATTGCCAGCTCACCGGCTGCTGTGTGACGTGAGCACGCGCTGGAACTCCACCTTCCACATGTTGGCCCGGCTTTGTGAGCAGCAGAGGGCAGTAGTGGAGTACCAGCTGTTACACGGTTGTCGCCTCTCCGTTCAACTTCCTCTAATCAGAAGTGAGGAGTGGGAATGGATGTCAGACCTCTGTGAGGTTTTACGCAATTTTGAGGAATCGACACAGATGGTGAGCGGCGATAACGCTATTATCAGTGTAACCATCCCACTTCTGTGTCTACTGAAACGCTCGCTGCTCACAATTAAAACCGACGCTTTGCATGTGGAAGAGGTGGAAATGCGGGAGGAAGAGCTTACACAAGGTGATAGCCAGAGCACCCTCACTTCGTCTTCTCAGCGACAATTGGAGGAGGCGGAGGAGGAGGAGGAGGAAGACACGGTTGCCTCCGCTACAGAGGGTAGCCATGGAACTTTAGTTCCATCTCTTCAGCGTGGGTGGGCAGAAGAGGAGGAAGAGGATGAGGAGATTGAGAGTCATCCTCCTGGTGAGGACAGCGAAATCTTGCCTGTTGGTACTCTGGCACACATGGCTGACTTTATGTTAGGCTGCCTTTCCCGTGACCCACGCGTTACACGCATTTTAGACAACACGGATTACTGGGTGTTCACCCTTCTGGACCCCCGCTACAAAGAGAATTTCTCATCTCTCATTCCTCCGGTGGAGAGGACAAGCAAAATGGTGCAATACCAGAAGGTTCTTGTCGAAAAATTGCTCCAAAATTTTCCATCTGACAACGCTGGCGGCAGAGTACGTGCTACCTTGGCCAACCGAGAAGGGGAGAAAAGGGGAGCACACAGCAGTTCCGACAAAGGCAGGGCAACACTCTCCAAGGCGTGGGACACCTTCATGACACCCCACCAGCACCCTCACCCTGATGCGCAACCTAGTGTCACAAGGAGGGAAAAGTTTTGGAAGATGGTGAAGGAGTACATAGCAGACCGTGTCAGCGTCCTCAATGATCCCTCTGTGCCTTACAACTACTGGGTGTCCAAGCTGGACACGTGGTATGAACTGGCACTCTACGCCTTGGAGGTGCTGGCCTGCCCTGCCGCCAGCGTTCTGTCTGAGCGGGTATTTAGTGCTGC
Organism: Rhinophrynus dorsalis; assembly: GCA_037306005.1. Taxonomy (NCBI): domain Eukaryota; kingdom Metazoa; phylum Chordata; class Amphibia; order Anura; family Rhinophrynidae; genus Rhinophrynus; species Rhinophrynus dorsalis. Next base: position 175,847,620 of record CM074720.1, on the reverse strand, counting down.
TGGTGGCATCATAACAGATAAGCGTATCCGCCTTTCCACCGAAAATGCTGATAGGTTGACACTTATAAAAATGAACAAGGCCTGGATTTTCCCTGACTTCTCCACTCCACTGGAGGAAAGCCCCGGGGGAACATAAAGTCACTTTATATATGTTATTTACAATGATGGGAATACTCTGTATTCCCATTCACCCCTTCCACCCAAAAAATGGGTATATGGTTGACTCTCTTCCATATACCCTGGGATATAATTTTTATATAGGGCCAGCTCACCAGCGGGCCCTGTGATATAATTTTTATATAGGGCCAGCTCACCAGCGGGCGCTGTTTGACAATTTTTGTATAGGTCAGCTCACCAGCGGGCCTTCTCATATAATGTTTTATTGGGTCAGCTCTCTAGCGGGCCCTCTCATATAATGTTTTATAGCGTCAGCTCACTAGCGGGCCTTCGCATATAATGTTTAGGATGGTCAGCTCCGCAGCAGACCCTCACCCATAATGTTTTAGATGGTCGGCTCAGCGCACGTTTCCCTCTTAATCATGGCCCCAGTTCAGAAAAATCGAGGAAATTTTTGGAAGAATTTGCCTCTGCGCACGTTTCCCTCTTAATCATGGCCCCAGTTCAGAAAAATCGAGGAAATTTTTGGGAGAATTTGCCTCTGCGCACGTTTCCCTCTTAATCATGGCCCCAGTTCAGAAAAATCGAGGAAATTTTTTGCAGAATTTGCAGATGATATACAAGTAAATATACAGCAAATACTGTTTGGTAACAATTTTTCGCCTAAAGTCGTTTTTATCTTCCTTTTTGTGTGTTTTACGGTCAGTCTGTAAAAATGGCGTACTACGGGCGAAACATCGTTCCCAGCAGCGACGTTGAAGTCCAAGATGCATCCAGACATCCTCCCTATGCTGTCCCTGAACCATTTCTGTGGTGTTTCCATCATTTTCTGCCCTTTTCCTATGGACCAGGCACCCTCCCCTCATCAGAGCAGGGGGTGCCTGGTGTAATGCTCGAGTCCTCCCATTGACTTCAATGGGGCTCGGGTGCTCGGCCGAGCACTCGAGCCTCCGGGGGCGCTCGGTCAGAGCACCCGAACACCCGAGCATTGGGGTGCTCGATCATCACTACTGTACTCTTGTCCCACAGGCATCCATAACATGATCCATCCTTGAACTGAAGATCTTCCATGTGACTGGATTGATGTCTTGACAACACCTTCATGAAGATCACCCCTTGCTGTTTCTGGTGATGTTGTTGGTGATGCAATGTTTGACCTGAGGTTCACACAAACCTCTACTGGAACATTCTCATATAGACACAGAAAACACAAATTCACGAGCGTAATAACCTGTACAGTTAGGATGCTCATCTACAGAGTTGTCAAACCTTGTGGACAACACATGAGCAGGGCAGCAGTGTTACTAAAGTAGTATGATTTAGTTTCAAAGTGCATTTAGTGTTCTCATACAAGTGTTCAATGCATATAGGCAATACACACAGAAAACACATGTACGTTGTAATGTACTTTGAGACACAATAAAGATGAACCATCACTATTCAATCTGTGTCTGTATGAGGATATATTTGATTACACATTTGTCAATGCGTAAACACACCCAGGATAGAGTATCCCCCATACATGGAAAGGCATCACCCACATCACAGGAGTCCACCACTTGTTTGCCAGTGAGTGGACTCTGTGATGTATTCATGCAAACAGATGATGGTGGCAGTGATACACTAATGTGTTGTGGGACTGATAAAGAGGTGATACAGGGGACATACTTCCACAGTGAATTCCTGTCCACAGTATCTGTGTTGCTCAGTATAATCAATGTTCTGAGATATTGCTCCACTTTGACATATCTCAGTACATGGGCTACATCAACGAACAACCAGACTAAGTGGACATGTGTTATCACTGGTGACGTCTGTTACACCCTTAAAGAAACAGAACTCAACTTACTGGAGACCCCAGTGCTCACCCCAGGATATCAATGTGTGTGCTACACATTGAAATCCTAGGTTAAAAACATTGGCTTCCCCAGAAAGTCAGTTGCACAATGAGTGTTTGAATCCAAGACAATATTGATGCATGTCCCACTTATCTGTCCTGCTTGTTATGTCCCCGCTAAGTCACATAGCTGTTTGTTTGGTTATTCTATTAACCCTCTGAGTGCCAGAGTGGTCCCCAATGCATTTCTTTGCAATGCGTTGCCTACCACTCTGGCACACAAAGGGTTAAACACACCATATGATGTAGATGAATGTTCAATGTTGTACCATTTGTTGTGCTAAGGGGTATGTTTTGTTTTTCAAATTCAACACACGACATTGCCATATAACACAGTGGTGTGATATGGCTCCAGGGATGTATTTCCAGTTGAATTTGTACAACAGTGTGTGTGTGTGAACCCATGTTGTAGCATCCCACAAACATTTCACCCCGGCAGAGGTTGTGTTCACTGCATTGTATGGCAATGCATTGGAGACAACCCTGCCACCCAATCCATAACTGAAGACACAACAGGTCAGACAGGAATCCAAAAAAAAGTTTCTTTATTGAGGGGAAACTTAACAGGTTGGGCCTTTCATTTTTTCCTTTTTGGGGGGCCTTAGCCTAGGTGCCAGAGGTGGATGCCCTTGTTGATCGCCTGGTAACCCTCTGCCTCCTAGGTGTGGCTTCAGGGGTAACACTGGAGGGGGGGGGGTTGCAGTAGACCCCTCCGTGGAATCCAAGTTCTCCCTCTCCATCCTCAGGTTCTCCCTGCGGTTGATCTCCCTCAACTCCACAAGTACCTGTGTCAACATGTCCATTAGACCAGTCCTGAGCTGATGGAGTTGTGTGTTCCCCCTGGCCACCCCTGACTCCAGGGCTTGGATTCTGGTCTCCAATCAGGCTATGTTCCTCCTGGATTGCCTCCTGCTCCTGGTGATGTTGCTATCTGTAGCCCTGCTCGACCGGAATAGTCTCGTCTGAAGGGCCATACACTCCGCCTCCATCCCTGTGAGGCGTGCAGTGCTGGAGGTGGATGTGGCCGGTGTCCCTGGTGCTGCTGTTTCTTCTGCTGCTGAGGTGCTGTTTCCTCTGCTGCTGAGGGTGCTCTTTCCTCTGCTGATGATGGAGGTGCTGTTTCCTCTGCTGCTGGAGGTGCTGTTTCCTCTGCGGCTGCTGGAGGTGCTGTGACTGCTGTGACAGCTGTTGGAGTGGCTGGTTGATGTGGGAGGCATATGGCCCATATTGAGTGGTGGCCATTGTCCCTGGCAGCCAATGTCTCCCTGGCGTTGGTGGTGCTGCTGGAGGGTAGTAGCTGGTGGAGGTGGCTGGATACATCCACCTCTCCTCCTGTTGCATCCAGCCACTGTACTGGGGTGGTGCAGCTTGGAGGGGTGCAGCCTGTGGTGGTCCAGCTTGGAGGGGTGCAGCCTGTGGTGGTGCAGAAGGTGGTAGTGCAGCCTGTGTTGGAGGGGATGGGGATGGTGGGTATGGTGACCACCGGCTGGTCCCCTCTGTGTATTGCTCACTGGGGGGTGACATAGCCTCCTCCACTGGCTCCCACTGGGCTTGAGGGCCGTAAGCTGTGTGGAGAAATAAGATGTTGTGATTAGTGACCTTAGCCATATGTTTGTGGAGACAGTTATACTTTGATATGTGATGAAGAAAATATATGTGTTTGGGTTAATCCCCCTGGGTAAACAAGGGTACTCCCACTGCTGAAAGGTGTTGTTTGCATTATTACGGGTGAAGGTTTCATTTTGAGGTGCAATATCACAGTGGGCCGAAATAGTACAGTGGGGCTGTTGCAACACCCTCCCATGTAGATATCTGGTCCCTGTACCAGAGCTGTCCATATGATTGTGTAGTAACAGCACCACTGTACAATTTCAGGCCACTGGGATATTGCCCCTGACATATCCATATCTGAGCTGTGATACCTTTTGAATCAACACACCTTTCAGCAGTAGGAATACCATTGCTTAACTTGGGGGGTGAATCCAACAACATTTATTTGTCTTTACAACTTTTAGGGATGGCTATCCCTCCAGGTGGATAGCAAAGGTTAAGTCCACCTTGATGTCATATTGTAGACATTGTGAAAACAGATGTTCGCTGTTAGTCCTATCCCTCCTACCCTCATTGTTGTTCAGATATTTCTCTGTGTGACAGATGTAGATATCAGTCATTTGTCCACACGAGGGCTCTTCAGCAGAGCCCAAATCACCCCATTTAGAGAACAATACATAATTGGAATGGTGTACAGAGTGTGCATGGTTTGCAAGCACACTCTGTGGACCATTCCAAAGAGGTATTTATCTCGAAATGTTGCAAATTTGGCTCTGCTGAAGAGCATCCATGTGGTCAAATGACAGATATCTATATCTGTCACATAGAGCAATATCTGAACAACCATGAGTGTTGGATGGATAAGAATTACATCGAGACACATTTTTACGATGCCAATGATATTACAACATGATGACATTACCCACTGTTATCCAATTAAAGTCACACACAAGTAGAAATGGTCATATATGTATGTGGATATGTACCCTTCATATGGATACAGTAATATCCTTCCAAGATGTGAAGCCAGAGAGCAGTTCAGTAGGTGTGATTGCCTTACTGGCTATATATATGTGCACCCATCCAACAATACATTGGATTGATATGATGGATATGAACATACCTCGTATATCCCATCTACGTAGAGTGTGACATACTATGTATGTGTATTTGGATGGTAGCAATGTAGGTTGATTTGTGAAGGGTGCACATATCTGGCCAGTAAGGCAATCACATCAGTGAACTGATCTCTGTGTTCACATCGTGTTGGGGCATATTTAGAAACATTTGAATCCTAAGGGCAACAATCAAGCCAGTAGTGAGGGATATCTTTCATTGAGGCCTGTTTTTCTTTGTGTATGAGCCCATCCATCCTTCTGTGTGAGGCAACCATACTCAATCCTAGATATCCATCAGTCATGACCTGTTGGTGACCAAGGTACAATGGTTGATATTTGGTTCCCATGTGTATCCTGCAAACAGCGGCTGGTGTACCATCCATCCATGGCATCAGCATCCCTGTGGATCCATGTGGGAATCAGATGTGGGATATGTCATTTCAAGTTAGCGTAAATGATTGCAGCCACAACACCAAGGCCTACTTCATCCACTTTTAATTCTGTGGAATAGTATTCGGCCTGTGTGTTGCACATACAATCAGTTATTCTCTGGGACACTGTGATGTGTGACCTGATCCACCCTTTTTGTGATTCAGTAAGCGGTGATGTTGAACTGATGAGTGAACATGATGGTGACTTCTCCAGTGATCTCTTTTCCCCATTTCCAGTGTTTTCCATGGAGTCTGTACAATGGGACCCTATCAACTTGATTCTTCTTTTTGCATATTCTCCATAGACTAACACTGGTATTGGTGAAGTGAGGGTGTGTGAGGGTTACTTTGTGTCCCCCATCTCTTTGTCACCGCTTAGTGAATGTCCCCTGTGTAGCATGTGATCGTTGGCCTATTGACTTGTTTGTTGTCTGGTTAACCCTTTGAGTCCCAGAGGGGTTGCCAAAGCATTGTTGATTGATGCATTGATGAACCCTCTAACACTCAAGGTGTTAGGTGCTGACTTCCCTGTGGGGACATGGGTGACACTGTGTGTGAACAGTGAAGATATTTAACAGACGACATTTTGAACATAAAGGTTTGTGTATTGTGTGTGATGGGCACAGCGACAGGAGGATTGAAGTAGGACTTTGACAGGTTTGTCCCAAGTTGGACCTTGATATTTGTGCTGGTGCTGTGTCCTGTTTTTAACCCTCAGGGTGCTGTGTTGGTGCAGCTGTATGGATGTGCGATGGGCATGTGTTGAGGTGTGACTGTGTGTGCAGCTGGTGTTGGTTGATGTAGTGTGTTGTTCTGTAGTGTTGCACTTACCGGTAGTGTGGAGGCTCCTCTCATCCCCAGTGTCAGCTCCTCCAAAGACCCCCTCGATCAGGGTATTGGACATGGTCTGCCGCACCATCTCCTCCCACCCGCAGAAGGTGATGGGGACAGGTGGGCCACCTCCAGTGCCTCGGGCTTGCTTGGCCATGTCAGACAGCTTGTTCTTGACCACCCTCCGGCAGTCGCCCCATCTCTTCTTCACGGACTCCACGTCCCACCTGCATGGAGCCACCGCTTTGACCCGGCTGCAGATCTGGTTCCAGGCTTGCATTCCTCCTTGCTGACAGGCCAGGGACCTTTGCCGTCGGGTGGAGAACACTCTGTCTCTCCAGGACAGCTTCCACGAGAGCCATGTTCTCCTCCTCTGTGTATTTTGGATCCCTGATCCTGCCCTCATCAGCTCCGGCATGGGAGGATTCTGAGCTGGAGTGTCCTGCCTGGTCTGACCCTGACTGTGTGGGGTGCTCCCCAGCAACTACCCCTTGTCCCACTGCAGGTTCTGTCACTGTCGTCAGTGTGCCTGTTCTTGTGGGCTGGGTCTCCCTCCGCCCTGCGGATCTCCCTCTCCCACCCCTGCTCTGCTCAGGGACACCCTCCTGACCTTCCTCCTCTTCCACTACTCTCCCCATCCCTCTCTCCTGCCCTCCTCTCCTCGCCATCACTCACCCACTCACACCCAGGCACTCCCACAGGCCTTCACAGACACACTCGATCCACTCACTCTCTGTCACACACTTTCACTCACAGATTCACACTGTCAAAATAAAATGTAAAATGTGTAAGGTGTGATAAAATAAAAGGACTATGTGTATGTATGTATGTGTATGTGTTTGTGTTTGTATGTGTGTATGTAATATGTGCAAAGGTGTGATATGTGTCGTATTATGTGCAATGCTCTCCTCCCTCCAAACTCCAAAACTCCTCTACCTCCAATGAACGCTCCTGTCTCCCTCTCTCTGATAACTATCCTCCGCTCCTGTGTCCTGATATCTAGCTCTGAAGAACTCGATAACAGACAGTGTGTGATGGTTATTTTTTGGTATATATAGGTGTATTTGAAGTTTTTTGATACATTGGGGCTTTGTGATTGGCTGTGTGTTTGAATTTGTTTTTGCATCAATCAGGGTTGCTAGACAACGGCAGTCGTTATGTTACACGTTGTTTTGAGCGATGTTATCATGTGATTTGGCCACCCATTGTGCATTATCATGAGCGACAACGGCATTTGTGTTACGTGTTTTGTGTGTGCCTACGCTCGATAGGTATTCTTGTAGAGTACCTATTGAATCTGCCGTAACTCATGTATTATTTTCGAGCGATGTGCCTTTTTCACTTAGCGGCTGGTTTAACGTGAGCCTTTAAATCTAGCCCTAAGTATCTGTGCCTACTCCACATTAGCAACGTAATGGTCACTAAACATTTAGTGCTCCTTATATTCCCCTGAATTAACGGTTAGGCTTTTAGGGACACTCCACTTTTATTGGTGTGGCTTTTTTTAAGAAGTTATCAATAAAAGTTATATTTTATAATATTTAATAGGGTCAACTAATTCACTGATGTTGAGTGAATTCCCTATAATTATCTCTCAGGGGTTTTTTGGTTTGGTGCTATTTAGGATTTTCTTCTCTCTCTTTTTTGTATATATAATTTGAAATTTGCCTTTAATTTTTAGCTAGATACTATCTCTTTTTTGGATGTGACCCTTATTGGGGATAAGAGCAAGGGCAATATTGTTTCTGATATACATAGGAAGCCTATTGCTGGGAATAGCTTTTTGCATGCAGCATCCGCACACCCCAAACATCAAGTGGTTAACATACCCAAAGGACAGTTTCTGTGTTTGCGCAGAAACTGTTCTACTGTTCAACTATATTGTAAGGCATCTCAAGAATTGTTCTCTAAATTTAGGACTAGGGGATATGGGGAGGCTGCATTAAAGAAGGCGTTCCAGCACACTCTAAATATACCCAGAGGACAACTCATATCTAATACTTATAAAAAACAGAGAAAGCAACAACATTTAAACAATAAAAGTAATGTGAGGTTTATCACCACTTACAGTTTACAATATTCTAAAGTTTGTAGTTTAGTAAAATATTTGTTGTCGATCTTGTACACTGACCCTATTTTGGAACCTATAGTGAAACAAGGTCGTCATTTTGTGGCAAGACGAGGCTGTACAGTGGGTAATCAGATCTCATCTAGTTTATATAAGAGTACTCGAGAAAATCCTGCTTGGTTGACTACTATAGGTTATTTTACATGTGTCGCCTCTCGATGCAAATGTTGTAGTGTATCATCAGCTTCTAAGAAATTTAAATGCACGAGAGATGGTGCAGTTTATCATATAGCTAGTTATATAAACTGTAATACAGCTAATGTTGCTTATTTGTTTACATGCACATGCACCCCTGGAGAGGTGGCAACATAAATGAGTTGATTGATAGAAGGGAGGCATTTTGGATTTTAAAGTTACGAACCCGTGTAATGGATGGTTTTAATCATGAATGGGACATTAATCACATTTTGTACTTGAGGATTCATGGATCATATGTTTTTTATGTGTATACGTGTAACGTTTAGTATTCTTTCCCTTCTTTTTTCGTCTCCTGTTTCACTCGTGGGCATGACTCGCAATGATGCTGTGGTTTGATATAGTATCTGTATTGTTTTAAAGTAGAAAGATTTTTTACAATATGGAAATTATTTATGCAGACAATTGTATTTGTTTAATTGATTTTGACTCCACGTGCAATTGGTGGATTCATTATGGTGGTTTAAATTTGGCTTCTTCCCTGAAAGTCTTGTTTATTTTTAGCTCTCATGAGATTATATAGGGTTAATATTTGTTCGTTGTGAGGAGTCTTTACTTATTGGCTGTGAATCAGATCATGTAGAAACGCAACAGATTTCTCCCCATTGATTTTAATTTTTAATCTTATATAAGTTGTGATGTTTGGATTTTTGTTTAGTGTCTATGATTAAGAACTGTACGTAGCGCGGAACACATCAGACCTTACCTTGGGGGTCCTGTTTGTTTTTTTTGTCTTTCACCTTCTTAGTAATCTGTGTCACCAATTTTAAATGTTGGAATAAAGGTTCATTGTTTTTACATTGCCATTGGATTTTGAGACAGTGATTGAACGAGTGCTGTTGTAATCTTTTCTCTTGGCAATCCTCCAGGGGAAGCAAGGAATGGTAATCCACCTAATGGGGGATTAATAGGAAAATAATAAAAGAATCTAAAAAACTAAGCAGAAAAGTTCCTAGCCTGCATACAGGTTGCTGGAACAAGTCTGGGGCGGGGCTTCTTTGAAGAATTGCTCCAGCCTACAGGGAGGAGCTGTCGCCTCCCCATGGTACCTGTATGTCATATTGGACAACAGAGAAAGACCTTAATAACCACAGGGAGATCATTATTAAGCCCTCTGATAAGGGGGAAAATTGGATATTGATGAGTGAAAACTTTTATTATAAGGAGATAAAAAGACAATTGAGGGATAAAACGTGTTATGAACAATTAAATCATGATCCTATGGATCTGATTAAAATTAATTTGCTAATGAAATTGCAGTTTGCCCTGGAATCTAATTTAAGTCTCTCACTTCACCCTGATGTAGACCGGTAGTATCAGGCATTGGGAGACTCATTGAACAGGTTAGTAGACATACTGGCATTCATTTGAAGCAATTTGTAGTTTCATTGCCATCTAATGTTCAGGACACCAGAGACATTTTACACAAACTTGTGGATCTGACAGTGGACAGGGACACACTCTTTGTGATTCTTGATGTTGAATTCCTGTACACTTCCATTCCCCAAGAGTGTATTTTTGGAGCCTGTGGTGTGCTCCTGAACATGAGGGGTAGTACATTTGCAGGGCAGAATGAATTAATCTTGGAACCTCTTGAATTCATATTGATTCAAAATTCTTTTATTTTTGATGGTAAGTTTTATAAGCAAATGTAGAGTTACCTTGGGAGCGACATGTGCACTTACCTACACTTGTTTGCACTGATCTGGTGGGAGCAGCAAGTGGTGTCATGCAAGCATGAGTTTGAGGAGGATGTAGCCCTGTAGCTACACTACATTGATGACATTTTTTGTGATCTGTAATGGTTCAACTCTCTGAATATGTGGATCTTTGAGGATAAAGGTAATATAAAAACTAAAACTTTTCATAAGAAAACATCTTGTAATACATTATTAGACTTGCCATCACAAAAGAAAGGTATCTCTTGGGGATAGTTCCTACAGTTGAGATGAAACTGTACGAGAATTGAGGATTTTAAGGTGGAGGATTAGGAGTTAATCTAAAGATTCCTTGATTGGGGACAGCTCTGGTCAGTAATAGGGAAAATTGGATTTTTGGTAAATCTGAGGCCAAAAGTGATTGAAAGGAATATGTACGATTTATTTCTACTTTTGGCAACCAATGTGAGAGTGTGAAGAGAGTTCTTTATAAACACTGTAATGTATTAACTGCCAGTGAGGTTTTGAGAGATATTGTAGGTGATCATTCCTCTATAGTTGCTAAGAGAGCTAGAAATGTACATGATCATCTGGTACTTTCTGAATTTTCTAGGTCTTGTCAAAACCAATTGGTTGAATAAGACATCAATGACATGGATGTATAAGTGTTGGTCATGCAAGGCATGCCAATTTGTTATGGTTGGTAAATATTTTTTATAACGGTGGAGGTACTAAACATTATAATATTAAACAGTTTTAAAACTGTAAATCAGATGGTGTAATATATTTTTTGATGTCCATGCAGATTGATTTATGTAGGGAAAACCTGGAGACAACTCAGGAGAAGAATGCAGTGGATATTATTAAAAAAAGAACAACACTCTATTGGAAGAAAGGATGATAGTAAAATCTTACTACAAAAGGACACACTTTGGATTTTTATTTTAGGACCCATGGGAATGTATGGGTTAAATGAGGAAAACAAATAAATGCGTTCCTATAGATCAGTCTCTTTTTAGTTGTTTTGGGGGTTTTCCATATGTTAGAATATTTGTGGTTTGGCCAATTATAAATCTTATTGTAGCTCATCATGTAGTTAATATGTTTATTTAGGAGTTATAGCTTTAATTTGAGTTAAAAATTTGCCATGATTGATCAATGTGATGCCCATATACTCTGTGATCTCTTGAAGTTTAATTGACTATTTACATTGATTGGATAAATATAGAGACAAAGACTTCTGTTTTATTTGAATATAAGAAAGGAGTGGAAGTGTATTTCCATTCACCTTGACAAAGCCCATAATTCAGGGGTGAAACACTGGTGGGTTTCCGTGCCAATACAGCATATTATATGCACTACTCTATCTATTGCTTGAGAAGTAAGGAGCGAGTTAACAGACAACTACGGAGAAGCAAGCACCAACTGTCAGGAGCAGGCGAGACACTACACAGTGGTGAGATCGAAACTGTGCATATATTACGTCACTGATATTCTGCTACATTGATTAATCCACTTTGATGCTATATGCATTATTGACTGTGTCCATTTTGAACTTTGCTTCATGTGAGAAGTTTTGGATGCACTGTCTCACTGCCTCTAGCTTTGCCTAAAGCTTTGCGAATTTCATTTACCTCTATTCGATATTTTATCATATGGATATTTGACATGCCAAAGCTCTTTGCGTATAACATCAAGTACATCTATAAGATTTTTTAAGTGACTTTGTGAATATATTTTCCATTTGGCATCTTCATAATATCTACGGGACGCTATCCTATGAATGTGTTTTTTATTTCTTCAGCATGCTTTATGAAAATCACATATGCTGGGCCCAGCACAAATTATGGATGTATCAGGACAGGAGGACTGGTTTGAGCATTTAGGGTGTTATTAGGTTTTGTGCTCTATATACTCTTTTTATTGCTATATTTATGGGATATCTGGGGGAATATGGGTTTATGGGTTTGATATGTGCTGCTCGTTATTTTTAATTGGATACTTTTTAGAAGACATATAATAGACTTTTTTAATACTTGATCAATAAATTGGAGATGAATGAGTGCCAGCATAAGGTTGCCTTCCTTTTCTTTTACTTTCAATTATGTGAAATCTTTTTGTGCACCCTATGTGCGATAAACATGGAATATGCTCTTCATAGGTTTTATTTTTACTTATGATGCAGATGAATTTAAACGTATAGGTAAGCTTCGTTAAAGTCTAGAGAGGCAAGGAATTCCACTGGACATAAGTGGACAAAGTGGTTGAGGCACTTTAAGTTCAGAATTGGAAGACAGATGTTGTCTTTTTTGGGAACAATGAAAGGATTTGAGTAAAATCTGGTGATGCGGTCTTGCTCTGGAATGGGGACCAAAACCTGCTTTTCTACTAGGGAGGAGATTGCATCTATGAAAAGACTGAATGTGGAGCTTACTGGGAAGTTCATTTGTTTGAGATAGCTTGACCATATCTTTTAAATGGACTGAATGAATGAGCATTAAGGTTAGGTTTATGCATTGTGTGTGTGTGTATGAAACATATGAGACTGTTCATAGTTAGTTTAGTGTCTGTCTTGGTGTTCTTCATATTAAATAAAACTAGCTTTTACATATCCATGGATTGGACTCTTGACAAAGAGTGTTGCTTGCTATACTGTTTCAAGAGGAGACTTGAGCGCCAGATCAGAATTGGGCCTCCCTTTTCTGTGAGATTAGTTTGATAATTACATGTCAACTCCATAATGGGACTAGAGAGGTAAACCTTAATGATTTTCTTGGTTAAAATTTGGATTGTCTCCATCTCCATGGTTTTATCACGGTGCCGTGCTATGCCGGCGACATTCTGTCAGTCTTATTCACAGCTGGCTCTGATTGGTTGCAGTGGTATTGGCCCGCCCAGTATTTGTCCTTAAATACTGGGCCCTGTCACTTCGCTGTTGCCCTTTCGTGGTGTTTCTGTACCAGCGCTTGTTCCAGTTTCTCGTGTGATCTTAGTGTATGACCCGGACTGCCTGACTACTCTGCTGCATCTGTTCCTGCTCTGTATACCGACTCGGATTGGCTGACGTTCCTGCTCTGTGTAACGACCTGGCCTGGCTGCCGTTCCTTCTCTGTGTACCGACTTGAATTGGCTGACGTTCCTGCTCTGTGTACCGACCCGGCCCGGCTGACATTCCTGCTCTGTGTACCGACTCGGATTGGCTGACGTTCCTGCTCTGTGTACAGACCCGGTCCGGCTGACGTTCCTGCTCTGTGTACGACTCGGATTGGCTGACGTTCCTGCTTAGTGTACCAACCCGGCCCAGCTGACGTTCCTGCTTTATGTACCAATTCTGATTGGCTGTCGTTCCTGTTCTGTGTACCGACCCGTTGGGACTCCCCTCCCTATTCTGTCCAGGATTGCCTGCTGCTCCTTCTGGGCTTGGCATCTGGGCAGTGTTGCCTACCGCATTATCGGTCCTGCAGCCTGGTCTCGGTTGCGTTCCGTGTCGCGCAGGCGACACTCCGGTGTGAGCCTTCCATTCTGTGTCCACGGTACTCTAGACCTGAATTCCTGCCATCAGCTGAGGTTGGTCTTCCTTGGGCGCCTCAGGCTACTATCCACCTCGGCAGTCGACATTGGTCTGAGTGTTTGTCTATCCCCATGGGGGAAAGGACCGTTCTCCACCGGTTGTTGGCATTATAGTCTCCGTTGGGCATCCTCTGGGCATACAGTCTGTCCTCCACTACTGCTACGGCAGTCTATAAGATTATTAAGGGCCTCCGCTTACTCCTGTGGCATTACTCGCTATTTATACTCTCCCTCCCAAGTGAGAGTCTTAAGGGCCTCGTGCTAATAGGGCCTGTCAGTCTTCCTGGCCTATTAGTAACCCGTTCATTGCTGCCTCATTTGAGTATCACACGTATTACCTGACCTGTGTCAGTATATTGTTATTACTGTTGTACAATTGCTGGACCCGTGTGGGTATTTACTACTGTAACCTGTCCTGTGTCAGTACTATATAGTGTATATATTACTGGACCCGTGAGGGTTATCGCCATTTCAAGTTTTTTCAATAAAACTATGTTTTACCTAACTTACTGTCTCAGAGTGTCAATAAAACCGTTACAGTACGAAAAGGCCATGACCTCAGACGGTACAGGTGAAGGTAATGCACAAAGCATCCATTGGAGGATGGACTTACATGAGCAGTGTTTGGACCAGTTGGCACTGGCCGTACAAACTATACAAGAGCTCACTGCTCATCTAGATAAACCGGTTCAAGCCTCGGTGGTCTCCCCCTTTTCGACACCGGGAGCTCAATCCCAGACACAAGTGGCCTCGAGTAAAGGGTTAATCGCCATAGCTCCATTACCTCTAAGATATGATGGCGAACCTGCCCTGTGCAGATGGTTTATCAATCAACTGGAAATTTTCCTGGAGCTAACTCCTCAAGCCTTTCCTAGTGACCGAGGTAAGGTGGGCTTTATGATCTAGTTACTAACAGGCAGAGCTCTGGCTTGGGCCAACCCTCTATGGGAATCCTCCAAACCCTGCACTAAGAATTTCAGTGAATTTGTGCATGCATTCCGCAGAGTGTTTGAAGTCCCAGGTAGAGCCGACTCTGCTGCCAAAAGATTAATGGAGATACAACAGGGCTCCTGTACGTTGGCGGATTATGCTATTGAATTTCGTACGTTGGCAGCAGAAGTAGGTTGGAACAATGAGGCACTGGTGGCAGCATTTGCTCAGGGACTCGCTGATCGTATTAAAGATGAAACGGCAGCCAGAGATGTGCCTAACAATCTGGATGAAGTTATTGATTTCCTCATACTAATTGATTCCCGCATCCGTGAACGAATTGCGGCCAGAAACTGCAGGCAGCAGGCCAGACATTTGGGACAGGCAAGTCAAAATTTCCTACCCATGCCTCCTGACCGTACCCAGGAGAATGGTGAACCAGTGCAGCTAGGGTTCACCAAGCTGACTAAGGATGAATGGGCACATCGCAGAAGACAGGGTCTCTGTCTGTATTGTGGCCAACCAGGACATCTGTTGCGTACCTGTCCAGTATGGCCGGGAGATGGGAGCACCTAGGTTACCTTGGGGGACAGGCCCTAGGTGGCGTTCAGCAGTCCCTAGACCCAGTTTATCAGAAACCCACTATCCAGGCTGTGATCTCCTGTGCAGAACACTTGGTGGAGGTTCTGGCCCTGACTGACTCCGGGGCAGCCGGATATTTTATGGATAATTCTTTTGCTGTACTACACAAGATCCCGCTAGTTGAAAGGGAATCCTCCCTAGCTATTGAGGCTATTGATGGCAGACCATTGGTACCTGCTCAGATTACCATGGAAACGATACTGTTATCTTTGAATATTGGGGCTCTCCACACAGAACAACAGAGGTTTCAGATTATCCAGTCTCCTCACCATGCGGTCAACCTGGGGTTTCCATGGTTACATTTACACAACCCCAAGTTTGACTGGCAGACTTGT
The DNA here is from genome assembly GCA_037306005.1 of Rhinophrynus dorsalis. NCBI lineage: Eukaryota > Metazoa > Chordata > Amphibia > Anura > Rhinophrynidae > Rhinophrynus > Rhinophrynus dorsalis. The sequence continues at coordinate 175,832,217 of CM074720.1, read as the reverse complement.
GAAATAACGTCCTGGTCTGAATATTGTATGGGACACTGTGTCTCTCATCCGACTAAGATCATGTGTACCTCTCCCTCCGTGCCAGCTGATTATCACCAATTCAGTGACGTTTTCAGTAAGGGAGAGGCTAGCGTGTTGCCTCAGCATCGGTCATAAGACTGCGTTATTGATTTGTCTCTTGGCGCTGTTCCCCCCTGGTGGCGCACGTACCCGTTGTCGTGCAAGGAAAACCAGGCCATGGAGGAATATATCTCAGATGCCCTCTCACGGGGTATTATCAGAAAGTCTACCTCACCCGCAGGGGCTGGTTTCTTTTTTGTAAAAAAGAAAAATGGCGAGTTACGACCCTGCATCGATTATCGTGGTCTGAATAAGCTCATGTACAAGAACACCTACCCGATATCACTCATTACCGAATTATTTGACAGGTTGAAAAGTTCCTCTATTTTCACTAAGCTAGATTTACGGGCTGCATATAACCTGATCAGAATAAGAGCTGGGGAGGAGTGGAAAATGGAGTTGAATACTAGATCTGGACACTATGAATACCTTGTCATGCCGTTTGGGTTATGTAACGCTCCTGCAGTGTTCCAAGAACTGATTAACGATATCCTCCGTGATATGCTACAGGCTTGTGTAGTGGTCTATCTTGATGATATACTCATACATTCGTCTAGTTTGTCGCAACACATCAAGGATGTGTCTGAAGTTCTGTGCCTGAAGTTCTGCTCAGATTACGTAAAAACAAGTTATTCTGTAAAATCTAGAAATGTGAGTTCCACAAGTCCATGGTGCCCTTTCTGGGATTTGTGAAATCTAAAGATGACATCGCTACGGACAAGGATAAGCTTGCAGCACTGTTGCAATGGCCACGACCCAAGGGACTCAAGGCAATCCAACGCTTTCTCGGATTTGACAATTTCCACAATTGTTAAACCTTTTTCTGACCTTACACATAGGGGCGCCAACCCCTCCCAATGGTCTGAGCAGCTGAACGAGCCTTTTTGACACTGAAGTCCGCTTTTGCATCCGCTCCTGTGTTATCCCACCCTAACCCCTCCCTCCCATTCACCTTGGAGGTTGATGCCTCTGAAACCGGGGTAGGGGCAGTGTTGTCACAGCGTCCGGTCCCTGGGAGTATACTGAGACCATGTGGGTTCTTCTCCAAAAAATTGTCCAGTGCCCAGAGTAATTATGAGATTGGGGACAGAGAACTCTTGGCAATTATTATCCCTCTCAAGGAATGGTGCCACCTGCTGGAAGGTTCTAGAACTCCTGTGTTGAACTTGACTGACCATAAAAACCTGATGTACCTTTCAGAGGCTAAAAGGTTATCCTCTCGACAAGCCAGATGGGCCTTGTTTCTGTCTCGCTTCAATTTTATTGTATCCTACTTGTCTGGTTCCAAGAATGTTAGGGCAGATGCCCTGTCCAGGCAATTTGGTCCTGAAACAGATAAAGATGAGGTTCCTGTTCCCATCATTCCCCCAATCGCATTTTAGCTACCCTGCTTACCAGCATCACTTCGCCCCTGGGGGAGGAGATTCTCTCTACCCAGGCTGCTGCACCCCCTGACACCCCAGTGGGCAAGTGTTTTGTAGTTGAGCCATTTCGTACCAGCCTACTTGAAGTATATCATGCATCCCGAGCTGCTGGGCACATAAGGAGAGACCAATTAATCTGGTCTCTCTCTCAGTTATTTTGGTGGCCTTCTCTACGTGCTGACTGCACCGCATTCACTGCAGCTTGTACTACATGTGCCCGTGTCAAGTCCCCTAGACACCTCCCAGTTGGGTTACTTCAAGCAGTGCCTAATGCCAAGCGTCCCTGGTCCCACGTGTCCATTGATTTCCTGGGAGAACTGCCAGTGTCTAGGGGTTACTCGTTCATCCTGATGATAGTCTAAGATGGCACACTTTGTGCCCTTTCCTGGCCTTCCCTCGGCCCAGGAGTTGGCTATTGTCTTTGCCAGAGAAGTGTTTCGGTTGCATGGGGTACCCAGGGTACTGGTATCAGACCGTGGGAGCCAATTTGTGTCCAGATTTTGGAGAGCATTCTGTGATCAGATGGGCATACAGTTGTCCTTTTCATCTGCTTACCATCCCCAGACCAATGGAGCCGCTGAGCGTGCCAATCAGGGATTGGAACAATTCTTATGCTGCTTCATGTCCGATCATCATGATAATTGGGCCGACCTGTTGCCATGGGCAGCGTTCACCAGGAACTGTCCAGTTAATTCATCGTCCCGTTCCTTATCAACTACTGGTTTCAACCATGCTTGCTCCCAGACTCATTTCAGACACAGCAGATTCCAGCTCTGGACGAGCATATTGAGTAACTCCGCTCCACCTGGGCACAGGTACAAAGGACCCTCAGTAAATCATTCCAGCATTATCAGCGCCATGCTAACCGTAGACGTTTGCCGGCAGTCTCCTTCCAGGTTGGGGATAGGGTATGGTTATCCTCCAGGAACCTCAATTTGCAAGTTCCCTGTAATAAGTTGGCTCCCCTGTTCATTGGCCCGTTTAAAGTTATCCGCAAGATCAACCCAGTCTCGTATGCTCTGGACCTCCCAGCTTCCATGCATATTCACAATGTGTTCCACGTATCCCTCCTTAAGCCATTGATATGCAACCGTTACACTACCACTCCTGCGGTCCCGGGTTCTGTCCAAGTGCAAGGTCAGGAGGAGAACGAAGTGCAAACTATCATTGACTCCCGAAGATTCAGAGGGAGACTACAATACCTGGTCCATTGGAAGGGCTATGGCTCTGAAGAACGTTCCTGGGTAAATCAGAATGACCTCCATGCTCCCAGATTGCTGCGTACTTTTCATAATAAATTCCCTCAGAAACCCGGTCCCTCCTCTGGGAGAGGGGGTCGTTGAGAGGGGGGTACTATCACGGTGCCCGTGCTATGCCGGCGACATTCTGTCAGTCTTATTCACAGCTGGATCTGATTGGTTGCAGTGGTATTGGTCCGCCCAGTATTTGTCCTTAAATACTGGGCCCTGTCACTTCGCTGTTGCCCTTTCGTGGTGTTTCTGTACCAGCGCTTGTTCCAGTTTCTCGTGTGATCTCAGTGTATGACCCGGACTGCTTGACTACTCTGCTGCATCTGTTCCTGCTCTGTATACCGACTCGGATTGGCTGACATTCCTGCTCTGTGTACCGACCAGGCCCAGCTGATGTTCCTGCTCTGTGTACCGACTTGGATTGTCTGACGTTCCTGCTCTGTTTACCGACCCGGCCCGGCTGACATTCCTGCTCTGTGTTTCGACTCGGATTGGCTGACATTCTTGCTCTGTGTACCGACCCGGCCCGGCTGACGTTCCTGCTCTGTGTAGCAACTCGGATTGGCTGACATTCCTGCTCAGTGTACCGACCAGGCCCAGCTGAAGTTCCTGCTTTGTGTACCGATTCCGATTGGCTGTCATTCCTGTTCTGTGTACCGACCCGTTGGGCCTCCGCTCCCTATTCTGTCCAGGATTGCCTGCTGCTCCTTCTGTGGCTCTTGTTGGGTTTGGCATCCGGGCAGTGCTGCCTATCACATTATCATTCCTGCAGCCTGGTCTCGGTTACGTTCTGTGTCGCGCGGGCGACACTCCTGTGTGAGTCTTCCATTCTGTGCCCACTGTACGCTAGACCTGAATTCCTGCCATCAGCTGAGGTTGGTCTTTCTTGGACGCCTCAGGCTACTATCCACCTCGGCAGTCGACACTGGTCTGAGCGTTCGTCTATCCCCATGGGGGAAAGGGCCGTTCTCCACCGGTTGTTGGCATTGTAATCTCCGTTGGGTATCCTCTGGGCATACAGTCTGTCCTCCACTACTGCTACGGCAGTCTATAAGATTATTAAGGGCCCCCGCTTACTCCTATGGCATTACTCGCTATTTATACTCTCCCTCCCAAGTGAGAGTCTTAAGGGCCTCACGCTAATAGTGCCTGTCAGTCTTCCTGGCCTATTAGTAACCCGTTCATTGCTGCCTCGTTTGAGTATCACACGTATTACCTGACCTGTGTCAGTATATTGTTATTACTGTTGTACAATTGCTGGACCCGTGTGGGTATTTACTACTGTAACCTGTCCTGTGTCAGTACTATATTGTGTATATATTACTGGACCCATGAGGGTTATTGCCATTTTAAGTTTGTTCAATAAAACTGTGTTTTACCTAACTTACTGTCTCTGAGTGTCAATAAAACTGTTACAGGCTTCCATTGTGAATTCACGTGTTTTTGAAATCCGAACAGAAATGGTATCGCTAATGTCATTTCAGAAACTTTCAAATCTAGACACATGGGTATTTTCTACTGATGATTTATCCTATATTATAACTAAAGATGTTTCAATTTGTGTAGAATCAAAAGTGGAAAAAATGGCAACTCTCTTTGATGCACTAGTACTTTTAATAATTGATTTGTGTTCCTTAGTGCCCCTCATTAGTCGAATTGCTTAACAATGTGCCTATGCCAAAGACTATTCGTATAGGTAGCCATTATTACTACCAGTTTATTGATACAACTATCTATATAAGGGCCAGCTACAGACTAAAGTATTCTTACAGACTTTCTTCACCTAGGCTAATTTGTCTTTTATTTTCCATTCTTCAAAGCTATACATTTCTGTTATCTTTATTTATCAAATTTTGGGGTTGTATGTTATTGGGTATAGCTCCTTCATTTCCACTGATTTTTTTCTGGTGTTTTCCACCAATATGTCTATTGTTGTTCGTAATAAATGTATTCTTTGATCAACTACTACACTTAGTGGAGAATTGTATTGTCCACCCTCCTTATTGTTCACCTTTTATTTCCTGGTTTGAAACATGGATGTTCCTGACATCTCTTAGCCCACATTTCCAGGCTCCTAATTTAATGTGGTAAACCAGCAAATATGATCCATTCTTAGTTGCTTTATGAATTAAGGCTTTCTGGATTATATAATTTCTAGTGCAGGGATATCCAAAATAAGTCCTGGAAGCCATGTGCAGCCCTTGGTCCTAGCCAGTCTGGCCTTTCATGCTAATTCCATTCCATTATAAAAATTACCTACTAAAAAGAAAAATATTCCTTATCTGGTCTTTAACAATCAGGCAGACATGTAAAGCTTAGTAAGTAAATTCATGTCTTGAAATGTAAGGTACAGTAACACATCAGACTAGCTATGGATTGCATATAAAAATTGGTATAAATTCTTGAAGATTAAAATTTGAACCCCCTGTTTAGCCCGCATGAAAATGTACCCCCAATTTAATTTATTCTCAAAAGTTCTTTGAAGGTTATTGTTTTCACTAAGCTGAAATCATCTTTAAAGGGTTTCTACAGCTTCTCTTACAATGAAAATGTAATGTTAAAAATAGATGTCTACAATACAAAAGTATATTATTACTATAAACAAATATATTCTAGAACAAAATAAAGAGCCGAGTCTCCCGAGAACTTCATAGTAACATAGTAAGTTAAGGTGATAAAAGACACAATTCCATTAACTTCAACCACTGCCTTGAATTATATAAGCCTTGCTGCTACCAAATTAGTATTAAACTATTTACCAGAACTTCCTGATTTACCTACTAATACACAGTATAACTCTGTAAGTTCCCTCTTGAAAGAAATGCATCTAATCTTAACTGTATCCATTATATCTGCCATTATCACATCCTTGGGCAGAGAATTCCACAATTTAAAGACCTTACCATAAAAAAAACCTTCCTCTACTGAAGCTGAAATCTCCTTTTATCTAACAGTAAGCGGTGACCCCTATTTATTTGATCAGGCCTTTGAATGAAAAGCTCACTCCTTGTATTGACCTCTCATATACTTAGCTGTCTTTTCGCTAGAGTAAATAAACTAAGTTTGTCTAGCTGTTCCTCATATGTTGTCCTCCATTACCTTGATTAATTTTGTTTCTCTTTGCTGTACTCTCTCCAGTTCTACGATATCCCTTTTCAGATGTGATGCCTAAAACTGCACTGAATATTCGAGGTAAGGTTTACCAATGATTTGTACAGTGGCAAAATTGTGTTATCCACTCTTGCTTCAATGCCCTTTTTATGCAAGGCATGAGTTTTTTTTAGCTTTTGCCACTTCTGTTTAATACTGGTCACTGTTTCCAAGTTTGTAGTTTACAAGTATTCCCAGGTCTTTCTCTAGCAAGGAGCCTCCTCAAATTGTTATTCAAAGAACTGAATGAAAAACACTACAGTAAAGGCAGTATGGATGTGGAATTCATTGCCCTTTGGAAGCTGTGCTGGAAGACAAAGATAAGTTAAATATCATTGCATAAGTTTTCAAGCAAAACAATGCATAACAATACAGGAATCCTAATGCAGAGAGAATTTTCATCTCTGTTTTGAAGTCCGGAAAAATAATTTTCCTCTTGAGGCAAAATTGGAAATAACTTCAATAAAGCTTTTGTTTGCTGCCATTTGTGCCAAAAAGAAGATCTGGCAAATATAAACAATATGGATTCTTGTCTTTTTTTTCAACCTCATCAACTATGTTAGTAAACACAATGAAATGCACCCTCTAATGGTAGCTGCTCACTTCAAGAGAGACTGCTAAATGTGTCTCCACTTTGAGTCAATTCCTGCATACAGCTATACAAATACTTCATAGCCAAATTAAAGATATAACAAACCAGAATGAAAGTGCTTATCAGGTGCTTAGGATTAATATCTGTTATTTCTCAAATGGGGCCTAAATCTATAGAACACTGACAAGTTAACCCCTTAAGGACCGGGAAAATCAGAGGTGGATTTGACTTAAGGACCGGAGCAATTCTGACCTTTTTGACTATGTCTTTGTTCAACAGTGTTTTCCCTCTTAGGCTTTTATTCCACCCCCATAAATGATATACTGTTTTTTTACAAACAAATAGGGCTTTCCTTTGATACCCCACTTATATGGATAACCCACCATTTACTTTATTAAAATTAAAGAAAAAGGTAAAAAAAATGTAAAAAACCCACCATTTTTGTTTTTTCTCTTGGGATCAATTGGGCGCAAAGGGTTAAATTTTTATGGAGACTGCATGAAAGGTATGACTAGTCAGTCATACCTACAAAATGCGTAGTTTACAGTGGCCACTGTCCCCCCTGGGTGAAAATCCCCATGTCCCTTTTTCCCACCCTATTTTCCCACTTTTTTGTTCATTACATTTGGCGGTGTGTGTAAGTTTATTACATGACTCCACAACAATCACACTTCCAATTTTGTTTCTTGAGATTTTTTTTTACAAATAAAATTTTTAATTTAAAAAAAAAAAAAAGTGTGGTGTTTTTATTTAAAAAAAAAAAAAAAAGTGTATTTAGCAGGTCAGAAATTGACCTGCATCTAGCCATCCTCCTGCACCAGCAGTGAAGGGGTTAACACCCCCAGCTGCTGTATTTTTTATTTCCACTAGGTGTCTCCTCCCTGCTTCTCTGTCCCTTACTTTGATGTAAGGGACGCATTGGCAGAGAGGAGACACTAGAGGCAGTAAGTAGCACTGCCTCTTTCATTGATTTAGAATGCCGGTACATGTGATCGCTGATGCAGCGATCACATGACCTGGCACAACCGACGGAGGCTGAGACTGAACGGTCCGGTACTGGACCGCTCAGTCTCAGTCTGGATTGAATGGTAGCAGCGTGCACGGCGGCGAGCTGCTACCATTTAACACTTGACGTACCAGGACCGTCACTGGTCCTTAAAGCAAATTTACCCTTGACGGTCCTGGTACGTCAAGGGTCGCTAAGGGGTTAACAATATTTTACAGAGGCAGTGCCTCCTACAACAAGATTGAGAACATTAACCCCTTAAGGACCAGTGACGTGTAAGGACTGCCACGCTGGTCCGGACTTTAAGGACTGGTGACTGTCCTGGCACGTTATGGAATTCTGGGATGGCAGAGCAGCTATTTAAATGCAATAAAAAAAATTGCAGTGGTCCTTAAAGTCCGCTATCAGCCAGATCGTGCAGGTGTTAAGGGGTTAATTTAAGGAGAAAGAATAAAATGTGTTTTTAGTTTCATCCTCATCTATTATTTACAAAGTAATACTACAAAAGTTACCCTTTCAGTGTCAGAGGGGTGCGAAATGCATTGCTAAGCAATTCAATGCATACCCTTCGGGCACTCAAAGGGTTAACAAGCTTCTTGTGTTGCTATGGCAAAAGATTTCTTTTACCCTTTTTTATGTCCACTGCTCAAATCAAACCCAGCCTTCTCAGCTTCAAGATGTTCTTTAAACTTTATTTCAGCTGATTGGTTTTTGATCATCATGGAAGATTTAAATGAAGAAAAAGGCATAAGGAAGATAGATAAAATTGGAGGACCCAGAAAAATTCTGATAACTGTGAAAATGCCAAAATGTAAATGCACATTTTTATGGTTTATGATGACATTTAGTGGTATTAGGGACAGACTCCCCAATGCTGTATTTTTTAAGAAAAATATTTTTTTTAAACAGGTGTTAAGATAATTATAACATACAGGCATTTTTTATTGACAAAGATAAATATTGTCTTGATGGTGTTTGGTAACATATTTCAACAATATAAAGAAAATGTGAAAACCTTTTTTCTTACTTCTTCAATGATTGGACTGTCAGGAACCATTTTCTGGACATGCTGGCTCTCAGTTTCTGTATCTATCACTGAATCCTGGAGTTGCATTAATGTAGCAGTGTCTCCTTCACTATATAAACTAATACAAAAATAATCAACATGTTACATGTGTTAACATTTAAAATGGTAAGCATATCATACAAAATATACAAATACATACATTAACCCTTTGAGGGCCAGAGGGGTACGCAACACATTGCAAAGCAATGTGTTTCGTATCCTGCTGGCACTCAAAGGGTTAAGGATTTTCTGGATCTACCTAATTAATGCCTACAACTAGAAATCTACTTAGTTTATACACACCAACAGACTGGCTAAATTGTGTGTTAAAAAATAGATTTTTGTATACTTTACAAAAATATCCTTTTTTCTTAGTTCATATGGAACCATCGGGTAGGGCACTTGCATTAAAAGAGCTCTGTGGAGGTGAAAGCTCCCTCCTTAGTTCACATTACCCCCAAAAGACAGGCTCAGTTTTAAGGTATAGCAAAGATCTAAAAATAGAAGTAGGGCAGGAAGACGGTCACCTGAACCAGAGAACTACAAAAGAAGCAAATTAAAACTAACGTGGCTAACCAGGAAAGTAATTCATGAAATAAATAAAAAGAAAGCGGCAATTAAACATTATATATCTGAGGGATCAGCAGGGACATTTTCAAAATACAAAAATGCCAACAAAACCTGTAAAAAGGCGATTAAATTAGCTAGACTGGAGAATGAAAAAAATATTGCTAAGGAGAGCAAGAGCAACCCAAAAAAATTCTTTAAATACATTAATGGCAAAAAATTAAAGGGATAGTAAAACTTTGTTTTATCTTTATTTTATTTTGTAAGCATTAAAAAAACATGAAGAACGATATAAGTTTTATCTCTCAAACCTTTATGGTTTGAGAGATATCAACAAGCAAAGTTTCCCCTCCAGCCCCTTTTATCTAGTGTAAGCCATCTCTTCTCAGATGTGGAATCTGGTTGTAAGACCAGACAGATAACAGCAGGGACAATCTTCTTCCTTTGAGAACAATGAAAGCCCTGCCCCACTTGACGAGTTTTTCAGGTTTTTACCTTATCTTAATTGAAGATTGTCCCTCTCTGCAGTCTACTTGGGCACCTCCCTTCTAATCTGGCTGAACAGTGTTACATCAGTAAAAGAGGCAGGAGGGGGATAATTTGTCATTGAATTACTCTTGAACTACAACTCTGACAGAATTGAAATAACACTCTCCAAAGTCCAAATACTACGATGATGATTAATTAGAGCTGCTTTTATTATGGAACATTACTATCCCTATAAAGTCTGATAATGTTGGGTATCTGTTATCTGAAACAGGTGAGATGGTCAGTGGGGACAGAGAGAAAGCCGATACTTTAAATAATTTATTTTCTTCTGTTTTTACCAAGGAAGACCCAATGGTCAAGAACCTGCAAACTACTTTTACAGAACAGTCACAGCAAGCATGGGATTGGCTAACACAAGAAAACAATTGAATGGTGTTAAGGTAGACAAAGGTAGACAAAGCCCCGGGGCTGGATGGTATACACCCACAGGTACTTAAAGAGCTAAGTCAGGCCCTGGTCAGATAGGGATTCTTTTATTTCAGGTATGGTGCCCACGGATTGGCGTAAAGCCAATGGTGTCCATATTTAAAAAGAGATCAAAATCCCAGCCGGGAAATTACAAACCTGTAAGCTTGACATCTGAGGTAGGGAAACTGTTTGAAGGGTTGCTAAGGGAATATATTCAAGAATTCAAGAACAGGAATATCATTAGCAGGAGCCAATATGGCTTTGTGAAAGACAGGTCTTGTCAACTAACTTGATTGCATTTTATGAAAAGTGAGTAAAAATATAGATTTGGGAGCGGTGGTTGATGTGATGTATTTAGACTTTGCCAAGGCATTTGATATGGTTCTACACAAGAGGATACTGTACAAATTGAATGAAATAGGCTTTGTGTGTGGATTGGAAATTGGCTGAAAGATAGAATGCAAAGAGTGGTAGTAAATGGGAAGTTCTCCAATTGGATAGACGTGATAAGTGGAGTACCTCAGGGATCTGTCCTGGGTCCTCTTCTTTTTAATGATCTCTTTAATGATCTCACAGAGGGCATACAGAGCCATGTATCAGTATTTGCCGATGACACAAAATTAAGTAGGGTAATAAAGTCTGAACTGGAAGTGTCTTCGTTACAAGAGGATTTGGAAAGATTGGGTGACTGGGCAGGAGAATGGTAGATGAGATTCAATATAGACAAGTGTAAAGTTATGCATTTTGGTTATAATAATAAAAATGCAACATATAGTTTAACCCTTTGAGTGCCAGAGTGGTACGGAACGCATTGCTTTGCAATGCGTTCCGTACCACTCTGGCACTCAAAGGGTTAAACAATAAGATATTGGCATGTATTAAAAGGGATATTGACTCAAGGGGGGAAGATATCATTATGCCTTTTTACAGGTCCATGGTAAGACCCCTCCTAGAATATACTGTTCAATTCTGGGCGCCCTTTCTGAAAAAGGACATTATGGAACTAGAGCAAGTGCAGAGGAGGGCTACAAAACTAGTAAGGGGAATGTTTTGGTTATGAAGAAAGGCTAGAAAAAAATAAACTTGTACACACTAGAGAAACGGCATCTTAGAGGGTATATGATAACACTATATAAATATGTTCAGGGCCCATACAAAGAGCTCTCCAAAGACCTGTTCATTAACAGAACAGTACAAAGGACAAGGGGTCACCTGCTTAGACTTGCGGAAAGGAAATTTCATCTACAACAGCGGAAGGGATTCTTTACGGTAAGGACAATAAAGGTATGGAATTCACTGCCTGAGGAGGTGGTGCTATCGAATACATCAGATGCCTTTAAAAGGGCCTGGATACTTTTTTAAAAGCAGAACATAGAGGGCTATGTATGTAAGTATTGGGATTAATATTTAGTTAGTGCTTGTTGATCCAAGGAGAAATCTGATTGCCATTTGGAATCAAGAAGGACTTTTTCCCCCCATTCAAGGCAGAATTTGAAATTGCTGTACGGAGGGGGGTTTTTTGCCTTCTTTTGGATCAACGATGGTAAACAGGAATAGGAAAAGGGTTGAACTAGATGGACGCAAGTCTTTTTTCAACTTAAAGGGATAGTAATACTTCGTTTTAACTTTGTTTTATTTTGTAGGCATTAAAAAAACATGAAGAATGATAGAAGTCTTATCTCTCAAACCTTTATGGTTTAAGAGATATTCATAAGCAAAGTATCCTCCTCCCGCCCCTTTTACTGATGTCACACTGTTCACCTCAGAGCAGAAGGTAGGTGCCCAGGTAGACTGCAGAGAGGGACAATCTTCATTTAAGATAAGGGAAAAACCTGAAAAGCTTGTCAAGGGGGTCAGGGATTTCATTGTTTTCATAGGAATAAGAGTGTCCTCTTCTGTTATCTGTCCAGTCTATGGACTGCATTCCACATCTGAGAAGAGATTGTTTACATTAGGTAAAAGGGGCGGGAGGGGGAAACGTTGCTTGTGAATATCTCATAAACCATAAAGGTTTGAGAGATAAGACTTATATCATTCTTCATGTTTTTTTAATGCCTACAAAATAAAATAAAGTTAAAATGAAGTATTACTATCCCTTTAAATGACTATGTTACTATGTAACTCAAATGACCCCCTCTGCCTCAAACTCAAACAACTTGTTTTTCTCCAGGAAGGAAGACCTGGGTTCCACATGGACAAAAAGAAAAGATGTATCTGTAACCACACAAAAATAGCATTTTCTCTTTTGTCAGCTGTAAACAGTGGAACCAAGGAAGGAGAGGAGAACCCCTTAAAACACAAACTTGTCTCAACAGAGATGACCCAAACCAAATCATGGACCTCAGTGCCAATGGATAACTACACACCCAGGGAAGTAACAGTAAAAAGACAAGAAGGACAGCAATACAGGAGCTATAGGTACTTCAGCCAAAGCCAGAACATTAACACTGTATTGTTTAGCACAACTGCTCTGCAGAGGCCTTGTAGGCCCAATTAGCACCCACTTCTCTGCTAGAATGAGCAGTAACACTAAAGGGGAAAGGATGTAGGCCTGGCAAATACTTGTCTTGATCCAGGAAACCACAATCACATTAGATGGTCATTGGGAAGGACAAAAAGTGTGTCTGTTTTGGGGAAGGCTTCGTACGATGAATGTGGTACTAAGTCCAAACACTGAAGCTCTCATGACGGAGCATGATAAAGAGCAGTAAGGACACTTTACTGGTTGACTTGAAATTCAAAAACCACTTTAGGGAGAAGCCATACAGAAGTTCCCAAAACCACCCTATCAGAATGAAAAATCAAAAAGGGAAAGCTGGAAAGCGCTATTAAGAGTCAAGAACAGAATGGAAACAAAAGATAGAGGCACAGAAGGAGCTTTCTGAAGAATTCAAAGGTTAGTTCAACATGCAACACATCATGTGCATATGCAAATGCATGTCTCATGCATTTGCAGTATAGCAATACATCCCAAAGCTGAAATATATAGTGCAATTGTGTGCAATAATAAAAATATCTAAAATCATATAAATACTTAGAGTGCACATTTTGCACTGTCCCTTCCTACCCTTTTCTTTCTTTTTCATGTGAAAACTATGTCTTGGAGGTCCTGAGACTGATGGGACTAGTTGCACTATCACACTTGAGGATTTACAAACATAGTTGATACATAAGAAACACAGGCTTCTCTTGGTACTTTTCTCACTGACTTATTCAACATTAGATAGATCATTACTATGTAAGGTTTTCTTACATTCTCTCTGCCGCTCACTGTTTTTTAGAGATTGATTGTAACGCTGGTTTCGCCTTATTTCACAGCTTCACCAATTGAATTGTACTCATGTACAGAATTCTACATAGTGATATAATACAAAGGACTTGGTGCTAGTCTCCTCTCTCAAAAGTCTTTGTGCCCTAAATAATATATACGCACATATAGTTTCTACAGGTGGAAGCAAGTCAATATATCAGACACCAGATATTATCAACAATGTAGTTTTTAAATTGATTATATATATATATATATATATATATATATATATATATATATATATATATATAAACACAACAGGCTGTGCACTCACGGATTTTAACAAACAAGATTAACCAATTTAATGGTATAAAAGTGCAACATTTCGGCCGCAGCAAGGGAGGTTGGACAGCAGACTGTGAACCCAAACCACGTTCTCCAGCAACTGGACCAGACAAATTGACAAGGTACGTGCGCAACATACCAACGTAAGTGACAAATAGCTTCCCACTGTTTAAAGCAACTCCTGGCCAAGACAAGTCCTGCAACGTGTTTCGCCCCTCAAGTGGTGCTCTCTCAAGCAGAGGATAGCTGTGTTCATTACACATGGCAATGGCTATTTAAAGGATACCTCCGTAATCATTTAATTATCAGCTCCTACAGGCTCCCTTATACATCAAAAAGTAATCATAGATACAAAACTCACATATTTTAAAACTTGAGCTTCATCTTATACCAACATTGGACATCCTGCATGGCTTTATTTACTTAGCAGTATCAGAGGCAAAGTGTTCAAAAAATACATAAATGACATACTTTATGTGCTATTCCATCTCCACTCCAATGCAATTTCCAAACAGCGGCTAAAGACATCTTCAGATGGGCCAATATATATAGAGTTAGTGCATCAGTCTACACAAAAATAATAATACTAAAAACATAATTTAGCACTACCTTAACTAAAAGCTTGTTCCATTTATCCATCAGGTCCTCAGGATAAAATGTGACACATAATTAAACTTAGCTTAAAGTGATAGTAATACTTAATTTTTTGTTTATTTAGCATTGTAGGCATTAAAAATATTAAGAACTATGTAAGTCTTATCTTTCAAACCTTTATGGTTTGAGAGATATTCACAACTAAAGTTTTCCCCTCTCTGACATCAGCGCTCTAGCTGGCAGATTTGGATTCTGGTCTGCAGACAGGCTGGCATATCTTCAGCAGAGCCAAGATAGCGATCTTTAAAAAAAAAATACTTCATTGGAACGATTTACAAAGTGTGCCTGGTTTGCAATAAAGATCGCAATCTCGGCTCTACTGAAGAGCCGCCGGCTGGTCTGAGGACCAGAATCCAAGTCTGTCAGCTAGATGGCAGACTTGACTGAAACAGCCAGGGAGAGGGAACTTTAGTTGTGAATATCTCTCAAACCATATAGGTTTGAGAGATAAGACTTACATAGTTCTTAATATATATATATATATTTTAATATATTTTATTATCAGATTGCTCCATACATAACTCAAATACATAAAAGTACAAAGAAACATTCAGGTGTAGCAAAAACAAATAGGCTTTTGTAACAATGAAAAAAATACAGTCACTTTAGTAGAAGGTACAGAGACAACCTGAGGTTTTATAGTTATTACAACTCCCACTAACTACAACTCTCAAAACCTAACCTAACTAAACTCTAATATACCCCCCATCCTCAAGTCCTCTCTCCCCCGAACCCGCAGCCCCCCCCGCTCGCCCACCAGCCAGCCATGTCACAATATTCTGATATGTACCAGGTGCACATAGAACATCATCCATCAGCCATATTGCACAAGCAACCACACATCCAGCAGGTGAAACCTCACTCAACCATCACTAGCAATTAGCTCATCACCAAGTGCCACATTATTATCTGCTCTGTTTGTCCACCATGTCTGCCATCTACCCCAGATCTTATCAAATTTACTCGGGTTACCCCGGTGTATATAAACCAACCTATAATGTGGAATGCACTGCGAAACTAGATTCAACCATGCCCTGCAATTGGGAACCCTGTTTGACATCCAGTTCAAGGCCACCACCTTTCTCGCCATCACCAAGAGCTCACTCATCAGATATCTGTCAGCGACATCCTCAATCTCATCGGGGACAGGTCTCCCCAACACCAGGACCACAATACGCATGACTGTACTCCAAAACCTCTCAACTCCAGGACATTCCCAGATCAAATGGAAGTACATACCCCGAACATCAGCACACCAAAGACAACAATCAGAGCCGGAACTTCCCATAATCCAGCGGCACCCCACAGGGGGGTATCTGGGTCCATGGAGAGATATCCTAATAACCTCTTCAACTCCTCCCACGCCTCATATAAGGTCATTATTAGAAGAGATCGAACTATAAAAACCGCGGGGCCTCCATGTAAGAACTGGGACAACGTATAGGCAGCAAAGCATCTACCTGGGTGGTCTGGTATCAAGGGCAGGAAGAAACAAAATCCAACGCATATCGACATTGCGCCTCTAGTAGTATCTATAAAAATTGGGCAATGCAATACCCCCCTCACGTTTGGGTCTCATGAGAGTAGTCAGCCGGATCTTAGCTCTTCCCCCCCTCCACAGAAAGTGGTTGATAATTCTGTCTATTTGTCGGAAATACTTTTTAGGAATGGGGACTGGCGTGTTTTGAAAAATATACAAAAATTTAGGCAAGAAAATCATTTTAATGAGATTCGAACGGCCGATAACATTCAAGGGTAAGGAGAGCCATGCAGTTGTTTTATCATGAAAGTATTGAATATTGGGTATCAAGTTCATCTCCAAAAAAGAATCCATCACCGCTGCCACCCTAATCCCCAAGTATGTACACTCTTCCACATATTTAAGTGGGATATTGGTCGGATTAGATTCCTTTAACCTACTATCAATCGGGAGTAAAGAGGACTTAGTCCAGTTTATTTGGAATCCAGAGTAAGTACCAAAATCATCTACCAAGCTCAACGTGGTCTCCAGAGAGCATCCATCATCTTCCAAAAAAAAGCAGGATATCATCAACATATAACGCAATCTTTTCCTCTCTGCCTTTCAGTTTAAGTCCCTTAATCAATGGATTTGCGCGGATGAGAACAGCCAGAGGTTCCAAGGCCAAGGGGAATAATCTGGGTGAGAGTGGGCAACCCTGTCTGGTACCGCGTTGCAAGGAAAAAGATTGTGACCTCACACCGCCCGTCACCACAGAAGCCCTGGGTCTGTTATATAAAATATGTATCCAGGAGATAAAGGAAGGGCCAAACCCAAAACCCCTGAGCACATGCCAGAGATAAGGCCACTCGACAGAGTCGAATGCCTTAGAGGCGTCTAGAGACGCTATCACTCGAGATCCAGTGGTGTCATGAGAGAGTTGAAGGTGCATAAATAGTCGTCTGAGATTGTGCGATGCTGATTTTCCCGGTATAAAGCCAGTTTGATCTTCATGTATTATAGTTTCCAGCACCGCATTCAATCTAGTAGCTAGAATCTTCCCCACAATTTTGGCGTCTTTAGTCAATAAAGAGATGGGCCTGTAAGAATCACAGATCTCCAGATCCTTTCCTGGTTTGGTCAAGACAATAATGGAAGCATCATTCATAGACTCTGGAAGGTATCCGTCATCTACAGCAGCATAGAAAGTATTCAGCAAGTGGGGGGCCAAAACATCCACAAATTCTTTATACCATTCTACAGGAAGACCATCCACACCAGACGCCTTACCCGCTGGCAAGCCACGAATAGCCTCCACCACCTCTCTCAGAAGAATAGGAGCATCAAGCATCTGTCTATGCTCAAAGGAGAGCTGCGGAAGGCCACATTGGTCGACAAAACAGGAGACCTGAGATTCAGAACGGGTCAGTCGGGACTCGTAAAGTCGAGAATAAAAGCACCAAAATTGCTAGTTAATCATCTGAGGATCAAGGAGAAGCTCCCCCTCTGAGTCTCAGAGGGAATAGACCGACGGAGTCCCCCGGTTTTGAGAAACGAGGTGAGCCATTAATTTACCTGCCTTATCTCCATTTTCAAATATATTCTGTTTCAGGTAAAAAACGTGGCGGGCATTTAGATCAGACAGTTTTATGAAATATCTTAAGGAGCAGGAAATACATTTAGTATAAGATATCGAATCCTGCTTTTCTACAAATTGCTTTTCGGCCTCAGCGGCCTCCAACTCCAGCTCCTCAACCTCCCTGGACCCCAACCTGTTTTTCCATAGATATAAGAGAAATCAGGGAGCCCCTTGCAGTTGCCTTAGCAGCCTCCCAAACAATGCCCTGGGCAGCAGTGTCCACATTATTAACAAAATACTCTTTCAGATCTTCCCTATGTTTGGTCACTACTTGTGAATCATTTAACCAGACAGGGCTAAGCCTCCACACCCCAGACCTAGGTCTCTGGACTCGTTGTAGTATTAATGAAAGGGGGAAGTGATCAGAAGCGACCCTGGTCAAAAAACTACACTACGTGACCAAGTTCAAGACCAGTCTATTAACAAATACATAGTCAATTCTGGATAACGTTTTATAAGTAGCCGAGTGACATGAGAACTCCCTAGTCTGTGGATGGAGGGTCCTCCATACATCTACGAATCCTAGATCACCTATGAGGTTAATGAAAGTGTCTCTATGCACCTTGGAGTCAGCAGCCGCCCCACCCAACCTGTCAAAGTTAGAATTGGTAGCAATATTAAAGTCGCCCATACAGACGATATGGTATTGTGGTTTGTCGGAGATATACAAAAGTATGTCCCTAAGAGTGGAAGGGTCGAAAGGTGGTGGTATATAAATATTCAGTAAGACAAACAGAGCTCCCTGCAGTTTGCACATCAAAAAGAGGTAATGGCCCTGGGGGTCCGATCTGAGATCTATAAATTCAAATGACACTAGCTTGGTAATAAGAATAGAGACTCCCCTGGCATATGTGGAGTTTTTTGCATGATAATGATTTTGTACCTATGGTCTCCGAAGAGATAGAACTCTACTTGCGGAAAGATGTGTCTCCTGTAGCATGACCACCCCCGGTGTCTGTTTTCTGATGTGGTTTAGAACTAGGGAACGTTTCACAGCATCATTCAAACCGCAGACATTCCACGGCAAGAACTTACAGTTCAACACTGACATGACAGAGAATGTTAATTACAGCCTTGTCTGCCTGGCCGAGCACACCGGGGGCGAGAAGCGCCCAGTCCAGGAGAGAGAGGAACCCAAGAAACCTAGCCCCTAACCAAACTTCCCACCCTATCTCTATCACCCCCAACCTGACAGGTTCTTAATATTTTTTTAATGCCTACAATACTAGATAAACAAAAAAATTAAGTATTACTATCACTTTAAGGCAACCATTCAAACTTAGCCATACGCTTACAGATAACCATATATCAATTCAAACATTGTTGTTTACTCAGAATCACAGCGTGTCATGTATACACACACACACACATTTGGATTCCATGCGCAAGTTGACTCACAAATATATTTGAGATTCACCTTCCCTCCAAATATAGAAGAGTTCATATAGCTACATTCAAGCACTGCGTTATTTGTGTGACCTAAATATCTTACAAAGGAACCAGAGGAAATATCATTACCTAAACTCCACTTTGACACCCAGGTGAAGTTAAATTCGAAATTCAACTCATCCCCGGTTTACCCAGAATTTTAACAAATGTATAATCTTATGCCACTTATTTAAAGTAGCAAACACAAACTGAATACACATATTCAACACATATTGAATATATATACATCAATAGAGTGGCCTTTATAAAACACAAGATCACATTATTCGAATAATTATACATATAGTGGTACACTCCAATGTGTACACACACACAAATACACCAATGTACATAATAAACGGTCCCTCCAGGTCTTACAGAAATAAGCTTAGTTCAATATTCTTATTCAATTTAGGATACAGTGTATCCAATGAGAATATCCAAAATGCCTCCCTTTTATTCAAGGCTTGAATACAGCCAGAGTCACTTTTTCAAATGCAAAACCCTTCAACAACTTAGAATTCCTATTGTGGAGCTTCTAAAAATGTCTTGACACAGAGTGATTGGTAATCATCTTGTAAATATTCATTTTATGTTCATACATCCTCCTTTTAAAAGCCCTTTTGGTTCTGCCTATATATTCAAGACTGCATGGACACTCCAAGATTTAGATCACACCTACACTATCACAAGTTATAAAATCTTCAGTCCTGTACTTTGCACCATTGGGGACAGCCTGCAAAGACTCAAATGGGTACATCATCCACACCTGTGCCAGCCTACCACCAGTGGTAATATCATGCTTAAAGCCTTGTTTAATTTTTTAGTCACTGCCTTGTTTAAGAATATTATTTATCCTATTTGGTTTGTTCTGACTTTTATATCTATGCAACCTTAATACTCTTGGTGCCAAAATAAAACACCTTTCAAATTCAAGTTTGTTTGGCATATTACCCACATTGAACTAGGGACCATTTTCATAAGGATTTTATCTTCCAAGACTACCAGCCGATAGCGATCCAGGATTTTCTTAATTTTATATAATTGGTTAGAATATGTTGTACTTAAAACTACATTATATGTATCTTAGTCTATTCTCTTCTTCTTTTCCCATGTTATATTATTCACTGAATTGATCGTAAAGACTTTCTATCTAGTTATCCTAAGTTTTAACTACTGATTTTTTTTTTAAGTTTCAAAAGAGCTTTATTGGCGAAGAATAGAAGCATACAAAAAAAAAGATGACAAAACAATGCAAATATAAAAATACAGTAACAGCAGTCACAGTAAGTGAAAAACCAGTAGATATAATATAAATATCGCTGACATAGAAAATAGTGCAAAGTTATTCCTAGGGAAAAGAGAAACCGAATGTATATGGAAAGGAGAGGAGGAGACTACAGGAGGGGGGAAACAAAGAAACGAGGTAAGGGGAGAGAGAGGTAGAGAAGAAGCGAAGAAAGGGGGGGGAGGGGGGGACAGGAGAGTGGAGGAAGAGGAGAGGAGAGGAGGGAGGGAGAGGAAAAGGAGAGGGGAAATGATAGGTAAGGAGAGAATGAGAGCGAGAGAATAGAACAGGATAGGGATAAGAGGAAGGAGGGGGCGGGAGGGGTAGGATGATGGTGGGATAGAGCATATCCTTGGTCAAGTCTGCCTCTCAATTACATTGCTTGAACTTCACATGAAAACAAGAATGGAAAAAGGTGTTTGCCGACTGGGTCCTTACCACGGCATATGGTGTGATGTGTAGTAGTTGAGACTTTACCAACTCAATACATTCTTGTAAAACCAGAAAGTCCAGACTTCGTCAGTGATGGGGTATAAGAGCTTTAGCCGCATGCAACATAGTGAATAGTGTTTGTTTCTGAAGAAAAGGAAGAGCAGGAAGGTTCAATACACAGTTCAATAGCAAGAGATATACCCAAATGTTTTTCCATCGCCCTCAAACAGTCCACCCAAAAGGGCGAGATTTTAGGGCATGTCCACCAGATATGGGCAGGTGTGCCTATATCTCCAGCACAGCATCAGCAAAGGGGGCTAACGGATGGGAACATACTATGCAAAGTCGAGCAGTACCACCTTATAATACTTATAATAGGATTCTAAGGTCTGAGCAGCAGCATAGCCTGGTTTCATAAAGGGGAGGGGTGATGACAACACCTCATAAACAGGGCCCAAAATGCCCCTCACTCGTTTCAGGGACAACAACAGGGATTCAAACTTAGCTGGAGAGGAAGACCACCCTGGTTTGATCTTGGGTGGGAAAAACTTCCATATCTCTGCCTGCGGCAGACAGAGTTTAACACTGAGTGAAGCATATTAAATAATCTTACCATCAACCAAACAGTTTCCAATTCGAAGCAGGGGGGACGTCACCCATCCATCTCGGGAATTCCTGAGACGCATGAGATGGAAAAGGTGACAGAGTCCCCTTTCTATTGCAGGTCATCCATACAGTGAGGATGTTAGAAATTATAAGGTGAGACATAGGTAAACTGCCAAGAGAGGTAGAAGGTAAAAATAACACCTCCACCAAGGGATCAGATGAGAGAATCGCAGATCTCTCCATCTGGACCCAAAGCTTGGACCAGATATTATGTGTCCAGTTGAAGATTGAAGATAGATTGGTGGCATGATAATACTTTTTCAGGATGGGTAAGCTGAGGCCACCCTGTCGTTTGTTCAGATAGAGAGTATCCATATATCACAGTGCCTGTGATTCCTGTCAGTCTCATCTATGGCAGATACTGATTTGCTGTGTTGGTTTGGCCCGCCCCCTGGTGACCTTTTTATACCTGGCTAGCACAGCTGTCAGTCGCCCTTTCGTGGTGTTTCTGTGCCAGTTATAATGTTGCTGTGTTCCGGATTCCTGTGTACCGACTCGGCTTGTCTTGACTATTCTCCTGTGTTCCTGCTTGTGTATGACCCGGCCCGTCTGACTACCACCCTTGGATCCTGACCCGGTTTGGCTGACGTTCCTGCTTGTGTACGACCTGGCTTGTATGACTGCCTTCTACGTGCTCCGACCCGGCCTGGCTGACTTCCCGCTCCGAAGACCGACTCCTGCTTTCTACAGTGACCTGTGTTCCAGTTGTCGCCGCCGCGACATTTCTATCTGCTGTTCCAGCTTTTGGTGTGACTGCCTTGCCTGGTGTACTCCGATCTGTGCAGTGTATTTTCCTTTGCAGAGTTGTGCGTATACGCGCCTCCTTCAGACTGCAGAGCCTTGCGATACCGCTGAAAAGCCTCGAGTAAAAGTGCTAATTAACCCTAGCAGTGCCGCCTGGGTTCCACTCTCTCGCTACTCCTGTAAGAGTCTCTTTCTCGGTGATACTACTGCTGAGTTGGCCGCTCTCCGTCGGCAGCTCCACACATCCTTGCAGAGTATTCACATCCGTTTGGCCGGTTGGGCGCCTAAGACTCTCTCTCTTGTTCATTGAGCGATTCCGCTTTACCGAGTGGTGGCAGGCACAGGCATCAGCATTTGTATTCCGGTAATTACGCCCGTGGGGGCTGTCGGCTCTAGAGTATGTTATCCCGTTGTCCGGTTAAGTCTGAGGAGGCTTGGCAGATCTCGCATTGAAGGCCGGTTCCAATCACGCCCGTGGGGCCTTTTGCACTTGCACTAGTTGAAGCAGTTCCAGTAGGTACGCCCGAGGGGGCTACGTGGACTCTTGTGCTTCTTCTTACTGAACACCGTGGCGAGGCAGTCCAGTATCCAGCCGGTTATAGTCTTGGTCTCCAGCACAGCCTTATAACACCCTGGGCGTTCCAAACATCCACATCTGAGACTGACTGTTATCAAGGACTTAACCCCTTGGGGGTATACGCTATTCTTCTGCTGTGTAATTGTACTTATAAGTCATTTGTGCATTTACCATTGTATCTATATATATAATTACCACTGGTGTATATCTACCGCCACTAGAGGGCGTGTTATTGCCTTATTTTATTTTTAATAAAATTGTGTTCTTAATCACACACTGGTCTGAGAGCCTTAAAAAAACGTGACACCATACTCACCAGGGGTGATTTGGAATGCCAAAGGAAGAGCAGGTCATCCTGTCTAAAAGTGAAAAGAGGAATTTTAATAAGAAGCTTTTACAGTAAATATAAAAAACGTGGCAAGACATTAATTTTAATAATATTCATCTTCCATTCCAGAATAAAAATAAATTACCCATCTATGTAGTTCAGATTGTACCTTTTGTAGGAATGGAGGGAAATTAAGGTAACAGAGAACAGAGAAAGAGGGAGTTAGATTGACTCAAGATATCTAACCGAAGTACAGTATCCCCAAGCCACACTCCAGAAATGGAGGAATTAAGGAGGATGTGTTGAGCCAATGGATCCATTACCAGCACAAACAAAAGTGGGAATAACAGGCATCCAAAAAGCTATCTGAAAGCATCCCATTCACACACACACAGGAGTTAGGATTTACGTTAAGAGAGAAAATTGAGAATAGAAAAATAGGGCCAAATCTAAACATTTCCAGCATCTAGAGAAGGAAGGTCCAATTACCTCTATCAAAAGTCTTCTTGGCATCTGTAGAATAAGGAAGAGAGCTGTAGCAGAAAGAGAGTAAAGGAAGTGCATGATATTTAACAATTTACGGGTATTATCCTGAGCTTCAAGACCTGGAGTGAAGCCTGCTTGATCAGGATGAATTAAGGTTGGCAACAAGGATTTAATATGTTCAGCCAACATTTTGGTGTACATTTTAAAATCTAAATTAGGGAGATAAATGGGTCTATAGCTGGCACAGCTCTGAAGAGCCTTACCTGGTTTGGGCAAACCGCTATTTGTGCCTTGGAGATAGACGGGTGCATTCCAATGTCGTCAGGGAGTATGTCATATGCATTAACAAGGAGTGGGGCTAGGAGATCAGAGGATGAGGCATAAAATGATTGGGTAAATCCATCAGGGCTAGGGCTCTTGTTCAGAGGAAGAGTATAAGTTGGGCTTTCAAGTTGGTCAGCAATCTTGATGGATTGGCTGCCCTAAGATACGATGGGATATGTGTTTCTGGAGGGGAATCAGCTTGTGACTGAGACAACAGGTTATATAGATCACTATAAAATAAAATGAATACTTTAGAAATTTCAGCAGAATTGTAGGCTAGAGAATTCTGCGAGTATTTAATAATGGTGATATAGTGGGAAGCATAACGGACCCTTAATTGTTGGGCAAGGTGAGAAGCCACCTTATTGCCATGTTAGTAGAAGACTTTCCTTGTCTTAAGAGAACGTTTTGGAGTTGTAGAAGTGCATTCAGCGGAAATCTCAAATTGCAGAATTGCTGTAGAATGTCCACTGTGTTAAACCCCTTGTGTTCGCTTCCAGCCTGGAAATATTTTGAGTGATTGAATCTGAGCATTGAGTCTTCTGCATCTGACTGCAGCTAATTTAATAAGCTGTCCCCTAAAGATGCATTTTAAGGCCACCCATACAGAAAGAGGGGAAGTCCCATGTCCAGGGTTGTCTGCAATATAATTCGATCTGGTCTTCTCCACTGCTTAACTATAGTCTGATTGAGACAAGAGAGATTCATCTAACTGCTACCTGGGAGGACCCAACTGAACTTGCAAGGTTTTCAAATGTAGTAATAGATCCAATAGAAGCAGCCTCCAGCAGAGTAAGCTTAATAATAAATACAGGATTATTGAGCATGAGGGTGTGAATAAAAAGTGTAATCCCGCCTCTCTGGGTGGCATATTCGGCACAGAGCAATCAGGAGGTGGTTGTTAAGGAGTCAACATAGATTCTTAGACAAGGAAGAAGAGGAAGAGCCAGAGGAACAGTCGAATACGGGATGCAATGGCGAGTTCAAGTCTCCTCACAGCACAAGAGTGCCATCCTTAAAGGTCTCCAATCTATTAAGAACCAATTGCATGAAATGAAACTGAGAGACATTAGGAGAGTAGAAGGTGGCAAAGGTATAAAGGATGGTTGTAAAAAAAACCCAGTTACAAAAAGAAAACGTCATTGAGAGTTTTATTATGAACAAACTGAATACATTTATGAAATAAAATGGCCAAGCCACTTCTTTTTACATGTGCTGAGCTTAAGAAAGCCTTAAAATAAAAGTGTTTCATGAGAGACAGTTCCCTAGAGCATTTGAAATTAGTTTCTTGCAAAAAAAAAAACAACATCACTTTGTAGGCGAATTAAGTCCGTTAACATTGTAAGATAAAAGAACTAGTGACGGTGTAGAAGAATGGGGACACCTACTCATATCATTCCCCCTTACAGGAATGGAAGTTGTAGAGTCAGCCATTAATACATTAATAAATGAACAAATGCACCTGCCAAAGTGAGACACAGATAACCCAGTAAACATCATCCAGACCTGTGGGAAAGGAGGGGGGAGGAGGTATTGATTTATTTTTATATATATATTTCTTTTTATTACTTACATATATCTCATTATGGGGTTTTATTATTGTTGTTTTTACCCTTCTTCTGAGATCTCATACATGCAGTGTCCAAGCGGTCTTTGTCTGGAAGATCTTCTATAGAAAGGGCATCAAGAAGATTCTGTAGATTATACTTCTCCAAAATCACATTCCAAATCCTCTGTATCAGCATTCCGAATATGAACAAGCTCTGATCTCTTCATATATAAAACATCCATTAACTGTTCCCAAACTTTATTTAGATCATAGTTATGACGGGAACCCAAGACACTGGGAAGTCCTGGGCCGTCGTATCCGGTTTCTCTGCTCTCGAGGTCGGCTAGAACTCGTCGAACTGCCCGGTTGTACAGGGAACCGCGAGGTTGACACGCTACCCGGTAGTCACTTCCAACTTTGTCCGATGCTGAGTCAAGCAGGTCGAACACCAGGCTGTCGCGGTCTCCGGGTCCGAGTCGAGCACCGTTGGTCGAAGGTCGAGGACAGCGTCAGTCGAAGGCGAGAACGGGAACAAAGTGGTGAATAGCTCTTGTACGCCTCAGAGGATGGGAGACAGAGTGGACCCTTTAAATCATCCAGGCAAGCACGACACATGGAGACTGCTTGCTCTACACGAACACACTTTATTGAGAACCACAGCATTCTTTTATACACCAAAAAACAATAAAACAATGGAACCAGGAGGGGAGAGGGGTGTAAGGACCTGGGGATAGAATACGGACCAATTGGCAGAGTAGCGACAAAACCATGTAAAATCCGACTGGTTCGCTTCTCATGCTCCGGGATCCCGGGGCGGGCCTAACCTACCCCTGAGTGGCCAGACATGATTGAGTTAGCTACAAAGGGATCCCAGTGGGATGTATAGTCTCAACAAGTCCCAATACACATTTTGGCAAACACAATGGACAAGTCCAAAAAGCCTTTGAGCTAAAACATGCAGGAATCCCACCTCGAAGTCGACCAATCAGTTTGATGTATACTTGCGGGGTCGACCAATTCCATAAACGTTTCTTTGGTGGGCTGACAAAGGGTCGAATACTCCCGCCACCCCGGGATCCTTCGACCAGACTTCGAGTAATAATAGGTCCATAGTCCGAGTGTTTGACAACCTTGTTAGTCGACCCTAAGTCGTGCCTTCCAGGTGATTAGTCTCCTTTTATGACACACAGTTCAGTAACGGCCTATGGCCCGTTACATTACTTCCCTTTTTTGGTGCTTATCCAGGGGAAAAAAGAAACGCAGGAAATAGTAACCAAGAACACATTCCAGTCGTGGCAGGCTATTGATCCTCTTGCTGGGACAGGCCGTCGGCATTCCGATTGTCCTTGCCAGGGCGATATTTGATGGTGAAATTGAAAGTTTGTAATGCCAAGCTCCATCTGAGTAGCCATCCGCTGATACCCGGTTCAGCCAGACCAATGGATTGTGGTCCGTCAAAACAGTAAATTTCCTCCCAAACAGATAAGGTTGCAGTGCCCATACAAGAGCCAAGCATTCTTTTTCAACAGCTGTGTAGGCTGCTTCTCTGGGTAACAGCTTCCTGTTCGGGTATGCAACGGGATGCTCTTCCCCAGTGGCGTTGACTTGGCTGAGGACTACTCCTAGTCCGCAATCAGAGGTATCTGTATAAACTAAAAAAGTTTTGTTAAAGTCAGGGGCAGCTAGCACTGGTGCCTTCCCCAGCGCCTCCTTGAGGGCCTGAAATGTCTGCTCACAGTCGGCCAACCATTCTGCATTGCCCAATGTGAGGGGTTAATTTGTGGATGGACGGCTCCCTGTTGATTTGTCCATCAACCAATGAAGAAGTGTTAGGAAGTTTCAAATAACCGCTCCATACTTTGTATCCGTTTAGATTACCCGCATTACCTGCATAAATTGAGAAAGTAACGCTTGATCGTTACGAACGCGTAGCATTGTGGGAATCGTATTCAATGTTTTAGATCTGATATCTTTAATAAATAGATATATGGAGAACCTTGTTGGAGCCGCTTTCTTCCTTTTTTCATTACGTGAATTGATCTATCCCAAAAGGAGATTAGTTTTAAGGAGTGTGAATCGAGGGCGTGCACGAAGGAGACGTGAGCATACTACCGTACAGGGACGATATAATATACCCTGAAAGTCTATACAGCTGTATCTCTACATATGTATCTATACAGCCATTAATCAATGTGAGTGTATTCATAACCCCTTGTTGAGATTATTTTTATTGTGAATGATAAGGCCTACTGGTGCCTTCTACTTGTTTTTTGTTTTTTTCTGCTATATACATTGCGGGGTAGATTTTTCCTGGTTAAATTGGTTAACGGCTTGGCCAAGGTGCTATATTAGGGAACGAACTTCCTCTAATACCCTGTGGTACCCAGGAAACCCATAACTTTTTTGGTTTGCGGGGTTGGCAAGTCTAGAATGGCCGCTACCTTGGCAGGTTCAGGGCGCTGCTGCTCGCTTCCTACTCGGTGTCCTAAGTATCGTACCTCCCCCATCCCTATCTGACATTTGTCCGGTTTGAGCGTGAGTCCTGCCTGAGT
Source organism: Rhinophrynus dorsalis (assembly GCA_037306005.1). NCBI lineage: Eukaryota > Metazoa > Chordata > Amphibia > Anura > Rhinophrynidae > Rhinophrynus > Rhinophrynus dorsalis. The sequence continues at coordinate 175,804,364 of CM074720.1, read as the reverse complement.
GATCCTCCCTAGGATGGCCTCCAGGTGGAGTAAATGCTCCTCCCAGGTATCTCTGAAGATAGCGATGTCATCCAAGTAGGCACAAGGGAATTCTTGTGCCCCTGCCAGCAGATGATCCACCAACCGCTGGGGCCGGGGCATTTTTCATCCCAAATGGCATCACCTTAAACTGTTAGAGGCCAGAAGGGGTGATAAAGGCTGACTTGGCCACTGCCTCAGGGTCAAGTGGGATCTGCCAGTACCCTCTACTGAGATCAAGGGTAGAGACAACGCTAGCACCAGCGAGCCTGTCCAGCAACTCCTCCAGCCGGGCATGGGATAGGCGTCCATGATCGTACGGTCATTGAGCCTGCGGTAGTCCACACAGAACAGTGTGGATCCATCTTTCTTGGGCACCAAGACTACCGGGTAGGCCCAATTAGCTGACCAGCATCTCCTGTAGTTCCTGCCACATTCCCTTTAGTACTGCCTCAGGGACTCTATATGCGGGCTGGCGTAACGATTCTGTCCCTGTGGTAATGACCTGGTGCTGGGTTAGGGAGATGAGAACGCGCTGGGCGGAAAATAGCCGGGGACATTTCTGGATCATATCCCTAATTTGCTGTTGTTGAGTCTTGTCTAACTGAAGCCCTAGAGTGAGAGAGGTGCTGCAATCTAGGGCCTGGGTGGCGGCCAGGAGATCAGGGATGTCCTGGTCTTCTGAATCGCTGCCCCCCGGGGTGCAAATGGCCATCACGGACTCAGGCCAAGGGTGATAGGCCTTGAGGGTGTTCACGTGACAGGTCCTCTGGTCCCGCTGTTTGGCCCCCTTGGCAATCACATATGTAGTCTCTCCCTGATGGTCAATAACCTGATATGGGTCTACCCAGGCAGTCTGCAACTTGTTCTGTTTTACGGGGTGTAGTGCCACTACTTGTTGACCTATCTGAAACTCCCGGGGCTGTGTATGCTTATCATAGTACTGTTTTTGCTTACTCTGGGCATGCAGAGGATGCTTATGGGCTAATTCCATAAGGGTGGCTAACTTTTCCGGGAGTTCTACCATGTTAGGGACCGCTGGGGCTTCCTTGGAGTCACACTTGCCTTTCCAATACTCTCGGAGGAGGTTCAGAGGTTCACAGACTTTCCTCCTGAACAAAAGCTCAAAGGGGGAGTAGCCCGTGGACTCCTGAGGCACTTCCCGATAGGCAAATAGAAGATGGGGCAAATAGCACTCCCAATCCCTTTGTGATTCCATGAAAGCCCTCAGCATCTGCTTCAAAGTCCAGTTGAACCTTTCGCAGAGGCCGTTGGTCTGGGGGTGGTGGTGTGGATAGGTTTTACCCCACAGAGTTTCCACTCTTGGTGTAAACCTCAGAGGTGAATTGCGTGCCTTGATCGGACAGGATCTTGGCGGGAAAGCCAACTCGGGCGTTGATAAGGGCGTTGGTGACACTCTCCGTCGTGATGGTGGAAAGAGCTACCGCCTCTGGGTATCGCGTAGCGAAGTCCACAATGGTAAGAATAAATTTCTTTCCAGTGCGGCTGGGCCTAGCTAGGGGTCCTATGATATCTATGGCTATTGGCTTGAATGGTTCCCCCTATGAGAGGCAGTGGCTGCAGGAGAGCGGACGGATGATCTCCCCTTTTTCCGACCCGCTGACACATGTCACAGGTCCGGCAGAAGCGTTGTACATCCCGAGATAAGTTCGGCCTAAAGAAGGCCCTGGTTATCCGCTGCTCGGTTTGCCAGACTCCCAGGTGCCCTGCTAATGGCACATCATACGATAGGGACAGGAGGGCGGTCTTATGTTGGAGGGGCACTAGCAGTCGGGTACGGGTGACTTGCGTGACACCCTGGCAGCGGGTCTGAGTGCGCCGGTAGAGTAACCCATTTTACCAGAACAAACTCTCCCCTCCCCGCCCGGCTTCCCCTGTCTCTGCCCTATGCCTGTACCCTGCCAAGGTGGTATCTAGGGTATGGGGGGGGCTGGGAGTAGCAGGAGGGATGGACTTACCCTCTGGCGCTGTGTGGCCACTCTTGTGATCACGTGACAATCCTCAGTGGCTCTGGTGGGAGCGTAGCAACTCTGTAGGTGCCCCAAATCGTTCCCCAGTAGGACGTCGGCAGGAAGGTAAGGTATAATTCCTACAAGATGGTCTTCTTGGCCCGCTCCCCAGTTCAAGTGGACATGGGCCACTGGTAACTGGTAAATCTTTCCCCCTGCTACCCGAACTTCCACAATTTGCTCGGACTTATAGCGGGGGGGATACACAAGAAGGCTGAACCAGGGTAATGGTAGCTCCAGTGTCCCGCATTCCTGTAGCCGGGGCTCCATTGATGAGAACCGGTTGTAAGTGCTGCCGGCAGTTGTCCAATCCGTCATCTTGTGCCATGGCTACCTCCTGATACATTCCCCACTCACAATGTTCCCCGGCTAAAGTTCAATGTTCCCCGGAGGGTCTCCAAGGATCTGTACTGGAGAGGCACAAGGTGGGTCTTGGGACCGGACGAGAAAATGGAGATGCTGGGGAAAATCGAGGGGGTGCCTGGTGCTTGGTGGGGCCCCCTTGTGTTCCTGGGTCTTGCCCGCACTCCCCCGGTTCACAGGGCAATTATATTGCAGGTGCCCCCACTGATTGCAGTTGTAGCACTGAGGCCCAGATGTGGTGACCCTTCTGGGTGGGGAGGGGGCTCTGGTGGAGCGTGAGGGATAGAAAGCATTGTGGGGGGGTCAAGTTCCTCTCCCTCCTATTGGTCGCTGAGACTGGGAATTCATTTTCCTCGTGTCCTCATATTGGTCAGCTAATTGGGTCTCTTGATCCAATGTACAAGGATCCTGATCCCGGACCCAATCCTGATGGGCTCCACAATATTAAAAAAAAGTGTTCCAGGAGTACTAGTTGCAGAAAAGCCGCCATACTCTGTGCCCCACAACCATGCATCCAGTTACGGGCGGCCTGTTCAAATCCCTGGGCCCATTCCACATAGGAGTCCTGGTTCTTCTTCTGTAGTTCCCGAAAATGTCGACGGTACGTATCCAGGGTGATTGTTTACCCAGCCTAGTCATAGTCTAGTATATCCTGGTCGGGCACTGCTCTGTATGCATCCATAGCCCGACCTGTGAGCTTCCCCACTAGAATGGAAGTCCACTGCGACTGTTCGACATGTAGCAGTCGACACATCCTCTCAAAGTTCCTCAAAAACCTGTCTATGTCCCCCTTTGTGTCGTCAAATGTCGGGAACATTTGATGGGTTACTGGAAGTCCCACCTTGGAGATGCCTCTCTACACTCATCGCCCAATCCTCCTGAGCTTGTGCCATAACCTGGTCAACTACTTCAATCGAGGGGTTGGATCCATACAGGGGTAGCCGCTGTGCGACAATCCTGGCTACCGGATCCTTACCATCGAACAACCGCCTGGGGGTCACATCATCGCCTGCTGATCGAGTCGGCACTCCTCCTTGTCGTCCCCGGCGTCCCGGGGTCGTCATGCAAATAGGTTGGTAAATCCTCCGCAGGCAAATTCGTCTGCCGGGCCAAGTCCTCGATCTCTGCATCCAGGGCCAGTAACACTTGAACCAAATCCTGCTTCCTTAGTCCTGCGGTACTGTGACCCCGCTGAGTGACCAAATTCTGCAAAGTGGCCAACGGGGCATGTTTATAAAGTTCCGCCATATCGCTGTCAGCTGGGTGCCCAGTTGGTGGTTTGGACCTCTAGAGAGAGAGAGAGAGAATCCCTCCTCTGCCAACCAGTATAAGGGAATCCAAGACTCTGGGGAGTCCTGGGCCGTCGTATCTGGTTTCTCTGCTCTCGAGGTAGGCTAGCCCTTGAACTACCTGGTCATACAGGGAACTACGAGTTCAACACAGTACCCAGTAGTCGCTTCCAACTTTCTCCGACGCTGAGTGGAGCAGGTCGAACGGCAGCCTGTCGCAGTCTCTGGGTCCCAGTCGAGCACCGTTGGTCAAAGGTCGAGGAGCGCTTCAGTCGAAGGTGAGAAGAATGGGAACAAAGTGGTGAATAGCTCTTGTATGCCTCAGAGGATGGGAATCAGAATGGACCATTTAAACCACCCAGGCAAGCACGACACATAGAGACTACTTGCTCTACATGAACACACTTTATTGAGAACCACAGCATTCTTTTATACACCCAAAAACAATAGAACAAAGGAATCGGGAGGGGCAAGGGGCGTAAGGGCCTGGGGATGGAATACAGACCAATGGGCAGAGGAACGACAAAACCATGTAAAACCCGACTGGTTCGCTTCCCATGCTCCAGGATCCCGGGGCGGGCATAACCTACCCCTGAGTGGCCAGACATGATTGAGTTAGCTACAAAGGGATCCCAGTGGGGGGTACAGTCTCAACAAGTCCCAATACACATTTTGGCGAACACAATGGCCGAGTCCAAAAAGCCGTTGAGCTATAACATGCAGGCATTCCTCCTTAAAGTCGATCAATAAGTTTGTCGTATACTCGCGTGGTCGACCAATTCTGTAAATGCGTCTTCGGTGCTCCAACAACGGATCAAATGTTTCCGCCACCCGGGATCCTTCGACCGGGCATCTAGTAATAATAGGTCCATAGTCCGAGTGTTTGACAACCTTGTTAGTCAACCTGAAGTCTTGCCCTCCAGGTGATTAGTCTCCTTTTATGACACAGTTTAGTAACGGCCTACGGCCCGTTACAATAGTCCCTTTCTACAAACCTTTTTATCAGAACGATTCTCTATTCCCAGAAATCTTGGTTCCTAGTGTAGTTCCTAATTATCCGTATCAGCTGTCCTTTAGGGACATTGTCCAGCAAGATCCTGTTATGGCTACTGGAATAGGGTATATAAAACTGTTCTGATTGACCAGCTTGAAATATGTCTTAATCAGCCATGGAAGTGAGGAACTGTTTAAGAAGTTTTTTTAAATTCTAGACTTTGGTAAAATTGTCAAGTTCTGATTAAGACATATTTCAAGTTTTAATAGTTGCCTTAAGCCAAGTTTAATTATGTGTCACATTTTATCCTGGGTACCTGATGGATAAATGGAACAAACTTTCAGTTAAGGAAGTACTAAATTATGTTTTTAGTATTATTATTAATTTTCTTCCTTTTGTCCAGACTGATGCACTAACTCTGTATTGGCTTATCTGAAGATGTCTTTAGTCGCTGCTTGGAAATTGCAATGGTGTTGAGATGGAATAGCACATAATGTATGTAAGTTACATACTTTTTACAAGTTGCACACTTTGTCTTTGATATTCGTAAGTAAATAAAGCCACATAGGATGTCGAATGTTGGTACAATATGATAAAGCACAAGCTTCTAAAATATGTACGTTTTGTATACATAATTACTTATTGATGTATAAAGGAGCCCTAGGAGCTGATAATGAAATGATTATAGAGCTATCCTTTAAATAGCCGTTACCAAGTATAATGAATACAGCTATCTTATGCCTGAAAAAGCACCACTTGAGATGCAAAATGTGTTGCAGGACTTGTCCCAGCCAGGAGTTGCTGTGTACTATTAAACAGTGGGCAGGTATTTCTAGGTGAATTGCTTTTATATTGTGATACTTGCTGATTGTACATCTGATTTTTTGAAGTGGACTAATTTTGCAGGAATATATCATTTACTTTTAGTAAGCGCCTTACTGGCATATTGTAGGGTACTAGCGCCTGGATGATATCTCGAGGGTGGTGACAGACTCCATGCATGTTATCCACTGATATTTGTTAATAATTATCGTAATTGTATTGCATCTGCACAAGCCGAATGTATCTAATTACTAGTGATGAGCGAGCGTGCTCGGCCGATGCTCGGATCGGCTCGAGCATCGCTCTGCTCGGCACATGGCGGTACTCGTCGAGTACCGCCATGTGCTCGCCCGACATGTTCGGGTGAAGGGGATCTGTGCCGGAAGAGGCACAGATCTGAAGAAGCTCCGCTCGACCACCAGGGACTGGAGGTACGGGGGCATTGCGGAGATGAAGGGGGCATTGCGGAGATGAAGGGGGACATTGTGGAAGAGGGGCATAGACTCTATGCCCCTCTTCCACAATGTCCCCCTTCATCTCCGCTATGCCCCTCTTCCACAATGTCCCCCTTCATCTCCGCTATGCCCCTCTTCCACAATGTCCCCCTTCATCTCCTATGCCATAGAGGAGATGAAGGGGGACATTGTGGAAGAGGGGCATAGCGGAGATGAAGGGGGACATTGTGGAAGAGGGGCATAGAGTCTATGCCCCTCTTCCACAATGTCCCCCTTCATCTCCGCTATGCCCCTCTTCCACAATGTCCCCCTTCATCTCCTCTATGGCATAGGAGATGAAGGGGGACATTGTGGAAGAGGGGCATAGCGGAGATGAAGGGGGACATTGACCAGGCACCCTCCGCTCATCAGAGCAGGGGGTGCCTGGTTTAATGCTCGAGTGCTCCCATGCTTTTCAATGGGGCTCGGGTGCTCGGCCGAGCACTCGAGCCTCAGGGGGTGCTCGGTCAGAGCACCCGAGCACCCGAGCATCGGGGTGCTCGCTCATCACTACTAATTACCTTTAAGTTGGTGAATTATTTGGAGCATGAATGGGTTTTATCACCTAAGTTGACACCGCTTTGTTACAGATTGCTTATAAATTATTTAAGCTTGAATTAATTTTGTGTGTATTTCATTTTTAAAACATATTTGAGATATAAATATATTTTATCAATTATTAAACAACATTGTTGATAATATCTGGTGTCATATATTGACTTGATTTCAACTATAGATACTGGGTGTTTATATCTATTATTTAGGGCAGAAAGACATTTGAGAGCGGAGACTAGCGCCAAGTCCCTTGTATTGGTATCGTTTTGTGGGGAAATTCGTCATGTGAGTGTTCAGGATTGGTTACACTCCAGGTGGTGGCTAAAAGTTGCAAAAGATATCCTATTCGTGAACCCTGAAAAGATTTCTGAGGAATCAAACTAAGTCTGTGCTCCTATTTTGATATAGCGGACTTGTATTCCGGAAAGCCTCTACTTATATATATTTAGAATTCTACTTAGGACATACATCACTCTTGCAATAGCACATAAAATCAGTTTATCCCAAACCCACTACTGTCCTAAATGTTTTGGCCATAATGCTGGTCTACATCATGTTATATGACTGCCCACTTATCCATCAGTTTAGGGAAAAAATCCTCCACTTAATTATAAACATCTTGATATTCCTTTTAGTACCTTCCTCGCCTTCTTTTATGTTAGGTCTTTGAATCATCTGGCCATTTCTCAAACATGCAGTTTCGCCATCTCAATTTTATGACTGCTCTCAAATGCATTCTAGGCACTTGGCTTTCCGCAACATCCCCTTTTTTACAAATAATGTAAGGACAAAATCCCCCCAAGCTGCAGACATGGGAACCTTATATTGATACCATCCCAGACTTGAATTCCTACACAGTTTTAAATGCACCAGTTGGATAGACTTGAGACAGCTTTATTTAGAAAATGTTTTACAGGGAAAATACATTGAGTTTTCTCTCATTTTCAAGTATATCCTGGAGAGTTTACAGTAAACAGTTGCATATTTACACAAATAGAGAAACATTATATATACACATAAACATACATACAAAAAATGTTTATATAGTTATGTGTTGTTTTTAGACATAAAGAAGCAATTATTTTTAAGGATTTTAGATAAGGAGAAGATCTGATTTTTTCAAGCAGGGTATTTCAGGCTTTTGGAGCTCTGAAGGAGAAGGCATATCAATTGCCTTCTTTCTTGAATTGTAGTAAACTCAGTGAGTTGTTATCAGTGGTTGTATACTAAGAAAGAAGGTAAGGGCACATCTACATTCAAGTACAGTATTAGCCAGTTTAGTTCTTAAACATATCACAGTGATGGGTACTGTAATTACAGTGGAGGATGTTATACAGAGTTTCAAGTTTACCACAATGTATTTGCAGTTCAAGAGCATATATTACATCCCCATAGTCTATGACATAGACATAGTGTGGATGTTAATTTATTAATATGAAGACCAAAATTGAGGTTGGGGTCAAGCTTCATTCCAAGATATTTGTAGGAGTCAACCTAGGCCAAGTTAAGAATGGACTTTGTTACAATGGATATATGGGTATTGTGGAGATTACATAGCTTTTGCTTTGTAACAAAGCAATATTTTGGACCCTTTTCACACTAACAATGTTTTGGACCCTTTGCAGTCTGGATTCCGGTGTGGTCACACAACTGAAACAGCTCTCTGTAAAGTGCCTAATGTTCTCCAGACTGCAAAATCCAAATGCCAGTTTTCTATAATTATAATGCTTGACTTATTCTCTGCCTTTGACACAGTTAACCATTCTCTTCTTGCTCAAATTCTTCACAATCTTGGTTTCCAAAATCAAGCTGCTTCATGGCTCTCTTCCTATCTTTTACAACATTCCTTTTTTGTGTCTTCTGGCAATTTTTTTAATTTTATTTTATTTTTTATTTTTTTTTATAGCGCACACAGATTACGCAGCGCTTTACACTCATATTGGTCCCTGTCCCCATTGGGGCTCACAATCTAAATTCACCTACCAGTATGTTTTTTGGAGTGTGGGAGGAAACTGGAGTACCCGGAGGAAACCCACGCAACACGGTGAGAACATACAAACTCATTGCAGATGTTGTCCTTGGTGGGATTTGAACCCAGGACCCCAGCGCTGCAAGGCAACAGTGCTAAACACTAAGTGCTAACCACTGAGCCACCATGCTGGCAATAATACCTCCTCTACAGTACCTCTGTCTGTGGGGGTGCCTCAAAGCTCTGTTCTGGGTCTGCTACTTTCTTGCTGTGCACCCTTTCATTGGGTGATCTTATTATTTCACAACAAATCAGGTTACAAATTTCAGTCTGCCTCTTTGCCATATCTTCATGGACAGCCCACCATCAGCTGAAGATAAACAGGTCCAAAACTGAACTTCTCATTTTCCTTCAAAGACCTTTCCCAACACTTAGCTTAACCATTACAGTTGATTGAATTGACATTAATCCAGTCAGCACAGCACACTGCCTTGAAGCCATATTTGATTCCTCCTTTTCCTTTTCCCTTCACATTAACTCCGTGGCTAGAGCATCTCGCTTCTTTCTCCGCAACACTGCTAAAATCCATCTGTTCCTCTCCAAAAAAACTACTAAAACTCTTGTGCATGCCCTCATTTTGTCCTGCTTAGACTACTGCAATGGCCTACTAACTGGCCTCCCTGCTACCCATCTTTCTCCCATGCAATCTGTCTTAAACTCAGCTGCACAAGTCACCAAACTCTGCTCAAAAACTACACCTGCTCCCTATTCAGCAACACATCACTTAAAAAGTCCTTCTTCTCACCTTTAATGCTCTCCGCACAATACAACTCCTTACAGCTCTTCCCTCATCTCCTCTTATGTTCCTGGTTGCCTCCTTCACTCAGAACACAACACCCTTCTTGTTGAACCATCCACACCCTCTGCATCCACCCATCTCAAACCTTTTTCCCTTTCTGCTCCCTACCTATGGAACTCCATACCCCTCTTCCTACATCTTGAACAATCCCCCCTGTCTTTAAGTCTACCCTGAAATTCTATCTTCTGGAGCATTAGGATCACACACTACTTTTGAGAAAACTGAGCACTTGTACTATCAGCACTTAACACCCTCATATCCTGTCTGAAAGAGCACATGATACATGACTGGGGATAAAGGAAATGGTGCTCACAATATCCATGTTGCCACAGTTGACTACCTCTGTATTCAAACATTTGTTTGTTCTATTTTACATAATACTTTCCCAACATGAATGCATACCTCCTTGTCATCCCCACTGTTCAGGATAATGAAAGCTCAGTTCACGGTAGGTCGCTTCCATCAATGTACAGGGTCTTGTTAAGCTGTTCAATCAATGCGTGCCAGGATGGTACCCTAGCATTGCAACACAATGCATTTGAATACCATTCTGTCAATCAAGGGCTCACATGTGAATGTAATCATCTTGCATCCCGCTTGTCATTGCTCAGGTTACTAATCACACAATCTAATTTCTCCAAACAGCAGCCATGTCTACAGCCTAGAGAAGGAGCAATGTCTGACACCCAGTGGTACAGCACCTGATTAGCCAGCACAGGGCAGAGCACATCCACTGTTGTCCAATTTCAAATCACAATACACCTAGCAAATAAAAAATCTGAATGTGTTTTTTCTGGGTATGATGTGCGTTGAATTTCAAAAACAGCTGATGGGAAACATTTCACAATCTAAGTTTGGTCACAAAGGTACACCTACCTCACATAAGATCATGTCAAATCTCACATTATACAGTGTCTGGAACACACACATATACTTCACAGCATCAAGTGTGATCCCCTAGGGTGTGTGTTCATCAGGGGTGTGCTTATGGGTGGTGGAGGAGTCTTAAGGGATTCCTGGGATGCCAGTGGGGCACTCAATGCGTTACATATATATATGCACTGTGTAACCCTCCTGCATTCCAAACTCCAGGCTGGCTGAACATATGAAAGATCCATATGCTGTTCTGATGAAAAAACTACTCAAACTATCTTCATGATGGGTTCCTTCTCAGTAACACTGTGATGAAGAGGTTCATATCGTGACTGTCCAAGATTCCAAACAAGGGACGTGTGGATTTCAGATGATGTCCCTTGAGTTGGAACAACATATGGATGTTGTGCAGGTCCTAAACACCTTGTTCTACAAGGTGTAGATAACCTCTGATTCAGCAACATTGTGTCAGGGCAAACACATAGCAATAGCTCATTGGGGATATCTCTCCTTTTGTTCCATTGTGAAGGAACAGATATGCCTTTATCAAGTCCCACCATATGACTCATGTCAGTGACATGACATTTTGCCATTTGGTATTAACATACAGTAGAACTGGAAAGCAGTAGAAGGAGCACTATATGGAAGTGGAATCAAAGTTTCACCAGGGTAACATGGACATCCCTCTTTTCCATGATGGGCCATGCCATGGATGCCTGTAGGAAGGAATGACAAGAGTTGAAACTGCACTGTATAACTGTCTGGTACTCAAAGGATGAACCATCATTATCCTGTTAAACTTTTGAGTTCCAATGGGTTGGATACCCCTCTGTAACTTCAAGGGTTGAGAACAAGGGGATGATAATCAGCCATATGAATGTGTGAAGGGGATATCAGAGCAATATTTAACCTATTAAAAGAACTAATCCCCATGAAGTAAATGCTGGTGTCTGGTGCTGGCCCACTGTCATTATGCTGCACACATACACACAGGTCTGCATGCTGAGCCTGTCAACCTCCCTCTCAATTAGTTACTCCCTACGCAGTGCCAACACTTTTACACAGAAAATCCATCCCTTTTCATCTAGATTAGGTACTTGGAATGCCAGACGGGTAGCCAATGCATTGCATGTCAATGCACTGGATAACTCTCTAACTCTCCAGGGGTTATATGCTTGATATGCATTTGTTCAACTCTAAACCTGATTATTTGCTGCTTGTAATACTATAGGACAATGAAGGCCATACGCAGTCGGGTGTCGAAGTGTTAGCAGGGTGAAAGTTGATATCCGTGAAGTGGCAATGTCATTGTGCCTGAAAGCAATTACAGAAGGCAGTTGAATTCACAGCCTCCATTAGACCCAAACATGGCATGGCAGCTGCATGTGTTCTTTATGGTGACAACTATGTATTGTGATGGTGAAGCAGGCAATTTCAAGTATAATACTCATAAGTAAAGAAGGCCCTGATGAGCCTGTCTCATGCCTCCGCCCCTCTCAGGGTCTCTTCATCCTTAGGCTGGTGAACAGGCACCTCCACAATGGATTTTGGATACAGATCCTCCACTGCTCATGTGTGAACTATGATATTGTGAAGCATGGCACAAGCTAGTATGATATTGTAGACTTTGCCTGATGCATATTTAAGAGCTCCCTCTGAGTTATCCAGGCAGCTGAATCTTGTTTTAAGAAGACCAAAGGTGCATTCTGTAATTCCTGGTTCTGATGTGAGCCTCATTGAAGTGTTCCTGTGTAGGTGTTTGTGGATTTGTGACAGGTGTGATAAGCAACAATTTCAAGCAAGACCCTGCATCCCCTTGTGAAAGAGAATTGACATCATAACACATGAACCACACGATTATGTGGATGGTGTTGTGTAATGGTGGCAATAATTCTTGTGTGTCATACTAACACAGTAAATTAGGTTGAATAAAGACACAAGTCCATCAAGTTCAACCTTTGCCTCATACCCTAGTGACATCAGAACTGCATAGCTATCCTGCTACCAAATAAGTTAGTCTTTTTCAGACCTTCCTGATCTGCCTACTAATAAACAGTATAACCCTGCATGTTCCCTTTTGAAAGAAATGTATCTAATCTACTCTTGAATATATCCATTGTATCTGCCATAACCACCTCCTTGGGCAAAGAATTCCACAATTTAACAGACCTTACTTTAAAAAAACCCTTCCTCTGCTGTAGTGTATACCTCCTTTCCTCTAATCTCAAGGGGTGTCCCCTGGTCACCTGATCAGGCCTTGGAATAAATAGCTCACCGCAGAGATCCATGTATTGACCTCTCATGTATTTATACAATGTGATAAGGTCTCCACTTAGTCTCTAGAGTAAATAAACCAAGTTTGTCTAGTCGTTCCTCATACGTCAAGTCCTCCATTCCCTTAATTAATTTTGTTGCTCTTCCCTGTACCCGCTCTAGTTCTAGTATATCCTTTTTCAGAACTGGTGGTCAAAACTGCACTGCATACGCAAGGTGAGGTCTTACCAGAGATTTGTACAATGGCAAAATGATGTTATCCACTCTTGCTTCAATACCTCTTTTTATGCAAGACATGATTTTGTTTGCCTTTGCTACTGCTGTTTGACACTGGTCACTGTTTCCATGTTTGTAGTTGACAAGGATTCCCAGGTCTTTCTCTAGCAATGAGTCCCCTAAAATTATTCCATTAAGTTCATAAGTAGCCTTGGGATTATTTCTTCCCAAATGCATAACTTTACACTTCCACACATTAAACTTCATATTCCATTTGTTTGCCCAATCTGTCGTTTTATATAAATTCCTCTGCAGAGAGCAGTTATCCTGTTTTGAATTAATTACCCTGCATAGTTTAGTGTCATCTGCAAATATTGATATTTTGCTTTCTATATCTATTTCTAGGTCATTTATAAACATGTTAAACAGCAGCGGACCTAATACTGAACCCTAAGGTACTCCACTCTCCACTTTAACTGTATTGGAGAATTGTCCATTTACAACCACACACTGTTCCCTATCCTTCAACCAGTTTTGTATCCAGTTGCAAAGGTCATCTCCTAGCCCCAATTTCCTTATTTTATACCCCAGCCTTCTGTGTGGCACTGTATCAAATGCCTTTGCAAAGTCTGGATATACCACATCAACTGCCTTGCCATTATCATGTCCATGCTAAGCTGGGTTTTCATTAATCATGTGTGTGCCCCTGTGGATGTGGTGTGATTTGTAGATTGGTCACTCACCCAAAAGCCATCTTCATGTATATATTCCTTTCGAAAAGTCTCGGTAGACTGAGGAGTGCCTGAGGGTGACAAGTGGCAGGATAGGCAGCACATACATGGGGGATCCTCATGTTGTCATCACACACCATCTGTGCATTGATGGAGTGGAAATGCTTTCAACTAATGTAGAGATGTCCCCTCATGCGGAGGAGCTCTTATGTGCATGTGTGCAGTCTATGACCTCCATGACTGATTATGCCACCCCTTGTGTAGAACTCCTGCTTGACATGTGAGCACTCCATACTGGTGGAAGGGAAGGGATGTACCTCCTGACCTTCCTCTTCAGGGCTGCCAACACCACAGCCTGCACCCTACAACATGCAGCCTGTGAAATTCCATATACATATCCCTCTGTGAAATATATGGCACCCGTACTGCATACCAGATAGGGCACTGTTGGTGCTGGCTACGGGGTCAACGTTATCTTTGATCACCTCATGTAGGTCGATGATGCTGTGTGACATCAATCTGTTCCGTTCTATCACTTCAGCGTTCATCATTCCGAAGAGATTGTCCCTTGTGCAGTATATCCTGGGTCTTGGTAGTCATCTATCCTCCCTGTGCTGCTCCAAAGGTCCCTGTGGCAGCTGTGGCTGCGGGAGATACAGTTGTGGCAGCTCAGGCTGGCCTGGTTCTCCAGGTGCAGATGGCCTTCTGGCTGGTTCGCCAGATGGAGCACCCACGGTTGCAACAGGTTTGCTTGGGGGTTTCCAGGGCTCTCTAGCCCTTGCATGCCCCCTTCTGTTTTTGCAGGTATTGCAATGGAAACATAATGCTTCTAATCGCTCTATGAGTGGTCTCTATTAGGAACCAGAGAGACACAAAAATATAAAGTGTAAAACACCTTAATTAACATAACAAAAGCAAACAAAACAAAAGCGTGATCCAGAAGCATAAACCAAAAGACAAGCAGGATTCTCAGCCAAGCCGGGGTCAGGAATACAGAGATCAGAGAAGTCAGGAACAATCCAGGAGCCAGAAGGGACATCAGAGTAAGCCAGGTCATACACAGGTAATCAGCAATGCAGTAAAACATTCTTGAAGGCAGAAGCAAACACAAGAGAAATCAGATAGTGAGCCAAGCTGCTTTACATACCCAGCTAATTCGGCCTGATCCAACAAAGGGAAGGCAGCAGTAATGGATAGCAGAGCACTGGATTAGGTAAGACAGCAGAATCAAGCAGCAGAGTAGAGCAGCTCAGCCAAACTTTGACAGTAGCCCCCCTCAATGACTCACCCCCAAAGCAGGGCAGGACCAGGCTTATGGGGAAATGTGCATGGAAAGTATGGAGCAGGGTGGGTGCATACAGTTCTGCGACTGGAACCCATGAACGCTGTTCTGGACCATACGCCTTCCAATGGGCCAAATATCGACGCCCTGAACTGTTTAGTATCTCGCTGATCCTCTCTCGCTCTTCTAGCTGTAGCCTGAGGTTGCTTTGCCATCCGCTATCTGCTGAGCTGTGCTCTCCTGTATGTACCAGATTAACCTGTGCAGTGCCTGTAGTCTCCGGTTACGTGCCTTTTATATTGCTTGCCAAGCCTCTGTTTACCCTTTGAGCCTCTACTCTCTGAGCCTTCAATCCACGCCATACTATTACTTGCAGAGCTCTGTCTGTCCGGTGTTCGGGGTGCACCGTGACTGTGCCGGCTGGCGCCGGTAGTCTGTCCGCTCTTGCAGTAAGGATTCTGTGCGATACCGGAAGGGTGTCCTGGCTCTGGCTCACATACGCTCAGGGTGTACGTTATCTCCTGCACTTCCCAGTGCTTCGGCTCGTAGTAGCTTGTGCAGCAACCGTCTATCTTGGCATCCTAAGGGTGTCTTGGCACAATCCAGTTGGCACACGCAGGGTTACTACCAATTCACGTTAAGGGCGATTCCAGTTCTGGTTACTTCAGCTCTGGCAGTAGCATTTCTCCTAGCCCACGGTGGTGGTATTGGCTCAGCTCAGTGCAATAGGGGTGCTCCCTTTTTCTACCTTGAGAGTGATTCAGTGTAGACACTTTACTCCTTTCTCTACATTCAGAGACTGTTATCCAGAGACTGTTATCATATCCTGGGCGTTGGCCAATCTAAGACTGAGTCACTCCAGTTGCTCCTGTAACCCTGTGGGGTTATTCTCAGTCTATATTTGTACATATATTCCTAGCTTGTATTGCACTTACTTTGTCTGTATTTGCCAATACTGTTTATACCTGTGCTGGCCCCTAGGGGCACTGTTCTATTATACTGATTCAATAAAACTGTGTTTTTACTTCATACCCTGGTCTGAGTGTCAGAAAACCGTAACAAAGGTGTGACCATGGCTTCTCCCCATTTGGTATGGTTTGGAGAAGGCCCACTGGAAGGTGACAGGGCGATTTGGTCTGCGCACAGACTGGACAGGAAGTGACAAAGGCAGCAATATCTTTATTAAGTTCTGTCCAACTGTCACAACCCCGACGGATAAAAGAGACCGAGAGACCAGGAGTATCTAACCAGAGGAACAAGCTACTCCTCCAACAAGGAATTATTGAGCAAGACGCTGGGGTGCGAGGCTAGGGAGTGGTGCTAGGGGGAGTTGGTTGCCGAGACTAGAGCTGTGCTGCGGCTGAGCCGTCTAAAGGTGCTGGCCGCGAAGCCAGATGTTGTGGTCCCCAACAGAGGAGCCGCCGGGTGACCGCGGATAACCCCAACCAAGGCAAGCTATACTCAGTAATCCCCAGGGAGTAAGGACTAAACACTCCAAACAAGATAAGAGGTACTCACTCAGGCCTCCACAGTGGAAGGATCCCTCGCAGCAGAACCACAGTCCGGGGCAGATATATACACTGAGGAACTCAGACACAGGCAAAGACTAGGTCAGATTCGGTCCGGGTCATACAAAGGATAAGGTTACACAGGAACAGGCAACAGCTTGGTCAAATTCATTCCAGGTCATACACAGGATAAGGCAACACTGGAACAGGCAATGGCTTGGTCAGATACGATCCGGGTCATACACAGGATAAGGCAGCACTGGAAACAGGAAATGGCTTGGTCAGATACGGTCCGGGTCATACACAGGATAAAGCAACACTGGAACAGGCAAAGGCTTGGTCAGATACGGTCCGGGTCATACACAGGATAAGGCAACACTTGGAACAGGCAATGGCTTGGTTAAATGCGGTCCGGGTCACATACAGGATACTCGAGGATCACACTAAAAGACGCTATACTAACGTGTCTGGACGGAGCACAGAGCAGGCAGATAAAGACCCAAAACCGGAAGGAACCCGGGAGAGAGGCTTGGATGCCGGCTGGACCATAGAGAGGAGGAACATGAATGGTCTGCTGGCGTCAAGCATGCGCACCACAACCGGAAGTGGGAGCATGTGCGGAGAAACCAGCTCAAGCCAGGAGAAGTGGTGGAGAGCCAAAAAGGGAAAGCAGACCAGGGAGCGGAGGTAAGCGAGGCATGACACCACCATAAAAGATGGGAAACCGACCAGAGAAGCTCGTTCTTACCGGGATGTGCTCCTGACTTCGCATTATGATATGTGGAAAGTACCTTGGTACGGAGGTATCACGGTCCCTGTGACTTTCTGTCAATCTGACCTGATTTGCCTGTGCATTGGTGGAGACTGATTGGCCCGCCCAGGATGTGCCGTTATATGCTGGAGCTTGGGCACTTGTCAGTTGCCCTTTCGTGGTGTTCCTGTTGCTGCGCCTTGTTGCCATATTCCTGTGTCTCCTGTGTACCGACCCGGCTAGTCTGACTCTTCTCCTGCTTCTGCTCCGTGATTTGACCCGGTTCTGGCTGACGACCCTGCTCCGTGATTTGACCTTGCTCTGACTGACGACCCTGCTCCGTGGATTGACCCGGCTCTGGATGACGACCGTGCTCCGTGACTTGACCCGGTTCTGGCTGACGACCCTGCTCTGCTGTTCCAGTTACCGTTCCGGTTCTGCCTGCTGTTCCGGTTGCCATTCCGGCCTGCCTGCTGTTCCAGTTACCGTTCTGGTTCTGCCTGCTGTTTCGGTTGCCATTCCGGCCTGCCTGCTGTTCCAGTTACCGTTCCGGTTCTGCCTGCTGTTCCGGTTGCCGTTCCGGTCTGCCTGCTGTTCCAGTGTTCCTGCATCATTCCGGTCGCTCCAACGACATTCTGAACTGTTTAAGCGACTCACTGTTCCTTTCACTAGTCAGTAGCTGTAGCCTGAGGTTGCTTTGCCTTCTGCTGGTTGCCAAGGTGTTCGCTCCTGTGCAGAACCATTTAACCCTTGCAGTGCCTGTAGTCTCCGGTCTACTGCCTCCGATATATTTTGCCAAGCATACGTTGTCTGACTTGAGCCTTTACTCTGAGTGCTTCTGTGTGTCTCTCATTCACCCTCAGAGCCTTGTCTGCTCCGTGCTCGTATTCTGGTAGCCTGTTCGCTCCCACTGTGATCATTTGGTACGGCACCAGAGGGGTGTTCGGGCTCCGGCCCACAGACGCTGAAGTTACATATCCCATTGCACTTCAGAGGGCGCCGGCTCTACTACAGCTTGTGCAGTCACCATCAGTATAGCACCCAAGGGGTGTCAGGGCACAATCCAAGTGGCACACGCAGGGTTACTACTTTTCCAGTTAAGGGCGATTTTGGTTCTGATCACTACAGCTTGGCAATAGCATTCCTCTGTAGCCCATGGTGGTGGTATCGGCTCAGCTCTGGACTTTGTTACGCTACTTTACCAACTTGAGAGTGTGTTCAGTGCAGTTACTTATTTCTATCCAGCTACTGAGAGACTGTGTTCCAGAGACTGCTATTTATCCCGGGTGATGGCCAATCTTGTTTATATCTCAACTATTGCATTTGTTAACCCTTTGGGGGAATATTCCCTATCCATTCATAGCACCTATCACTATCATTGTGTGCATTCACTTTGTCAGTATTGCCATTACTGCTATTCCTGTACTGGCCTTTAGTGGCATTGTTTTATTTTCAATAAAACTGTGTTTTTACTTCATACCCTGGTCTGAGCGTCAGAAAACCGTAACAGGAGGTTACTAGGTACGAAACAGCACCCAGCAGTCTCAGCAGGTGCATCTACTTGGACGGCCCGTATTCTCTCCCCGAGGGGAGATGTAATGCTTGTACTTATGGTGGCAAGTACTCGATCCGGAGGGATAATAGGACTAGGGGGGGCTCTCCTCCTTAGCGCCCGAGAACTGTATGGATAGGGCATCAGCCCGGACATTCTTGGTAATCGACAGGTATGAGACCACATCATTAAAATGGGACAGAAATAAGGCCCATCTGGTCTGTCTTGGAGTCAAGCGCTTAGCTTCAGATAGGTGTGTGAAGTTTTTATGATCAGTGAGGATCAGGATTGGCACTGAGGTTCCCTCAAAAAATGACTCCATTCTTTGAGAGCGAGTATTAAAGCCAGCAAATCGCAGTCACCAATTTCATAGTTGCACTCCGCAGGGCTTAGCTTCTTCGGGAAATACCCACACGGGTGCAACTGGCTCTCAGGAGAAGGACCTTGAGACAGGAGGGCGCTTACACCTGTCTCAGACACAAGGATGAATGGAAGCTCAGGTTTTAGGTGTGCCAAAATGGGTGCTGCAGCAAAGGCAACTTTTAATGCCTCAAATGCTTTGATGGCCTACGGAGACCAGTGCGTGGAGTTACTGTCTTTTTTGGTCATGTTGGCAAGTGGTTTTACAATTGAGGAAAATTTGTGGATACATTTCCTGTAGTAATTAGCGAACCCAAGGAAACGTTGTCGGGAGCGGAGACCTACGGGTCGTGACTACTACCACCACAGCTGAGATTTTCTCAGGGTCCATAGTGATACCGACCTCTGAGATTACTTAGCCCAAGAAGGTCACCTGTTTGAGTGGAACTCACATTTTTCTAATTTGCAAAACAGATTATTTTCTCTTAATTTTTGAAGAATGTGGGCTACATCTGCATTGGGAGCATTGCAGAGAACTAAGGGCATTACGAGGTATTCGTAGTGCCCGCTCCTGGTGGTAAACACGCTTTTCCATCTGTGGCCCTCCTTCATCCATACCAAATTGTATGCCCACTGCAGATCGAGCTTGGTGAA
Organism: Rhinophrynus dorsalis; assembly: GCA_037306005.1. Classification (NCBI taxonomy): domain Eukaryota; kingdom Metazoa; phylum Chordata; class Amphibia; order Anura; family Rhinophrynidae; genus Rhinophrynus; species Rhinophrynus dorsalis. Next base: position 175,784,770 of record CM074720.1, on the reverse strand, counting down.
CACCTTGGACCCTTTTAATCGATTGAATAGCTCAGTACTAAGTGGAATTGGGTAGGAGTTTTTGACAGTGATACTGTTGAGCCCCCCTGTAAAGGGTCTCAGCTCTCAACTCTTTTTCTTCACAAAGAAGAATCCGGCCCTAGAAGGAGAGGAGGACTTGCGGATAAACCCCAGGGACAGTGCATCAGCAACATACTCCTCCATGGCCTTATTCTCCATGACAAAAAGAGGGCAGACTCGACCTCAAGGGGATATGGCCCCAGGTTAAAATTCATTGGTACAATCATATGGGCAGTGAGGTGGGAGCTCACCAGCCCGGCCCTTATCGAATACGTATTGGAACTCTTAGTACTCTTCAGGTAACAAAGGTACCAGGGATGTGATTAGCACCTTCACCACGTTCACTAGGCATGTCTTGGAACAGCTGGGTGACCATGCCATGACTTCGGCCCTTGCTCAATCGAAAGTGGGATTGTGTTTGCGCAACCATGGATAACACAGGATCACAGGATAGTGAGGTGAGTGGATCACCTGTAATTGTAAACTTTTGTGATGGAGAGCCCATACAGCCATAGACAAAGGAGCGGTTTAGGTGCGGGCGTTTCCCAGACGTGTGGGGCAAGTTCGCAGCATATGCCCTGCCTTACTGCAGTAAAGGCACAGGCCCTACCTCCTCCTAAAGGCCCTTTTCAGCAAATTAAAGGAGAATTAACCCAAGCTGCATGGGCTCCGCATCCCCTGAGGTCTCGAAACTAGGAAGAGTGGGAGGCCCTGGTGGGGACGAAAAGCTTGGGGCTAAACTGATAGGATGACTCTGCAGGCGCTCCCTAAAGGAAGGTTTCTCACGGATACAGGAGTCAATCAATATGAAATATGAGACCAATTCCTCTAAATCTCTGGGGAGGTCCCAGGCTGCAATCTCATATTTAACTGTATCCAAAAGCCCATTAGAGAAAGCAGCCATGTCTCATTATTCCATCCAACCTCAGCTGCCAGGGTACGAAACTCTATGGCATAATCCAAAACTGTCCTTGTAACCTGCTGGATAGACATTAGTTGCTTGGCAGTCACGGTGGAGCGGCCCGGTATATCTAAAACCATTTTAACTGTACACAATAGGTTTCTGCGTCTCCCAAAGGGGATTAGCCCATGCCAAGGACCTGTCAGACAGTAAGGAAATCACAAGGCCCACCTTACTCCTATCAGACGGAAAGGACTGTGGTACCATCTCCAGAGAGATACCAACCTGGTTCAGGAAACCTCTGCACTAGTTAGGGTCGCCCCCATAATGCTGGGGAAGTGGGGCAGACCCAGTCATGCCTCTAGCAACATTGGAATCATTATTGACAGTCGGAGTGGGAGTGGCAGCAGCTATAGGGGAAGCCTACGCCGGGGATTGCTGAGGTGGTGGTGCCAGATGCTCAGTACGGAGCAACAAAGTCTGGAGAGCTGATGCAAACTGGTCCATGCGCTGATCTACCTGGTCCAGCCTGAAAAAAACATTCGGAGGATTGCCTGTGCCTTCTGAATTCATGGCCCTTGTGTACTGTTAGGGACCAGGAACCAGACAGACACAAAAATATAAAGTGCAAAACACCTTTATTAAAATAACAAAAACAAAGAAAACAAAATCATGATCCAGAAGCATAAACGAAAAGACAAGCTGGGGTCAGGAACCAAGACATGAACTCAGCCAAGCCGGGGTCAGGAATACAGAGATCAGAGAGGTCAGGAACAATCCAGGAGCCAGAAGGGACATCAGAGGAAGCCAGGTCATACACAGGTAATCAGCAACGCAGTAAAACATGCTTGCAGCCAGAAGCAAACACAAGGGCAATCAGGTAGTGAGCTAAGCTGCTTTAAATACCCTGGGAGGGTTGGCTGTTGGCTGATAGCAGTCAGGTGAGCAGACAAAGAGAGAGGTCAGCTGATTCAGCCTGATCCAGCAAAGGGAAGACAGCAGTAATGGATAGTAGAGCCATGGATTAGCTCAGACAGCAGAATCGAGCAGCAGAGTAGAGCAGCTCAGCCAAACCTTCACAGTCTCCCTGTAAACATGTCATATCCCAGGACGGTGATATGTCCCTTTAAGACACTGGTGGGGTGTTGGCCAGGCCCGGACATCAGGGGCGGAGGGACCAATGAGAATGTGGGCAATGTCCAGATATGTGTATGCCGGTGTGGCTATTGTTGTTTGATTGTGTTTGGTGTGATTGCTGTTTACCAGTCAGGTGTGTGTGTGTTTGTGTATGTGATGTTGCCTGGTGTGGCTGATGATGCCAGTGCACCTTGGATCTCTATTGGCTAGTGATCTTGCACAAGCAGGCTTGGGATGCTTAGCGATTGACAGGTGTGCGTATTGTGTTGGGTACACAGATCTGTCGGTATGTGTTAAACCCAGTTGTACTGCAGTATAGCAATTTTCCAAGCCCTTGTTCCTCTTCGGATTGATGGATTGATGTTCGTTCTGTAGGGCATGCATATTTGCTGGGTGGTTCCTTGGCAATACAAGGGTTAATTTTGCCTTTGCTGTCATTGTGCTATGTATTAAAGTGATAGTAATGTTTCACAAAAACAGCAGCTCCAATTAATCTTCATTGCAATTGAGCCATAGAGAGTGTTATTTCAATACTGTGAGAGTTGTAGTTGAAGAATAATTGAACTATAAAGTTTACCCCTCCCGCCCCTTTTACCTAGTGTAAGCCTCCACTCTTCAGATGTGGAATCTAGTCCATAGACCAGACAGCTCACATCAAGGGTCAATATTCTACTGTGAGAACAATGAAAACCCTGCCCCCCTTGACAGCTTTTTCAGCTTTTTCCCCTTATCTTATTTGAAGATTGTCCCTCTCTGCAATCTACCTAGACACTCCCTGCTGCTCTGAGGTGAGCAGTGTTATATCAATAAAAGGGGTGGGGGGAGAATAATTTATCATTCAATTACTCTTGAACTACAACTCTGACAGAATTGAAATAACACTCTCCAAGGTCCAAATATTATGATGATTAATTAGAGCCGCTTTTATTATGAAACATTACTATCCTTTTAAGTGCCATGTAAGCTGTTTGTTCCCTGCTTGGTATTGATCGGCAGCAATTTTTTAACCTTTGTTTTAACCACTGTAGGCCAAAAAGTAGGTGCAGGATTGTGAGTTAATGTATCTGTTTAGCGTGTGTTGGCACACACTGCAAAGAAATTAATCGCAAATTGGTAGAGCTGTTCCATTGATCTCAATGGGTGAAATATTACCAGCTGTTGTCATTTTTTATCTCATGTTAGCCGTTCACAGCACGGGTTATTGGATGGCTTACTGTGCTTGGCTATTTATTTATTTATTTATTTAATGGTGGGAACTGGATCAAGCCCTTAATCTTCTTATGTTATTCACCTTCTCTTCTACCTTTAATTACACTTGCAATTAATATACAGTGAATTATACTATATGCAACATTTGGATTTGGGTGATCTCAGCGTTTTATATTATTTAACTACAAACTGGTATGCAAATACTTAACCTAATCTTGTAATGCAATGATGTTTAATGAATATGCAAATGGCTATAACAATTATTATCAGAAAAGTCCAGTTTAAGTCTGCCATCCACAAGCAGAAGAAGCTTCTGGAATATGTGAATAGGATTCTTTGAGCATCTGGTTATATGGTTGAGGTCTCCTGTGTTGTTCCTTTTTTGTACAATATGTTGATAGAACAATAACAAAGCTGCTTGACTGGCTATATGTACATAGGTTTATACTTAGCTGTATTTATTTTTTAAGTGACTTGATACACAGCTGATTCTATTGTCACTCCCTGGACCTCTGAAACGTAATTTTACTGGTATCATTTTGTTGGTTTTTCTCTGGGTGCTTATATACACTACGCATTTGAGGGGCGGAAGCACTGTTTAGTTGTCTTGATAAATCTCCCAGTTGGGATAGAATTGTTCACTATTCTAATAAAAATACTTTGCTCCTTATGAAGAAGTCATCCTGAAAGTGTTTATTCTCCCTATGTCTATCATAGGATCTATCTAACACAAAGGTCTAACAACCTGGTATTGTGAGTGTGTGAGTACTCATCCAAATACTGTGATACATGAAATAATGAAAAATGGTCACATCTTTGCATTCTCATACACGCCTACTGTATCTAAGACATATTTATATTTTACTAGCTGAATAAACATGATTTTTCCCTCCAAGAATATCACTTATTCACTGTTTCCCTCTGTCTCCCAAACTCCCTTGACATGTGACCATTGCTTTCAGGGCTCTTCCAAAGCCACTTATGTGTGCAGGCACATAGTCCAATGGCATCTATTACATGGTCCAGATCCCTAATATTACTGAGCCAGATGTAACTTCTCTCCAGGAAGCACCGGGATCTGGACCACATGAAGCACAGCTGCCTATTGCATAGGCATCAGAAGAGGTCTGAAAGCATTGGTAAAGTTTAGAGGGTGTGTGGAAGACTGAGAGAAAGAGGTTGGGGCTTCTAAAGAGATAGAGGTGGAGAAAGGAGGACTTCAGTTAAAATTTACATCTCACTTTTCTTGCCTTCTGATCAGCCTAACCACATTTCCTGTCTTCTCAAAAATGTTTGGAAGACATGAAATGCAGTGAGGCTGGACAGAAGGCAAGAACAGAGAGACAGAGTCAACTGCATGTATTAAAGGTGTCATGAGCGTCAGAAGGGAGTGTCAAAAACTGAGAAGGGGTGGAGGGTGTGGACAAAGACAAATCACTTCCACAGTACAGTGATCTGGCCAGATCAACACCTTCAACCCTGGGTGTGTATGGCAGAGACAAAGGATTCTCCCTATGTATACAGACGCACTTCTACACACATAAAAACTCACAAACATACACATTCATCAATTCACACATTACATATCCCCCAACCCCCATTAAATATTCTGCTGATTCTGTCTGAAATAAAAGGGTCTAGAAACTATTGAATTTTCCATTTCAAAATCAGTATCTTGTTTCAAACTGTAATGTATGAGAACCAGAGTTTCTAATTGTGGGGCTTTCTTCCCTTCATTGGGCCCTGGGTGGCTGCCCACTATACCCTACTGTAAATAGTGCTGTGGCCTCCTCACTGATAAAAGGCTACTGTGGCTCCCTGTCTAGAGGATCTCAGTCCTCCCCAGACTACACTTGTGTATTGAACAAAAGAACACATAAATCATTGAGGGGCACACAAGAAACTGCCACTGATCTTGTCCACAGTTATATCAGATATAAACTGTACTTGTGTGGACCCCCTCCCTTCTCCTTTTTATGCAGTCACTGCACTATGAAGTCTGCTGAAGAGAGGTGGTTTTGGTACCCATTAATCCTGTTTATTATGATGCCAGAGCTTCTAGCAGGTCAGTGGAAAGGAGAGAGTTCAGGAACCATCTCCCTCCAGATACTTATTTTGAGGCCAGAGCTACTGAGGTTACACTTTGCCTCCTAACATTTAGTTAGGAGGTGAATGGGAAGGAGAGGGCTTGGAAGTCCTCTGTCTCCTGGCAGTGGGGATTCTGTTGTTTAGTGGTATTTATAGAGAGTAGAGAGATTGACAGGTAATTCCCCCCATTTTATAGTGCCTCCATAGCACTGTAGGATTCCTGCTAGTACCAATTGGAACCCAACATTATTTTTTATATAAAAAATACCCCCTTTTTCAGATGTCCTGAAATAAGAAAGATAGAGGAATATGGGAATTAAAAGGCTGATACAATAAACTATAGGTCATTTATCTTGGATCTCCAAAAGAAATGATAAAATACAAAACAAGTTAAAGCACCTAAATTTAGAATGTTGTAAGGGAGAACACAGAAACACTAATTAATGGAATAGCAACATATACATTTATTATATTAAAAAATCAGCATATGATATAATAGTTTCTGCAGTCACAGTAATCTATGTCAAAATAAAAAACTTTATACATATGTATTTCTCAAGAATAGTGGGTGGTGCCCACTCCCCAGGGGGTACAACTGATATCCTATGTCACTGACATAAATTCAAACCTTCACTATAATAAATACAAAAAACCCTCTGATTAAAAATATATCAAAAAATATTAAACACAAAAACAATAAACAATCATATATGTTGTTGACAATGAATTGCTAAAATACATATGTATATGAATACCTCCTATACTAGGGTCTCCTGTATAACGAATGTTTACCTTGTATAAATATGCTGAACAATAAAGTGATCTATGACTACAAAACAATGTGGTGAACAATGACTAGACAAACATTCTGATTAAGTGAAATGCATACATCATTGTGTATGAAGAAGTGATGAAACTGGTTATATGGAAAATAAAATCTAATTAATTTTAAGTTGTTATATTGAATCCAGAATTTTATAATATAATTTTATGGATAATCCAGGGTGACCCATAATCCGAATAAATTATAACAAAATACTACATAAAAGATGTGTAAATTACATAAGTAATTGGATAAAAAGATCTGAAAAAAATCAGATGTTCTCCCAGAATCTTGATAAAGGCCATGTAACGTGGCCGAAACGTTGATACAAATAAACATTTCTGCTTCAAACTTTGAAGAAGTCCTGTGAGTGCTGTCTATCCAGCAACCTGCATGTATGATCCGTTTATTCAACGCAGCACCCAGGAATGCAGAAGAATTAACAGTGAGTGTTACCAATGCTGTTTCTATATATACATATCCTACATAATAATTTGCTACAAAGTTTGTAACAATGCAGTCATGCACAGTAGAGACTGCCCGTGATGAGGTTGATACAGAGCTGGGCGCTCTGAAGTCAGACCAGAAGTCCAGCTCTATATCAGTGTAAATAAATTATAAACTGCATAAAATAATATTTTAGTGAACTTACCATTAAATACTTTTCTCTTTAGTCAATAACAGAGGAACCATTGGTTCTCTCTACTTCCCTTGGCAGAATTTGCTTACAACAACCATTTTCATTGCTCCATTAAAACACCCCCTTTCTATACCAAATCTGATCAAGGATTCATCAGTCCCTGCTGTTGCTCAATTCAGACTCTTCGGTCATGCCACCCTCCGGAATCTTCTGCTTCAGGTTCAATGCTCCTATAAAACACAGGACGGTAAACATTGCCTTTCTGCCTCTGTCTACAAAGTTGTGGACAAAGTCTGGCTCTTCTCTCACCTACAACTATCCTGTTCTTCTACGAAATTTGGGTCCCTTTTTGTTTCTTCAGGTCATAAATCCGGTTGCTGTTTGCCTACGTCTGCTCTCTGGTGGTGGATTCACTCAACCTTACACTTCTCAAAATTGAAACCATGGAAGCCTAGTGCCTCTCCTTCACCTCCTCTTACATATAGTAACACAGTAACATCGTTGATGAGGCTAAAAAAAGACATGCGTCCATCAAGTCCTGCCCATGCCAAAAAACAAACCTGTTGATCCAGAGGATGGCAAAAAAAGCCCTCTGAAGCCATTTCCAATTTAGCCCCAAGTGAGTAAAAAAATTCCTTCCTGACTCCAAATGGCAGTCAGATAGTTCCTTGGATCAACATCCTATCTGCATTGAAGCCATCTGTCATAATTGTCAATATTGTTCTGTGTTAGATAGGCATCCATTGCTTTTTTGAAAGCAGTTGAATTATCTGCAAGTACAACATGCCAAGGCAAAGAATTCCATAGATTTACTGCCCTTACTGTAAAGAATCCCTGCCTTTGTTTTAGTCGAAAGTGCCTCTAGTCTTAATGGATGACCTCTTGTTCTTAGCTCAGCTCTTTGCATAAATAATTAATTGGATAGTTCTCTCTATTGACTTTGAATGAATTTGTAAATGGTAATCATATCACCCATTAGACGTCTGTTCTGTAATGTAAACAAACCCAGTTTGGCTAGTCTCTCTTTATAACTCGGATCCTCAGATCCCTTTATCAGTTTTGTTGCACATATCTGCACTTTTTCCAGTTCAACAATGTATTTTTTAAGAACTGGCGCCCAAAATTATACTCCATATTCTAGATGAAGCCTATCCAAGGATTTATACAGAGGTAGGATAATATTAGCATCCCTTGCATCTACACCTCTTTCTATTTGCTCTTGCAGCAGCCGAGTGACTCTGCACACTGTTGTGAAGTCCACTGTCTATCAGTACTCCTAAATATTTATCTGATGATTCCCCAAGTTGTTTCCCATTTAGAGTATATGTAACAAGTTTGTTTCTACAGCCCAAGTGTATAACCTTACATTTATCTACATTAAATGTCATCTGCCACTTTTCTTCCCATTCACTCAGTTTATCTAGATCCTTCTGCAGAGAAAAAACATCCAATTCTGTATGTATTTCCTTGCATACCTTAGCAAAGTCTGAGATGCTACTTTCAATTCCCACTTCTAGATCATTATTAAATTAAAAAGCATTGGACCCAGGACTGAACCCTGCGGCATCCCACTTATAACATTAGACCAATTTGAAAAGGTTCTGTTTATAAACAACTCTCTGTCATCTATCATTTAACCAGTTCTCAATCCATGTACAGATAACACCGCCCAAATTGAAGCCTTTTAATTTATGCAGTAACCTGTTGTGAGGCACTGTATCGAAGGCATTTGCAAAATCCAAGTATACTACATCAACAACAGTTCCTGTGTCCAAATTACTACTTACTCTTTCATAAAATGCAAGTAAATTAGTATCACAGTGCCTGTGATTATTCTGTCACTCTCATCTGTGGCAGACTGTGATTTGTTCACTTGGTTTGGCCCGCCCCTTGGTGACCTTTTTATACCTGACTCTTACATCTGTCAGATGCCCTTTCGTGGTGTTTCTGAGCCAGACTTGCTGTTGCTGTGTTCCAGTATCCGATTCCTGTGTACCGACTTTGGCCTGTCCTGACTACTCTCCAGTGTTCCTGTTTGTGTATGACCCGGCTTGTCTGAGAATCTTCTACGTGCTACGACCCGGCCTGTCTGAGAATCCTCTACGTGCTACGACCCGGCTTGTCTGAGAATCCTCTACGTGCTACGACCCGGCTTGTCAGAGAACCCTCTACGTGCTACGATCCGGCTGGCCGACTTCCTGCTTCAAGATCATCGCGGCCTGCTTGGTTGTTGTCGCCGCCGCGACATTCTGAATCCTGCATCGATGTGCCGATCGAGTGTGACCATTACCCTCCTGGTTAACCCATCCATCAGTGCAGAGTCCCTTGCTGACTTGCGTAAGCTGTGCCTCTTGTACCGAGCCTATACACGCTGCAGAGCTAAGCTACCATACCGAGCCTGGGAGATTCAAACGTACCTTTTAACCCTTGCACTGCCGCTGCTCTCTGACCGGATCTCCTTTCTAAATACAGAACCGTTACCTTGTAAGTCTACTGCTGCTGAGTTGGCCGCTACTTGGACGGCGACTCCCGATTATGCTTGCAGAGTAGTCTATCCTGTTAGACCGGTTGGGCATCTTTGGCTCTTGGTCTCACGGTTATCAACGGAGGTGTCCGGTGCGGCTATTGGTGGCAAGGTTAGGCTCCAAGCTCTTGCTAGATCCGTAGGTAAACGCCCGTGGGGGCTATTGGCTCGTGTTGTGCTCACATTGGTCTCCGGTTATACGCCCGTGGGGGCTAAAACGCCAGCTTCGCATCTCAGGCTAGTCTCGATCACGCCCGTGGGGGCTACATACTCTCGCACTTGCAGGCTCAGTGGTCTATTGACGAACGCCCGTGGGGGCTATTTTGGGTTACTGTGCTGCTATCACTCACATTGGTCACTGAACATCTACGACCCATCTTTATATGAACTCTGTGCTGTGCACATTTGCTCACTTGATCAATACACCACACGGGCGTGCCAAACCCCACAGCTGAGACTGACAATTTGCTCTCATTCACCCTTTAGGGGCCAGTTCCCTATTCGCTGTTCCTATGTTGAGTGCCTTCTATCCATATTATTAAAGCTATGTGTACTGTGTTATAGCTTGCAATTGTTGCTGTCAACTGTAGAGGGCGATCATTTGTATTTATTTTCTTTCAATAAAAGATTGTTTTATTTTACCTACTGGTCTGAGTGTCAAAACAAACCGTTACAGTACGAAAGGGCCATGACCTCAGACAGTAAGGGTGAAAGTAACACACAAAACATCCATTGGAGAATGGATGTCCATGAGCAACGCTTAGATCAATTGGCACTGGCTCTACAAACCCTACTTGAGCGTACGGTACACCTAGACAAGCCTAATCCGAATCCGGTGGTCTCCCCAGTCTTGACACCGGACAATCCGCCTCTAGCTCCTCCTACTTGTGTCAGAGGCTTAACGGCTACGGCGCCGTTACCATTGAGATATGATGGCGAGCCTTCCCTATGCAGGGGCTTTATTAATCAGTTAGAGATCTATTTAGAATTAACGTCCCAGGCTTTTCCTAACGACCGAAGCAAGGTTGGATTCATGATATCGCTACTAACAGGCAAAGCTTTGGCTTGGGCAAACCCAAGTGGGAAAGTGCCAGACCTTGCACGCTGAACTTTAATGAGTTCGTAAGGAAGTTCCGCCGTGTATTTGAGGTTCCTGGCAGAGTGGCCTCCGTTGCCAAAAGGCTAATGGAGATACAGCAGGGCGAACGTACATTGGGCAGTTATGCGATAGAATTCCGGACCCTGGCAGCGGAGGTGGGCTGGAACGATGAGGCATTATTGGCAGCTTTTGCTAAAGGGCTCTCCGAAACAATTAAAGATGAAATAGCTGCCCGAGATGTACCTAGTGACCTGGATGAATTCATTGATTATGTAATGCTCATTGACTCTCGTATCCGGGAAAGACGGTTGGCACGAAGGGCAACCTCCAGAAAACATGGGCAGGACAGCTCCTTTGACCCACCCTCTCCACCCTTTCCTACTGAGCGTCCAGGAGAGGCAGCAGAGCCAATACAGTTGGGTTTTACTAGACTCTCCAAAGAAGAGAGGTCTTTTCGTAAAAGGCAAGGCCTATGTTTATATTGTGGCAAACAGGGGCACCTTTTGCGCAATTGTCCAGTGAGGCCGGGAAACGCACGCACCTAGGGTACCTTGGGGGACAGGCCCTAGGTGGTGTACAACAGTCCCTAGATTCTAACATTGCTAAACACACCATCCAGGTGACGTTCTTTTGGGCCAATAAGGGCGCAGAAACCTTGGCACTGGTGGACTCTGGAGCAGCCGGGTACTTTATGGACCAATCTTTTGCGGCTTCGCACAATATTCCTCTATGCAAAAAAGAATCTCTATTGGCAGTAGAGGCCATTGATGGCAGACCATTGGAACCCGCCTTTATTACAATGGAGACCATACCTAGTTCTATGTCAGTTGGGGCACTCCACAAGGAGGAGGTTCAGTTTCAAATTATTCGCTCACCTCACCATGCAGTCATATTGGGGTTTCCATGGTTGCTTTGGCATAATCCTCAATTTGATTGGCAAAAATGTGAGGTTCGTTCCTGGTCCGATTACTGTAAAGAAAACTGCCTATCTCTCCCTGTCAAAATTCTGTGTACCTCTCCTACTGTGCCAGTTGAATATGGGGAATTCAGTGACGTATTCAGCAAAGGGGAGGCTAGCACATTGCCCGAGCATAGACCCTATGATTGCGCTACTGATTTGCCTCCAGGTGTGATTCCCCCGAGGGGTCGAACTTACCCACTGTCATGCGAAGAGAACAGGGCAATGGAGGAGTACATTGAGGATGCCCTTGGTAGGGGAATTATTCGCAAGTCTACTTCTCCGGCTGGTGCCGGATTCTTCTTTGTAAAGAAGAAAAATGGCGAACTTAGGCCATGTATTGATTACCGGGGGCTTAATAAGCTGATGCCCAAGAACGCATACCCTATTCCACTCATCACCGAGTTATTTGACAGATTGAAGGGCTCTTCTGTCTTCACTAAACTTGATTTGCGGGCCGCCTACAATCTAATCAGAATCAGAGAAGGTGATGAGTGGAAAACGGCATTTAATACCAGAATTGGGCACTACGAATATCTGGTAATGCCGTTTGGCTTATGTAATGCACCTGCGGTATTCCAGGAGCTGATTAATGATATCTTGCGTGACATGCTTCAGTCCTGCGTAGTGGTATATCTGGACGATATATTGATTAATTCCGCCACTCTCTCCCAACATATTAAAGATGTCACGCAAGTTTTGTTGCTACTCCGGGAGAATAAGCTGTTTTGCAAATTGGAAAAATGTGAATTCCATGTGTCACAAGTACCATTCTTGGGGTTCGTAATCTCCAAAGATGGAATCGCTATGGACCAGGACAAGTTGGCAGCTGTATTACAATGGCCTCGCCCTAAAGGGTTAAAAGCGATTCAGCGCTTTTTAGGGTTTGCCAACTATTATAGAAAATTCATACGTAACTTTTCTACAATTGTGAAACCTTTGTCTGACTTAACTCATAAGGGCGCTACTCCCTCTCAGTGGTCCGAGGCCGCTGATAATGCGTTTGAGACCTTAAAATCTGCCTTTGCGTCTGCCCCAGTATTGTCCCATCCCAATCCCTCCCTGCCTTTTACTTTGGAGGTCGACGCCTCTGAGGTTGGGGTTGGGGCAGTACTCTCCCAGCGTCCTGTGGGAGGTGGTACCTTGAAACCTTGTAGTTTTTTTTCTAAGAAATTGTCCAGCGCACAGAGCCACTATGAGATTGGTGAAAGGGAGTTATTGGCTATTATTCTGGCACTAAAGGAGTGGTGTCACCTGTTGGAAGGTACCAAGAACCCAGTATTGATCCTGACCGATCATAAAAACTTGACATACCTTTCTGAGGCTAAGAGGTTGTCTTCTCGACAGGCCAGGTGGGCACTCTTTTTGTCCCGGTTTAACTTTGTAGTATCGTACCTACCAGGGTCTAAGAACGTGAGGGCAGACGCATTGTCTTGTCAGTTCGCGTCGGACACTGACAGGGAGGAAGTACCGGTACCCATTATTCAGCCCGACCGTATATTGGCTACTATTCGCACTAGTATAACCTCACCTCTGGGAGAGGAGATTTTGGGGTCTCAAGATAGGGCCCCACCTGAGACTCCAGTTGGTAAATGCTTTGTAGATGAACCTTTTCGCACTCGTCTATTGGAGACCTATCATTCTTCTAGGGCAGCCGGGCACATCGGCAGGGATCAGCTGGTATGGTCTCTTTCGCAATTATTCTGGTGGCCGACGCTCAGAGCCGATTGTTCTGCTTTTACTGCCGCTTGTGCCACATGTGCCCGTGTTAAGACCCCCAGGCATCTCCCAGTGGGCTTGCTTCAACCTGTGCCTAATGGAGAACGGCCCTGGTCTCATATATCTATTGATTTTCTGGGAGAGTTGCCAATCTCGAGGGGGTATACATTTATCCTTATGGTGGTTGATCGATTCTCCAAAATGGCTCATTTTGTGCCACTCAGGGGGCTTCCATCGGCTCAGAAATTGGCTAAGGTCTTTGCTAAAGAAGTGTTTCGTTTGCACGGGGTACCCAGAGTGGTGGTCTCCAACCGTGGGAGTCAATTCGTGTCCAGGTTTTGGAGGGCATTCTGTGGCATGATGGGCATTCAATTGTCCTTCTCCTCCGCCTACCATCCCCAGACCAACGGAGCCGCTGAGCGTGCCAACCAGGGACTGGAACAGTTCCTGCGCTGTTTTATCACTGATCATCATGACAATTGGGCCGACCTGTTGCCATGGGCGGAGTTTGCCAGGAACTGTGCAGTTAACTCATCGTCCGGGAGCTCCCCGTTCTTAATTAATTATGGGTTTCAGCCAGGTTTGCTCCCGGACTCGTTCCAGTCTCAGCAGATTCCGGCTTTGGATGAGCATATGGAGCAGCTCCGTTCCACCTGGGCACAGGTACAAAGGACCCTCAGTCAGTCTTTCCAGCATCATCAGTGATATGTCAATCGTAGACGGCTGCCAGTGGTCTCTTTCCAGGTTGGGGATAGGGTATGGCTCTCCTCCAGAAACCTCAACCTGCAAGTCCCTTCGAATAAGTTGGCTCCCCGGTTTATTGGCCCATTTAAAATTATTCACAAAATTAATCCTGTCTCCTATGCGTTGGAACTTCCACCGTCTATGCACATTCACAATGTGTTCCATGTGTCTTTGTTAAAACCCCTGCTTTGCAATCGTTACACGACCACTCCGGTGGTTCCTGGGCCGGTGGACGTCCAGGGGCAAGAGGAATATGAGGTTCAGAGCATTGTTGATTCTAGGCGACTTAGAGGGAAGTTGCAATACTTGGTCCACTGGAAGGGCTATGGCCCGGAGGAGCGCTCTTGGATTGACCAGAAGGACCTCCATGCGCCCAGACTTGTGCGCAATTTCCACTCCAAATACCCTCAGAAACCTAAGCCTCCAGCTGGAAGAGGGGGTCTTTGAGAGGGGGGTACTATCACAGTGCCTGTGATTATTCTGTCACTCTCATCTGTGGCAGACTGTGATTTGTTCACTTGGTTTGGCCCGCCCCTTGGTGACCTTTTTATACCTGACTCTTACATCTGTCAGATGCCCTTTCGTGGTGTTTCTGAGCCAGACTTGCTGTTGCTGTGTTCCAGTATCTGATTCCTGTGTACCGACTTTGGCCTGTCCTGACTACTCTCCATTGTTCCTGTTTGTGTATGACCCGGCTTGTCTGAGAATCTTCTACGTGCTACGACCTGGCCTGTCTGAGAATCCTCTACGTGCTACGACCCGGCTTGTCTGAGAATCCTCTACGTGCTACGACCCGGCTTGTCAGAGAACCCTCTACGTGCTACGATCCGGCTGGCCGACTTCCTGCTTCAAGATCATCGCGGCCTGCTTGGTTGTTGTCGCCGCGACATTCTGAATCCTGCATAGCTGTGCCGATCGAGTGTGACCATTACTCTCCTGGTTAACCCATCCATCAGTGCAGAGTCCCTTGCTGACTTGCGTAAGCTGTGCCTCTTGTACCGAGCCTATACACGCTGCAGAGCTAAGCTACCATACCGAGCCTGGGAGATTCAAACGTACCTTTTAACCCTTGCACTGCCGCTGCTCTCTGACTGGACCTCCTTTCTAAATACAGAACCATTACCTTGTAAGTCTACTGCTGCTGAGTTGGCCGCTACTTGGACGGCGACTCCCGATTACGCTTGCAGAGTATTCTATCCTGTTAGACCGGTTGGGCATCTTTGGCTCTTGGTCTCACGGTTATCAACGGAGGTGTCCGGTGCGGCTATTGGTGGCAAGGTTAGGCTCCAAGCTCTTGCTAGATCCGTAGGTAAACGCCCGTGGGGGCTATTGGCTCGTGTTGTGCTCACATTGGTCTCCGGTTATACGCCCATGGGGGCTAAAACGCCAGCTTCGCATCTCAGGCTAGTCTCGATCATGCCCGTGGGGGCTACATACTCTCGCACTTGCAGGCTCAGTGGTCTATTGACGAACGCCCGTGGGGGCTATTTTGGGTTACTGTGCTGCTATCACTCACATTGGTCACTGAACATCTACGACCCATCTTTATATGAACTCTGTGCTGTGCACATTTGCTCACTTGATCAATACACCACACGGGCGTGCCAAACCCCACAGCTGAGACTGACAATTTGCTCTCATTCACCCTTTAGGGGCCAGTTCCCTATTCGCTGTTCCTATGTTGGGTGCCTTCTATCCATATTATTAAAGCTATGTGTACTGTGTTATAGCTTGCAATTGTTGCTGTCAACTGTAGAGGGCGATCATTTGTATTTATTTTCTTTCAATAAAAGATTGTTTTATTTTACCTACTGGTCTGAGTGTCAAAACAAACCGTTACAATTAGTCTGATATGATCTATTCTTCATGAAACCATGCTGATTCCTACTAATAATATTGTTTGTCTTCACATAGTTCTGAATACTGTCAGTTAGTAACCCTTCTACTATCTTACTCGCTATGGAAGTCAAGCTCACAGGTCTATAATTTCCTGGTTTGGATATTGCTCCCTTTTTAAACAATGGAACTACATCAGCTTTCCTCCAATCACAGGGCACTGTACCTGATTAAAGTGAATCAATAAATATTAAGTATGATGGTCTTGCTATTAGTGAACTGAGTTCCTTAAGTACCCTTGGGTGTATACTATCAGGTCCAGGTGCTTTATTCACCATAACCCTTTCCAGTCCCTTTCGGACCTTGTCCTCAGTAAGCCATGTACATGAGGAAACGCCATGGTTTTGTCTGTTTGCCTATAGCCTGTCATTGCTGCTTCCTTTGTATATACTGAAGAAAAGAATGCATTTAGGGTATCAGCCATAGCCTTATCCTCACTAATCAATTCACCTGTCTCAGACCTAAGAGGCCCATTATCAACCTTAAATTTGTTATTACTATACTTGTAGAATTGTTTAGGGTTTTTTTTGCTCTCATTTGCAATATTTCTATCATTTTCAGTTTCAGCTAGCTTAATTTCTTGTTTCCAGATTGTATTACATTCTTTATATTTTTTAAAGGATGCATCTGACCCGATTAACTTAAACACTTTAAAAGCCTGTTTTTTATTTTGTCTTTTATTAGGCTGTAACAATGGCAACTCCCTACTAGATGAACTTGCCCATTCCCCCTCTCCACCCTATGCCCCTTCTCTAATCCCATTTCCTCAATTATACTATCTTCCCTATCCTTTGTTGTAGTACCCTACTCACCATTTCTAGTTTAAAGTCTCCTCCAGCCCTCTAACCATCCAAACACCCAGGACCGTGGCCACCCTTCCGCTAAGGTGCAATCAATCAAGTCTATAAGGATTGCCCCCAAGGGAAAAGGCTGCCCAGTGCTCTAGGAACCCAAACCCCTCCTGCTTAAACCAAGTCTTTAGCCATGCATTTAACTCCCTAATCCCCTGTTGCCTTTTTAATGTAGTGAGTGGCACAGGTAGTATTTAAGAAAATACTACCGCAGAGGTCCTCTGCTTAAGCTTATATGCTAAGTCCCTGAAATCCTTCTTCACAGACCTCTATTTCCCACTGACTTTGTCATTAGTACCAGCATGTACCATGACAGCCGGGTTATGCCCAGCCCCTCCCAACAATCTATCAACCCGATTTGCCACATGTTGAACCCGAACTTCCAGGAGACAGCAAACTGTTCAATTGTAGCGATCCTGACAACAGATTACCCTGTCTGTCTTTCTAATAATAAAATCCCCTACCACCACAATCTGTCTAGGTCCTATCCGTGCTAGAGGGGCTGTTCTCCCAGCTGTTAGAGAGAACAGTCCTCTCCAGCAAAGGCATCCCTGTGTGAACATCTCCAAAATCATTGTTCAATGTAGCAAAACTGTTAGTAAACACAGGAGTGTCTTCCTTATTCCTCTTCCCCCCTTGCTATGTCAGACTGGCTACCTGTTCTTTTTTTGTCCAGTCTCCACCCCCTGAACTACCTACCATCACTTTCTGCTGCTCAGTCAGCAGACCCCTCTCAAGATTGGCAGTCTCTCTCAATGTTGTAACTTGCCCCTCCAGATCGCTAATACAAGATTCCAGAGAGAACACTTGCTCACAATCTGCAAACATATGTCAGCTTGTACACCGAGTTAAATGGACAATCATGCTACCACTCATATTATGCCAGTTACCACAAACTAAAAGGCAGGCAGAAAAAAAATATCTGAAAAAAAAGGATAATAAATATGTAATCCCCTATATTTGAATCCCCTGTTATTTAAATTCCCAACCTTTACCACACTTCAGCACTTATGTGAATCCCCTGTTATTTAAATCCCCAAAACTTACCATACTTCTTCACTTACACACTGATGCAAAATTCACACGTTCAAGTATTCACTGTGTATCTGTTATTTAAAGCAGAAATCCACCACTTACAACACAGCAATTAACACTCCCACCACATCCGACTGCAATTAGTTACTTGGTCCACAGCAAAGGGAGGGGAAAAAAGAGTGTTTTTTAACCTTTCCCTTACCACACCACATACAAAATACTTATTCAATCTCTCCAGCAAATATCGCAAGTTAAGCTTTTCGGTTGACAGATCACTAATCACAGCCTTCTCCAGTGCTTGCGGATGGTTTAGAGCAGTAGTTCTCAACCTTTCTAGTGCCGAGTGGTGACCCCTAACAGTAAAATTATTTTCATTGCTCCTTCATCGCTATAATTTTTCTACTGAATCGAAATATACATATCTGATATGCAGGATGTATTTTCATTCTTACATATTTAACATAATTAAAGCACAGTAGTGATTAATCACACAAACAATGAATATGTTATATATATTGTGAAATATTTATTTCTAATTAACATATAAGTTACAAATGAATAAAATGCTTACAACTTACGTTTTATTTTTTATTCATTGTGCATTATCGAACTGTATTCACCGTACTGTATAATCATGTGAAAATGTAAAAACAAAGCTTATCAACGGTTACAGAGACAGTCTTAATAAATATATTAAGACAGTCTAATTAAGACTGTTACCATTGTTACTCTTTGTTTCTCCTGCCAGCCCCACTTTCTCCCCCCCCCAAATAATAACAAATAAATGGAGCCCCAGGCCAGGACCTCACTCAATTCTATATTTTTTTTCAAAGCAACCCCGCAGGCGATCGCTTATATGCAGAGATTGTCATGTCGCCCTTTTCAACATGGCAACCAACTTAATGCGGCTCCAAGCAAAGCGCTGGTACAAATGCACTATTTTAAACGAACTAAAAAAACTAATGTTGTGTGGTCATGTGGATTCCTTTAAACCTTACCCCTTACCCATCATTTTTGAAACACATTTGTGCAGTACAATACAGCATGCAACAACCCATCCTGATTCCCGTAGCATCATTGTCAGACTCACTCATTCATTCGCGGCACTCTGTCTCTGCTACCGCTCACGCTGCTCTTTCTTGCATCTTCTGGCGGCGGTGCACAGATAGGGCGTGTGCGTGTGCCTGACATCGTCATGGCTAATTCAGTGTGAGTCAGTCAGTGAGTGGACTCTGCCTCCAGGTCTCCTGCACTGCTGCCTGTGGCTCACAGTGGCTGCCTGCCGGCTGCCTGCCTCAGTCACTGTCACATCATATGAGAGTGAGACCACCAGTCACTAGCCGCCAGCTCAGGAGACACCGCTTAAATCGCGGCAGATATAAAAAATAAATAAATAAGTGGAAAAAAAATGAACTCTTGCCATTTCAGCACCCCTCTGCTGCGGCGCCCCTAAGCAGCCTCCTTATGCTAGAGCCGGCTCTGATTCATACTAACCCAGGCTATAAATGAGACAAGTTAGACATGTTTGAGCTTTATTAAGGTGTACATTAGACACATTTTCGGCAAACCCTGGCAAATCGTCATTCAACCCCCGACTGGGTCGCGACCCACAGGTTGAGAACCGCTGTCATAGCAGCACAGATCTACATAACTAATCAGAAAACAGAAAGTAAGTCAATATAAAGCCCAGTCTGTCCAAGCCCCTCCTCTTTCTTTGCTGCTCCAGCCAAGCTGCACATGTCAGAGTATTTTTGCTATGTGTTTTCATTATTTATGTTTCTACTGATATTTCTCTAATATGCTATACTGCATTACAGTTTATGCTTCTATGTATTGGTTTATTCAGGTATTTATTGTTAACACCAGTTTGTGTTTTTGTACTGTTTTATTTGTGGCCTTCTTAGTTAGGTTTCCTGCTTAGATTTTGTTTCCCCATTAGGTAATCCTCCAAACTACATCTTCAGGCATAGACTTTTTGTGGAGTATCCTTGTTTGGGCCCTTTTGGGTTGGGGATCATCACTCTTCTACCCTTCCATTTCCTGGGGTTGGTTGGTGTATACTTCCCTGGGGTTTTTGTTTTCTTGCCGCTTAGAGCTCTGCTGGGGTCTGCGATTCACTGTTTGTTTAATTGGTACGTATAATTTTTCCAGGTGGACATTGGAGGGTATTGAGAGTGTTTGTTCCCCGGCAGTGTGGTGCTTGATCCGTGGGTTGTTTGCCGTGGGTCGGCATGTGTGTGCGGTGGCCTCCTTGAAATTTCGTGAGAGCACAGGATTCTCAGCGTCCATCTTTGTACTCCCTTGCAAATTTCCTAATAGCTGCCGGCTCTGGTTTAG
The DNA here is from genome assembly GCA_037306005.1 of Rhinophrynus dorsalis. Taxonomy (NCBI): domain Eukaryota; kingdom Metazoa; phylum Chordata; class Amphibia; order Anura; family Rhinophrynidae; genus Rhinophrynus; species Rhinophrynus dorsalis. The sequence continues at coordinate 175,764,749 of CM074720.1, read as the reverse complement.
GAGCTGTATTTAAAGAGATATTTCTGGTAACTGTTTCTCAGGTTTGGGTCAGTAGGGGTGAGCCCTCTATTGGCTTCAGGGGTGAGCCCCCTCTTTGTATGGCCTACTACACATAGTGGTGTTTGGCATCCCTGGTTCTTGGGTGAGCCTCTTATTATCTGATTGCTTATCAAGTCACATAGCCCTTTTTTTGATAAGGGCATCTGGGGTGAGCCCTCAGTTTTTAATGCTGGTCTATGTGAGGGATCTGTTCACTCCTGAGTTAGACCCATATTCTATTTATCAGTGCTAACCAGTATAAGTGGTTTTCTTTATTGTACAACATATTATTATGTGCCTTTGGGGTCATACCCTGCAGTGCAACTGGGATGAGTCCCCATTCTTTCTGGTTATATGTGTGTATATAGCTAGATTTGTTGTGTGTTACAAAAAAAAAAGTTATGAATCTGTGCTTTCTTAGGGGTGAGCCCCCTTTCTTCTAGTGGCCCGGTGAGGCTAGCGCAGTGCACTGAGGAGTAATTTTCCCTCTTATTCACTGGGTGAACCCTGGTTGTACATGACAGGTGGTTTGCCCTGTTTCATTTGTTTTTGGGGTTACTTACTTAGATTTCTATTTCCCTTCAGATTGTTGTTGATCAGTAATCATGGACGAATCTCAGGATTTCCACTCTATTATTAACAAGGCAGTGTCTGCGTCTGTTGAGAAGACCCTGGCTCGGGTACTTTCTCAGCGTCCGCCTGATCCTATGCCAGTGCTTCATTCTTTAGAGAGGGCAGCTAGTGAGAGTGAGGATGGGTCTGCAGAGCCCTCTGGTGGGGAGGTGACTGCAACCAAGTGTCATTGGAAAGAGGCGGCCTCTGGACCACACAGGGTTTCAAGGAAGGCAACCCTCAAGCGACCAAGACACACTGATTTATCTGTTGCCATGCTTCCCCTGATTCATTCTTCTGACGATCTTTCTCCGCCTTCTTTGGCTGTGGTCGATGAATGGAGAGCGGATTACCCCACCTTGGTGGACAATATTCAGTGGGACGCCTCCCACTGCTTTGAATCTCCATATGTGAAAGAATCGGTAGTGGATGACTCTGGGGATCGTTCTGGCTCCCGTGGTCCAACAGGTCTGTTTGAAGATGATTGTTTCTATGACTCCAAGGGAACTCCGCTATTTGATTATTGTTTCATTCACCATCCCAAGTCATCTGAATGGAGCCTTCCGGATCATCTGGCAAGATTTGTACACTTTTGGCTCCGGAAACCGCTTGATAGAGAGTGCGGAATCGACTTTGGGCGGAATGTCCCAGGCCATTGCTTCCTGATAAGGTGGCCTTTATTCTAGACCTTCATGTCCCAGTCGAGCCATGACCCTCGTAAGGGGCTTGAGAAGGGTCTAAAGATGGTGCACGACAAGCTGCTGGACGTTTTGGGGCCGTTAGCCAAGATCTTGTATTTTGCTGATCTGTCACTGTCAGAAGGTTCTCCCTTGGATGCTGACACTGTCCGTGAATGGGCTCAAAGGTTCATTTGTCTACTGGGCAATTCAAGTGTTGCTTTGTCTACGGAGAGGTGGAAGGCTGCCTTGTTACGCATAGACGATAAGTTGTCAGATTTGGGGTCTAAAGATTTTGGCCTGGCAGCCAGTGGTCTTCTGTTTAGGGAACCTTTTACTGCAGCATTGAAGATACATGTTAATTTGTTCACAACGCTTAACAAGGCACAGTCTTCATTGAAGCAGGTGTTTCATCCTTCTTCAGAGGTGTTTTTGGAATGGCTGGTCGGCAGAGAGGCCGTTCCACCAGCAGGTTCTGGTCTTCAGGCCTCAGGGTGAATCCACCTTCAGCATCCTTCTTCCCTTCCACCCACTACCGCCCTACCTCTTTTCATTGAGGCTCGGCTATGAGCAGATGAGTTCATGGACGAGGTGGAGGCAAGTTCAGTTATGGTGAGTGTTCTCAATCGGTTTCTTTGTCCCACTGTAACTGCTGGCAGACTCTCTTTTCTAGCAGAATTGGGAGAGGATTTCCACAGACGATTGGGTTCTTCAGACTGTCAGAGGCTACGTGATAGACTTCCATTCTCCTCTGGTTCAGTCATTTCCTCCTCCAGTGGCCTTGGGGTCCACAGAAGGTAGGTCTTTGATAGACACAGGGATTCGAGCATTGTTTTCCAAAGGCGTGGTGCAGTACGAGCTGGATGATGGAGGTTTAGTCAGAAACATTTTTTTGGTGCGGAAGAAGATGGGGGATTTTCGTCCCGTCATCAATTTGCGGAACCTCAACGCTTTCGTAGTATACCGCCATTTCAAGATGGAGGGTTTCATCTTTTGCGCGATCTCTTGGCTAAGGGCGACTGGTTCACGAGACTACATTAGCATATTCTACAATTGTACAGAGAAGGGCAGAAAGAAAATGCACCCACTATAGGACACAAATAATGCAAAATATAGTGCAAATAAAAAAGAAAAAAATATGTAAACACAATAATAATAATAGAGGAGATCAGTACAGAAACATAAAAGTCCAGTTCATAAATTAATCAGTTCCCCTTAGATGAATAGTTAAAACTATTATTTATTTGTCCTATAGTGGGTGCATTTCCTTTCTCAAAAACTGAAGGTATAAGGATGAAATCAGAGTCCAATATGGAGGTGAATGAGGATAAAAGATGATGAAGATGATAAGTAAATGGTGGAAAGAGCAGTTTTTCTCTGGTAATGCAGCAGGCTAGAGTTGATAAAGTGCCCTTTTCCACTTGTGAGAAGCAATATACCTGTAGCAACTCAATTACAGCGCAAAACAGAAGAGAAGCCAATCTAAGTGTAGTGGTTTATTTATACAAACAATGAGAAAAAAATAAGGTATTACACTCACACTTGCCCTTCTTGTGCTTTATGCACATCACAGGGTCTTCCCCCCGATAGCCAGAGATCTGTGTTCTCCCAGTGGAGGTAAGCACTAGGAGATGCCTGAACAGCCAGCACTGTTATGTAACCCACAGGGTATCTACAGTCACACTGTACCCTTCAGTAATATCTTCTCTTATATTAGATTTTAAGTCATGCTTTACACATAGGCACCCCCCAACCTCTTATGTTAACCTTATCCCTCCTAAAAAGTGAATAACCTTCTAGATTTACTGCTCAGTCATGTGTGACATCTAACTACTAATTCACTGCAATCAGTTCCAGTTCCCCAATCTTACCAGCCAAACTACAAGCATTTACATGCATCCATTTTCTGGTGCATCAATTCTGAACAACTGCATTCTTTGAAATATTAGTTTTTTTAGACTGTAAAGTAGGTACCTCCCTATTACATTAACCAGTCCATCCCCGCTCTCCAAATCCAACTCCCTTTCCAATAAGTTGAAATGAATCTCTACTATAAAGATTGCTCCCAAGGAAAAAGACAGCCCATTGCTCTAGAAACCCAGACCCCTCCTGCTTACATCAAGTCCTTAGCCACACAGTTAACTGCTTGGTCTCCCTTTGTCTTTCTGGTGGCACAGGTAGTATTTCAGAAAATACTACTACTATAGAGGTCCTTTGCTTAAACTTATTACCTACATCTTCTAAATCTTTCTTATCGGACCTCCATTCCCCACTGACTTTGTCATTGGTATGAACGCGTAGCATGGCTGTCAGACCATGCCCAGCCCCTGCCAACAATCTCTCAACCAGTCTGCCACATGTTGAACCCGGGCACCTGGGAGACAGATGACTGTTCAATTGTGGTGATCCTGGCAAACAATTACCTTCTCTTCCTATCTATGGAATCTCCTACCACCACCACCATCTGTCTAGGTCTGTCAGAGTCACGGATCCATCAGCACTATAAGGGCTGTTCCAAGCTGTTAGACAGAACAATCATCTACAGCAAGGGCATTCCAATGACAACACCCTTAACATAATCACTCAATGTATCAAATCCATTAGGGTGAATAAATACAGGAGTGTCTTCAGCCCCTCCTTGCTATATCTAACTTCCAACTGGCTAACTAATCCAACTGGCTACCTGCTCCTCCTTTGTGCCATCTCTACCCCCAGTACTTCCTATGCCAGCTTTCTTCTGCTCAGTGAGCAACACACCCCTCAATATCTCCCTCAATGTTGCAACTTGCCTCTGAAGATCTGTAACTTGAGCTTCAAAAGCAACTACTTGCTCACATCTGGCACAGAGGCATGCATCGTTGAATGGTTGTTTCAGGTGTACAAAAACACATGGCAGCTTGTACATACGGCATCTTGAACACTGAGACAACAGTCATGCTAACACTAATATTATCTCCATTTTAGCAAGTAAAAAAGCAGACATAAAGAAAAATATATGCACAATCAAGTTAATAAGTGTTTTCCCCATGTAATCCTCTATGTTTGAATTTCCCATTTTTCAATTCCCAGAACTTACTCCACTGCAAATCTTAGACACTGATGAATGATTCACATATTCAAGTATTCACTGTTCCTCTGCTTTATATAGCAGAAAGCCACCAGTCACACCTCAGCAATCAAAAAAGAACTCACCAACCACAAACAGCAATTGGCTGCACACCTGCAAGAGGAGGGAAAACAACTTTGTTCAAAAACCTCTTCTCTGTCTCTAACTTCTCTAATGTTCCCTTCCCCACTCCCTGATCACCACCTTCTAACCGGCAACCTCATGATATCTTGCAAATCCAGGTCCATGATCAATAGCATGCAGAGAAATCTGTATACCCTTGATCTGCAACATTTCTCCACATCCTGTAACCTCTTTTTAAAGGGGAAATCTCAACTCCAGTAAAGTATTTCTTAAATAATCTTCCATAGTAATATATTTTTTATCCAGATTCTTTTTTTTAATGCAGTATTTAAGGAGATTTGGGCTTTTTTCTTGCCAATGAGAGCGCTCCAGCTCACATGCTGGATTCCTCCGTCAGAGGACGAGGAGGTAACTGACATCACGTGACAAATAAAAAGCCCAAATCTCCAAAAATACTGCATTTAAAAAAAAATATCTGGATTCAAAATATATTACCCTGGAAGATTTATTTAAGAAGTAGTTTATTGGAGGTGAGAGTTCCCCTTTAACCCGTTTTCTTCACTTACTTATCCTGAACAAACCTCTGCTCTGTACAACAGCACTGTGATAATCAGACAAGGAGAGCCAAATGTAAGCTGCCTGAGACATGCTTTGTAGAGAGGAATCCCGACAAAGAGAGAACAGACTGCTATTTGATATGAAAATGTACTAACACAACAGAAAACAAAAGAGAAATACTTGCTCGGTAGGCCTCAGTGAGCCAGAGGCTAGGGAGCGCAGGCTGGGGAGGGTAGCTAGCTAGCGGGGGCTGTTCTAAGGAAATCTCCTGTGGCCTAGGCCATGTTAGAGGTGCTGACCATGAAGCCAGATGACAGGATGACAACCTTAGATACAGACGACTACTCACCAAGTCTGGGATTAGTGTATGTAACCTACCGGCAGTATTGCTGTCTCTGTTGCAGTGTAGAAATGGAACAGCAGACATAGGTTTGAGGGGTCGCAAGGATCCAACCCGACAGGATGTTGAAGAGGAAGTATTCAACAGAAATAGTCAACATTGTTGGACTCTACTGGGTGGTCGATAGCATCAAACTGGATGGTCGACATCGTCGAACTCTACTGGGTGGTCGAGAGCATCGAATTCGACTGGGTGATCGACAGCATCTTGTATATAACTGTCCACAAAATTTCTTTACACTCACTCCCTATTAGATTTCCTGCAATCTTGATTCTGACCTCATCACTCCACTAAGACTGTGCTCATTAAAATGGAATATGACGTGTTCTCCACTAAATCAAAAGCCACTATTTCATAAATTCTACAGGATCTCTCAGCTGCCTTTTGATACAGACTTTCCACTCCCTAGGCCTCTGTGACATTCCCTCTCTTAGGTCTAATCCTCTTTCTCTCCAACCTCTCCTTCAGTGTTTCCTACTCTAGCTCTGCTTTTTCACCCATACCACTGTATGTAGGAAAAATGGCAAGGCTAAATGGGCTGACTGGTTCTTATCTGCTGTAAAATTTTATGTTTCTATGTGTACCACAAGGATCACTCCTGGGCCCCTTGCTGTTTTCAATCTACTCCTTTTCTCTTGGCAAACTAATAAACTCATTTGGGTTTCACCACCATCTCAATGTTGACGACCAGACCTCTTCTCTCCTGTCCCATGAACACATCTCTCTGCTGTTTCTTCCTGGATGCCCCCCAATCATCTAAAACAACCTATTTAAAACCAAATTTATAATATTCCATCTCTTACCAATCAGCTTTTCACTGGATGTTTCCCTTACTGTTAACAACATAATCACACTAACCTTCAAGGAGCACTGCCTGGAGGTCACCTTTTCCTTTATTTCTCTCATTACCCATATTCATTCAACCCATGCCACCTTCATCTATGTAAAATCTGTAGAATTCAGCCTTTTCTTACCCAAGAGACCAAAATTCTAATCCAAACACTAATCATGTCCCATCTCAGCTGCCACAACCAATTCCTAATTGGACTTTCTCTCACCCAACAAACCCATCTACAGTTCATAATGAACTCTGCCACTAGACTTATTTACCTCACACATCACTCATTTAATTCCGCTCTCTGACAGTCCCTACACTGGTTCCCATTAGCATTTAAAATTAAGGTTCAAATATTGATGCTAGTTTCCAGGGCCCTTACAAATAGTGCACCCCACTTCATTTCATGTCTTGCTTCCAAATACACTCCCATCACCTTTTTCACTCTGCTAAAGGTCTTCTCTCTGCAGCTCTTATTGCACCCTCCCATTCCCACCTACAGGACTTCTGCTGTGCTTCACCCTAGCTCTGGAATTAATGCCACAGACTTCTGATATTCATACCCTTCTAGAGAACTCACCTCTCCAGAATTTTTTTCTCTCAAACAAATTTGTTATTTGACTAGACCACTATGCTAAAAAAGCACTTCTTTCTCTGACTCCCTGACCAACAGTTCATGTAGTTCACTTACACCCCACATCATTTACTCCTTCTGTGTCCCACCTACCTTCCTCTAGCTCTCAGAAGCAGGGTATCTGTACAGCACTATCAGAAAAGATAATAATAATAACAGTGATACTCCAGATTTGACATGCCCAAATGAAGTTGAAAGAGCAGATCCTCCTGTGAAGGTGCTTTCAGTAAAAGGTCATCCACATAGGGAGCCAGAGAAATCCTCAGAAAATGAATGTGAGCAGCCTAAGCTTTCATGAACTTTGTGAAAACCCACAAAATGGAAGACAGTCCAATAGGGAGGGTGGTGAACTGAAAATGCTGGTCTTGGAGGGCAGAACAAATGAAGCATTGATGATCTGAATAAATAGGAATATGCAAATAAGTGTCCAAAATCTCCTCTCAGCATGTGGCAGTGATGATTGATAAGTGTACTTTATGTCGAGGGAAGCCAAAACCTGTCCTGGAAATGTAGTGGCGATGAGTGCAAATGCAGGACAGTACCACAGCCATAATCCGATTTGGTATATGAAAAGGTTGGAACAACAAAGATTACAAAAAGGCAATTAGGTTAGCAAAAATAGATAATGAAACTGGAATTGCAAAGAAGAGCAAGACTAATCCAAAAAGTTTTTCAAATACATAAATAGTTAAAAACGTAAGGAGGAGTGCATTGGACCTTTCAAAAACAAGATGGGTGAGTTGATCAGAGAGGATAAGGAAAAGGTTGATGTTTGAAACACTTTCTTTGTATCAGTATATACCAAGGAACAAGAAATGGTAGAAGAGCTTCATCAAGTGACAAATAAAACCATACCATTATCAGATATTGGGTTAAAACAAGAAGAGGTCATGGGAAGACTGAACAAAATTAAGACTGACAAATCACCGGGTCCTGATGGAAACTCAGTACAGTGTTGGCAAGACCCCTTTTGTAACTCTTTAAAGATTCTCTCACCACAGGCTCAGTGCCACAAGATTGGAGTAAAGCCAATGTAGTGCCTTTATTTAAGCAGGGAACTAAAACAGAACTTGGGAATTATAGACCTGTGAGCTTGACCTTTGTATTGGTAAAAATGCTATAAGGTATAATAAGGGATTAGATTGAGGATTACACCACAGATAATATTATTATTAGCAGGAATAATCATGCTTTTATGAGGAATAGATTGAGCCAAACTGATCTAGTGAGCGTCTGCGAAGAAATAAGTAGCAACCTAAATAATGGTAAAGCGGGTGATTTGGTATATCTGCATTTTGCAAAAGTATGTGATATAGTGCCACACAGGTGGCTGGGGTATAAAATAAGGAAACTTGGTCTAGGAGTTAACTTTTGCAATTGCATAGAAAACTGGTTGAAGGATAGGCAACAGTGTAATGTTGTAAACTGAAAATTCTTCAATGCATTTAAAGTGGAGTGTAGAGTACCTCATGGTACAGTACTCGGTCCACTGTTTTTTAACATGTTTATAAATGACCTGGAAATAGATATAGAAAACACAATATCAATATTTGCAGATGGCACTAAATTATGCAATGTAATAAATTCAGAAGAGGGTGTTTGTTCTCTATAGAGGGATTTACATAAAATGATAGTTTGGGCAAACATGAATTATGAGGTTTAATGTGTGAAAGTGTATAGTCCTGTATTTGGGAAAAAAAATCCTTATGCTACTTATGAACTTAATGGAGGACTTGTTGCTAGAGAAAGACCTGGGAATTCTTGTAAACTAAAGGTCTCAAGAAGCAGTAGCAAAAGCAAACAATGTCCTGTCTTGCATAAAAAGGGGTATTGAAGTAATTATGGATAACATCATTTTGTCACTGTACAAATACAGAATTCAGTGGCAATACAGCAATGTTGAACAATGGTGGTATACACAGTAAACACTGGGCCAGACAATGGAAGAATAGAGTGTACACACAAGACAGTGGGACAATACAGTGGGATTGACACAATCAACAAAACAGTACAATACAAAAAGGTGTTACAGACATTCATGACACCAGACTATCACACAGAAGATAACAGCGTATAGACAACAGAGGTGAAGGGATTATTAAAGGGAAACCTAATCAAAACCTGGACCAGAGTGACACACATCTACATTATGTGATTGTCTCTGAGTATACACTTAAAATAGGGGCTATTCCTAATAACGTTGATTGGCTATTTAGCTCTAGTAGATATAGGGTTATTTCCATTGGATGGTATATTTTATAATTGTATGATGGAATCAAGATTTGTGCTATTGTATTTGACATCCTGTGTGATATGTATGGGTTTATCACGGTGCCCATGATTGCCTCTATGCTGGTTTGCTATTCAGTGACATTGTTACTACCTGTCGCTCTACGCTGAGTCGCTATTCTTATAGGTCACTATGCTGGTGATGTCATCTCTCCACCCACCTGCTAGGCCTTTTAAACCTCAGCCTGTCTCATTACCTTTGCCGTTTCGTGGTGTACCTGAGCCTAGTGCTGTGTTGGTCCATTGCTGTTCCTGTGTACAAGTTCTGCTCATCTGACTACCCGTTCCGGCTTTGACTCCTGGCTACGTCTGACTACCCGTTCCAGCTCTGACTCCTGGCTATGTCTGACTACCCGTTCTGGCTCTGACTCCTGGCTACATCTAACTACCTGTTCCAGCTCCGACCACTGGCGACGTCTGACTACCCGATTCAGCTCTGACCCTTGGCTGCCTCTTATTATTCCTCTGTTGCGCTCCCATTGTGATTCCTCGTTAGGAATCCTTGCTTCCTGTGCCTTCCTCCTAGCGCTCGCTTCCGCTAGCAGCGCTTGTTGGCCAGTCCGTGTACTGACCTCCCGTGGCCGTTCCGGTTTGTGTGTTGCCTCACCTAACCCCAGTGCTGGTTACCTTGTCGACTGTATACCCAGTATTTGGGTATTGTTGCGCTTCCTGTTTTCCTGCCGACTGTGTGTGTGTGGAAGTGCTCTGCACTGTCCTCCCACCTTGCCTATGTGAGTTGCCAGGGCCTTTCCGTTATTGCTCACCTGCCTAGTGAAGGGTGAGGAAAGTGTGGCCACTGTTCCTCCCTGGTCTCGTGAAGGTGTGCCACTCAGAATGTGTGTGTGTAAGTAGTCAGCACTGTTCTCCTACCTAGCCTTAAGAGTTCCCAGAGCCATTCCGTTACTGCTCGCCTGTCTAGTGAAGGGTGAGGAAAGTGTGTCCATTGTTCCTCCCTGGTCTCGTGAAGGTGTGCCACCCGACTGTGTGTGTGGAAGTGCTCTGCACTGTCCTCCTACCTAGCCTTAAGAGTTCCCAGGGCCTTTTCCATTACTGCTCGCCTGCCTAGTGAAGGGTGAGGAAAGTGAGGCCACTGTTCTTTCATGGTCTCGTGAAGGTGTGCCACTCTTGCTGGCACATTTGTGCCACTCATTACTGCCACTGCTGTGTCATTTGCTGCTTCCACCATTGTGTCATCTTTGCTGCTCTATTGTATTCAATAAAGTTTTATCTTAAGTTCATCTGTACTTGTCACTGTTGTTATTTCCTAGTCACTCCGTGACAGGGTTTAACTTTATTGGATTGTTAATTTTATTGGACTGTATATGTTATGTTTTGAATCCTGTGTGTGATATATATGGGGTTAAATTTATTAGACTGTATAGCTGATATTCTGTGACAGTAAGTGAGAATAAATCAAATGCAATGGAATCTGTATATGACATACACAGGAGCAATCTGTATTGAATTGTATATTTTACTATTGATGTAGTGGGTTAATCTAATTGTGAATGGCAGTACTAGAGATCCTGATTAGTTTATTTGAATTGTTATTGACCAATCAGATCCATTTCCCAATTGGGTTGCCGACATAAAAATTCAGTGTTATATGGCAGACCACATTGTTTATTGAAATTTGTAACAGTGTACTCCTCCTGATAAAGTGGCATGTTTGCCACGCAACATGTTGAGGAACATATTTTAGTATTTTTTAAATACATTTTATATTTTGTTCATCCGGTCTGCTGTTCCTTTGGATGTGCTACACACTGAAACTGTAATGCACTGATCTGGTGATTAGATGAGAGTTTGTACAGTTCTGTTGAGGGCAGAATAATAACCAAAATCCCCAATTGCTTTTAAACTGGTTGTGTGTGATTGTAACCGGTTAAACATTGCATGTGAGTATTAACCCTCATTCTCCGCTGATCCATGTGCTGTTAAAGAGAAACATGATAGCTCTCCTTACATTTTGTTCTTTTGTTTTTTCTACAAGCCCTGCTTGGAAGCTGTGGTTCTGAAAAGGATTGAGCATGAAGGATCTAGAAATCTGTGTGGAGGCAGTTATATATCCTCCACAAGCTGTTTTTGTCATTGTGATTAAAAGAGGATTTTAGTGTTACCTGTTAAATCCTTTTCTCTTAGTCCATATAGGTTACTAGTAACTTTGGAAGGCAATCCCCCCTTTAAGTAGGCAGGAACAATTCTTGAAGAGAAGTGCAGGGTAGAGCCTTCCTCCTCTCCTTAGCGGGTCCCCAGCCAATCCCCATCCAGTAAGATTTGAAAACTCACTATTGACTAGGTAGTAAGAAGGGAAGACTCCTGTGAACCCGAAAGGACTCCCAGGAAAATCAAGCATGGTCCTTTGACAGGGTGGGAGACCAGTAACCTATATGGACTAAGAGAAAAGGATTAAACAGGTAAGACTAAAATCCTCTTTTCTCTGTCGTCCAATATAGGTTACTGGTAACTTTGGGATGTCCAAACACTGAGTTTGCCAGAGGTGAGAAGTAAGGCGAGGACCAGGCGCAGGTCCCCAAAGTCATCAGTGCATATTTGAACCATCAGATCCTAAACAGCCCAATAATGACACAACGGACACAAAACTGTTGTCTAACACACCAGGAACTGTACCACAGCACATGGAACTAGAGCCAACTGGGCTCAACAGTTAAGGAGTACTGAAGAGATGAGGCTGTCCCTAGACAGGTAAGATTGCCTCCAGGATCTTCCTCCCAAAGCTGGCATCGGCCAATGCCAGCACATCAACACGGTAGTGTTATCACGGTGCCCGTGTATTGCTGGTGACATTTTGACACATGATTTCTGATGCTTTCTTATTGGCTAGCGTGTGATTACTCCACCCAGTGGTAGCCTTTAAGTGCTGTGCCCTGTCACTCATACAGGGCCCTTTCGTGCTGTTCCCATTGCTTAGAGCTTGCTGCCATTAACGTGTGATATTCTGTGTATGACCTGGACTGCCTGACTACTCTCTCCGATCCTGTTCCTGCTCAGTATACTGACCCGGTCTGACAGGCGTTCCTGCTCCGTGTATTGACTTGGATTGGCTGAAGTTCCTGCTAAGTGTACCGACCCGATCTGGCTGGCGTTCCTGCTCCGTGTATTGACTTGGATTGGCTGAAGTTCCTGCTAAGTGTACCGACCCGGTCTGGCTGACGTTCCTGCTCCGTGTACCGACTTGGACTGGCTGATGTTCCAGCTCCATGTACCGACCCGGCCTGGCTGACGTTCCTATTCTGTGCCTTCAGTCTGGTGCACTACCGCATCCGGTAGAGAGTATCTCCTGTGCGCTGTCTTGAGCGTGCTGGCCCAGTTGATTGCCTCGAGTACTGCATTACCGTAACATGACTGCGACCCATTTGTGCCTTGCTGCCTCCTTCCTCCTTAGCCAGGGCTGACGCTATCTCACTTGCTCATTATACGTTTGGCTTGTTATTCTTACCACTGTGGTTGGTCTCCTGGGTGCCGCAGTTAGTCTCCGTTCTTGTCAGTCGCCAACAAGCCAAGTGCCCGTTACTAGGGCCGTCCGGCAACCTCATGATATCTTGCAAATCCAGGTCCATGATCAATAGCATGCAGAGAAATCTGTATACCCTTGATCTGCAACATTTCTCCACATCCTGTAACCTCTTTTTAAAGGGGAAATCTCAACTCCAGTAAAGTATTTCTTAAATAATCTTCCATAGTAATATATTTTTTATCCAGATTCTTTTTTTTAATGCAGTATTTAAGGAGATTTGGGCTTTTTTCTTGCCAATGAGAGCGCTCCAGCTCACATGCTGGATTCCTCCGTCAGAGGACGAGGAGGTAACTGACATCACGTGACAAATAAAAAGCCCAAATCTCCAAAAATACTGCATTTAAAAAAAAATATCTGGATTCAAAATATATTACCCTGGAAGATTTATTTAAGAAGTAGTTTATTGGAGGTGAGAGTTCCCCTTTAACCCGTTTTCTTCACTTACTTATCCTGAACAAACCTCTGCTCTGTACAACAGCACTGTGATAATCAGACAAGGAGAGCCAAATGTAAGCTGCCTGAGACATGCTTTGTAGAGAGGAATCCCGACAAAGAGAGAACAGACTGCTATTTGATATGAAAATGTACTAACACAACAGAAAACAAAAGAGAAATACTTGCTCGGTAGGCCTCAGTGAGCCAGAGGCTAGGGAGCGCAGGCTGGGGAGGGTAGCTAGCTAGCGGGGGCTGTTCTAAGGAAATCTCCTGTGGCCTAGGCCATGTTAGAGGTGCTGACCATGAAGCCAGATGACAGGATGACAACCTTAGATACAGACGACTACTCACCAAGTCTGGGATTAGTGTATGTAACCTACCGGCAGTATTGCTGTCTCTGTTGCAGTGTAGAAATGGAACAGCAGACATAGGTTTGAGGGGTCGCAAGGATCCAACCCGACAGGATGTTGAAGAGGAAGTATTCAACAGAAATAGTCAACATTGTTGGACTCTACTGGGTGGTCGATAGCATCAAACTGGATGGTCGACATCGTCGAACTCTACTGGGTGGTCGAGAGCATCGAATTCGACTGGGTGATCGACAGCATCTTGTATATAACTGTCCACAAAATTTCTTTACACTCACTCCCTATTAGATTTCCTGCAATCTTGATTCTGACCTCATCACTCCACTAAGACTGTGCTCATTAAAATGGAATATGACGTGTTCTCCACTAAATCAAAAGCCACTATTTCATAAATTCTACAGGATCTCTCAGCTGCCTTTTGATACAGACTTTCCACTCCCTAGGCCTCTGTGACATTCCCTCTCTTAGGTCTAATCCTCTTTCTCTCCAACCTCTCCTTCAGTGTTTCCTACTCTAGCTCTGCTTTTTCACCCATACCACTGTATGTAGGAAAAATGGCAAGGCTAAATGGGCTGACTGGTTCTTATCTGCTGTAAAATTTTATGTTTCTATGTGTACCACAAGGATCACTCCTGGGCCCCTTGCTGTTTTCAATCTACTCCTTTTCTCTTGGCAAACTAATAAACTCATTTGGGTTTCACCACCATCTCAATGTTGACGACCAGACCTCTTCTCTCCTGTCCCATGAACACATCTCTCTGCTGTTTCTTCCTGGATGCCCCCCAATCATCTAAAACAACCTATTTAAAACCAAATTTATAATATTCCATCTCTTACCAATCAGCTTTTCACTGGATGTTTCCCTTACTGTTAACAACATAATCACACTAACCTTCAAGGAGCACTGCCTGGAGGTCACCTTTTCCTTTATTTCTCTCATTACCCATATTCATTCAACCCATGCCACCTTCATCTATGTAAAATCTGTAGAATTCAGCCTTTTCTTACCCAAGAGACCAAAATTCTAATCCAAACACTAATCATGTCCCATCTCAGCTGCCACAACCAATTCCTAATTGGACTTTCTCTCACCCAACAAACCCATCTACAGTTCATAATGAACTCTGCCACTAGACTTATTTACCTCACACATCACTCATTTAATTCCGCTCTCTGACAGTCCCTACACTGGTTCCCATTAGCATTTAAAATTAAGGTTCAAATATTGATGCTAGTTTCCAGGGCCCTTACAAATAGTGCACCCCACTTCATTTCATGTCTTGCTTCCAAATACACTCCCATCACCTTTTTCACTCTGCTAAAGGTCTTCTCTCTGCAGCTCTTATTGCACCCTCCCATTCCCACCTACAGGACTTCTGCTGTGCTTCACCCTAGCTCTGGAATTAATGCCACAGACTTCTGATATTCATACCCTTCTAGAGAACTCACCTCTCCAGAATTTTTTTCTCTCAAACAAATTTGTTATTTGACTAGACCACTATGCTAAAAAAGCACTTCTTTCTCTGACTCCCTGACCAACAGTTCATGTAGTTCACTTACACCCCACATCATTTACTCCTTCTGTGTCCCACCTACCTTCCTCTAGCTCTCAGAAGCAGGGTATCTGTACAGCACTATCAGAAAAGATAATAATAATAACAGTGATACTCCAGATTTGACATGCCCAAATGAAGTTGAAAGAGCAGATCCTCCTGTGAAGGTGCTTTCAGTAAAAGGTCATCCACATAGGGAGCCAGAGAAATCCTCAGAAAATGAATGTGAGCAGCCTAAGCTTTCATGAACTTTGTGAAAACCCACAAAATGGAAGACAGTCCAATAGGGAGGGTGGTGAACTGAAAATGCTGGTCTTGGAGGGCAGAACAAATGAAGCATTGATGATCTGAATAAATAGGAATATGCAAATAAGTGTCCAAAATCTCCTCTCAGCATGTGGCAGTGATGATTGATAAGTGTACTTTATGTCGAGGGAAGCCAAAACCTGTCCTGGAAATGTAGTGGCGATGAGTGCAAATGCAGGACAGTACCACAGCCATAATCCGATTTGGTATATGAAAAGGTTGGAACAACAAAGATTACAAAAAGGCAATTAGGTTAGCAAAAATAGATAATGAAACTGGAATTGCAAAGAAGAGCAAGACTAATCCAAAAAGTTTTTCAAATACATAAATAGTTAAAAACGTAAGGAGGAGTGCATTGGACCTTTCAAAAACAAGATGGGTGAGTTGATCAGAGAGGATAAGGAAAAGGTTGATGTTTGAAACACTTTCTTTGTATCAGTATATACCAAGGAACAAGAAATGGTAGAAGAGCTTCATCAAGTGACAAATAAAACCATACCATTATCAGATATTGGGTTAAAACAAGAAGAGGTCATGGGAAGACTGAACAAAATTAAGACTGACAAATCACCGGGTCCTGATGGAAACTCAGTACAGTGTTGGCAAGACCCCTTTTGTAACTCTTTAAAGATTCTCTCACCACAGGCTCAGTGCCACAAGATTGGAGTAAAGCCAATGTAGTGCCTTTATTTAAGCAGGGAACTAAAACAGAACTTGGGAATTATAGACCTGTGAGCTTGACCTTTGTATTGGTAAAAATGCTATAAGGTATAATAAGGGATTAGATTGAGGATTACACCACAGATAATATTATTATTAGCAGGAATAATCATGCTTTTATGAGGAATAGATTGAGCCAAACTGATCTAGTGAGCGTCTGCGAAGAAATAAGTAGCAACCTAAATAATGGTAAAGCGGGTGATTTGGTATATCTGCATTTTGCAAAAGTATGTGATATAGTGCCACACAGGTGGCTGGGGTATAAAATAAGGAACCTTGGTCTAGGAGTTAACTTTTGCAATTGCATAGAAAACTGGTTGAAGGATAGGCAACAGTGTAATGTTGTAAACTGAAAATTCTTCAATGCATTTAAAGTGGAGTGTAGAGTACCTCATGGTACAGTACTCGGTCCACTGTTTTTTAACATGTTTATAAATGACCTGGAAATAGATATAGAAAACACAATATCAATATTTGCAGATGGCACTAAATTATGCAATGTAATAAATTCAGAAGAGGGTGTTTGTTCTCTATAGAGGGATTTACATAAAATGATAGTTTGGGCAAACATGAATTATGAGGTTTAATGTGTGAAAGTGTATAGTCCTGTATTTGGGAAAAAAAATCCTTATGCTACTTATGAACTTAATGGAGGACTTGTTGCTAGAGAAAGACCTGGGAATTCTTGTAAACTAAAGGTCTCAAGAAGCAGTAGCAAAAGCAAACAATGTCCTGTCTTGCATAAAAAGGGGTATTGAAGTAATTATGGATAACATCATTTTGTCACTGTACAAATACAGAATTCAGTGGCAATACAGCAATGTTGAACAATGGTGGTGTACACAGTAAACACTGGGCCAGACAATAGAAGAATAGAGTGTACACACAAGACAGTGGGACAATACAGTGGGATTGACACAATCAACAAAACAGTACAATACAAAAAGGTGTTACAGACATTCATGACACCAGACTATCACACAGAAGATAACAGCGTATAGACAACAGAGGTGAAGGGATTATTAAAGGGAAACCTAATCAAAACCTGGACCAGAGTGACACACATCTACATTATGTGATTGTCTCTGAGTATACACTTAAAATAGGGGCTATTCCTAATAACGTTGATTGGCTATTTAGCTCTAGTAGATATAGGGTTATTTCCATTGGATGGTATATTTTATAATTGTATGATGGAATCAAGATTTGTGCTATTGTATTTGACATCCTGTGTGATATGTATGGGTTTATCACGGTGCCCATGATTGCCTCTATGCTGGTTTGCTATTCAGTGACATTGTTACTACCTGTCGCTCTACGCTGAGTCGCTATTCTTATAGGTCACTATGCTGGTGATGTCATCTCTCCACCCACCTGCTAGGCCTTTTAAACCTCAGCCTGTCTCATTACCTTTGCCGTTTCGTGGTGTACCTGAGCCTAGTGCTGTGTTGGTCCATTGCTGTTCCTGTGTACAAGTTCTGCTCATCTGACTACCCGTTCCGGCTTTGACTCCTGGCTACGTCTGACTACCCGTTCCAGCTCTGACTCCTGGCTATGTCTGACTACCCGTTCTGGCTCTGACTCCTGGCTACATCTAACTACCTGTTCCAGCTCCGACCACTGGCGACGTCTGACTACCCGATTCAGCTCTGACCCTTGGCTGCCTCTTATTATTCCTCTGTTGCGCTCCCATTGTGATTCCTCGTTAGGAATCCTTGCTTCCTGTGCCTTCCTCCTAGCGCTCGCTTCCGCTAGCAGCGCTTGTTGGCCAGTCCGTGTACTGACCTCCCGTGGCCGTTCCGGTTTGTGTGTTGCCTCACCTAACCCCAGTGCTGGTTACCTTGTCGACTGTATACCCAGTATTTGGGTATTGTTGCGCTTCCTGTTTTCCTGCCGACTGTGTGTGTGTGGAAGTGCTCTGCACTGTCCTCCCACCTTGCCTATGTGAGTTGCCAGGGCCTTTCCGTTATTGCTCACCTGCCTAGTGAAGGGTGAGGAAAGTGTGGCCACTGTTCCTCCCTGGTCTCGTGAAGGTGTGCCACTCAGAATGTGTGTGTGTAAGTAGTCAGCACTGTTCTCCTACCTAGCCTTAAGAGTTCCCAGAGCCATTCCGTTACTGCTCGCCTGTCTAGTGAAGGGTGAGGAAAGTGTGTCCATTGTTCCTCCCTGGTCTCGTGAAGGTGTGCCACCCGACTGTGTGTGTGGAAGTGCTCTGCACTGTCCTCCTACCTAGCCTTAAGAGTTCCCAGGGCCTTTTCCATTACTGCTCGCCTGCCTAGTGAAGGGTGAGGAAAGTGAGGCCACTGTTCTTTCATGGTCTCGTGAAGGTGTGCCACTCTTGCTGGCACATTTGTGCCACTCATTACTGCCACTGCTGTGTCATTTGCTGCTTCCACCATTGTGTCATCTTTGCTGCTCTATTGTATTCAATAAAGTTTTATCTTAAGTTCATCTGTACTTGTCACTGTTGTTATTTCCTAGTCACTCCGTGACAGGGTTTAACTTTATTGGATTGTTAATTTTATTGGACTGTATATGTTATGTTTTGAATCCTGTGTGTGATATATATGGGGTTAAATTTATTAGACTGTATAGCTGATATTCTGTGACAGTAAGTGAGAATAAATCAAATGCAATGGAATCTGTATATGACATACACAGGAGCAATCTGTATTGAATTGTATATTTTACTATTGATGTAGTGGGTTAATCTAATTGTGAATGGCAGTACTAGAGATCCTGATTAGTTTATTTGAATTGTTATTGACCAATCAGATCCATTTCCCAATTGGGTTGCCGACATAAAAATTCAGTGTTATATGGCAGACCACATTGTTTATTGAAATTTGTAACAGTGTACTCCTCCTGATAAAGTGGCATGTTTGCCACGCAACATGTTGAGGAACATATTTTAGTATTTTTTAAATACATTTTATATTTTGTTCATCCGGTCTGCTGTTCCTTTGGATGTGCTACACACTGAAACTGTAATGCACTGATCTGGTGATTAGATGAGAGTTTGTACAGTTCTGTTGAGGGCAGAATAATAACCAAAATCCCCAATTGCTTTTAAACTGGTTGTGTGTGATTGTAACCGGTTAAACATTGCATGTGAGTATTAACCCTCATTCTCCGCTGATCCATGTGCTGTTAAAGAGAAACATGATAGCTCTCCTTACATTTTGTTCTTTTGTTTTTTCTACAAGCCCTGCTTGGAAGCTGTGGTTCTGAAAAGGATTGAGCATGAAGGATCTAGAAATCTGTGTGGAGGCAGTTATATATCCTCCACAAGCTGTTTTTGTCATTGTGATTAAAAGAGGATTTTAGTGTTACCTGTTAAATCCTTTTCTCTTAGTCCATATAGGTTACTAGTAACTTTGGAAGGCAATCCCCCCTTTAAGTAGGCAGGAACAATTCTTGAAGAGAAGTGCAGGGTAGAGCCTTCCTCCTCTCCTTAGCGGGTCCCCAGCCAATCCCCATCCAGTAAGATTTGAAAACTCACTATTGACTAGGTAGTAAGAAGGGAAGACTCCTGTGAACCCGAAAGGACTCCCAGGAAAATCAAGCATGGTCCTTTGACAGGGTGGGAGACCAGTAACCTATATGGACTAAGAGAAAAGGATTAAACAGGTAAGACTAAAATCCTCTTTTCTCTGTCGTCCAATATAGGTTACTGGTAACTTTGGGATGTCCAAACACTGAGTTTGCCAGAGGTGAGAAGTAAGGCGAGGACCAGGCGCAGGTCCCCAAAGTCATCAGTGCATATTTGAACCATCAGATCCTAAACAGCCCAATAATGACACAACGGACACAAAACTGTTGTCTAACACACCAGGAACTGTACCACAGCACATGGAACTAGAGCCAACTGGGCTCAACAGTTAAGGAGTACTGAAGAGATGAGGCTGTCCCTAGACAGGTAAGATTGCCTCCAGGATCTTCCTCCCAAAGCTGGCATCGGCCAATGCCAGCACATCAACACGGTAGTGTTATCACGGTGCCCGTGTATTGCTGGTGACATTTTGACACATGATTTCTGATGCTTTCTTATTGGCTAGCGTGTGATTACTCCACCCAGTGGTAGCCTTTAAGTACTGTGCCCTGTCACTCATACAGGGCCCTTTCGTGCTGTTCCCATTGCTTAGAGCTTGCTGCCATTAACGTGTGATATTCTGTGTATGACCTGGACTGCCTGACTACTCTCTCCGATCCTGTTCCTGCTCAGTGTACTGACCCGGTCTGACAGGCGTTCCTGCTCCGTGTATTGACTTGGATTGGCTGAAGTTCCTGCTAAGTGTACCGACCCGATCTGGCTGGCGTTCCTGCTCCGTGTATTGACTTGGATTGGCTGAAGTTCCTGCTAAGTGTACCGACCCGGTCTGGCTGACGTTCCTGCTCCGTGTACCGACTTGGACTGGCTGATGTTCCAGCTCCATGTACCGACCCGGCCTGGCTGACGTTCCTATTCTGTGCCTTCAGTCTGGTGCACTACCGCATCCGGTAGAGAGTATCTCCTGTGCGCTGTCTTGAGCGTGCTGGCCCAGTTGATTGCCTCGAGTACTGCATTACCGTAACATGACTGCGACCCATTTGTGCCTTGCTGCCTCCTTCCTCCTTAGCCAGGGCTGACGCTATCTCACTTGCTCATTATACGTTTGGCTTGTTATTCTTACCACTGTGGTTGGTCTCCTGGGTGCCGCAGTTAGTCTCCGTTCTTGTCAGTCGCCAACAAGCCAAGTGCCCGTTACTAGGGCCGTCCGGCAACCTCATGATATCTTGCAAATCCAGGTCCATGATCAATAGCATGCAGAGAAATCTGTATACCCTTGATCTGCAACATTTCTCCACATCCTGTAACCTCTTTTTAAAGGGGAAATCTCAACTCCAGTAAAGTATTTCTTAAATAATCTTCCATAGTAATATATTTTTTATCCAGATTCTTTTTTTTAATGCAGTATTTAAGGAGATTTGGGCTTTTTTCTTGCCAATGAGAGCGCTCCAGCTCACATGCTGGATTCCTCCGTCAGAGGACGAGGAGGTAACTGACATCACGTGACAAATAAAAAGCCCAAATCTCCAAAAATACTGCATTTAAAAAAAAATATCTGGATTCAAAATATATTACCCTGGAAGATTTATTTAAGAAGTAGTTTATTGGAGGTGAGAGTTCCCCTTTAACCCGTTTTCTTCACTTACTTATCCTGAACAAACCTCTGCTCTGTACAACAGCACTGTGATAATCAGACAAGGAGAGCCAAATGTAAGCTGCCTGAGACATGCTTTGTAGAGAGGAATCCCGACAAAGAGAGAACAGACTGCTATTTGATATGAAAATGTACTAACACAACAGAAAACAAAAGAGAAATACTTGCTCGGTAGGCCTCAGTGAGCCAGAGGCTAGGGAGCGCAGGCTGGGGAGGGTAGCTAGCTAGCGGGGGCTGTTCTAAGGAAATCTCCTGTGGCCTAGGCCATGTTAGAGGTGCTGACCATGAAGCCAGATGACAGGATGACAACCTTAGATACAGACGACTACTCACCAAGTCTGGGATTAGTGTATGTAACCTACCGGCAGTATTGCTGTCTCTGTTGCAGTGTAGAAATGGAACAGCAGACATAGGTTTGAGGGGTCGCAAGGATCCAACCCGACAGGATGTTGAAGAGGAAGTATTCAACAGAAATAGTCAACATTGTTGGACTCTACTGGGTGGTCGATAGCATCAAACTGGATGGTCGACATCGTCGAACTCTACTGGGTGGTCGAGAGCATCGAATTCGACTGGGTGATCGACAGCATCTTGTATATAACTGTCCACAAAATTTCTTTACACTCACTCCCTATTAGATTTCCTGCAATCTTGATTCTGACCTCATCACTCCACTAAGACTGTGCTCATTAAAATGGAATATGACGTGTTCTCCACTAAATCAAAAGCCACTATTTCATAAATTCTACAGGATCTCTCAGCTGCCTTTTGATACAGACTTTCCACTCCCTAGGCCTCTGTGACATTCCCTCTCTTAGGTCTAATCCTCTTTCTCTCCAACCTCTCCTTCAGTGTTTCCTACTCTAGCTCTGCTTTTTCACCCATACCACTGTATGTAGGAAAAATGGCAAGGCTAAATGGGCTGACTGGTTCTTATCTGCTGTAAAATTTTATGTTTCTATGTGTACCACAAGGATCACTCCTGGGCCCCTTGCTGTTTTCAATCTACTCCTTTTCTCTTGGCAAACTAATAAACTCATTTGGGTTTCACCACCATCTCAATGTTGACGACCAGACCTCTTCTCTCCTGTCCCATGAACACATCTCTCTGCTGTTTCTTCCTGGATGCCCCCCAATCATCTAAAACAACCTATTTAAAACCAAATTTATAATATTCCATCTCTTACCAATCAGCTTTTCACTGGATGTTTCCCTTACTGTTAACAACATAATCACACTAACCTTCAAGGAGCACTGCCTGGAGGTCACCTTTTCCTTTATTTCTCTCATTACCCATATTCATTCAACCCATGCCACCTTCATCTATGTAAAATCTGTAGAATTCAGCCTTTTCTTACCCAAGAGACCAAAATTCTAATCCAAACACTAATCATGTCCCATCTCAGCTGCCACAACCAATTCCTAATTGGACTTTCTCTCACCCAACAAACCCATCTACAGTTCATAATGAACTCTGCCACTAGACTTATTTACCTCACACATCACTCATTTAATTCCGCTCTCTGACAGTCCCTACACTGGTTCCCATTAGCATTTAAAATTAAGGTTCAAATATTGATGCTAGTTTCCAGGGCCCTTACAAATAGTGCACCCCACTTCATTTCATGTCTTGCTTCCAAATACACTCCCATCACCTTTTTCACTCTGCTAAAGGTCTTCTCTCTGCAGCTCTTATTGCACCCTCCCATTCCCACCTACAGGACTTCTGCTGTGCTTCACCCTAGCTCTGGAATTAATGCCACAGACTTCTGATATTCATACCCTTCTAGAGAACTCACCTCTCCAGAATTTTTTTCTCTCAAACAAATTTGTTATTTGACTAGACCACTATGCTAAAAAAGCACTTCTTTCTCTGACTCCCTGACCAACAGTTCATGTAGTTCACTTACACCCCACATCATTTACTCCTTCTGTGTCCCACCTACCTTCCTCTAGCTCTCAGAAGCAGGGTATCTGTACAGCACTATCAGAAAAGATAATAATAATAACAGTGATACTCCAGATTTGACATGCCCAAATGAAGTTGAAAGAGCAGATCCTCCTGTGAAGGTGCTTTCAGTAAAAGGTCATCCACATAGGGAGCCAGAGAAATCCTCAGAAAATGAATGTGAGCAGCCTAAGCTTTCATGAACTTTGTGAAAACCCACAAAATGGAAGACAGTCCAATAGGGAGGGTGGTGAACTGAAAATGCTGGTCTTGGAGGGCAGAACAAATGAAGCATTGATGATCTGAATAAATAGGAATATGCAAATAAGTGTCCAAAATCTCCTCTCAGCATGTGGCAGTGATGATTGATAAGTGTACTTTATGTCGAGGGAAGCCAAAACCTGTCCTGGAAATGTAGTGGCGATGAGTGCAAATGCAGGACAGTACCACAGCCATAATCCGATTTGGTATATGAAAAGGTTGGAACAACAAAGATTACAAAAAGGCAATTAGGTTAGCAAAAATAGATAATGAAACTGGAATTGCAAAGAAGAGCAAGACTAATCCAAAAAGTTTTTCAAATACATAAATAGTTAAAAACGTAAGGAGGAGTGCATTGGACCTTTCAAAAACAAGATGGGTGAGTTGATCAGAGAGGATAAGGAAAAGGTTGATGTTTGAAACACTTTCTTTGTATCAGTATATACCAAGGAACAAGAAATGGTAGAAGAGCTTCATCAAGTGACAAATAAAACCATACCATTATCAGATATTGGGTTAAAACAAGAAGAGGTCATGGGAAGACTGAACAAAATTAAGACTGACAAATCACCGGGTCCTGATGGAAACTCAGTACAGTGTTGGCAAGACCCCTTTTGTAACTCTTTAAAGATTCTCTCACCACAGGCTCAGTGCCACAAGATTGGAGTAAAGCCAATGTAGTGCCTTTATTTAAGCAGGGAACTAAAACAGAACTTGGGAATTATAGACCTGTGAGCTTGACCTTTGTATTGGTAAAAATGCTATAAGGTATAATAAGGGATTAGATTGAGGATTACACCACAGATAATATTATTATTAGCAGGAATAATCATGCTTTTATGAGGAATAGATTGAGCCAAACTGATCTAGTGAGCGTCTGCGAAGAAATAAGTAGCAACCTAAATAATGGTAAAGCGGGTGATTTGGTATATCTGCATTTTGCAAAAGTATGTGATATAGTGCCACACAGGTGGCTGGGGTATAAAATAAGGAAACTTGGTCTAGGAGTTAACTTTTGCAATTGCATAGAAAACTGGTTGAAGGATAGGCAACAGTGTAATGTTGTAAACTGAAAATTCTTCAATGCATTTAAAGTGGAGTGTAGAGTACCTCATGGTACAGTACTCGGTCCACTGTTTTTTAACATGTTTATAAATGACCTGGAAATAGATATAGAAAACACAATATCAATATTTGCAGATGGCACTAAATTATGCAATGTAATAAATTCAGAAGAGGGTGTTTGTTCTCTATAGAGGGATTTACATAAAATGATAGTTTGGGCAAACATGAATTATGAGGTTTAATGTGTGAAAGTGTATAGTCCTGTATTTGGGAAAAAAAATCCTTATGCTACTTATGAACTTAATGGAGGACTTGTTGCTAGAGAAAGACCTGGGAATTCTTGTAAACTAAAGGTCTCAAGAAGCAGTAGCAAAAGCAAACAATGTCCTGTCTTGCATAAAAAGGGGTATTGAAGTAATTATGGATAACATCATTTTGTCACTGTACAAATACAGAATTCAGTGGCAATACAGCAATGTTGAACAATGGTGGTGTACACAGTAAACACTGGGCCAGACAATAGAAGAATAGAGTGTACACACAAGACAGTGGGACAATACAGTGGGATTGACACAATCAACAAAACAGTACAATACAAAAAGGTGTTACAGACATTCATGACACCAGACTATCACACAGAAGATAACAGCGTATAGACAACAGAGGTGAAGGGATTATTAAAGGGAAACCTAATCAAAACCTGGACCAGAGTGACACACATCTACATTATGTGATTGTCTCTGAGTATACACTTAAAATAGGGGCTATTCCTAATAACGTTGATTGGCTATTTAGCTCTAGTAGATATAGGGTTATTTCCATTGGATGGTATATTTTATAATTGTATGATGGAATCAAGATTTGTGCTATTGTATTTGACATCCTGTGTGATATGTATGGGTTTATCACGGTGCCCATGATTGCCTCTATGCTGGTTTGCTATTCAGTGACATTGTTACTACCTGTCGCTCTACGCTGAGTCGCTATTCTTATAGGTCACTATGCTGGTGATGTCATCTCTCCACCCACCTGCTAGGCCTTTTAAACCTCAGCCTGTCTCATTACCTTTGCCGTTTCGTGGTGTACCTGAGCCTAGTGCTGTGTTGGTCCATTGCTGTTCCTGTGTACAAGTTCTGCTCATCTGACTACCCGTTCCGGCTTTGACTCCTGGCTACGTCTGACTACCCGTTCCAGCTCTGACTCCTGGCTATGTCTGACTACCCGTTCTGGCTCTGACTCCTGGCTACATCTAACTACCTGTTCCAGCTCCGACCACTGGCGACGTCTGACTACCCGATTCAGCTCTGACCCTTGGCTGCCTCTTATTATTCCTCTGTTGCGCTCCCATTGTGATTCCTCGTTAGGAATCCTTGCTTCCTGTGCCTTCCTCCTAGCGCTCGCTTCCGCTAGCAGCGCTTGTTGGCCAGTCCGTGTACTGACCTCCCGTGGCCGTTCCGGTTTGTGTGTTGCCTCACCTAACCCCAGTGCTGGTTACCTTGTCGACTGTATACCCAGTATTTGGGTATTGTTGCGCTTCCTGTTTTCCTGCCGACTGTGTGTGTGTGGAAGTGCTCTGCACTGTCCTCCCACCTTGCCTATGTGAGTTGCCAGGGCCTTTCCGTTATTGCTCACCTGCCTAGTGAAGGGTGAGGAAAGTGTGGCCACTGTTCCTCCCTGGTCTCGTGAAGGTGTGCCACTCAGAATGTGTGTGTGTAAGTAGTCAGCACTGTTCTCCTACCTAGCCTTAAGAGTTCCCAGAGCCATTCCGTTACTGCTCGCCTGTCTAGTGAAGGGTGAGGAAAGTGTGTCCATTGTTCCTCCCTGGTCTCGTGAAGGTGTGCCACCCGACTGTGTGTGTGGAAGTGCTCTGCACTGTCCTCCTACCTAGCCTTAAGAGTTCCCAGGGCCTTTTCCATTACTGCTCGCCTGCCTAGTGAAGGGTGAGGAAAGTGAGGCCATTGTTCTTTCATGGTCTCGTGAAGGTGTGCCACTCTTGCTGGCACATTTGTGCCACTCATTACTGCCACTGCTGTGTCATTTGCTGCTTCCACCATTGTGTCATCTTTGCTGCTCTATTGTATTCAATAAAGTTTTATCTTAAGTTCATCTGTACTTGTCACTGTTGTTATTTCCTAGTCACTCCGTGACAGGGTTTAACTTTATTGGATTGTTAATTTTATTGGACTGTATATGTTATGTTTTGAATCCTGTGTGTGATATATATGGGGTTAAATTTATTAGACTGTATAGCTGATATTCTGTGACAGTAAGTGAGAATAAATCAAATGCAATGGAATCTGTATATGACATACACAGGAGCAATCTGTATTGAATTGTATATTTTACTATTGATGTAGTGGGTTAATCTAATTGTGAATGGCAGTACTAGAGATCCTGACTAGTTTATTTGAATTGTTATTGACCAATCAGATCCATTTCCCAATTGGGTTGCCGACATAAAAATTCGTGTTATATGGCAGACCACATTGTTTATTGAAATTTGTAACAGTGTACTCCTCCTGATAAAGTGGCATGTTTGCCACGCAACATGTTGAGGAACATATTTTAGTATTTTTTAAATACATTTTATATTTTGTTCATCCGGTCTGCTGTTCCTTTGGATGTGCTACACACTGAAACTGTAATGCACTGATCTGGTGATTAGATGAGAGTTTGTACAGTTCTGTTGAGGGCAGAATAATAACCAAAATCCCCAATTGCTTTTAAACTGGTTGTGTGTGATTGTAACCGGTTAAACATTGCATGTGAGTATTAACCCTCATTCTCCGCTGATCCATGTGCTGTTAAAGAGAAACATGATAGCTCTCCTTACATTTTGTTCTTTTGTTTTTTCTACAAGCCCTGCTTGGAAGCTGTGGTTCTGAAAAGGATTGAGCATGAAGGATCTAGAAATCTGTGTGGAGGCAGTTATATATCCTCCACAAGCTGTTTTTGTCATTGTGATTAAAAGAGGATTTTAGTGTTACCTGTTAAATCCTTTTCTCTTAGTCCATATAGGTTACTAGTAACTTTGGAAGGCAATCCCCCCTTTAAGTAGGCAGGAACAATTCTTGAAGAGAAGTGCAGGGTAGAGCCTTCCTCCTCTCCTTAGCGGGTCCCCAGCCAATCCCCATCCAGTAAGATTTGAAAACTCACTATTGACTAGGTAGTAAGAAGGGAAGACTCCTGTGAACCCGAAAGGACTCCCAGGAAAATCAAGCATGGTCCTTTGACAGGGTGGGAGACCAGTAACCTATATGGACTAAGAGAAAAGGATTAAACAGGTAAGACTAAAATCCTCTTTTCTCTGTCGTCCAATATAGGTTACTGGTAACTTTGGGATGTCCAAACACTGAGTTTCCCAGAGGTGAGAAGTAAGGCGAGGACCAGGCGCAGGTCCCCAAAGTCATCAGTGCATATTTGAACCATCAGATCCTAAACAGCCCAATAATGACACAACGGACACAAAACTGTTGTCTAACACACCAGGAACTGTACCACAGCACATGGAACTAGAGCCAACTGGGCTCAACAGTTAAGGAGTACTGAAGAGATGAGGCTGTCCCTAGACAGGTAAGATTGCCTCCAGGATCTTCCTCCCAAAGCTGGCATCGGCCAATGCCAGCACATCAACACGGTAGTGTTATCACGGTGCCCGTGTATTGCTGGTGACATTTTGACACATGATTTCTGATGCTTTCTTATTGGCTAGCGTGTGATTACTCCACCCAGTGGTAGCCTTTAAGTACTGTGCCCTGTCACTCATACAGGGCCCTTTCGTGCTGTTCCCATTGCTTAGAGCTTGCTGCCATTAACGTGTGATATTCTGTGTATGACCTGGACTGCCTGACTACTCTCTCCGATCCTGTTCCTGCTCAGTGTACTGACCCGGTCTGACAGGCGTTCCTGCTCCGTGTATTGACTTGGATTGGCTGAAGTTCCTGCTAAGTGTACCGACCCGGTCTGGCTGGCGTTCCTGCTCCGTGTATTGACTTGGATTGGCTGAAGTTCCTGCTAAGTGTACCGACCCGGTCTGGCTGACGTTCCTGCTCCGTGTACCGACTTGGACTGGCTGATGTTCCAGCTCCATGTACCGACCCGGCCTGGCTGACGTTCCTATTCTGTGCCTTCAGTCTGGTGCACTACCGCATCCGGTAGAGAGTATCTCCTGTGCGCTGTCTTGAGCGTGCTGGCCCAGTTGATTGCCTCGAGTACTGCATTACCGTAACATGACTGCGACCCATTTGTGCCTTGCTGCCTCCTTCCTCCTTAGCCAGGGCTGACGCTATCTCACTTGCTCATTATACGTTTGGCTTGTTATTCTTACCACTGTGGTTGGTCTCCTGGGTGCCGCAGTTAGTCTCCGTTCTTGTCAGTCGCCAACAAGCCAAGTGCCCGTTACTAGGGCCGTCCGGTAGTCTCCCAGGTAGGAGCTATTCTTTGGCACATTATATCGCTGGCTAGTCCCTACTCCGTTACTGAGGATGGTCTCCAGGCCGCCTCAGTCGGCTCTATCACCCGGCAGTTGTGTCACGGATTTGAAGACTCTCAGACTTAAGGTTTGGTAAAATAACTTAACTTTATTAAAAGTTAAAGGCAGTCCCCGTAGGGTAAACATACATAACAATACAACAGTAATATAACATATAATAGGTTCTACCGGCCTTGCCTAAATACCGGGCAAGGCAACCCAAGTGACAGTTTTAATGACAGGCTCTACCAGCCTTGCCTATACCGGGTAAGGCAACCATGAGATGACATATACCGGTTCTACCGGCCTTACCAATACCGGGCAAGGCAGCCCCCACGGAATGCTGAATGTAGGCTCTACCGGCCCTGCCAATACCGGGTGAGGCAACCTACAGGATGGTATCGTCAAGGTTCTACCAGCCTCACCAATACCGGGCAGGGCAGCCTGAGCGAGTAGACCAGCTGTCAGGTGACTAAGACAGCATAGAG
The DNA here is from genome assembly GCA_037306005.1 of Rhinophrynus dorsalis. Classification (NCBI taxonomy): domain Eukaryota; kingdom Metazoa; phylum Chordata; class Amphibia; order Anura; family Rhinophrynidae; genus Rhinophrynus; species Rhinophrynus dorsalis. Next base: position 175,735,158 of record CM074720.1, on the reverse strand, counting down.
CATAAGTATAGAGGTCTTACTCAGCAGGAGTCTATTGCCAGGGATACTCAGACAACTACAAGGAAGTGGACAGCGACTGATCACAGTACTGGATGTTCAGGAGCAAACCAACGTCCGCACGTTGGGACTAATGGTAATAGCGCCACCAGGTTTAATGGAGCAAACCAGCGACCGCACGCTGGAACCAACAATGTATATCGCAACCAGGTTTAGTGGAGTAAACCAGCGTCCGCACGCTGGGACCAACAATGTATATCGCAACCAGGCTTAGTGGAGTAAACCAGCGTCCGCACGCTGGGACCAATAATGTATCTGGCAACCAGTTTAGTGGAGTAAACCAGCGTCCGCACGCTGGGACCAACAATGTATATAGCAACCAGGTTTAGTGGAGTAAACCAGCGTCCGCACGCTGGGACCAACAATGTATATCGCAACCAGGCTTAGTGGCGTAAACCAGCGTCTGCACGCTGGGACCAACAATGTATATCGCAAACAGGTTTAGTGGAGTAAACCAGCGTCCGCACGCTGAGACCAACAATGTAGATTGCAACCAGGTTTAGTGGAGTAAACCAGCGTCCGCACGCTGAGACCAACAATGTATATTGCAACCAGGTTTAGTTGAGTAAACCAGCGTCCGCACGCTGGGACCAACAATGTATATCGCAACCAGGTTTAGTGGAGTAAACCAGCGTCCGCACGCTGGGACCAACAATGTATATCGCAACCAGGTTTAGTGGAGTAAACCAACAAAGTATGATCAGCAGCGAGAAGAACAATGTCGCCAGAGCGACGGCTGGAGCAGGAGATTCAGGAACTCAGTAAGGTTAACCCGCGAGGTGCTGGAACACAGGAACACTGAAACTCAGTAAGATTAACCCGTGAGGTGCTGGAACACAGGAACACTGGAACTCTGGAACACAGGAACACTAGCATACAGGAACACTGGAACACAGGATCAGCAAGTACAGCAGGAACAGCAGGAACAGGCCCAGAAACCTGACAAGCAGGTCAGGCAGAGTGGAGTCAGAAACACCACGAAAGGGCAACCTGGAAGTGCTCAGCCTGGGTTTAAAAAGGCTGTGTGAGGAGGGCTAATCACAGACAGACAATCATGATACTCAGCAAGTGACTGACACTGAACAGCACCAATCACGGGCACCGTGATAGTACCCCCCTTTCAAAGACCCCCTCTCCCAGAGTAGGGTCTAGGCTTCTGAGTGTATTTGGCATGAAATATTCATAGTAACTTGGGTGCATGAAGATCCTTACTGTCTATCCAGGAACGATCCTCAGGACCATAACCTTTCCAATGCACCAGATACTGAACCCCTCCTCTACCTCTGCGGGAATCAATAATGTTTTGTACTTCATACTCCTCCTGCCACTCGACTTCAACAGGACCTGGCCTCACAGGTGTGGTAGTATAACGGTTACAAACCAGAGGTTTAAGGAGAGACACATGGAATACATTATGAATGTGCATAGAAGCAGGTAATTCCAAGGCATAGGAAACAGGGTTAATTTTGCGAATGATCTTGTACGGACCAATGAACCGAGGTGCCAGCTTATTAGATGGGACCTTGAGCTTTAGATTCTTGGAGGACAGCCATACTCTATCCCCGACTCGGAAGGAAACCGCTGGAAGCCTTCTGTGATTGGCATGACGCTGATGTCGCTGAAAAGACTGGCCCAATGCCCTCTGAACTTGTGCCCATGTGGAACAGAGTTGCTCTATATGCTCTATATGCTCATCCAGAGCTGGAATCTGCTGTGATTGAAAGGAATCCGGGAGCAGACAGGGTTGGAACCCATAATTGATCAAAAACAGAGAGCTCCCGGAGGAAGAATTAACTGAGCAGTTCCTGGCGAACTCTTCCCAAGGCAACAAGTCGGCAAAATTATCATGATGGTCAGTCACAAAACTGTTCCAATCCTTGACTGGCCCTCTCAGCGGCCCCGTTAGTCTGGGGATGATATGCCGAGGAAAATGATAGCTGTATGCCCATCTGTTCGCAAAATGCCCTCCAGAATCTGGACACAAACTGGCTCCCCCTGTCAGACACCAGCACCCTGGGTACTCCATGTAACCGAAATACTTCTCGAGCGAATACCATTGCCAGTTCCTTGGCCGAAGGAAGGCCACAGAGGGGTACGAAGTGTGCCATTTTAGAGAACCTGTCTACCACCATCAATATGAAGGAGTACCCTCTAGACCTGGGCAATTCTCCCATAAAGTCGATAGAGACGTGAGACCAAGGGCGTTCACCATTACGCACCGGCTGAAGCAAGCCCACAGGGAGATGTCTAGGGGTTTTGGCACGGGCACAGGTGGCACAGGCATTCGTAAAATTGGCACAATCTGCTCTCATAGAAGGCCACCAAAATAGCTGAGAAAGAGACCAGAACAATTGATCCCTACCAATATGTCCCTCAGCCTTAGAGGAGTGGTAGGTCTCAAGTAATTGAGTACGGAATGGCTCAGCGACAAAACATTTGCCCACTGGAGTCTCATGAGGAGCAGAGGCTTGGGATGCCAAAATCTCCTCCCCTAGTGGTGAAGTAATACTAGTACGTATGGTAGCCAATATTCGATCGGGTTGAATGATAGGGGCTGGTACCTCTTCTCTGTCAACCTCTGCTTCAAATTGTCTAGACAGAGCATCAGCCCTAACATTCTTTGATCCCGGCAGGTATGATACAACAAAATTGAATCGGGATAGAAACAGTGCCCATCTGGCCTCGCGAGAAGACAATCTCTTGGCCTCAGAAAGATACGTCAGATTCTTGTGATCAGTTAGAATCAAAACGGGGTTTTTTGTGCCTTCAAGTAAATGACGCCATTCTTTGAGAGAGAGGATAATGGCCAGTAATTCTCGATCACCAATCTCGTAATGACTTTGAGCACTAGTCAGTTTTTTTGAGAAGAATCCACAGGGTCTGAGTGTACCGCCTTTAACCTGTCGCTGAGAGAGCACCGCCCCGACCCCAATATCTGAGACATCAACTTCCAAAGTAAAGGGGAGTATTGGATTAGGGTGGGACAACACAGGAGCTTCAGCAAAGGCTACCTTCAACTTCTCAAAGGCCTCTTCAGCAGCCACCGGCCAGAGGGATGGGTTAGCGCCCTTGTGCGTGAGGTCAGACAGAGGTTTCACGATAGAGGAGAAGTTTTTAATAAACTTCCTGTAATAATTTGCGAAGCCCAGAAATCGTTGGATGGTTTTGAGGCTCTTGGGTTTAGGCCATTGTAAGACTGCCGTCAATTTCTCTTTATCCATGGCAATGCCGTCTTTGCCAATTATAAACCCCAGAAACGGTACACTGGTTTTGTGGAACTCGCATTTCTCCAGTTTACAGAATAATTTATTTTTTCGTAAGCGCAGCAAGACTTCAGACACATCCTTGATGTGTTGTGACAGGTCTTTGGAGTGGATAAGTATGTTGTCAAGATAGACTACAACACAAGATTGTAACATATCTCTAAGAACATCATTGATCAGTTCTTGAAATACTGCAGGAGCATTACATAGACCAAATGGCATGACTAGGTATTCACAATGCCCAGATCTCGTATTGAAGGCAGTTTTCCACTCATCACCGGCTCTGATACGTATCAATTTGTAGGCTGCCCTTAGGTCCAATTTGGTGAAAATCGAGGACCCCTTAAGTCTATCAAACAGCTCGGTGATGAGTGGTATTGGGTAGGCATTTTTGCCATCAGCTTATTCAGCCCACGATAGTCTATGCAAGGTCGCAGTTCACCACTTTTTTTCTTAACAAAAAAGAACCCGGCACCGGCCGGAGAAGTAGATTTCCTTATGATCCCTCTACTGAGGGCATCTGCTATGTATTCCTCCATAGCTTGGTTCTCCTCACAAGACAATGGATACGTGCATCCCCTCGGTGGTACTGCTCCAGGACTCAGTTCTATGCGACAATCGTATGGTCTGTGCTGAGGTAGGGTGCCAGCCTCTCCCTTACTGAAAACGTCGCTAAACTGCTGGTAGGCATCAGGTAGTGAAGGGGAGGTGCATAAGACCTTAACAGGATGGGTAACGCACTTATCCATACAGAACTGAGACCAAGGAGCAATCTCACATTTCTGCCAATCAAATTGTGGGTTGTGCAACTGTAACCAAGGAAAGCCCAAAATCACGGCAAGGTGAGGAGAATTAATCAATTGGAACTGCTGCTCTTCCTTGTGAAGAGCCCCAATAGTCATGGACAAGGGCATTGTTTCAAAAGTAACTTGGGCGGGTTCCAAAGGTCTGCCATCAATTGCTTCAATAGCAAGAGGGGTTTCTCTCTGAATCCGTGGTACCCCATACAATTCAGCAAAGGTATTGTCCATAAAATACCCAGCTGCACAAGAATCAACCAAGGCCAAAACCTCAACCGAGCGTTGTGCCCATGACAATACCACCTGTATGGTGGGTTTAAGTGTGTCCAACAATGGGGACGATTGGACACCACCTAGGGCCTGTCCCCCAAGGTACCCTAGGTGTGTTCGTTTCCCGGACGTACCAGACAAGATCTTAACAGGTGACCATCTTTACCGCAGTACAGACATAATCCTTGTGTCTTGCGATACCTTCTCTGCTCCATAGTTAACCTAGTGAAACCCACCTGCATAGGTTCACTTGGTTCCAAAATAGGTTCACTAGGTTTGGATGCAGAGGGAGGGTTGGGTGGGCAAAATATACTACTGGACCCATTATTCTTTAACCGTACTCGTCGCTCTCTGGCGGTTAATCTTTCACGTATTCTGGAGTCAATTAGAATCACGTATTCAATATAATCGTCTAGGTAGGTAGGTAACTCTTTTGCTGCAATCTCATCTTCAATCTGGTCACTCAATCCTTGAGCAAAGGCTGCCAACAGGGCCTCATTATTCCACCCTACCTCTGCTGCCAAGGTGCGGAATTCAATGGCATAATCGCCAACCGTGCGCCTGCCCTGTTGTATCTCCATGAGACATTTAGCAACAGAGGTAGTTCTACCAGGAGGCTCAAATACTCTCCGAAAGGATTGCACAAAATCACAGAAATTCTTTGTGCAAGGTTTAGCGTTCTCCCAAAGTGGATTGGCCCAGGCCAATGCTCTGCCAGTCAGCAGGGATATCATGAACCAAACCTTGCTGCGATCACTAGGAAATGCGTGTGCTGTCAATTCCATAAATATTTCAAGTTGATTAATAAACCCTCTGCATAATTGAGGGTTCCCGTCATATCTCAGCAGTAAGGGTGCAGAAGCCGTCAACCCTTTGACTGCGGCCCGAGGGCTGAGACTCATTCTCCGGTGTCGGAATTGGCGGGACCACCGGGTTAGCACTGGACTTATCCGCAAGTACCGTGCGTTCAAGAATAGTTTGGATACCAACCGCTAGCTGATCCAAATGTTGCTCGTGCATATCCATCCTCCAATGGATATTCTGTGCGTTACCGTCACTCTTAGTGTCTGAGGTCATGGCCCTTTCGTACTGTCACGGATTTGAAGACTCTCAGACTTAAGGTTTGGTAAAATAACTTAACTTTATTAAAAGTTAAAGGCAGTCCCCGTAGGGTAAACATACATAACAATACAACAGTAATATAACATATAATAGGTTCTACCGGCCTTGCCTAAATACCGGGCAAGGCAACCCAAGTGACAGTTTTAATGACAGGCTCTACCGGCCTTGCCTATACCAGGTAAGGCAACCGTGAGATGACATATACCGGTTCTACCGGCCTTACCAATACCGGGCAAGGCAGCCCCCACGGAATGCTGAATGTAGGCTCTACCGGCCCTGCCAATACCGGGTAAGGCAACCTTAAAGATGGTGAATTACAAGGGTCTACCGGCCTTACCAATACCAGGCAGGGCAGCCCAAAGGAGTACTGGAGTAGGCTCTACCGGCTCTGCCAATACCGGGTGAGGCAACCTACAGGATGGTATCATCAAGGTTCTACCGGCCTCACCAATACCGGGCAGGGCAGCCTGAGCAAGTAGACCAGCTGTCAGGTGACTAAGACAGCATAGAGTATAAGTATAGAGGTCTTACTCAGCAGGAGTCTATTGCCAGGGATACTCAGACAACTGCAAGGAAGTGGACAGCGACTGACCACAGTACTGGATGTTCAGGAGCAAACCAACGTCCACACGTTGGGACTAATGGTAATAGCGCCACCAGGTTTAATGGAGCAAACCAGCAACCGCACGCTGGAACCAACAATGTATATTGTAACCAGGTTTAGTGGAGTAAACCAGCGTCCGCACGCTGGGACCAACAATGTATATAGCAACCAGGTTTAGTGGAGTAAACCAGCGTCCGCACGCTGGTACCAACAATGTATATCGCAACCAGGCTTAGTGGAGTAAACCAGCTTCTGCACGCTGGGACCAACAATGTATATCGCCACCAGGTTTAGTGGAGTAACCCAGCGTCCGCACGCTGAGACCAACAATGTATATTGCAACCAGGTTTAGTGGAGTAAACTAGCGTCCGCACGCTGAGACCAACAATGTATATTGCAAACAGGTTTAGTGGAGTAAACTAGCGTCCGCACGCTGAGACCAACAATGTATATTGCAACCAGGTTTAGTGGAGTAAACTAGCGTCCGCACGCTGAGACCAACAATGTATATTGCAACCAGGTTTAGTGGAGTAAACCAGCGTAGGCACGCTGGGACCAACAATGTATATCGCAACCAGGTTTAGTGGAGTACACCAACAAAGTATGATCAGCAGCGAGAAGAACAATGTCGCCAGAGCGACGGCTGGAGCAGGAGATTCAGGAACTCAGTAAGATTAACCCGCGAGGTGCTGGAACACAGGAACACTGGAACTCTGGAACACAGGAACACTAGCATACAGGAACACTGGAACACTGGAACACAGGATCAGCAAGTACAGCAGGAACAGGCCCAGAAGCCTGACAAGCAGGTCAGGCAGAGTGGAGTCAGAAACACCACGAAAGGGCAACCTGGAAGTGCTCAGCCTGGGTTTAAAAAGGCTGTGTGAGGAGGGCTAATCACAGACAGCCAATCATGATACTCAGCAAGTAACTGACACTGAACAGCACCAATCACGGGCACCGTGATAAGTTGCCATTGAGTTTAGCGTTAATACATCTATTATCCGGTACCGTTACCCTGGGTCGCAGTCTGTGTGTATTCCTGGCCGTTCCGTTGTTCCTCCGGTTGCAGTACTACTGGTAGTCGTGATCCATCTGGGCCTCGCTCACCCTTCCTGGGTCTAGCGGCTATTTGACACTCATCCACAGAGAGTGCTTCTTGGGCCTCGCTATTAGAGCCTCCCAGCTTCCTGGCCTAATAGCATTTACCATCAGTGTCTCACTATATCACACGAACTGTTCCTGACCTGTGTCAGTATATGTATTGCTCTCTGATATATGTATACTGGACCCATGTGGGTTAATGTTATTTAATAACCTGTCCTGTGTCAGTACTGTTAACTATTGGTGGACCCGCGAGGGTTACTTTATTCTGTCTGGTTTCAATAAAACTGTGTTTTACCAAATTGCCTGCCTGCCTGCTGAGTGTACTGAAAACCATTACAAGTGTTTAGAGAAGGAGTGCACAGATGACTAAGTAGCCGCCTTGCACAACTGATCAGCTGAGGCCTGATTCTTGTAAGCCCAAGATGCCCCAATAGATCTGGTGGAATGAGCCGTGACATGAAACGGAACAGGCTTCTTCCTCAGTTCATAGGCCTTACGAATAGTAGACTTAATCCAGGAAGCTATGGTCACCTCGGATGAAGGTCTACCTACCCTGGGATCCTTAAGAATGATGAAAACTGCAGCAGTCTGATGAATGGACTCAGTACGGTGCACGTAGAACTTAAGGCACCATACCACATCCAACCAGTGAAGATCCCTTTCTTTGTCAGATGTAGGGTCAGGACAGAAAGAGGGCACCACGATTTCCTGATTAATGTGGAATTCAGAGACCACAGACACTATTGCCAGAAGAAAAGCCATCTTTCAAGTCAGCAGAAGTGGAGCAATAGTAGCCAATGACTCAAATGGAGGACGCTGAAGGACACCCAAAACCAAGTTAAGATCCCACTGAGAAGCAGGGTTCTTAAAGGCAGGACGACCATGAGCAATGCCCTGAAAGAAACCCTTGACATCTGGAAGGATACCGATGCGTTTCTGAAAGAAAACAGAGCGCGGAAGTCTGAACCTTAAGGGAACTCAAGCTAAGGCCGTTGTCCACCCCGTCCTGTAGAAAGGACAGGACCGTAGGAAGATAAAAGTCCTGGGAAAGATCCCTATCAACACACCAGAAGAGAAAAATGGACCAGACTTGATGGTACTCCTTAGAGGAAACAGGCTTGTGGGGACTAAGTATAGTGCCCACCACACCCGAAGAGAAACCCTTCTTCTTCAGTATTGAGGATTCAATTTCCATGCCGTCAAACCCAGATCATGTACATCCTCCTTCCACAGGCAGAAGAAGATCCAGACAGCGGGGAAGCCAAAAAGGCTCTGCCACAGAGAGATCCAGAAGCTCCAGAAACCAAGCCTGATGAGGCCAGTATGGAGCAACCAGAATGACTGGAGAATGCTCCAGATGCAGTTTCCGCAATACACTGTGTAGCATGGGAATGGGAGGAAAGATGTACACTAGAGGAAAGTGCCATGGGATTGACATGGCATCCACTGCCAGAGCGAGAGGGTCCCTCCAGCGAAAGCAGAACAACGGAGCCTTCCGGTTGTGTCTCGTCGCCATCAGGTTGATTCAAGGAAGTCCCCACTTCTGTACAATGAGGTTGAACACCTCTTGATGCAGTTCCCACTCTCCGCTGTCCACTGTGTGTCGAATTAGGAAATCCGCTAGAACGTTGTCTACATCTGGAATATGAACTGCGGATATGGCAGGAACATGTTCTTCCGCCCATGATAAAATAGCTTTGAGCTCTAACCAAGCTGCAAGACTTTTTGTTCCTCCTTGCTTGTTGATGTAAACCTGGATCATGAACCTCTGAAGTTCCCTCGTATGAGCCATGGAAAATGAAACGCCTCTATGGTGGATATGGACTTCCCCACTAGAGAGGTCAACTTCTTGGCAGGAACTGGATCGGAAGCAAGAACAGCATCCACCTTGTGGGTGATCTGGTGAGCCACCTAGTCCATGAGAAACACCATGCCCTGATTTGTGTCGAAGAGAAGGCCAAGGAAGAACAGCCTCTGTGAAGGTACAAGATCCAACTTGTCCATGTTGAGGATCCATCCATGATGAGTGAGTACATGAAAGAAGTCCTTGTCCTGCTGATGAAGGGCCTTCAGGAGTATCACGGGGCCCGTGATTCGTGCTAGACTCTGTCTATCACTTGCTGTAGTTCCTCATTGGCTGTCTCATTTCTGACAGCCTATTTAAACCCAGGTTGGGCACTCCCAGATTGCCCTTTCGTGGTGTTTCTGACATCACTTTACCTGATCTGCCTTGTCAGGCTGTTGGGCCTGATTGTTCCAGCGTTCCTGTGTTCCAGTAATCCGTTGTTCCGGTGCTCCTGTGTTCCAGTGTTCCAGTACTCCGTTGTTACGGTGCTCCTGTGTTCCAGATTATCGTTCCTGAGTGTCAGTGGTGCCTGTCTGCAAGTCTTCAGCCGGTTCCGGTCATCTGTCAGGACGGCGGAGCTCACTCCGGTGTACCCTCCTGGATTCTGGCATCTGACTTTCCCTGCTGTCGCTGTGGCGACATTGTTCTCTTTCGCTCCGGCGATCCTTCCTGTTGGTTCCAGCGTGCGGACGCTGGTTTGCTCCATTAATCTGGTTGCGCTCACACTGTTGGTTCCAGCGTGCGGACGCTGGTTTGCTCCATTAATCTGGTTGTGCTCACATTGTTGGTCCCAGCGTGCGGACGCTAGTTTACTCCATTAATCTGGTTGCTCTCACACTGTTGGTCCCAGCGTGCGGACGCTGGTTTACTCCATCAATCTAGTTGCGCTCACTCTGTTGGTCCCAGCGTGCGGACACTGGGTTACTCCATTTATCTGGTTGCTCTCCCATTGTCCCAGCGTGCGGACGCTGGTTAACTCCATTAATCTGGTTGCTCTCACACTGTTGGTCCCAGCGTGCGGGCGCTGGTTAACTCCATTAACCTGGTGGCGCTCACACTGTTGGTTCCAGCGTGCGGACGCTGGTTTACTCCATTGATCTGGTTGCTCTCACTCTGTTGGTCCCAGCATGCGGACGCTGGTTTACTCCATCAATCTAGTTGCGCTCATACTGTTGGTCCCAGCGTGCGGACGCTGGTTTACTCCATTAATCTGGTTGCTCTCACACTGTTGGTACCAGCGTGCGGACGCTGGTTTACTCCATCAATCTAGTTGCGCTCACTCTGTTGGTCCCAGCGTGCGGACGCTGGTTTACTCCATTAATCCGGTTGCTCTCCCACTGTTGGTCCCAGCGTGTGGACGCTGGTTTAAGCCATTAATCTGGTTACTCTCACACTGTTGGTCCCAGCGTGCAGACGCTGGTTAACTCCATTAACCTGGTGGCGCTCACACTGTTGGTTCCAGCGTGCGGACGCTGGTTTACTCCATTGATCTGGTTGCTCTCACTCTGTTGGTCCCAGCGTGTGGACGCTGGTTGCTCCATTTCACCTGGTGGCATAGTTACTCTTGGTCCCAGCGTGCAGACGCTGGTTTCCTCCTTGATTACTCAGATCCTGAGGACAGGTTTCTGTCCAACTCCTTACGCAGTTGGCTGGTATTCTCAGGCTAAAGGACTTCTGCTGAGGGAGATCCTTGTACCTTTCCACACTACTGTCATTGTCACCTGACAGCAAGGTCTCCTCTCTTGGGGCTGTCCTGCCCGGTACTGGTAAGGCCAGTAGAACCTAAGTACGTTACCATCCTTCAGGTTGCCTTACCTGGTATAGGCAGGACTGGTAGAGCCCGTTAACTGCGTTTCCTCAGGCTGCCCTGCCCGGTATTGGTAAGGCCGCTAGAACCTATTCTTGCTGCCACCATAGGTTGCCTTTCCCGGTATTGGCAGGGCCGGTACAGCCTCTAATCAGTACTCCTTGGGCTGCCTTGCCCGGTATTGGTAAGGCCGGTAGAACCAGTACATTTCATCTCACGGTTGCCTTATCCGGTAGAGCCTATCACCATTCACTACTGTCACTCGGTTGCCTTGCCCGGTATTATTGTCAAGGCCGGTAGAACCTATATTCTGTCATTTATTGTTGTATTGTTATATATGTATGATACCCTACGGGGACTGCCTTAACTTTTCAATAAAGTTACGTTTTTACCAAACCTTAAGTCTGAGAGTCTTCAAATACCGTGACAGTACGAAAGGGCCATGACCTCAGATACTTAAGAGTGACGGTAACGCACAGAATATCCACTAGAGGATGGATATGCACGAGCAACGTTTGGATCAGCTAGCGGTTGCTATCCAAACTATTCTTGAACGCACGGTACTTGCGGATAAGTCCGGTGCTAACCCGGTGGTCTTGCCAATTCTGACACCGGAGAATGAATCTAGGCCCTCAGGGGTCGCAGTCAAAGGGTTAACGGCTTCGGCACCCTTGCCGCTGAGATATGACGGTGACCCTCAACTATGCAGAGGGTTTATCAATCAACTTGAAATATTTATGGAATTGACGGCACACGCATTTCCTAGTGATCGCAGCAAGGTTGGGTTCATGATATCCCTGCTGACTGGTAGAGCATTGGCTTGGGCCAACCCACTTTGGGAAAACGCTAAACCTTGCGCAAAGAATTTCTGTGATTTTGTGCAATCCTTTCGGAGAGTATTTGAGCCTCCTGGTAGAACTACCTCTGCTGCTAAATGTCTCATGGAGATACAACAAGGCAGGCGCACGGTAGGCGATTATGCCATTGAATTCCGCACCTTGGCAGCAGAGGTGGGATAGAATAACGAGGCCCTGTTGGCAGCCTTTGCTCAAGGCTTGAGTGACCAGATTAAAGACGAGATTGCAGCAAAAGATGTACCTACTGACCTAGATAATTATATCGAATACGTGATTCTAATTGACTCCAGAATACGTGAGAGAATAACCGCGAGAGAGCGACGAACTTGCCTTAAAAATAATGGGTCCAGTAGCATATTTTGCCCACCCAACCCTCCCTTGGCATCCAAACCTAGTGAACCAATACAGGAACCAGGTGAACCTATGCAGGTGGGTTTCACTAGGTTAACCAAGGAGCAGAGGAGGTATCGCAAGATACAGGGATTATGTTTATACTGCAGTAAAAATGGTCACTTATTGAGATCTTGTCCGGTACGTCCGGGAAACGAACACACCTAGGGTACCTTGGGGGACAGGCCCTAGGTGGTGTCCAATCGCCCCCAGTGTTGGGCACACTTAAACCCACCATACAGGTGGTATTGTCATGGGCACAACGCTCAGTGGAGGTTTTGGCCCTGGTTGATTCTGGTGCAGCTGGGTATTTTATGGACAATACCTTTGCTGAGTTGCATGGGGTACCACGCATCCAGAGAGAAACCCCTCTTGCTATTGAGGCAATTGATGGCAGACCTTTGGAACCCGCCCAGGTTACCTTTGAAACAATGCCATTGTCCATGACTATTGGGGCTCTCCACAATGAGGAGCAGCAGTTTCAGTTAATTAATTCTCATCATGCCGTGATTTTGGGCTTTCCTTGGTTACAGTTGCACAACCCACAATTTGATTGGCAGAAATGTGAGATTGCTGCCTGGTCTCAGTTCTGTATGGATAAGTGTGTTACCCATCCTGTTAAGGTCTTGTGCACCTCCCCTTCACTACCTGAGGTCTACCAGCAGTTTAGCGATGTTTTCAGTAAGGGAGAGGCTGGCGCCTTCCCTCAGCACAGACCATACGATTGTCGTATAGAACTGAGTCCTGGAGCAATACCCCCAAGGGGACGCACGTATCCATTGTCCTGTGAGGAAAACCAAGCTATGGAGGAATACATAGCTGATGCCCTCAGTAGAGGGATCATAAGGAAATCTACTTCTCCGGCTGGGGCCGGGTTCTTTTTTGTTAAGAAAAAAAGTGGACAACTACGACCATGCATAGACTACCATGGTCTGAATAAGCTGATGGCAAAGAATGCTTACCCGATACCACTCATCACTGAGCTTTTTGATAGACTTAAGGGGTCCTCAATTTTCACCAAATTGGACTTATGGGCAGCTTACAATTTGATACGTATCAGAGCCGGTGATGAGTGGAAAACTGCCTTCAGTACGAGATCTGGACATTATGAATACCTAGTCATGCCATTTGGTCTATGTAATGTGCCTGCAGTCTTTAAAGAACTGATCAATGACGTTCTCAGAGATATGTTACAAACCTGTGTCGTAGTTTACCTTGACGATATACTTATCCACTCCAATGATTTGTCACAACACATCAAGAATGTGTCGGAAGTGTTGCTGCGCTTACGCAAAAATAGATTATTCTGTAAACTGGAGAAATGCGAGTTCCACAAAACCAGTGTACCGTTTCTGGGGTTTATAATTGGCAAAGACGGCATTGCCATGGATAAAGAGAAATTGACGGCAGTCTTACAGTGGCCTAAACCCAAGAGTCTTAAAGCCATCCAACGATTTCTGGGCTTCGCCAATTATTATAGGAAGTTTATTAAGAACTTCTCTTCTATTGTGAAACTTCTGTCTGACCTCACACATAAGGGCGCTAACCCAGCTCTCTGGCCGGTGGCTGCTGATAATGCCTTTGAAAAATTGAAGGTAGCCTTTGCTGAAGCTCCTGTGTTATCACACCCCAATCCGCTACTTCTAGTGATGAGCGAGCACCCCAATGCTCGGATGTTCGGGTGCTCTGACCGAGCACCCCCTGAGGCTCGAGTGCTCGGCCGAGCACCCGAGCCCCATTGAAGTCAATGGGAGGACTCGAGCATTACACCAGGCACCCCCTGCTCTGATGAGGGGAGGGTGCCTGGTCCATAGGAAAAGGGCAGAAAATGATGGAAACACCACAGAAATGGTTCAGGGACAGCATAGGCAGGATGTCTGGATGCATCTTGGACTCCAACATCGCTGCTGGGAACGATCTTTCGCCCGTAGTACGCCATTTTTACAGACTGACCGTAAAACACACAAAAAGGAAAATAAAAACGACTTTAGGCGAAAAATTGTTACCAAACAGTATTTGCTGTATATTTACTTGTATATCATCTGCAAATTCTCCCAAAAATTTCATCGATTTTCTGAAGTGAGGCCATGATTAAGAGGGAAACGTGCGCAGAGTTTGAAAACTTAACAGTATTTCTTATAATTCTGCAACTGTACAGAGTACACAGAATAGGCTGTTAAACGGCGGTGAAAGACACTGAATGGAATATGTGACTTTAATATTTGAGTTAGAAAACTTAACAGTATTTCTTATAATTCTGCAACTCTGCAGAGTACACAGAATAGGCTGTTAAACGGCGGTGAAAGACACTGAATGGAATATGTGACTTTGATATTTTAGTTTGAAGACTTAACAGTATTTCTTCCTATTCTGCAACTCTGCACAGTACACAGAATGTGCTGCTACACTGCGGCGAAGCACACTGAATGGAATATGTGACTTTGATATTTTAGTTTGAAGACTTAACAGTATTTCTTCCTATTCTGCAACTCTGCACAGTACACAGAATGTGCTGCTACACTGCGGCGAAGCACACTGAATGGAATATGTGACTTTGATATTTTAGTTTGAAGACTTAACAGTATTTCTTCCTATTCTGCAACTCTGCACAGTACTCAGAATGTGCTGCTAAACTGCGGCGACGCACACTGAATGGAATACGTGACTTTGATATTTTAGTTTGAAGACTTAACAGAATGTGCTCTAATCTGCAACTTTGCACACTAAACAGAATGTGCTCTAATCTGCAACTTTGCACACTAAACAGAATGTGCTCTAATCTGCAACTTTGCACACTAAACAGAATGTGCTCTAATCTGCAACTGTGCACACTAAACAGAATGTGCTCTAATCTGCAACTTTGCACACTAAACAGAATATATATATTTTTTTTTTTTTTTTTTTGTTTTTTTCCCCCCACACCAAATAACCTGCTGCCCCCACACACAGTAGTCCTAAAAAGGACTTTTGGTTCTTTTTTTTTCACAATTTTTGTTTTTTTCCTCCCTACACTGCCTTTCCCTTCCTATCCTCAGCTCTCCCTGGCTCAGACTGAGCCGAACTCGATGGTCAGGTGCTATACAGCACCTGACCACGGGTTCTGGCCAGCCAATCAGTGTAATGCCAGCAGCCAACATGGCTGCTGGCATTACACCGATGTCAGAGCCTCCCTGCACGTTTATTGGCTGCGCAGCAGCCGCAAAACGTGCGGGGAGGAGACCCGAACATGGCGGGCGAGCACATGCGGTACTCGTACGAGTACCGCCATGTGCCGAGCAGAGCGATGCTCGAGCCGATCCGAGCATCGGCCGAGCATGCTCGCTCAACACTAGCTACTTCCCTTTACATTAGAGGTTGATGCCTCAGATATTGGGGTTGGGGCAGTTCTGTCTCAATGACAGGTCAAGGGCGGAACACTCAGACCCTGTGGGTTCTTTTCTAAGAAATTGACCGGAGCACAAAGTCATTATGAAATTGGTGATAGAGAAATACTGGCAATTATCCTTGCTCTCAAAGAATGGCGTCACTTACTTGAAGGCACAAAAAATCCAGTTTTGATTCTGACTGATCACAAGAATCTGACTTATCTCTCTGAGGCCAAGAGATTGTCTTCTCGCCAGGCCAGATGGGCATTGTTTCTATCCCGATTCAATTTCATTGTATCATATTTGCCGGGATCAAAAAATGTTAGGGCTGATGCTCTTTCTAGACAATTTGAGGCGGAGGTTGACAGAGAAGAAGCACCAGCACCTATCATTCAACCTGATCGAATATTGGCCACCATACGTACGAGTATCACTTCTCCTCTAGGGGAAGAGATTTTGGCTTCCCAGGCCTCTGCTCCCCATGAAACTTCAGCAGGCAAATGTTTTGTCGCTGAACTTCTCCGTACTCGATTACTTGAAACCTACCACTCCTCTAAGGCTGCGGGACATATTGGTAGAGATCAATTGTTTTGGTCCCTTGCTCAGTTATTCTGGTGGCCGTCCATGAGAGCAGATTGTGCTAATTTTACGAATGCCTGTGCTACCTGCGCCCATGCCAAAACCCCTAGATATCTCCCAGTGGGCTTGCTTCAGCCGGTACCTAATGGTGAATGCCCTTGGTCTCATGTCTCTATCGACTTTATGGGAGAATTGCCCAGGTCTAGAGGGTATTCCTTCATATTGATGGTGGTAGACAGGTTTTCTAAAATGGCGCACTTCGTACCTCTCCGTGGCCTTCCTTCGGCTAAGGAACTGGCAATGGTATTTGCTCGAGAGGTGTTTTGGTTGCATGGAGTACCCAGGGTACTGGTGTCCGACAGGGGGAGCCAGTTTGTGTCCAGATTCTGGAGGGCATTCTGCGAACAGATGGGCATACAGCTATCATTCTCCTCTGCTTATCATCCCCAGACTAATGGGGCCGCTGAGAGGGCCAATCAAGGCTTGGAACAGTTTCTGCGCTGTTTTGTGACTGACCATCATGATAATTGGGCCGACTTGTTGCCTTGGGTGGAGTGCACCAGGAACTGTGCAGTTAATTCCTCCTCCGGGAGCTCTCCGTTTCTGATCAATTATGGGTTCCAACCCTGCCTGCTCCCGGATTCTTTTCAGACACAGCAGATTCCAGCTCTGGATGAGCATATAGAGCAACTCCGTTCCACATGGGCACAAGTTCAGAGGGCATTGGGCCAGTCCTTTCAGCGACATCAGCGTCATGATAATCGCAGAAGGCTTCCAGTGGTTTCTTTCCAAGTTGGGGATAGAGTATGGTTGTCCTCTAAGAATTTGAAGCTCAAAGTCCCAACTAATAAGCTGGCACCTCGGTTTATTGGTCCCTACAGAATCATTTGCATGATTAACCCTGTCTCCTATGCTTTGGATTTACCTGCATCTATGCGCATTCATAATGTATTCCATGTGTCTCTCCTTAAGCCACTTGTTTGTAACCGTTATACTAATACACCTGTGATGCCAGGTCCTGTTGAAGTCGAGGGGCAGGAGGAGTATGAAGTACAAAGTATTATTGATTCCCGTGGGTGCAGAGGAGGGGTACAGTATCTGGTGCATTGGAAAGGTTATGGTCCTGAGGATCGGCCCTGGGTAGATAGTAAGGACCTTCATGCACCAAAGTTACTACACATTTTTCATACCAAATACCCTCAGAAGCCTAGACCCTACTCTAGGAGAGGGGGTCTTTGAAAGGGGGGTACTATCACAGGGCCTGTGATTCGTGCTAAACTCTGTCTATCACTTGCTGTAGTTCCTCATTGGCTGTCTCATTTCTCACAGCCTATTTAAACCCAGGTTGGGCACTCCCAGATTGCCCTTTCGTGGTGTTTCTGACATCACTTTACCTGATCTGCCTTGTCAGGCTGTTGGGCCTGAGTTACCTGTGTTCCAGCGTTCCTGTGTTCCAGTACTCCGTTGTTCCGCTGCTCCTGCGTTCCAGTGTTCCAGTAATCCGTTGTTCCGGTGCTCCTGTGTTCCAGTGTTCCAGTACTCCGTTGTTCCGGTGCTCCTGTGTTCCTGTGTTCCAGATTATCATTCCTGAGTGTCAGTGGTGCCTGTCTGCAAGTCTTCAGCCGGTTCCGGTCATCTGTCAGGATGGCGGTGCTCAATCCGGTGTACCCTCCTGGATTCTGGCATCTGACTTTCCCTGCTGTCCCTGTGGCGACATTGTTCTCTTTCGCTCCGGCAATCCTTCCTGTTTGCTCCATTAATTTGGTTGCGCTCACATTGTTGGTCCCAGCGTACGGACGCAGGTTTACTCCATTAATCTGGTTGCTCTCACACTGTTGGTCCCAGCGTGCGGACGCTGGTTTACTCCATCAATCTAGTTGTGCTCACTCTGTTGGTCCCAGCGTGCGGACGCTGGGTTACTCCATTTATCTGGTTGCTCTCCCATTGTCCCAGCGTGCGGATGCTGGTTAACTCCATTAATCTGGTTGCTCTCACACTGTTGGTCCCAGCGTGCGGACTCTGGTTTACTCCATCAATCTAGTTGCGCTCACTCTGTTGGTCCCAGCGTGCGGACGCTGGGTTACTCCATTTATCTGGTTGCTCTCCCATTGTCCCAGCGTGCGGACGCTGGTTAACTCCATTAATCTGGTTGCTCTCACACTGTTGGTCCCAGCGTGCGGACGCTGGTTAACTCCATTAACCTGGTAGCGCTCACACTGTTGGTTCCAGCGTGCGGACGCTGGTTTACTCCATTGATCTGGTTGCTCTCACTCTGTTGGTCCCAGCATGCGGACGCTGGTTTACTCCATCAATCTAGTTGCGCTCATACTGTTGGTCCCAGCGTGCGGACGCTGGTTTACTCCATTAATCTGGTTGCTTTCACACTGTTGGTACCAGCGTGTGGACGCTGGTTGCTCCATTTCACCTGGTGGCATAGTTACTCTTGGTCCCAGCGTGCGGACGCTGGTTTGCTCCTTGATTACTCAGATCCTGAGGACAGGTTGCTGTCCAACTCCTTACGCAGTTGGCTGGTATTCTCAGGCTAAAGGACTTCTGCTGAGGGAGATCCTTGTACCTTTCCACACTACTGTCATTGTCACCTGACAGCAAGGTCTCCTCTCTTGGGGCTGCCCTGCCCGGTATTGGTAAGGCCGGTAGAACCTAAGTACGTTACCATCCTTCAGGTTGCCTTACCCGGTATAGGCAGGGCTGGTAGAGCCCGTTAACTGCGTTTCCTCAGGCTGCCCTGCCCGGTATTGGTAAGGCCGCTAGAACCTATTCTTGCTGCCACCATAGGTTGCCTTACCCGGTGTTGGCAGGGCCGGTAGAGCTTCTAATCAGTACTCCTTGGGCTGCCTTGCCCGGTATTGGTAAGGCCGGTAGAACCGGTACATTTCATCTCACGGATGCCTTACCCGGTATAGGCAAGGCCGGTTGAGCCTATCACCATTCACTACTGTCACTCGGTTGCCTTGCCCGGTATTATTGGCAAGGCTGGTAGAACCTATATACTGTCATTTATTGTTGTATTGTTATATATGTATGATACCCTACGGGGACTGCCTTAACTTTTCAATAAAGTTACATTTTTACCAAACCTTAAGTCTGAGAGTCTTCAACTACCATGACAAGGAGCAAGTCGTCCATGTACAGAGTAACTCTGATGCCATCCCTGTGGAGGACGGACACCAAGGCACCCAGGACATGATTGAAGACCTGCAGAGCTGTAGTCAGACCAAAAGGAAGAGCAGAAAACTGAAAATGCCCTTGGTCGCAAGCAAACCTGAGGTACTGCTGACTCTCTATATGTAGGTATGCATCCTGAAGTTCCAGAGAAGCGAGAAACTCCCCAGGAGACATTGGCGCGATCACCGACCGCAGGGACTCTATCACGGTGCCGTGATTTCTTGTCTGTTGACACTGCTACTTCCTGTCGGTGCTTGCTGATTCTTATTGGACACTGGGCTCTGCTCCTCCCAGCACTTGCCTTTTTAAACTCTGTTCTCACTACCTTGGGTGCCCTTTCGTGGTGTTCCTGACCTTGCTCCTGTCTTTGCTGCCTATTCCGTTGACGACCCGGTTTGCCTGACTATCGATTCTGTGTACCGATTTCGATTGTGTCTGACTACCGCTCTCTGTGTACCGATCCAGGCTTTGGCTGACTACCGATCGCTGTGTACCGATCCAGGCTTTGTCTGACTACCGCTCTCTGTGTACTGATCCAGGCTTTGGCTGACATCCGCTCTCTGTGTGCCGATCTAGGCTTTGGTTGACAACCACTCTCTGTGTACCGATCCAGGCTTTGGCTGACTACCACTCTCTCAGTACCAATCCAGGCTTTGGCTATTACTTCTCGCTGTGTACCATACTAGGCCGTGCTTACCTCTCTCTGGGTTACTCTGTGTCCGCTGGCAGAGTTTCTCCTGACTCACTGACTAGCTAGTTGCCGTGCTGACTGTTCTCGGGCCTGTCAGTGTTGCCGTTGGACCCCTACTTCCGAGAGTAAACGTGTGCCTCCACTGCTGCCTCCGGTCTCGTTTTACCATAGCCTGTGCCTTTACGGTTGCCTCCGGTTGCGCTACCTATACAGCCTGTACCTTTGCGGTTGCTTCTGTTTGCTACCTATACAGCCTGTGCCTTTTCGATTGCCTATGGTTGCGCTACCTATATAGCATGTGCCTTTACGGTTGTCTCGGTTTGCAACGTATACCGCCTGGGCCTTTACTGTTGCCTCCGGTTGCGCTACTTATACAGCCTGTGCCTGCTTCGGTTGCCTCTGGGCATAACCTCGGAGTGTGGGAGTCTGTGCCTGCCACTTGGGCTATCTTCTGCCTGGTCTTCTGGGCAAGTCCTGTTGCCTCGCTCTGCTTCCCCTGTTCCATTGGGGATTTTGCCCTGCAGTACTTACCTCCACTTGTGGGCACTTCCTTGTTGGTACTGTTGAGGTTAAGTTCCAGTTCCTGTTCCAGTTCCACTCTCTGCCATTGCATATATTTGTGTATACTTGCTGCTGATTGTACCCTGACCTGTGTCAGATCCAGAAGTGCTCGATCACTGTCTGGGTCTGGACCTGTGAAGGGCGTTTCTGTTCTTTATTTATTCAATAAAGCTGAATTTTACCTTACCCAAATTGAGTGTTCATTAAAACCGTGACAGACTCCTGGTGGCAATGAGTTTTGACCACAAAGGAATTGAGATTCTTGAGGTCCAAAATCGGACAACGGCCACCGTCCTTCATGGAAACTACAAACAGTTTGCAATAGAAATCCAAACCCTGATCTGGCTCGGGAACCAGTTCCAGAACTTCCTTGTCTAAAAGGGTCTGGATGGTGCCATTCAAGAGACGGCACTTCTCCACTCCCTGAGGAGTGTGAGAAGGAAAGAACCTGAATGGAGGAAGAATGAAGAAGGGGATCCTGTACGACTCTGAGATTACCTGCAAGAACCACGGATCCATCACGGTGTCTGTCCAGACACTGAGGAAGTGGTGCAAACAGCTACCCACTGGTGCGTGGGGACCAGAGTTCTGTGAGTCATGCCGAAGAAGGTTTGGAAGCCTTGGGCTTGGTGGAAGACTGCTTGGACTTCCATTGTTGTTTGGGCTTGGAGGAGGAACACGCAGCCTAGGGAACCGCCTGGTTCGTGGCAAGCTCATCAGCCTGAAAGGGACAAAAAAGCTGATTCCGTTTTGCTGGAGGCTTCTTCTTATGAACCAAAGGTAATAGGGTACTCTTACCCCCAGTGGCCTTACTAATGAGGTCCTTAAGCTCCAGCCCAAACAAACAGGAGAGGTTCCCTGAAAGGATAAAGAAAGTAAGGCTTTCTTAGAGGTAGCGTCCGCACATCAGATCTTGAGCCAAAGAGCCCGTCTGGCTACCACAGACATGGTAGAAACCCTAGCCACCAACCAGATGGCATCAAAGATAGCTGCAGAAACATAATGCTGAGCTTCAGAGATGTTGGCCAGAAGCCGTAACAGGTCAGCCATGGGAGCACCCTGATGGACAGCCAGTGTTAGTGGTTCAGTCCAAACTACTATGGCCCTGTTTACCCAAACAGCGGCAAATGAGGGACGCAATGAAGTGCCAGCAGTAGAGAAGATGGCCTTCAGAAAGGCCTCAAGTTTCCTGTCAGTCCAATCCTTAAGGACAGATGCATTTGCCACAGGGAGAGCAGTGGACTTAGAGAGTCTAGAAACTGGGGCACCCACCTTAGGGGGGTAAGCCCACTGTGCTAGGGCCGCTTCAGAGAAGGGATACAGCTTAGCAAACTTTCTAGACACAGCAAATTTCTTATCATCTAACACTAGGTGGTCAAGAGTGGTATTAGGTGGAAAGAAGGTACACTGCTTATTAGGTTCATGAAACACATCAGAAGGGTCCTTGGTAGTCTCAGAAACCAGGGGAATGTTCAGTGTGGTGAGTACTGCCCTGATCAGGCCCTTAGCTGAGGGATCAGGGTCAACCTCAAAGGGATCCCCAAATAATTGAGAAGATACCACTGCAGAACATTCACCCTCATCTGAGTCCACCAACAGTTCTTCCTCAGAGGAATCTGATACACTCTGCGGTTTAGGTAGGGAAGACCTGATAGTAGTAGGGGGCAGCCAGGACTAGAAGACCCCTTGTAATAGGGATGGAAGGAGTTGTAAGGTAGACCGTAGATCTCTAGTAGTGGCCTTAAACTGTCGCATCCACAGTGGCTCTAGTGCATGGCTGGAGGTCCATGGGGGCAGACACAGGGGCAGCAGCGCATGAAGGGCATAAAGGACCTGAGTATTGTCTAGGTAGCCCTGACTGACATGAGGAGCAATGCGCAATGGGGGTCACAGACACCCCAGTATCCTTTGTCTTAGGCCTAGCCACAACTTCCAAAAGAGTTGACATCCTCACAGTGTCTAACGTCTGAAAGTATAAGTAACACCCAAACACCGTCCTTAAGATTAAGTAATTCACACCAGAAATAGCTAAAATGCACTTATCTGGCAGGGGAAGGGTTAATCTGCTGAGGAGAGGCTCCAAGCCCTGCGTAGGACACTCATGAAGGGAAGCAGAAAATGGTGTCTGCGATGGGAGCCAATCAGAAACAAGCGTGCAAAGCAAGAGCTCATGGGAAATGTAGTTTTCCTTTAAAAGTACCCCAAACAAGTGTTCGAAGCCCCCTGAGCCCCCAAAACACTCAGAATGTAAACCGTACGATAGAACAAGGGTAGACAAACAAAATGAGCCATCTCTGAAGTCGCCACGTTAAGACCCACAGAGGTGAATGGAGCATGTCGTCTATGCGGTACAGCGCGCCTTTACTCAAATAAGTCAAAATTTCAAAATGTGTGTGAACAGTAGTAAAATACATCTGAACAAACTAAAATAAATGAATAAACACTGGACCCAGTAGGTGCAAGAAACCCAAAAAAAAGCACCCAGCACAGCAAACAAAAGGTAAATTTACCACAGAAACCCAGTTGCTCCAAACCCCAATAGACATACAGATAAACCCAATGAGTATGGAATGCGTGGACATCAGCACTCAAAGGGTTGCTCACCTTTTTAGCAGGTCTTCTGTCTTGAGATTACCATTTGCCAAAGAAGAAGGCTCAGTGGGCAACTTCCAGGGAAAACACATGCTACACAAGCTTTTCCCCTTCAGGGCTGACAGGTCCACCACAGCACCTGGAAACTGTGCTATCCATCTTGGGAATGTCAGTAATGGTAATCCACCTAATGGTTGGTATTCCATATATAACAGAAAAACAATAAATAAGCTAAAACTATAGCAGAACTGTTCTCATGTCTTCCTTCATCAAGGAACAAATCTTACTGGATGGGGATTGGCTGGGGACCAGTTAAGGAGAGGAGGAAGGCTCCACCCCACACTTCTGTTCAACAATTGTTCCTGCCTACTTAAAGGGGCAGTCACCTTCCAAAGTTACCAGTAACCTATATTGGACAACAGAAATATACGTGAGTATATTTCTTATGTTTATACTCCAATTGTTGGTCAAGATTTATACACTGAGACTCTCTCCATTTCCTTTTGTGTTTTTTACATCTACAGTTTGGATGGAATTGCAATTATCCAACCATTTAACCCTTGCAGGCGCATGTAAGGTTGTAGGCCAACAATTAACACAGGGGTCCAGCATCTATTAGATACAGTTGTATGAAAAAGAAAGTACGCCTTCTTTGAATTCTATGGTTTTACATATCAGGGTATAATAACAATCATCTGTTCCTTAGCAGGTCTAAAAATCAGGTAAATACAACCTCAGATGATTAACAGCACATGACATATTACCCTGTGTCACAATTTGTTTAACATAAATAAAGCCAAAAAGTGGAAAAGTCACCACCTCTGTAAAAGCCAAAGATTTAGCAGTTTGCTGGTCTGGAGCATTAAGGTGTATGCCAACACAATGTCGAGGAGGAGAGACATCAACAATGATCTTAGATAAGCAACTGTTGCTGCTCATCAATCTGGGAAAGGTTATAAGGCCATTTCCAAACAATTTAAAGTCCATCATTCTACAGGGAGAAAGATTATTCAAAAGTGGAAAACATTCAAGACAGCTGCCAGTCTTCCCAGGAGTGGATGTCCCAGCAAATTCACCCCAAGGTCAGACCATGCAATGCTCAGAGAAATTGCAACCCAAGAGTTGCATCTCAGACTCTACAGGCCTCAGTTATCATGTTAAATATTAAAGTTCATGACAGTACAATTACATAAAGACTGAACAAGCATAGTTTGTTTGGAAGGGTTGCCAGGAGAAAGATCCTTAACTCTAAAAAGAACGTGGCAGCACGTCTTAGGTTTGCAAAGTTGCATCTGAACAAACCACAAGACTTGTGGAACAATGACCTTTGGACAGACGAGACCAAAGTGGAGATGTTTGGCCATAATGCACAGCGCCACGTTTGGCAAAAAACAAACACAGCATATCAGCACAAACACCTCATCCCAACTGTCAAGCACGGGGGTGAGGGGTGATGATTTGGGCTTGTTTTTCAGCCACAGGACCTGGGAATATTGCAGTCATTGAGTCGACCATGAACTCCTCTGAATACCAAAGTATCCTAGAGTCCAATGTGAGACCATCTGTCCGACAGCTAAAGTTTGACCGAAACTGGGTCATGCAACAGGACAATGATCCCAAGCACACCAGCAAATCTACAACAGAATGGCTGAAAAAGAAAAGAATCAAGGTGTTGCAATGGCCCAGTAAAAGTCCAGACTTCCACCCGATTGAAATGCTGTTGCAGGACCTTTAGAGAGCTGTGCATAAACAAATGCCCGCAAACCTCAATGAACTGAAGCAACGTTGTAAAGAAGAGTGGGCCAAAATTCCTCTAAAACCATGTAAGAGAGTGATAAAGTCATACATAAAATGATTACTTCAAGTTATTGCTGCTAAAGGTAGTTCTACAAGCTACTGAATCATAAGGTGTACTTAGTTTTTCACACATGGCTTCTCCATTTTGGCTTTATTTTTGTTAAATAAATCATGACACGGTGTATTATGTCATGTGTTGCTGTTCATCTGAGGTTGTATTTACCTAATTTTTAGACCTAAGTGTAATGGAAGCTAAGGACGCTGGGTTATCCTTAGCTGTCATTCTGGGTCATTCCCTCCTAGATGGGCTACAAATGGGTAGCCTGTCAGGTGAAACAGAATGGCTGGCTTGAACACTGGAAATACTGGGACATAGGCAAACTATCCACTGGAACCTCAGATACTTGAATGGGGGACAGAGGGGTCCCTTTAAACCATTCAGTCCATGGAACCTGGAACAGCAGTTGCCTGAATAGGGGGCCTAGTGGACCCTTTCTACAATCCAGAATGAAGACTCTGTACTCTTGCTTAGTTCAGAACAACTAACTCTTTATTGAAACAAACCACAGCATATTTATACAGTTTAACCACAGTGACATTACATGGGCAGACGTGACACAATGGGCTAGTTACAGAGATAATCCAATCATAATACAGAAGACAAAGAACCCACAAAAACTGGTTCAGGGAAACTTAGTAGGGCAGACATGATTGAATTAACACACAGCAGGGGGTCTTTCTACAGTTCACAAACATACAATCACTGGAGTGGCTAGAATACACAAAGAGCTTGGGTTAGGATGAACAATGAAACAAAAGGCTTGAGGGACTGCAATATACATTTAAAGCAGCCTTGGCCAAACTCAAATACTTAACCCCTAACTGCCCAGTCCCTTGAAAGCAAGCCAGCAGGCTATGATTTTTAGTCTTTTTAGGCATAGCTGTCCGCAAATATAACGTCCCAAAGTTCTACATAGCCTGCGACACTGGGCTGGCAATCCATACGCCTAGAGAGGAGGTGTTTTAGGCATGACAGAAATGTCCACAGTTCCTTGTGTAATGGGCTGACCCAGACAAGGGCTCCAGTAATGGAGTAGGATCTGTTACACTAATTATGTCCTTATATGTAAAACCATAGAATTCAAAGAGGGTGCACTTTCTTTTCACACAACTGTATATTACAGTCCATGACAACACATTAAAACTTTCAGGTTACATTTAACATAGAACAGTAAGCAGTCAATCAGATTGCCGCCCACTTTTCAACATGGGTGATAGGGGAATTCTAAATGCCCGGCCATATTTTGTGCCAGTCTAGCTGCCAGGAGCTTGAACTTCACCCAGTGCCATCCAGTCTCTTATGATCCTGTTGCTGGCACTTACAAGTGTCCATAGTAATGGCCCAGGGTCCATTACATCAACCCCCCTTCTGAGTCCCAAGCCAGTGGCAACCTTGGTGAATGGTGGCTTGGCAGTAAGAGGGGGTTGTTTGCCCGTTGAAGCCAGGGTTGATAGTGTGCCCAGAAAATCCTATCCACGGTGGCCCAGGCCGGGGGCCACAGCCTGGAGCAACTGGAGGGGTTGTTCTCACATTCTTCCAGTCTAGTAGCATACAACAGAACAGGATAGAACAGATCCACTTTATAACGCACTCTTATTGTATTCCGAAATGTATGTTGCTACCCATGAACATGGGCATCTGCAGGGAGGTCAAGGGGGTGCGCTTGCCCCCCCACCTTAGATTTTCATCTTTCCCTTTAAAAAAGTGGCTCGCTATGCCAGTGAGCTTCCGTTATTTCTTTAAAGAGTAACCCTGGCTTCCAGGGGAGTTGCTAGGTGTGGGCTAAGGGGGCTAAAGCCCCGAGTGTAGCTAACTCCAGCCCCGAATGCTGTGTCACTGAGTTTAGTTGCGAACAGTCCCAAAATCATGGCCAATAAAGTTTCTACAATAGGAGGACCACACGGCAGCCAATGAGAGAGGAGAGTTTTACCAGGATACTCCTCTCTCTTTGGCTGCGAACTGTGCATGACGGGCATCACGGAGGTGAGCGGTGATAAAACCTCACCGTGGGCAGCAGGACTAGTGCACAGTGCAAGCTACAGACCAAGCTCAGGAGGCATGACTGCCAAGAAAATTGTGTTATTCAAGGCAGAACAGCATCTGACAAGCTAAGAAGGGTCAAGGTATACTGTGAGGTCTGGGGTGGGAGGGTTGGGGAGATGAACAAGAAAGCTGGGAGGCCTCTCAACCCCTTACATGGAGCCTCTCAGTGGATGACGCAGGGGCCTAGCATTCGGTTAGGGTGGATGATATGTGGGATGGGAGCATTTGCTGCTTGTCTCTCTAGTCAACAAAAGAAATATAAAGAATAAATGAAACCACTGTGTAAAGTAAAAGGAAAAAAATAAAAGAAAAAAATGGAAACACGCTGTCCACAGAAACACTATAATTGAAGTGCCTGGGAAACAGTCCAATAGCTTCCAGCAGCGAGAATTTGTCTGTGGACAAGAACTTCCATTTTTTTTTCTTTTATTTTCTTCTTTTACTTTACACCACTGGTTTAATTTATTCCTTAGTTTTATGATTTTAGTAGTCTGTTACACAGATGCAGAGGTTTTAAATGCATGTATCAATACTATTTGACATTGCTATCCCTATATATTATTAAACATTTTGTTTTATGGTTATTCACCATGGATGTCATTAAAATTATGCCTAGCACTGGAAAACTTTCTGCGGACGCCCATGCCCATAAAAGAGGACACTATATAAAAACAATACTTTATTGGTGATGATTAAAATAACAGAGGAAAAGAAAAAGAATATAAAATCACTAAATGGAAAATGAATGACATGGATCATATGACTAAAGCCGACTTAACTGGTAGTGCTGATAAACATCTAATAATGGTCTCGACATATTTTATATTTGTGTGCCATTATGTCTTTAGTTATATAACTGATCGGTGGAGTCATCTTTGAAATAACAGGTGAGTACTGTGTTATTTATATACTAGTGTAAAAGCCCACCTACATGGGCCAAGGTCTGTGATGTTAACACTCTGAGTGCCAGAGGGGTACGCAACGCATTGCTGCTGCCGACGCAGTCATACACTGTAGAGACTGCCGGAAAGCACAGAATACTCCCATCATTCTGTGCATTCGGGCAGTCTCTACTGCGCATGACGACTTCTAACAAACATTCTAGCGAATTATTATATAGGATGGGACCTTGATGAGACAAATGTTACATTGTGTATGAATTTATATTTTGCTGTAATTCTTTGTTGACTTGTTTGTATTTAGCACATTGGGTGTGAATGTGAATAGGTAAACTTGTCTGGTGACACTGGGGCTGATTGACTCAGTGACAATATGCGAATTTGCTTATGAGATGCTTTCCTCCGTTATTTATTTTGGCGATATGAGATTATTCACATGTAATTGGTACTAATCACTTTGAATGACCCTCATTTCAGTATTTAAATAAATTTCAAATGTTTCAAAAATTATTCATGTTTATATCTAACCTGTTTGCCTTTAGGCTATTTTTCTGCCTTCAAAACTTATTTGAGTATAATGATCCCAATACGGTTAAAGAGTGAACGTTTATTTAGCTCTTTAAGCGTTTGGAGTAGGCTGGAGATGATTTAAGATACTTCCCCAAAAGTGATGTTCATGATTAAACTTCTCTGACTATTAGAGGCAGAAATTGACATCACTATAAAATACCGGCTTTTGTGGCTCAATCGGTTTTGTCTCTGATGAAGCCCGGTCATATGGGTGAAACCTGTTAGGCCAGCTTTGAAATGGGCAAATGTTTTGACTAATAGGGTGGGTGGGAACTTGCAAGCCAGCCAGTGACTTGCAAGCCTTAGCTTTTCTTTAAAACAATAGAGCCATTATATATCTAGTTGGACGCATGCATTGGTGTGCCCCTGTGATATCTAGCTAGAATATCTTTATATGCTAAGCATGAAATAATTGCCAGCAGGCATTTCACTAGCTACCAACCCCCACCCTTAAAAGTATGCCGGTAGTGGAATTTTGATCCACGGTGTAGTGCGTCTTTTATGGCACTGAAAGGGTTAAGATCATTAGCGGCACCACCATCTTAGAATCAGGACATTACTCTATATATCATGTGTGCTAATACGGATGAGATTGACAAAGTGTGAATGAATACTAGCCCTCTGTCCTTGCGTATGTCCAGCTCTTATATGGTCATATATACTTTGGCATTTTTATGTGAATAATGATGAGCAGTGAGATGTTCATCCACAGTGTTTCACCATTTATAGTTAGCCTGAATGTGAAGTGATTCTGAGAATTAGTACTGATAGCAAATTATAAGCTCCATATCAGGCTTTATTACTATCCTTCCTATTTTGGAATAAATATTTTATGCTAAGCAAATCTGAAGAATCTCTTCTCGTACTGTCCTAAATGTAGGAGGGATTGATGAATGTGACAGCTTATAAATACACTAATCACAAATATTGATGCCAAGTGAAAATTAAGTGGCCACTGTAGTTATACTTCGTGCACATAAACAGTCTCCGACTCAAGAGATTTATATAATAGGAGTATACTTTAAGTCTTTATTTGATAGCTAAGGAGAAAATATATATAAACATTATAGGTCACCCCATTGGTACAATTTAGTAGCCACTGAAGAGGTTAGACCATTATTAGATGTTTATCAGCAGTACTAGTTAGGTTGGCATTAGTCATATGACCCATGTCATTCATTTCCCATTTAGTGATTTTATATTCTGTTTCTTTTTCTTTTCCTCTTTTATTTTAATCATCACCAATAAAGTATTGTTTTTATATAGTGTCCTCTTTCATGGGTAGCAAAATACATTTGGGAATACAGTAAGAGGGCCTTATAAAGTGGTTCTGTTCTATCCTGTTCTGTTTTACGCTATTTTCTCCACTTGGCACCTTCACCTATCTGGGTGTCAGTATCCATGTTCATTTCTCACCAGTGCTGAGAATCCTTTAGTAATCTAGTCTAGTAACAGTCTGTGTGGGTTCATGGGACCAGCTGCCCAGGCATAGCCTGTGTCCATCCCCAGAATTAACAGGAGAGCCGAGGGGACGCTGGTTCCAGTGGCCCCTCTCCCAGTGACAAGGACCCGGGTGCCAGACCTCCAACCAGTCAGTAGCCCCCTCACTAGGTCAGGGCAAAAAAGCTGTCTGGCGTTGGTATCCATCCCACCCTCCAGGGCAGGAGCAACAGAGCCACTGGGAAGGACACTGGTCCCACTCCCCAGGGCAGGAGCAACAGAACCACTGGTGAGGAACTTAGTCCCACTCACCAGGGCAGGGGTATCACAGGGAATGGTGAGGAATGCAATCCCACTCCCCATACAAGGGTTATCAGAGTCACTGTGAAGGACTTCAGTCCCACTCCTCAGGGCAGGGGCAATAGAGTCGCTGGAAAGGATGTTGGTCCCTCTCTCTAGGGCAGGTGCAACAGAGCTACTGGAGAGGATGTTGGTCCCACAATCAAGGGTAGGGTAAACAGAGCCGCTGGTGAGGAACTCGGTCCCACTCAGGGGTATCACAGGGACTGGTGAGTAGTGCAATCCCACTCACATGCTAGGGGTACCAGAACCACTGGGGAGGACTTCAGTCCCATTCCCCAGGGCAGGGGTAACAAAGGGACTCGTGAGGATTTTGGTCTAGCTCACCAGGCCAGGGACAATAACAACACTGGTGAGGACCTCGGTCCCACTCACCAGGGTAGGGGCAACAGAGTCCCTGGGGAGGACCATGGTCCCACTTCCCGGGGGAGGGGCAACAGAGCTACTGGTGAGGACCTCTATCCCACTCACCAGGGCAGGGGCAACAGAGCCACTGGGGAGGACCTTTATCCCACGCATCAAGGCAGAGGCAACATAGTAGCTGGTGTAGATCTTGTTGAGGCTGTACTCTTCCACTCTTTGTGGTAAAGCTGTGCACCTCTGCTTGATGGGCCATTCCCTGATGACTAGCCGGCTCAACTCCGACTGTGAGTCGAAGGAGGTGCCAGAACCAAATAGGCAATCTCTCTTTTCTCTGATTTCTCAGTAGTGGCTGTACTTCTAGTACAACGCCTCCCATGCCAGCCCTTGATTGACATATCCCAACATGGGTGGGGGCGGGTGCTGGGTGACCAGCGACAAAACTCCTGGTTCACTTTTTTTGTAGAGAGCCCAGTACCCATCCTATAGTGCCAACTCTGTTTGGATGCAGCTGTCCAATTCGTCCTCCCATTCCACCAAAGGAGGTCCACCTAGCAGGAGCTTCCACCAGCTCAATAATTTACTATAGCGCCGCAGCTCCCATGGTGAGGAACCCAGGGCATCAGAGTGCATAGTTGCTTCTGCCATGCCTTCCGCCAGAGTATTCTGATTTGGGCGAGGAAAGCCACCACTGCCACCAAGGTCCTATATATTATTATTAAGGTCCTGTATATTATTAGGCAAAACAGGAATTTCAGATAAAGACTAATTTATCTGGCAGCAGAAAAGTTTTTATTATTCTCATTTCTCTGGGTTATGAGTCAAAGGTTGGACTTGATATACGTGTTTCTTTTTTCAACCTAATTTACTGTGTTACTATGTAAGGTGTGCTACAAGTCAATGAATAAAGCAGGGGTCTTACCAGAAAACCTGGCAGCATTAATACTGAGAGATATGCATTTGCTTCCAAAATATTGACAAGTTTAAGACTGGACCTGTATTTCTGGGAGGAGCTGCAAGCCCTTAAATATCAGAGACAAACGATAGATTGCACTATTTGTCTTATGGATGGGGGATTATGCCTCAATACAACAGCCAGGTAAATGGGTGCATGGGTCCCAATCAAAACATGGAACAAAAACAAAAAACAATTCCTAAAGAAGGAAAAGGCAGAGGTACAGGTACTAGTACCAGCATACTGAAGTATCAGGGGATAATGACGGAGCTTGGAAGACTGTAAAGGTAATAAGAGCCGCTATGCTTGGAGGGGGATAAGGTGATAGAGAGGCACTGAATAACTGTAGGGGAACAGTGGAATTGATTGGGTCCGCAGGCAATGGTAGAGGAAGAAGGTATAATGAGAGATGTGTCCTTAATAGAAGGTACTTACAGAAGACTGGTAGGGACAATGCTAACGCTAAGGAATCTGAAGTGCTCTCAGAGGAAGCTACTGACCAGAAGCTCTCTCTAAGTGACAAAGTGCCCAGTGGGAGAGGCTGCTGACTAATATTTAAGGGCTCAAAAACAAAAAACAATTCCTAAAGAAGGAAAAGGCAGAGGAAACCCTTTAAATTACACTCCTATACTTCCCCAAAAAAGGATAAGAAAACTTAAGAACCACAAACCAAGGTGTGGTTTGAAAAATGAAAATTAAAAACACAAACTTTATTAGTAAATTAAAAATAAATTTTCCTCCATGTGATTTAAATGTATATAAAAAAAATGTAATCCTCTTGAAAGGCAGTACGTTACTAAGGGAGCAGGCTGATCAGATTTCTGGCTATACTGGATAAATAACGTTATTAGCTAGTCAAAAATTAACATAGCCCTGTCCTTGGATCTAATAATAATCTCTTTTTCAAGTATCCAGCTAAAATAGATAAACTACAGATCATATAATGCTAAGATTATGAATAATCTTGGGGATGACAAATTGTCGGCACCTTGTGTAAAGAGGGACAACACTAATATAATTCCCACTGATATTTACTAAAAATTTAGCTGTAACTGAGTATGATAAATAGTTAGTAAATAGTACTATATGGAGTATGTTGGCAACAATAAATGAACTAAACTGAACAAACTTATTGGAGCACCGGTCCACACACAAAAGAGAAAAAATTAATGGAATACTTAGCAGTCCGATAATGACCCGCTTAAAGTGCAGACAAATCACTCCAATAAATGGCTGATGGAATATAACTATTCTTTTTAATGCTTTAACTACACTGAGTATTATAGTCCCATTGGAGCATCTCTCGGAACGGATTTAATGAAGAATATACGGTACTTAGCAAAATATTCAAATACGCTCAAAGTGCAAATAAATCGCTCCAATGAGGCTAATAAATATAACTCGTCAGTTAAATGTGTAATTGAATAGCTGAATTACATAAAAAGATTTGGGTAAAATTATCTTCTTATTAAACAATAATTAGTTGTTGGCGCCGACTCCAGATAAACCAATCTCAAACCAATCTCAAAGACAACTACAGACTACTACTGAGTCAAATGATTGAGACTAATAAATGTTAATCTATTTGACTGGACTAAGTATGTATTGCAAATATCCTGTGCACCTAATAATCAACAGGCTGCGAATCTCGGTGCATTAAGAGGTTAATATTCTAGGTGCTGTCAAATGGCACGTGCACTTTATCTAATAAATCCCATAGTGCTAGAATAGCCTAGGAGTCCCATGACATCCAACTCATTAACCAGGTTGGATGTCTTTAGACAATCTCTCCCTATCAGCTCCAATAATCCTGGAGTTACAATAACGTGTTTTCTACACCCTATGGGTCTCAAGACGCAGTAATATTATTGCAGTCCCTGGTATCTAATTCATTGGTTAGGTTGGATATCTGTGAAAAGTCTCTACCTATCTGCTAGTTTGATTAGTAAGATGACTAAATTGCATAAAAGATTTTAGCAGGATGATCTTCTTGCTACACAATAAATAGCTGTGAACGCCGACTCCAGATGAACTAATTAATCTCGAGGACGGCTGCAGACATTGTAAACTAAAATTACTGAGAGGAAAAAGAAAAAATTCAATAGAGATCACAAGGATTTTGTTAACTCTTCTGTATATAGATCGCCAAAAAATACTAGAAAGATTGTCAATTCTGACCTTATACTTACTGAAGGCGAAACATCAGCTTCAGAAGCTGAGTCTGAAAATGAAAATGATTCTGATGTGACTGAAACAGGGGTACAACCTGTGGAAGAAACAGCTAGCCCTTCAAATCCTTTTTTGGCCTCCCGTTTACGGATAGGAAGCCTATTCCTATGCAAAAAAAACAAAAGACGCATAGAGGAGGTAAGGGTAAGAGGATCAGATTTGACCTTCCAAAGAATACAAACACAGAGGGGATATCAGAGATCAGCATACAGAGGGAGAGGGAGGATAGGAGCAGTGAAACATTTTCGGTAAAAAATTTTGATGACCTTCAGATCATCAATTTATCGAAACATATCTTAACTCCAACTCATAAGAAACTACTTTCCAAAGGATTATCCTTCTCCGCTACTACTAATATAGATTTTTTGGATTCTTTAAGGATCTCCATCTTTATGGTCGGAAATTATTGTTGGCAAGCAAATTTGCAATACACCTAAGGTGGAAAAAAATCAAGATTTAAAGGCACTATGTGAAGAGATTGTACGCTCTGAAGAGGAACCTTTTACATCTTTGTGTACAAAATTACTACGCTCTAAATCTAAGTACACTCCCCCAGGACAGATATGCCCTAATGTGCAAATATTTATCGACTTTGTCATGGGGGATCTAATGCGTTTGTCACCTTCTGTGTCATCTACCAATGTCAGTCACAGAGAAAGAAAAGCCTTACATGAAATGTGCACTTGGGATGATGTAGTCTTTAAATGTTCAGATAAAGGTGGAAATGTGGTAATATGGCCCAAAGACATGTACTTACATGAGGCAAAAAAACAATTGAATTTATCAGGTAGTTACAAGAGATTGAATTTCGATCCTACTCCCAATTTCTTGAGACTTTATAACACATTAATAGAGGATGCCACTCAAGATTTATTGATCAATCAGAAGGAGGAAAAAAAAATCTCACTGTGATCCACCCTAAAGTGGCTACTTTCTATTTATTGCCCAAGGTTCACAAGAACAAACTGACACCTCCAGGGAGTCCAATAGTCTCAGGAAATGAAAGTTTATGTGAAAACCTCAGTAAATTCATTGATGCAAAATTAAGGTTCATGTTAGATTACGTCTTCATACATTAAGGACACCACGGATATTCTTGTAAAACTTGATCAACTTCCAATTGATGATGAGACATTATTGGCCACGTGTGACGTGGAGTCCTTATACACCTCTGTCAACCATATGGATGGCTGTAGGGCCATTGAATACCACTTAATTCGAAATAATTGGCAAGATACCACCAAGAGAGACTATCTCCTTAAAATGCACAGTTTTGTGTTACAACATAATTATTTTACCTTTAATAACACTTTTTATCACCAAATCCGAGGTACAGCTATGGGTACGGTGTGTGCACCCATCTACGCTAACCTGTACCTCGGATGGTGGGAGCAGGAAATAGTTTTTTCCGAAGATTTGGAAGAATTCACTAACCACATCTTGATGTGGTATCGATATATACACAACATCATTTTTTTGTGGCAAGGCCCTATTGATAAACTGCATCAGTTCATAGACAGATTCAATAATAATCAGTTTAATTTGAGGCTTACATTGGAGTACAATCATGACTCTATTAATTTCTTAGATCTCACGATCAAACGTCAAAGTAATGGGTTGCTGGGCAGTGATTTATATCGGAAAAATACGGCCACCAATAGTATTTTACATTTTTCCAGCCATATTTGATGAGTGTCAAAAACAATATCCCTTTTGGAGAATATTTACGGATTTGCAGAAATTGCTCTGACTTGGATACCTTCAAGCTCAGAGCGGGGAATTGCGTGACCGTTTACACCAATGGGGCTATCCTTTCTCACAAGCCTCTTTGCAGGTCCATGGTAAGACCCCACCTAGAATATGCTGTTCAATTCTGGGCGCCCTTTCTGAAGAAGGACATTATGGAACTAGAGAGAGTGCAGAGGAGGGCTACAAAACTAGTAAGGGGAATGGAATGTTTTAGTTATGAAGAGAGGCTAAAAAAGTTAAACTTGTACACACTAGAGAAACGGCGTCTTAGAGGGGATATGATAACACTATATAAATATGTTCAAGGCCCATATAAAGGGCTTTCAAAAGACCTGTTCATTAACAGAACAGTACACAGGACAAGGGGCCACCCGCTTAGACTTGAGGAAAGGAGATTTAGTCTACAACAGCGGATGGGTTTCTTTACAGTAAGGACAATAAAGGTATGGAATGCACTTCCGGAGGAGGTGGTGCTATCAAATACATTAGATGCCTTTAAAAGGGGCCTGGATACTTATTTAAAAGAGCATAATATAGAGGGCTATGCACGTTAGTATTGGGTTTAATATTTAGTTAGGGCTTGTTGATCCAGGGAGAAATCTGATTGCCATTTGGAGTCAGATGCCTTCTTTTGGGTCAGCGATGGTAAACAGGAATAGGAAAAGGGTTGAACTGGATGGACGCAAGTCTTTTTTCAACCTAAATTACTATGTAACTATGTAACTATGTAACTAAAAAACGATTATAACAGAGCTCTTCATCGACCAAGAAATGATTTGTTCAAACCTAAAATTAAGAAAACATCAACTGATTTACATTTAATTACTGGATATAATAGGCAACATAAGGTTGTTGAAAACATATTGCATAAACATGTTCCATTTGTAACTCAAGATCCTATTTTGGGTGAAATATTAGGGTCAAAAATTTGTGTAACATATCGAAAAGCCCCTAACCTCTCGAACTATTTGGTACGGAGCCTTTTTCAGAACGCAAGAAGAAGACCCACGAGTGTTCAAGGATCAAGGACAGGCAAGGTTCATTACATCGAGACTTCATAAATTGTGAAAGTAAGGGAGTCATCTATTGCATTCAATGCCCTTGTGGCCTCAAGTATGCAGGCATGACCACAAGGATGCTCAAACAAAGAGCTCTGGAACACCTGGGTAATATCTCTCATGCCAGAAGTCTTAATAATGAAGGAAAAACACTCACCAGTGTAGCCAGACATTTTTTGATATGTCATAATCCCTCAGTCAAGGAGTTTCAGATATGGGGAATACAAAAAATGAACTTAGGCATTAGAGGAACAGACCTGCAAAAAATTTTATTACAGAGAGAAAACAGATGGATCTTTCTCCTCAATACTATGACTCCTAATGGTTTAAATGAAGAGATGTGCTTAACCGCACATCTCTAAAGAGATTCCTTCATTAATCATTATAAGTTCCTTTTTGAGCCTTTTCCCCCTTTTTTAATTATTAACATTAATTTTTATAATATAGTCATAAATATGGTGATGATTATATATATGGCTTTGTAAATAGTGGCACATTTTTGGATGACTACATGAGGGGATATTACGAGATCTAAATAATGAATAATGGTTGATGTTACCAAAGAGATTTTTGTGATTTTTTTTTAATGTTTGGATAGATCTCTTGTGTATCTCATATATAATTTTGTGTTTACTTTTGAGATCCTCTCTTTTTTACATATTTAATATGAAATGTTTGTC
Organism: Rhinophrynus dorsalis; assembly: GCA_037306005.1. Classification (NCBI taxonomy): domain Eukaryota; kingdom Metazoa; phylum Chordata; class Amphibia; order Anura; family Rhinophrynidae; genus Rhinophrynus; species Rhinophrynus dorsalis. The sequence goes on along the minus strand of CM074720.1, from coordinate 175,697,860 downwards.
GTTTGCTACAAATAAAGTTGATTGAGAAACTTTTTTTGACAATGCAACATTGTAACCACTAGGTGGCTTTTAAAGTTTAAATAGCGCCATATGTAATTGTCGCTTCAAGTCTGAGGAAGCTTAACGGCGAAACGCGCGTCAACCCCCCCAAAAAAAACCTCAGTTTAGTCCAAGTTGCTAAACATGTTACTTTGATAAATGTACTCTGCCTAGTGATATGGGCTGATTTGTCATGTTAGGCAGGAATTGTATCAGTAATATTTTCTATCAGATACGGATCAGATAGGGAGAGACTGTTTAGAGACATCCAACCTAGTAAATGAGTTGGATGTCAGTGACTGCGAGGCTATCATAGTCTCTTGAGACCCATAGGCAATAGATAACATGTTTATAACAGTTCCAGGATTATTAGAGGACTTTGTTAGATACAGGATATAGAGAACGCGTTACTGGCAGTTCTAGGGTTATTGGAACGGACAGGGAGAGATTATTCACAGACATCCAACCTAGTTAATGAGTTGGATGTCAGGGACTGCTAGACTATTCAAGTGCTCGGAGACTTAGTAGACTGTGAGAACGCGTTACTTTGCAGATTTTAGAATATCTATAACCTAATGTATCGAGACTTACAGCCGGTTGATAATTAGGTTAGTAGGCAAACACTGAAGCCAGTTTAATAGGTAAACAGCAATTAAGTCTTACTTATCCAACTCAGTAAGATGTCTGCAGCCGTCATCAAGATTAATTAGTTCATCTGGAGTCGGCGTTCACAACTATTTATTGTGTAACAGGAAGATCATCCTGCTAAAATGTTTTATGCAATTTAGTCATTTTACTAATCACACTAGCGGATAGGTAGAGACTTTTCACATATATCCAACCTAACCAATGAATTAGATACCAGGGACTGCGATAATATTACCGCGTCTTGAGACCCATAGGTTATAGAAAACACATTATTGTAGTTCCAGGATTATTGGAGCTGATAGGGAGAGATTGTCCACAGACATCCAATCTGGTTAATGAGTTGGATTCATGGTACTCCTAGGCTATTCTAGCACTATGGGATTCATTAGATAAAGTGAACATGCCATTTGACAGCACCTAGAATATTAACCACTTAATGCACCGAGATTTGCAGCCTGTTGATTATTAGGTGCACAGGATATTTGCAATACATCCTTATGCCAGTCAAATAGATCAACATTTATTAGTCTCAATCATTTGACTCAGTAGGATGTCTGTAGTTGTCTTTGAGATTAATTGGTTTATCTGGAGTCGGCGCCAACAACTAATTATTTTTTAATAAGAGGATCATTTTACCCAAATCTTTTTATGTAATTCAGCTATTCAATTAATTACACATTTAACTGACAAGTTATATTTATTAGCCTCATTGGAGAGATTTATTTGCCTTGCGATACCGCTGAAAAGCCTCGAGTAAAAGTGCTAATTAACTCTAGCAGTGCCACCTGGGTTCCACTCTCTCGCTACTCCTGTAAGATTCTCTTTATCGGTGATACTACTGCTGAGTTGGCCGCTCTCTGTCGGCAGCTCCACACATCCTTGCAGAGTAATCACATACGTTTGGCCGGTTGGGCGCCTAAGACTCTCTCTCTTGTTCATTGAGCGATTCCGCTTTACCGAGTGGTGGCAGGCACAGGCATCAGCATTCGTATTCCGGTAATTACGCCCGTGGGGGCTGTCGGCTCTAGCGTATGTTATCCCGTTGTCCGGTTAAGTCTGAGGAGGCTTGACAGCTCTCGCATTGAAGGCCGGTTCCAATCACGCCCGTGGGGGCCTTTTGCACTTGCACTAGTTGAAGCAGTTCCAGTAGGTACGCCCGAGGGGGCTACGTGGACTCTTGTGCTTCTTCTTACTGAACACCGTGGCGAGGCAGTCCAGTATCCAGCCGGTGATAGTCTTGGTCTCCAGCACAGCCTTATAACACCCTGGGTGTTCCAAACATCTACATCTGAGACTGACTGTTATCAAGGACTTAACCCCTTGGGGGTATACGCTATTCTTCTGCTGTGTAATTGTACTTATAAGTCATTTGTGCATTTACCATTGTATCTATATATATAATTACCACTGGTGTATATCTACCGCCACTAGAGGGCGTGTTATTGCCTTATTTTATTTTTAATAAAATTGTGTTCTTATTCACACACTGGTCTGAGAGTCTTAAAAAACCGTGACACCGGTGCACCAATAAGTTTGTTCAGTTTAGTTCATTTATTGTTGTCAACATAATCCATATACTACTATTTACTAACTATTTATCATACTCAGTTACATGAGCTAAATTTTTAGTAAATAAAGGCAGGAATTATATTAGTGTTGTCCCTCTTTACACAAGGTGCCAACAACTTGTCATCCCCAAGATTATTCATAATCTTAGCATTACATGATCTGTAGTTTATCTCACATTAGATTAGCTGGATACTTGAAGTAGAGATTATTATTAGATCCAAGGACAGGGCTATGTTAACTTTTGACTAGCTAATAACGTTATTTATTCAGTATAGCCAGAAATCTGATCAGCCTGCTCCCTTACATACATAGTAACATACATAGTAGCTAAGGCTGAAAAAAGACATGCGTCCATCAAGTCCAGCCCATGCCAATAACACCCCTGTTGATCCAGAGGAAGGCAACAAAAAAGCCCTCTGGAGCAATTTCCAATGTAGGTGTGTAGGTGTGTGTGTGTGTGTAGGTGTGTGTGTGTGTCAAATAGTTCCCCGGATCAATATCCTATTTGCTTTGAAGCCATCTGTCATAACTGTCAATATTGTTCTGTGCTAGATAGGCATCCATTGCTTTTTTGAATGCAGTTACATTATCTGCAAGCACAACATCCCGAGGCAAAGAATTCCATAGCCTTACCGCCCTTACTGTAAAGAATCCCTGCCTGTGTTTTAGTCAAAAGCGCCTTTCCTCAAGTCTTAATGGATGACCTCTGGTTCTTAGCTCAGCTCTTTGCATAAATAATTCATTGGATAGTTCTTTGTATTGACCTTGAATGTATTTGTAAACGGTAATCATATCACCCCTTAGACGTCTCTTTTCTAATGTAAACAAACCCAGTTTGGCTAGTCTCTCTTTGTAACTCAGATCCTCCAATCCCTTTATCAGTTTTGTTGCACGTCTCTGCACCTTTTCCAGTTCAGTAATGTCTTTTTTTAGAACAGGCGCCCAAAATTGTACTCCATATTCTAGATGAGGCCTAACCAAGGATTTATACATAGGTAGGATAATATTAGCATCCCTTGCTTCTACACCTCTTTTTATGCAGGCTAGTACTCTATTTGCTCTTGCAGCAGCTGAGTGACTCTGCACACTGCTGTGAAGTCTATTGTCTATCAGTACGCCTAAATCTTTCTCTAATGAGGATTTCCCAAGTTGTTTCCCATTTAGAGTATATGTAGCAAGTTTGTTTCTACAACCCAAATGCATAACCTTACATTTATCTACATATAAATGACATCTGCCACTTTTCTGCCCATTCACTTACTTTATCTAAATCCTTCTGTAGGGAAAAAACATCCAGCTCAGTATGTATTTCCTTACATAGTTTAGTGTCATCAGCAAAGATTGAGATGCTACTTTCAATTCCCACTTCTAGATCATTAATAAACAAATTAAAGAGCATTGGTCCCAGGACTGAACCCTGCGGCACCCCACTTATAACCTTAGACTAATTTGAAAAAGTTCCATTTACAACAACTCTCTGCCATCTATCATTTAAGCAGTTCTCAATCCATGTACAGATAACACCACCCAAACCGAAGCCTTTTAATTTATGCAGTAACCTGTTGTGAGGCACTGTGTCAAAGGCTTTTGCAAAATCCAAGTATACTACATCAACAGCAATTCCCCTGTACAAATTACTACTCACTCTTTCATAAAATGCAAGTAAATTAGGGCTCGATTCAAATGTTGGCGTCGCCAGAAAAAACTGGTGATGCTGCTTTTAACGTCAACTGAGCAATGCAAATGTTCCACTAGTAAGAAGCGACGCCAGTTCTGAAACACACGTCGCCCGTCGCCAGAACAGCAAGATCTCACCCATAGAGGATAATGTACAAGCGACGCCAAAAGCTATTCAAATGTTGGAGTTAGGGCTAACTCGCGTTAAATTGCAACATTTCTCTCCAGAAATCTAACGCCTATTTTTTTTTTTTTTTTTTGTACAATTCGTCCCTTCTCACAAGGCGTTGAGAAGGGACGAATTGTACAAGGCGACGCCAGGCAGCTGGGCACAATGCCAACACGTGAGGAGAGGTATCGGAGGAAGCGGGCAGCAAATACAAGCCTACCACCTGCTTCCTCCTATGTCTCTCTCCCCTCCTCCCGCTTCCTCCAATAGCTCTCTAGTCCCCAGGCTTATACTGTATTATGCTGCGGGCTTCACAGCCACCCGCAGCAAAGGGAGTGCTTATGAATGAAGATGAGGAAAGCGCTGCAGTCACAGTGCAGCCTGCTCCCTCGGTTGTATTTTAACCCTTTGAGTGCCAGAGTGGTATGCAACGCATTGCTTTGCGTACCACTCTGGCACTCAAAGGGTTAACTTAGATCTCATCCATTTATAATGTTCTACCTCCTTTGTCCCATTGCTATTAGTACTTTTGCGCCACTCTCCGTTTGAAGGAGAGTGGAGCAAAAGTACTAATAGCAATGGGACACAGGAGGTAGGGGTTAAAAATGAATGAGATCTAATTTAAACTAATGTCTAATAGTAGTATTTTAATAAAACAAGTTTAAAAAACACACACACACACACACACACACACACACACACACACATATACAGGCAAGGTATGTGGTCCATACCTTGCCTATTAACCCTTTGGGTACCAGAGGGGTAGGAAACATGCTAAGCCATGATTTCATACCTCTCTGGTACTCAAAGGGTTAATTGTGGAATAAAAGACAGATTTGTCCACTACATGGAAGTCCATGAGGTGGATGTAGATGGGGTTAGTATGTCCCATATATGAAATATAAGTGACATACTAAGGGGGGGTGGTGGAAGGGGGCATTGTGTAGTGCTTGGTGTACTAGTTTTATTGATTGTAACCCTTTGAATGCCACAGGGGTGAGTAGTGCACATCCCTATGGCATTCAAAGCTGTCCATGGTGCTGAAAGCCATCTCTGTGTTCCCCTAGTGGCTGGGTAGGGAAGCACAGAGAAAGCTGTTCAGAACTGTCGACGTGGGTTTTGGATTTTCTGACTGAACTTGATACTTTGCAGTGCTGTGATTGGCTGTGGTGCTAGGTAACATTTTTATTGTGTGTTTTTAGGTAAGATTTTCTATGCGACGCAGGTTTAAGGTTAACGTGTATTTTGTTGGTTATTGCTTGTTAGGCTTTCTGGGTAAGGAAGATTTGAATCTCACATTACCTGGTCTTGCTTAACGAGCGAAGGCAGTTTTTTTCTTCACGTTGGTTTTAACGCCAACATTTGAATCGAGCCCTTAGTCTGACATGATCTGTTCTTCATGAAACCATGCTGATTCCTACTAATGACATTGTTTGTCTTCACATAGTTCTGAATACTGTCAGTTTATAACCCTTCTAGTATCTTACCCACTATGGAAGTCAAGCTCACAGGTCTATAATTTCCTGGTTTGGATCTTGCTCCCTTTTTAAACAATGGAACTACATCAGCTTTCCTCCAATCACAGGGCACTATGCCTGATGAAAGTGAATCAATAAATATTAAGTATAATGGTTTTGCTATTACTGAACTAAGTTCCTTAAGTACCCTTGGGTGTATACCGTCTGGTCCAGGAGCTTTATTCACTATAACCCTTTCCAGTCTCTTTTGGACCTTGTCCTCACTAAGCCATGTAGATGTTGGAGGAAATTCCATGGTTTTGTCTGTTTGCCCACAGCTTGTCATTTCTGCTTCCTTTGTATATACTGAAGCAAAGAACGTATTTAGGGTGTCAGCCATAGCTTTATCCTCACTAATCAATTCACCTGTTTCAGTCCTAAGAGGACCATTATCAACCTTAACTTTTTTGTTGTTAATATACTTGTAGAATTGTTTAGGGTTTTTCTTGCTCTCATTTGCAATGTTTTGCTCATTTTCTATTTTAGCTAGCTTAATTGCTAGTTTGCAGATTTTATTACATTCTTTATATTTTTGAAATGATGCATCTGACCCGTTTGACTTAAACACCTTAAAAGCCTGCTTCTTATTTCTCATTTCCCTGCTAACCACATTATTAATCCACATTGGTTTTGCTTTACTTCTCTTGTGCTTATTCCCCAATGGTATATATTGACATGTATATTTGCCCAAGAGCATTTTAAATACATTCCATGATTCTTGTGCATTTTTATCTTTGAAAATTACATGCCACTGGATATCCTTTAAAGCTTCTTTTAACTTTGTAAAATTAGCCTTTTTGAAATAGAATGTTTTGGTTAAACTCTTGCTATTGGGTTTCTCATAACAAACTTCAAAGGATACAATATTGTGGTCACTGCTGCCCAAATGTTCCCTTACCCGCACATTGTTTACAATGTCAGAATCGTTTGAGAGCACTAGGTCAAGCAAGGCCTCTTTTCTAGTTGGCTCCTCTACTAGTTGGGACATAAAATTATCATTTATCATTTATTCCCTTTGTTGTTCCTGAAGTCATATTGCTCCAGTCAATTTCAAGGTAGTTGAAATCTCCCATTATAATTACCTTTGCTGACCTAGCAGCCTTTTCCATTTGCAGTAAAAGTTGGGCTTCCTCCAACTCCCCAACATTAGGTGGCTTGTAGCAAATCCCCACCAATATCTTTTTATTATGTGTGCCCCCAGTGTGTATTTCAACCCACAAGGCCTCTACCTTTTCATTGGACCCTTCATTTATATCTTCCCTTAAACTAGGTTTTAAGGCCCGCTTTACATATAGGTATACCGCTCCTCCCCTTTTATTAACCCTGTCCCTCCTAAAAAGTGAATAACCCTCTAGATTGACTGCCAAGACATACATATCATCTAACCAGGTTTCAGACACTCCAATCAGATCATACTGCTCATGTACTGCAATCATTTCTAGATCCCCATCTTACCAGCCAGACTGAGAGCATTTGCATGCATACATTTTATCTTTTTGCCATTCTTAAAGATTTCGTTCTTTTTCAGATGTATTTGTCTTTTATCAGGCTGTAACAATGGCAACTCCCTATTAGATGAACTAGCCCATTCCCCCTCTCCACCCCCATGACCCTTCTCTTATCCCATTTCCTCAATTATACTACCTTCCCCAGCCTGTGTTGCAGCTCCCTCCCCCCCCCTTTCTAGTTTAAAGTCTCCTCCAGCCTTCTAACCATCCTATCGCCCAGCACTGTGGCCCCCCTTCCACTAAGGTGCAATCCATCACTACTATAAAGATTGCGCCCAAGGGAAAAGACTGACCAGTGCTCTAGGAACCCAAACCCCTCCTGCTTACACCAAGATTTTATCCACGCATTTAACTCCCTAATCTCCCGTTGCCTTTTTAATGTAGCGCGTGGCACAGGTAGAATTTCAGAAAATACTACCTTAGAGGTCCTCTGTTTAAGCTTATATCATAGGTCCCTGAAATCCTTCTTAACGGACCTCCATTTTCCACTGACTTTGTCATTAGTACCAACATGTACCATGACAGCCGGGTCATGCCCAGCCCCTCCCAACAATCTATCAACCCGATCAGCCACATGTGAAACCCAAGCTCCCGGGAGACAGCAAACTGTACGATTGTGGCGATCTTGGTGACAGATTACCCTGTCTGTCTTCCTAATAATAGAATCCCCTACCACCACCATCTGTCTAGGTCTGCCTGAGTCCTGGATCCCATCCGTGCTAGAGGGGCTGTTCACTCGGCTGTTAGAGAGAACAGTCCTCTCCAGCAAAGACATTCCTGTGTCAGCATCCCCAACATCATTATTTAATGTAGCAAATCTGTTAGGATTAGTAAACACAGGAGTGTCCTCCCTATTTCTCTGTCCACCCCCTTTGCTATGTCTAACTGTAACCCATCTGGCTACCTGCTCTTTCTTTGTGCAGTCTCCACCCCCAGAAGTACCTACCACCGCTTCCTGCTGCTCAGTCAGCAGACCCCTCTCAAGATTGTCCGTCTTTCTCAATGTTGCAACATGCCCCTCCAGATCTCTAATATGAGCTTCCAGAGAGACCACTTGCTCACATCTGCCACATAAGTATGCACCCTGGAACGGTTGTTCCAGGTGTGCAAACATATGGCAGTTTGTGCACTGAGTTAAATGGACAATCATGCTATCACTCATATGGGCCAGTTACCACAAGATAAAAAGGCAGGCAGGCAAAAATAGCTGCACAATAAGTTTGATAAATGTGTTCCCCTGTGTAATCCCCTGTCTTTGAATTCCCCTGTTTCAAATTCCCACACTTACCACACTTCTGCACTTACACACTGAGGCAAGATTCACACGTTCAAGTATTCACTATGTACCTGCTATTTAAGCCAGGAATCCACCAATTACAAACACAGCAATTAGTCACTCCCACCACACCAGACTTCAATTATTTACTTGTATCACAGCAAAGAGAAGGAAAACAAAACTCAGAGAGATTTGTTTTTAACCTCTCCCTTACCACACTACACCACACAATATTCTTATGCTATTATTCCAGCAAGTATCCAATCTCAGTCTTTCAGGGCACAGTAGTAATGTACTGTCTTTCAAGAGGATTACATTTTTTTCTATACATTTAAATCACTTGGAGAAAAATTTATTTTTAATTTACTAATAAAGTTTGTGTTTTTAATTATCATTTTTCAAACCATACCTTGGTTTGTGGTTCTTAAGTTTGCTTGAGTGCAATTTAAAGGGTTTCTCTGCCTTTTCCTTCTTTAGGAATTGTTTTTTGTTTTTGAGCCCTTAAATATCAGTCAGCAGCCTCTCCCACTAGGCACTTTGTCACTTAGAGAGAGCTTCTGGTCAGTAGCTTCCTCTGAGAGCACTTACATCATATCTGGTTCCTTAGCATTAGCATAGTCCCTACCGGTCTTCTGTAAGTACCTTCTGTTAAGGACATATCTCTCATTATACCTTCTTCCTCTACCATTGCCTCCGGTCCCATTCAATTCCACCGTTCCCCTACGGTTATTCAGTGCCTCTCTAGCTCCTTATCCCCCACCGAGCACAGCAGCTCTTATTACCTTTACAGTCTTCCAAGCTCCGTCATTATCCCCTGATACTTCAGTATGCTGGTACCGGTACGGTAGTTCCGCCAAGTCTCACCAGGCCTAGTGCATCCTTCTCATGCCCCTTGCCTTCTGACTCATCTTTACTCCCAGTTCCTTTAATATTACTAATTAATGATCCACCCTGTCTCTTTTCCCAGGGGTGTTAGGCCTTTTCAAGCAGCAGCTCCTTCAGTTGTCACGCCTGTGCCAGCTACTTTAGGTATGTTTTCATTAGTCTTCCTATGGGTCTTGCCTTGCAACCTCATCCAGCATCTCTAATCAGTCCTCCTTCCCGTAGATTGATCCCTGCATCCCAGCTATCCAGTAGTTCTGCTCCAGCATCCACCTCGACAGGTAATTTATTTCAGCATCTACTTAACTGTATTAAGTTCTGCTTTTCTCAAACATTTATTTTCTTCTCTCGCTCGCTTTCTTTTTTTTTTTTTTTGTTATTTTCTGCCTCTTCTTATTGCAGCCACCTCAGTCTCTCTTCAGCCTCAGTCTCTGATCCCTAGGCTTCCCTTCAGATGCTAAGGTATATTCTTCACAGTTATCATCACAACATCGGCATGGTTATTTCTCATTACTTCAGTCTGTCTCATTGTATCTCTGGGCTTGCCCCTTCCAGTCACCACCCCCTCCCCTTCATCTCTTACGTCGTCTCTAATCTCCCTCATGTACCATAGGTATTTTCAGCCGTTGTACCAAGGTAAGACAACTATCTATTATTCCCTGCTCTTGTGTTTTAATCATCCACCACCGTCTAGCCACGATTATACACGTTTCCCCAAGCACGCCAACCCAACTATCTTGCTTATAGAACCCTCATCCTCTTCCCCTTCCAGTCTCCAGAAAATCCTGGATATATTAAGCCCTCTTAACATTACAGTGGCTATGCATAAAACCTGTGGTACCGTAAAATCATTGAATTGTTAGGTATCATTTTAGACTCAACTCAGAAAGAAACCCGTATGCTTCCAGAGAAACTTAGAAGGATCAGATTCCAGGTTCATTCATGTTCCCTTAAGCCCTCCTTGTCTAGAAAGGAATTACAGTCTCTAATAGATCACCTCAGCTTTGCCATGAAGGTCATCACGCAAGGGCGTTAATTTATATCCCACTTTCTCTCCCTGCACTTTGCTGCCCCACGAGTCTTCCAGTGTCATCTCGGATAGCTTAGCCTTATCCGAACTCCAGATGTGGTCAAAATTTTGCTGCATTGGAATGGCCGCACTATGTTTTCCTTATCCCTATATCTTTCCAACCTGGCAGTTTTTACTATGCAGCAACTGGCACTGAATTTGTGGCATTTGCGGCACAGAATGGTTCGCCAAACCATGGCCGCAGGAAGCCCTAAACCTGCACAATTTCACGTCCACATCATTCTTATTTGAGATCTACCCTATTGTGGCAGCAGCCGCCCTCAGTGGTCATCTGTGGACAGGTGAAGCAGTTACCTTCTATACCTATAATCAGGCCACCTACATTCTCATTACCAAAGGTAGATACCCTTCCCCTCACATAATATTGCTCCTATGAAGACTCATACAAATTCTCCATTTTTAGCTCATTTATCCAAAGTACTGAAAACCAAGTAGCTGACGCCCTCTCATGCTTCCAGTTTCAGACATACTTCAGAATCTATCCAGCAGCAGCCCGTCATCCTACCCACCTAGGATCTAATCATGGCGCGAGCAAGCTCCTGTCCAAAGCATCTGCAATTAGCCATCAAGCTCTAGCCCCAAACACCAGGAAACCTTACGACCTTGCATGGAGCATGTTATATATGATTTTCTTAAAACTGACCTATTCCAGCACCAGACCAATGTGGTTCTCCTCGCAGCAGTGAGCTTGGCTTTTTTTGGCTTCCTCTGGCTGAGTGAGTTTTCTCCCTCCTCTCGGTCGACAGTTTTTGTCAGAAAGGACCAACTCACCCATCAAAGAGACCACTTCACTCTCTTCCTCATGCACTCCAAAACTGGTCAGTTGCATTCCTGCTATTATAGTCCATTTTATGCCACCCACAACCGATAGTGTCCCTTCACTGCACTGGTCAACCTCACTACTCTTATTCGGCACAATCTGGACCATAGCCCTCTTCTCCCACTACCCTCAGGTCCACTTACTAGGTCTATCTTCACTGCTATATCTGCATTATCCTCTCATGATTAGGGTACAATTCCAATCACTATTCTGGCCCTAAATTCAGAATTGGAGTTACCTCGTTAGCTTCAAGCAATGAAATGCCAGCCCATATCATCCAGAAACTCGGGATATGGCAGTCATCCTGCTTTACAAGATATATTCCTAACCCATCTGTAGAAATTTGCAGAGCTCTTACATCTCTTACTCAGGAACCATTGACATCTTTACGCAAGTCCAATACATACATTGCATTTGTCTTTGTGTATTCTTTGCCTCTTATTCAGGCTAACCCTCGTCATTCTTCTCCTGGGTTATGCCCTCTCTCAGGGGGCTGCACTCCTCCTTACCAGTCATACACATACTGACTACAAGTATGAACCAAAAAGTCTTCCTTAGGAACATCTGAACTACTGAGAGCTATTCACCCGGATGGCTATTGCTCTACTGAACCAGGAAAGGGAAGAAATGGGACACAGAGCAGCCCCAGTGGCTGCAAAAATAGAATTTTAGTGTTCTTACCTATTGTCTATAGTTCATATGGAACACATGTACCATGGGGTTCAGTCCCTCCTTTTGGAGGGCGGCACACATCTCAAAGATAACATTTTCTGGGTGGAGATGCCATTCTCCTCCTCTAGCTCAACCCACTTCCACTCTGTAATTGCATCAGAATTAATGTGATTGAAGCCACACAAACAAAGAAAGCAAGAGAAGAAAGACTCTAAAAAGACTTCTCAGCCCAGGCAGGACAGACGACAGCAAAGGTCCCTTTTTCTGTGTGGGAGACCTGTGTTCCATATGGACTAAAGAGAAAAGGATTTAACACTAAAATTGTATTTTCTCTTTCCCCCTATATGGAACCAAAACTAAGATACCAGAGGTGGGAAAAGGGAGAAAGAACCTCACACCCATCTCCATGATACTGGAGATCCCAAGGACTATCCAGTATCAGAACAGCCCAAACAGGAAAGTGTCAACAGACATTGAACTTACACAGCTCACAAGAACAAGAGCCTTTGGGTCTCACAACTGAACAACAGTATAGCAACCAAGTGTGCAGGTCCCTAAACAGGCAGAGCGCCCAGCAGGACCTTCCAGACAAAGCTGGCTTCAGCCGAAGCCAGAATATCAACACAGTAAGTGTTTAGCAAAGGTGTGCAAGGAGGACTAAGTTGCTGCCTTGCACAACTGCTTGTAACGGTTTTCAGTACACTCAGAGGCAGGCAGTTTGGTAAAACACAGTTTTATTGAAGCCAGACAAAATAAAGTAACCCTCGCGGGTCCAGCAATAGTTAACACAATATACTGACACAGGACAGGTTACAAAATAACATTAACCCACACGGGTCCAGTACATATATCAGAGAACTAATACATATACTGACACAGGTCAGGTGACAGTTCGTGTGAATCAGTGAGACAACTATGTAAAGGTTCTATTAAGCCAGGAGGCTGGTAGGCCCTAATAGCGAGGCCCAAGAAGCACTCTCACAGGAGAGTGACACAATAGCGATAATGCCCCTAAAGGGTGAATGAGGCCCTGAAGGAATCACGGACTACAGGACAGTACAGTTACCGGAGGAACAATGGAACGCCCAACAGAATCAGCATGAACTGCGACCCAAGCATAACGGCTCCGGACAACAAGGGTTCACAAGCACTTCGGCTTGATGACAAATGCCAGGTGGTAGAGACGACTGAGGCGCCCAGGAGACCAACTTCAGTAGAGGAGCAGTAACAAGCCAAGCGTATGGTGTGCCAATGGGAATAGCTCCTACCCGGGTGAGCACCAGACAGGAAGGGTTAATAAACGCTCAGGCTTGATGGCGACTGCTAGGTGGTGGAAAACTAACTGAGGCGCCCAGGAGACCAACCTCAGTGGTAGTGCAGTAACAAGCCAAGCCTAGAGTGAGCAACGAGATCAGCTTCACCCGGGGTATGGAGGTATGAGGCACAGGACAGTAAATGGGTCGCAGTAGCTGAACGGTAAAGCAGCAATCGAGGCAACCAACTGGGTCAGTACGCTCTAGACAGAGCACTGGAAAGTACTCTCTACCGGAATACCGGGTGAGGTAGTGAACCGGGCCAGAAACACACAGAGCAGGAATGGAAGCCAATCCGGGTCAATGCACAGAACAGGAATGTTAGCCAGGCCGAGTCAGTACACGGAGCAGGAACGTTAGCCAGGCTGGGTCGGTACACGGAGCAGGAACGTCAGCCAATCCAAGTCGGTACACGGGGCAGGAACGTCAGCCAGGCCGGATCGGTACATGGAGCAGGAACAGATACAGAGAGAGTAGTCAGGCAGTCCGGGTCATACACAGGATTCACACGATAATGACAGCAAGCACTAAGCAACGGGAACAACACAAAAGGGCCCTGAAGGAGTGACAGGGCTCAGTACTTAAAGGCTATCACTGGGTAGAGCAATATCACGCTAGCCAATAAGAAGGCATCAGGAACAATGCTGTCAAAATGTCGCCAGCAATACACGGGCACCGTGATAGTACCCCCCCTCTCAAAGACACCCCCCCCCGAGAGGAGGGAGCCGGCTTCTGAGGGTACTTAGCATGAAATCTGCGCAGCAGTCTGGGAGCATGGAGGTCACTCTGGTCAACCCAGGAACTTTCCTCAGGGCCATAGCCCTTCCAATGAACCAAATATTGCAACTTTCCTCTAAAGCTCCTGGAGTCAATAATGCTTTATACTTCTTACTCCTCCTGACCTTGCACCTGCACAGGCCCAGGAACCACAGGAGTGTAATGGATCTTATCCGTTACTTGAGCCTTGTCTGGACCTCAAACTATTTATCCAAAGACTATGGACATTTATTACTGTTTGGACTCTGTGCTGTGCCTTGGCGTACAAACTGGCCAGCTATTCCCTAAGAGAAAGACTTAAATTCATAGAATTAAGATCATATACTATGTTCAATGTATGTTGAACGTTTTAGTTATTGTATGTAGCATGTTTGAGGTTTTACACACGCACCAATTACCAGTCGGTGGGGACTGACGCGGTGTGTGTGATCAGCGCCACCGGATCTAACGTTTCGACGGCGGGGGCAAGAGGTAAAAGCTGGGTCACTCAGAACCCTGAAGTAGGCATACAAATATCTTCCATAGCCTAAAATGTGTATTGCAGCCACTCCAGCCATTTGATTATGTGTACTGTAGCTAGACCCCCTGCTGTGTGTTAATTAAGCCATTGTGAACTACAGTTAGACCCCCTGCTGTGTGTTAATCCATTCACGCCCCTCAAGTCCTTGTTCAATCAAACCCTTTTGTATCTGAAATGTAATACTGTCTAAGTCATTGTATCTGTTAAGACCATCTGCTGCTGGTCTTTGTCTGATGTATTGTGATTCAATCACACCCTACTGTTTCTGGTTTCCCCATAAGTAAGGTTTGTATATAAATATCTGTGGTATTTGCCAATAAAATGAGTTATGTTTGGAGTGAACAAGGAGTCCTGGAGTCTTGTATTGCATATGGTCTAAAGTATCCACTCTGATACCCATCTGCGCCAAGTATCCTGAATCGTCGACCACCTGCTGCCAGTTTCCTGCGACCTAACTTCGTGGACTGTCAGGCGGCGACGTGGACTCTTCCATGCTTCCCTGCTTCCAGCGATCCTGCGACTGTTTCCAGTGACCGTCCATACTTCAACCGGTGCATCTGACGGCGCTTATCTGGCGTCGAGAAGGAGAGACCCAGGAACGTCGGCGGAAGGCAACGCGGTCCCTTCCTAGTTTCCGTTACACTGGTGGCTAGCGGTGGGATTTCTCCTTCGTTTATCGGGTGTACCAGCTAAGAGATGGCGGGCAAAGCACGACTACCGGAGGCCATAGGCGTACTCGAGATGCGGTATGATTATATTGGGTACCAATGGCAGACGCGACTGGGAGACATTGTGCAGGAATTCAACATAGAGCTGGCCTGGTGTGCGCAAGAGGAAATTCGGCTCCAAAATGAGTACTGGGAGTTGACCAAATACCTACACTGGGAGTATGCTGAGGTTATGGTCGACTTCTTCCCATTCAACTTGCGGCTGGAGCTCCAGGGACTGGTGTGGGCAGCTTTTCATGAGGATGCCCTTTTCGGCTGCATGGATGCCAAGAGATATTGGGAGATCCGTGCTAAGAGGGAAGCGATGTTTGGAAAGTATTTCCCTCCGGATCTTGAGGAAACCCTGAGCAGTTTAGCCGAGTATGAATGGAACTTGGAGCGCCAATACCTCAGCTGGATCCAAGAAGCTCACAAAATTTTGGATGATGAAGAGAGGAGGGGTTACTCATCTGAGGAAGACCTCAGTGAAGCTGAGGACTTGGAGGGAGCTGCCCCTGTTCACTCCACACTGGTGAGTGGGAATTCGTTCCTCACCAGTGCCCCTGTTGTTGCCCCTGCATCAGGAAGTGGGACAACGGTCCTTCCTGATACCCCTTTTCCCCTGGACTGTGTGTTGCCTGAGCTGAGGAGTGGGAATTAGTTCCTCCTCAGCCAAGAAGATGTTTCTGCATGACGGGATGGGAAAGACGTGTCCCCTGATAGGCATGTTGCCCCTTCCCCTGCCTTCCCAGCTGAGGTGGATGAGACGCAGGTCCCCACCAGCAGCAATTATATACCCCAACTGATGGGTGGGAGAGAGCCCATCAGTCCCTGTGAACCCCCTGCTGTGGTGAGGGGAGAAGAGTTCACCATCAGCCCCAGACAGATGCCCCCTGTTCTATTGGAGAATGCCCTGGGAGAGGAGCAGTGTGTGCTCCCCAGGGCCATGGATGATGCCACCTTGAGGGATGGGACTGCGGTCTCCATGAAGGCAGAAAAAGGGCCTGTGAGTGATGCTCTACAAGAGGAGGACCCAGCGGACTGGAAGAGAGCAGCACTGCTGTCCCTCCTGTGAATGTGTTATGTGACCTGATGGGTGGAGAAGAGTGCCCCAGCAGCCCCCTGTGACCCCTGGCCTGGTGAGTAGGAGCGAGCTCACCAGGGCCTGGTATACCCCTGCTGTGGTGAAGGAGATGCAGTGTCTTCTCCAGGTATCTGAATAAGATGGCAGAGGATTGAGATTGTCCTCCTCCCCAAGACAAGAGATGGCCCTGATGTGGGGGGCCAGGAAGAAGAAGGGTCCAGCAGGCTGCCACCCTGCAGTGCTGCTGTTGGCCCTGGAAACCCTATGTGCTGCCCTAAGACCCCCATGCTGGAGAGCAGGATAGAGCTTTCCAGTCCCTCTGTAACCCCTGGTTTGGTGCGTGGGAGCGAGCGCACCAGGTCATGTGAAACCCTGGCTGGGATGAGTGGGACAACAGTCCTCATCTCCAGCCCAACGATTATGTCCCCTTTTTCCTGTGAATCCCTGGCTGGGGTGAGTGGGACAGCAGTCCTCACTCCCAGCCCAATGGTTGATACCCCTTTTCCCTGTGAACCCCTGGCTGGGGTGAGTGGGACAACAGTCCTCACTCCTAGCCCAACAGTGATTCCCCTTTTTCCTGAGACCCCCAGCTTGGTGAGTGGGTCCACGGTGTCACGGTTTGTTAAGACTCTCAGACGCAGGATTAGGTAAAAACACAACTTTATTGAAAAGTTAATGTAACCCCTTAGGGTATCATACACGTACACACATATATCTTTATTAGACAGGAATACAATGCAAACAATAGCAGTGTTGGCTCTACCGGCCCTGCCAATATACCGGGCAAGGCAGCCAAGGAATTGGAACTCGTGAGTTGAGGCTCTACCGGCCTTGCCAAAATACCGGGCAAGGCAGCCGCTGGACAGGAGACAATGACTGGCTCTACCGGCCTTGCCAATACCGGGTAAGGCAACCCAAGTAAACAGGACAGGTTCTACCGGCCTTACCATATACCGGGCAAGGCAGCCAGTTGACAGGAGGTAATGGTAACCACAAGCCTCAATGACTGGAAGGTGGAGCAACAGTCACTACATAGACAAGAGGCTAAGTCAGTAAGTAAGCCGTCGGCAGCAGGGATTGCGGATGGATGAGGAGAAGACCAGTGCCCTCACAGATGGAATGCCATAACGCTAAGTAGCAATGGAGCGAACCAGTACCCAGTACGTGGAACGCTATCAATCCTGCAATGCAGCCGGGTGGCTAAAGGAGCAAACCAGTACCCTGTACGTGGAACGCTTACAATACTGAGACAGCCGGGTGGCGGAGGAGCGAATCAGCACCCTGTACATGGAACGCTATAATGCTAAGACAGCCGGGTGGCTATAGGAGCGAACCAGTACCCTGTACGTGAAACGCTTACAATACTGAGACAGCCGGGTGGCAGAGGAGCGAACCAGTACCTTGTACGTGGAATGCTTACAATACTGAGACAGCCGGGTGGCTAGAGGAGCGAACCAGCACCCTGTACGTGGAACGCTATAATGCTAAGACAGCCGGGTGGCTAGAGGAGCGAACCAGTACCCTGTACGTGGAACGCTATAATGCTAAGACAGCCGGGTGGCTAGAGGATCGAACCAGTACCCTGTACGTGGAACGCTTACAATACAGAGACAGCCGGGTGGCTAGAGGAGCGAACCAGCACCCTGTACGTGGAACGCTATAATGCTAAGATAGCCAGGTGGCTAGAGGAGTGAACCAGTACCCTGTACGTGGAACGCTATAATGCTGAGACAGCCGGATGGCTAGAGGAGCGAACCAGTACCCTGTACGTGGAACGCGGTAATGCTGAGACAGCCGGATGGCTAGAGGAGCGAACCAGTACCCTGTACGTGGAACGCTTACAATACTGAGACAGCCAGGTGGCTGTCAAGCAACCCGTACCCGCGTACTGTAAACCGGCAAGATAGAAATGTTGCCGGGGCGACTCAGGAACGTCAGCTAACTGGAGGCAATCAGGACAGGAACCAACGGGCAGACGGTCAACCGAAATCAGGAACAACGGCGGCGACTGGAAGCAGGAAGAGGTGGCTCAACCGGATCAGACGGAGGCAGGAACAAACGACTGGAAACACTGGAACAAGTTGGACACAGGTCGCAGGAACATAACACGGGCCCAGGATACTCAGGAACAAGGTGTAGACTCAAGCAGTATAGAGACAACACGAAAGGGCAACCAAAGGGTGCCCAGACTAGGTTTAAATAGGCAATACAGGGCGAGCTGAAGATAGCCAGCCAATGGGGAGCCCCCTACTGGTGATAGACACAACAAAAGAGCAATCACGGGCACCGTGATACACGGTCCTCACCAGGGATGTTGCTGTTTGTGGTCCTATTAGCTGTGAACTGGTGGGTGGGAGTGCGCTCCCCATCAGCCCCACTGGGACCCCTGACCTGGTGAGTGGGACCACAGTCCTCACCAGGGATGTTGTTAGCCCCCCTGGATTCCCTGAGCTCTGTCTGGTGGGTGGGAATGTGTTCCCCACCAGGTCACCCGGAACTTTGGATACCCTTGCCCTGGCCAAACAAGTGCCCAGTGAGGCGGACAGTGCTCTGAACGTTGCCCCAGCCCAAAAGAGTGGGAATAACAGCCTCTCCTATCCTCCTGGGGCACTTGCCCAACAAGATGTGCCCCTCTCCCCACACTGTGACCCCCAGGCCTTTGAGAGCTCAAAGGCCCTGCCTCCACAAAAGGATCCACCTTATAGACTGGCTTTGGACCCTGAGCCACTGGCCCCAGACCCAGGAACATTGGACACCAGCACTGCATGGAGCATGGCCCAGGAGAGACCTCACAAGCTGGTGCTAGTCAGGACCAGAAATAACCAATTTTCCTGGTCCAGGATTAAGGGCCAAGATTGTACCTCAGGCCCAGGACAAGGGTCTTGTTTCCTATTTCCAGGCCCGGACAAGAGGCTTGCATTTTCTCCTGGCCCAGGACAAAAGACTTGCTCATTGGTTCACTGGCCCAGGACAAGGGGCTCACCATTTAAGACTGGCCTAGGACCAAGGCCTCCAGACTAACAAACTGTCCAGACAAGTGGCTCACAACAGCAATGCTCTTCTAGAATTCCAAGCCAGCATTTACTACTGCAACCATTGACTTGGTACAAAAAGGGGGAGAAATGTAATGGATCTTATCCGTTACTTGAGCCTTGTCTGGACCTCAAACTATTTATCCAAAGAATATGGACATTTATTACTGTTTGGACTCTGTGCTGTGCCTTGGCGTACAAACTGGCCAGCTATTCCCTAAGAGAAAGACTTAAATTCATAG
This sequence comes from Rhinophrynus dorsalis, assembly GCA_037306005.1. Classification (NCBI taxonomy): domain Eukaryota; kingdom Metazoa; phylum Chordata; class Amphibia; order Anura; family Rhinophrynidae; genus Rhinophrynus; species Rhinophrynus dorsalis. The sequence goes on along the minus strand of CM074720.1, from coordinate 175,678,315 downwards.
ACTTTGGATCATATATACTATGTTTAATGTATGTTGAACGTTTTAGTTATTGTATGTAGTATGTTCGAGGGTTTACACACGCACCAATTACCAGTCAGCGGGGACTGGCATGGTGTGTGTGATCAGCGCCACCGGATCTAACGTTCGGTGGCGGGGGCAAGAGGTAAAAGTTGGGTCACTCAGAACCCTGAAGTAGGCATACAAATATCTTCCATAGCCTAAAATGTGTATTGCAGCCACTCCAGCCATTTGACTATGTGTACTGTAGCTAGACCCCCTGCTGTGTGTTAATTAAGCCACTGTGAATTGCAGTTAGACCCCCTGCTGTGTGTTAATCCATTCACTCCCCTCAAGTCTTTGTTCAATCAAACCCTTTTGTATCTGAAATGTAATCCTGTCTAAGTCATTGTATCTGTTAAGACCATCTGTTGCTGTCCTTTGTCTGATGTATTGTGATTGGATCACACCCTATTGTTTCTGGTTTCCCCCATAAGTAAGATTTGTATATAAATATCTGTGGTCTTTGCCAATAAAGTGAGTTATGTTTGGAGTGAACAAGGAGTCCTGGAGTCTTGTATTGCTTATGGTCTAAAGTATCCACTCTGATACCCATCTGCGGCAAGTATCCTGAATCGTCGACCACCTGCTGCCAGTTTCCTGTGACCTAACTTCGTGGACTGTCAGGCGGCGACGTGGACTCTTCCATGCTTCCCTGCTTCCAGCGATCCTGCGACTGTTTCCAGTGACCGTCCATACTTCAACCGGTGCATCTGACGGTGCTTATCTGGCGTAGAGAAGGAGAGACCCAGGAACGACGGCGGAAGGCGACGCAGTCCCTTCCTAGCTTCCGTTACAAGGAGTAGTAGTGTAATGGTTGCAAACAAGAGGCTTTAGCAGGGATACATGGAACACATTATGAATCCGCATGGATGCTAGGAGACCCAAAGCATAAGAAACTGGGTTAATCTTGCGGATAACCTTAAAGGGACCGACAAACCGAGGAGCCAACTTATTACATGGAACCTGCAGATTAAGGTTTCTGGAGGAAAGCCATACCCTGTCCCCAACCTGGAAGGAGACCGCTGGTAGCCGTCTGCGATTAGCGTGACATTGATAACGCTGTAACGAAGCACTGAGGGTCCTCTGTACCTGTGCCCAAGTGGAGAGGAGTTGCTCTATATGCTCATCCAGCGCTGGAATTTGCTGCATCTGAAATGAGTCCGGGAGCAAGCATGGTTGAAACCTGTAATTGATGAGAAATGGGGAGCTCCCAGATGATTAATTAACCGCACAATTCCTGGTGAACTCTGCCCACGGCAACAGGTCGGCCCAATTGTCATGATGATCAGACACAAAACAGCGTAGAAATTATTCCAATCCTTGATTGGCACGCTCGGCTGCCCCATTGGTCTGGGGATGGTAGGCAGAAGAAAAGGATAATTGTATGCCCATCTGATCACAGAATGCCCTCCAAAACCTGGACATGAATTGGCTCCCTCGGTGAGATACCAGCACCCTGGGTACACCATGCAACCGAAATACTTCTCTGGCAAAGACAACAGCCAATTCCTGGGCAGAGGGAAGGCCAGGAAGGGGCACAAAATGTGCCATCTTAGAGAATCTGTCGACCACTATCAGAATAAATGAATGTCCCTTAGACACAGGCAATTCTCCCAGGAAGTCAATCGAGACATGGGACCAGGGACACTCGCCATTAGGCACTGGTTGAAGTAGGCCAACAGGGAGGTGCCTAGGGGACTTGGCACGGGCACAAATAGTGCATGCTGCCATGTAGGCGGTGCAATCAGCACGTAAGGAAGGCCACCAGAATAACTGCAAAAGAGACCAGATCAATTGGTCCCTGCGTACATGCCCATCTGCCCGAGATGCATGGTATGTTTCGAGTAGGCGGGCATGGAAAGGTTCAGCCACAAAACACTTGCCACCGGGGTATTAGGGGGTGCAGTAGCCTGGGTAGCAAGAATCTCCTCCCCTAGTGGTGAAGTGATGCTAGTATGCAAGGTGGCCAAAATGCAATCTGGCTGAATAATGGGTACCGGAGTTTCGTCAATCTCAGTTTCAGGGCCAAATTGCCTGGACAGGGCATCCGCCCTAATATTCTTGGACCCGGGCAGGTAGGATACAATGAAATTAAAACGGGACAGAAACAAGGCCCATCTGGCCTGCCGAGAGGATAATCTCTTTGCCTCAGAAAGATATGTTAAATTTTTATGATCAGTCAAAATCAATACCGGAGTTCTAGTGCTCTCAAGTAGGTGTCGCCATTCTTTAAGGGCTAGAATAATTGCCAACAGCTCTCTGTCCCCAATATCGTAGTGGCTCTGAGCACTGGACAACTTCTCAGAGAAAAAGCCACATGGCCTTAACCTACACCCAGGGACCTGACGCTGTGACAACACTGCCCCTACCCCAGTTTCAGAGGCATCAACCTCTAACGTGAATGGAAGGGGGTGGGACAGTACAGGAGCTGAAGCAGATGCGGATTTCAGAGATTCAAAGGCAAGATCAGCTTCCTGAGACCATTGGGAGGCATTAGCACCCTTGTGTGTGAGATCGGATAATGGCTTAACAATCGTGGAAAAATTCCAAATAAACTTCCTATAATAGTTGGCAAAGCCAAGAAAGCATTGGATAACCTTGAGTCCCTTAGGATGTGGCCACTGCAGGACTGCTGCCAGCTTCTCTTTGTCCATTGCAATGCCATCCTTAAAGAACACAAAGCCTAAAAAAGGGACTATAGTCTTGTGAAATTCGCACTTCTTAATCTTACAGTACAGTTTATTCTCACGGAGTCTAAGCAAAACTGTGGACACATCCCTGATGTGTTGTGACAGGCTGGATGAATGTATGAGAATATCATAGAAATAAACCACAACGCACGACTGGAGCAAGTCACGGAGGATGTCATTAATAAACTCCTGGAACACTGCGGGAGCGTTACACAGCCCAAATGGCATCACCAGGTATTCATAGTGTCAAGATCTGGTATTGAACGCCGTTTTTCACTCATCACCGGCTCATATTCTAATCAGGTTATAATCTGCACGTAAGTCTAATTTGGTGAAAACGGAGGAACCCTTTAACGTGTCAAACAGTTCCGTGATGAGTGGTATCGGGTATGTGTTTTTGGCCATGAGTTTATTCAAGCCACAATAATCAATACAGGGTCGTAACTCGCCATTTTTCTTTTTGACAAAGAAGAAACCAGCCCCCGCAGGCGAGGATGACTTCCTGATAATACCCCTCTCAAGGGCATCCGAAATGTATTCCTCCATGGCCCTATTCTCCTTGCAGGACAACGGATAAGTTTGATCTCGAGGAGGAACGGCGCCAGGAGGCAAATCAATAGCGCAATCGTAGGCCCTATGAACCAGCAGAGCACTAGCCTCCCCCTTGCTAAAAACATCACTGAATTGATGGTATTCAGCTGGCACAGAGAGAGAGGTACATAAAATCTTGGCAGGATGAGAGATGCAATGCATATTACAGTATTCAGACCAGGCCGTGATTCACAATTACGCCAGTCGAACCTAGGGTTGTGCATATGTATGGTGAGGAGACTGGATAATCTGAAAAAGTTGTTTTTCTGTATGGAGCGCCCCAATGCGCATAGATAGTGGTATCATTTCCTTAGTAATAAGAGCTGGTACTGTCACGTTTTTTTAAAGACTCTCAGACCAGTATGTAAAATAAAACACAGTTTTATTTAGCAATAATAACACATAAGGTCGCCCTCTAGTGGCGGTTGGGTGTACTTAAATGATAGTGACTGGAAAATACAAAGTTAATGCACAAACGGAAAGCAAGTACACATTTACCACCAAGGAAGGGGTATAACCCCGGAGGGTTAAGTCCTTTATAAATATTAGTTTCAAAGGAACTGTTTGGCACGCCCTGGGTATGAGTAGGTTACGCTTAAGGTAACCACAAAGGGTTAAGTCCTTGATTATGATCAGTCTCTTAAGTGGATGCTTGGCACGCCCAAGGTGTAGATAAGCTGTGCTGAAGAAATGTTCACCAACAAGTGGATAGGGACTGTCTCGCCACGGTGTGTAGTATAGCAGAGCCCAATAGCCCCCCACGGGCGTACCTACAGGAATGGCTACTGCTGGTGCAAGTGATCTTAGCCCCACGGGCGTGTATCGAACCCGCCTGCAGTGCAAGAGCTCCCAAGCCTCTTCAGACTCTACCGGACTGAGTATAATGAGACAGGGCCCAAAGCCCAACAGAAGTAGTACCGGAATGCTAGTGCTGAAGCCTGTGCCCGTCACCACTCGGTATAACGGAATCGCCCAGTGTATACAACGAGAGAGATAGAGAGCCAAAGCGCCCAACCGGCCTAATAGGAAGTGAATACTCTACTGGGATGGTATCGAGTTGCCGACGGAGAGCGGCCAACTCAGCAAGAGTTTCACTATGAACGAGGCTCACACTGGAGTAGGGAGAGTGGGACCGAGACAGCACTGGTAGGGTTAAAAGGCACGTTTACACAAGGCTTTTCTGCGGTAGCACAGCACTGCGGTCTGAGGGAGGCGCACACAGCTCTGCACGATAGTAACACTGCACTGCACGAAGCAACACCAGGCAAGACAGCCACACAAGTACTGGAACAGTGGATGATAATGTCGCGACAGCGACAAACCGGAACGTGGGTCTTCTGGAACACGCTGGAGGTGATCTTGCGGGAGGAAGTCAGCAAGGCCGGATCGGAGCACGTAGGAGGTAGTCGTACCAGCCGGGTCATACACAAGCAGGAACGTCAGCCAAGCAGAGTCGAGATCCGGAGGAGAGAATCAGACGAGCCGGGTCATACACAAGCAGGAACTTCAGCCAAGCAGAGTCGAGATCCGGAGGAGATAGTCAGACGAGCCGGGTCATACACAAGCAGAAACACTGGAGAATGGTCAGGGCTAGCCAAATCGGTACACAGGAATCAGAAAAGTAGCAACAGAACAACTGGCTCAGAAACACCACGAAAGGGCGCCTGACAGATGGAATTGCCAGGTATAAAAAGGAAACCAAGGGGCGGGCCAAACTAAGTGAACAAATCACCCTTGTACATAGCAGAGAGTGACAGCTAGATCACAGGCACTGTGATAGTACCCCCCCTCAAAGACCCCCTCTCCCAGCTGGAGGCTTCGGTTTCTGAGGGTATTTGGAGTGGAAATTGCGCACAAGTCTGGGCGCATGGAGGTCCTTCTGGTCAATCCAAGAGCGCTCCTCCGGGCCATAGCCCTTCCAGTGGACCAAGTATTGCAACTTCCCTCTAAGTCGCCTAGAATCAATAATGCTCTGGACCTCATATTCCTCTTGCCCCTGGACGTCCACCGGCCCAGGAACCACCGGAGTGGTCGTGTAACGATTGCAAACCAAGGGTTTTAATAAAGACACATGGAACACATTGTGAATGTGCATAGACGGTGGAAGTTCCAACGCATAGGAGACCGGATTAATTTTGCGAATAATCTTAAATGGACCAATAAACCGGGGAGCCAACTTATTCGAAGGGACTTGCAGGTTGAGGTTTCTGGAGGAAAGCCATACCCTATCCCCAACCTGGAAAGAGACCGCTGGCAGCCGTCTGCGATTGGCATACCTCTGATGTCGCTGGAAGGACTGACTGAGGGTCCTTTGTACCTGTGCCCATGTAGAACGGAGCTGCTCCATATGCTCATCCAAAGCCGGAATCTGCTGAGACTGAAACGAATCCGGGAGCAAACCTGGCTGAAACCCATAATTGATTAAGAACGGGGAGCTCCCGGATGATGAGTTAACTGCACAGTTCCTGGCAAACTCCGCCCATGGCAACAGGTCGCCCAATTGTCATGATGATCAGAGATGAAACAGCGCAGGAACTGTTCCAATCCCTGGTTGGCACGCTCAGCGGCTCCGTTGGTCTGGGGATGGTAGGCGGAAGAGAAGGACAATTGAATGCCCATCATGCCACAGAATGCCCTCCAGAACCTGGGCACGAATTGACTCCCACGGTCAGAGACCACCACTCTGGGTACCCCGTGCAAACGAAACACCTCACTAGCAAACACTTTAGCTAGTTCCTGAGTCGATGGAAGCCCTCTGAGTGGCACAAAATGAGCCATTTTGGAGAACCGATCAACCACCATAAGTATAAAAGTAAACCCCCTCGAGTTAGGCAATTCTCCCATAAAATCAATAGAAATGTGGGACCAGGGTCGTTCCCCATTAGGCACAGGTTGGAGTAAGCCCACTGGAAGATGCCTGGGGGTCTTGGCACGGGCACATGTGGCACAGGCGGCAGTAAAGGTGGAACAATCGGCTCTGAGCGTCGGCCACCAGAATAATCGCGAAAGAGACCATACCAGTTGATCCCTGCCAATGTGCCCGGCAGCCCTAGAGGAATGATAGGTCTCCAAAAGGCGAGTACGGAAAGGCTCCTCCACAAAGCATTTGCCAACTGGAGTCTCAGGTGGAGCCCTAGCTTGAGACCCCAGAATCTCCTCTCAGTGCGGATGGTAGCCAAAATACGGTCAGGCTGAATGATGGGTACCGGCTCCTCCTCCCTGTCAGTGTCCGATGCAAACTGACGAGACAATGCGTCTGCCCTGATATTCTTAGACCCTGGAAGGTATGATACCACGAAGTTAAATCGGGACAGAAAGAGTGCCCACCTGGCCTGTCGAGAAGACAACCTCTTAGCTTCAGAGAGATATGTCAAGTTCTTGTGATCGGTCAGGATCAATACTGGGTTCTTAGTACCCTCCAACAGGTGGCGCCACTCCTTCAATGCCAGAATAATAGCCAATAACTCTCTGTTGCCAATCTCATAGTGACTTTGTGTGGTAGACAACTTCTTAGAAAAAAACCCACAAGGTTTCAAGCTACCACCTCCCACAGGACGCTGGGAGAGTACTGCCCCAACCCCAACTTTCGGAGGCGTCGACCTCCAACGTAAAAGGCAGGGAGGGGTTGGGATGGGACAGTACTGGAGCAGACGCAAAGGCAGATTTTAAGGTCTCAAACGCATTATCAGCGGCCTCGGACCACTGAGAGGGAGAAGCGCCCTTATGAGTTAAGTCAGACAAGGGTTTCACAATAGTGGAAAAGTTGCGTATGAATTTCCTATAATAGTTGGAAAACCCTAAAAAGCGCTGAATCGCTTTTAACCCTTTAGGGCGAGGCCACTGCAATACCACTGCCAACTTCTCTTGGTCCATAGCGATTCCATCCAACGAGATTATGAACCCCAAGAATGGTACTTGTGACACATGGAATTCGCATTTTTCCAACTTGCAAAACAGCTTATTAGCCCTGAGTAGTGACAAAACTTGCGTCACATCTTTAATATGCTGGGCTAGCGTAGAGGAGTGAATCAATATATCGTCCAGATATACCACCACACAGGACTGAAGCATGTCACGCAAGATGTCAGTAATCAGCTCCTGAAATACCGCAGGTGCATTACATAAGCCAAATGGCATTACCAGATATTCGTAGTGTCCCGTTCTGGTATTAAATGCCGTTTTCCACTCATCACCTTCTCTGATTCTTACTAGATTGTAAGCAGCCCGTAAATCAAGTTTGGTGAAGACAGAAGAGCCCTTCAATCTGTCAAATAACTCAGTGATGAGTGGAATAGGGTATGCATTCTTGGGCATCAGCTTGTTAAGCCCCCCGTAATCTATACAAGGCCTAAGTTCGCCATTTTTCTTCTTAACAAAGAAGAATCCGGCACCAGCCGGGGAGTTAGACTTGCGGATAATTCCTCTACTAAGGGCATCCTCAATGTACTCCTCCATGGCCCTGTTCTCTTCGCAAGACAGTGGGTAAGTACGACCCCTTGGAGGAAACACGCCAGGAGGCAGATCAATAGCGCAATCGCTGGGTCTGTGCTCAGGCAATGCGCTTGCCTCCCCCTTGCTGAATACATCACTGAATTCACCATATTCAACTGGTATAGCAGGGGAGGTACACATAATTTTCACAGGGATAGATAGGCAGTTTTCTTTACAGTAATTGGACCAGGCACTGACTTCGCATGTTTGCCAATCAAATTGAGGATTATGCCGAAGCAACCATGGAAACCCCAATATGACTGCATGGTGAGGAGAGCGGATAATCTGAAACTGAACCTCCTCTTTGTGGAAAGCCCCAACTGACATAGAGATAGGAATAGTTTCCATAGTAATAAAGGCTGGCTCCAATGGTCTGCCATCAATGGCCTCTACTGCCAACGGACACTCCTTCTTGCATAGAGGAATATTGTGCAAGTCTGCGAAAGATTGGTCCATAAAGTATCCGGCTGCACCAGAGTCCACTAGTGCCACGGTGTCTGCGCCCTTATCTGCCCAAAAGAACGTCACCTGGATGGTGGGTTTAGCAATATTAGGATCTGGGGACTGTTGTACACCACCTAGGGCCTGCCCCCAAGGTACCCTAGGTGCGTGCGTTTCCCGGCCTTACCGGACAATTGCGCAAAAGGTGCCCCTGTTTGCCACAATAAAGACAGAGACCATGCTTTTTACGAAAAGACCTCTCCTCGTTGCAGAGTCTCGTGAAACCCAGTTGCATTGGCTCTGCTGCCTCTCCCTTGCGTTCAGAAGAAAAGGGTGGAGAGGGTGGGTCAAAGAAGCAGTTCACCCCATGCTTCCTGGAGGTTGCCTTTCGTGCCAACCTTCTCTCCCTGATACGGGAGTCAATGATCATTACATAGTCAATGAATTCATCTAGGTTACCGGGTACATCCCGGACAGCAATTTCATCTTTAATTGTCTCGGAGAGCCCCTTAGCGAAGGCTGCCAATAATGCCTCATCGTTACAGCCCACCTCCGCAGCCAGGGTCCGAAATTCTATCGCATAACTGCCCAAGGAACGTTCGCCCTGCTGTATCTCCATTAGCTTTTTGGCAGCGGAGGCCACTCTACCAGGCACCTCAAACACACGGCGGAACTTTCTTACAAATTTGTTAAAGTTCAGCATGCAAGGTCTGGCACCTTCCCACAAGGGGTTCGCCCAAGCCAAAGCCTTGCCAGTTAGTAGCGATATCATGAAACCGACCCTGCTTCGGTCGTTAGGAAAAGCCTGAGGCGTTAATTCCAGATAGATCTCTAACTGGTTAATGAAGCCCCTGCATAGGGAAGGCTCGCCATCATATCTCAACGGTAACGGTGCCGTAGCCGTTAAGCCCCTGAAGCCCGTAGGAGGAGCTATAGGCGGATTGTCCGGTGTCAAGACTGAGGAGACCACCGGACTCGGATTAGGCTTGTCTAGGTGTATCGTACGCTCCAGCAGGGTTTGTAAAGCCAGTGCCAATTGATCTAAGCGCTGCTCTTGGGCATCCATTCTCCAGTGGATGTTTTGAGTGTTACCTTCGCCCTTACTGTCTGAGGTCATTGGCCCTTTCGTACTGTCACGTTTTTTTAAAGACTCTCAGACCAGTATGTAAAATAAAACACAGTTTTATTTAGCAATAATAACACATAAGGTCGCCCTCTAGTGGCGGTTGGGTGTACTTAAATGATAGTGACTGGAAAATACAAAGTTAATGCACAAACGGAAAGCAAGTACACATTTACCACCAAGGAAGGGGTATAACCCCGGAGGGTTAAGTCCTTTATAAATATTAGTTTCAAAGGAACTGTTTGGCACGCCCTGGGTATGAGTAGGTTACGCTTAAGGTAACCACAAAGGGTTAAGTCCTTGATTATGATCAGTCTCTTAAGTGGATGCTTGGCACGCCCAAGGTGTAGATAAGCTGTGCTGAAGAAATGTTCACCAACAAGTGGATAGGGACTGTCTCGCCACGGTGTGTAGTATAGCAGAGCCCAATATCCCCCCACGGGCGTACCTACAGGAATGGCTACTGCTGGTGCAAGTGATCTTAGCCCCACGGGCGTGTATCGAACCGGCCTGCAGTGCAAGAGCTCCCAAGCCTCTTCAGACTCTACCGGACTGAGTATAATGAGACAGGGCCCAAAGCCCAACAGAAGTAGTACCGGAATGCTAGTGCTGAAGCCTGTGCCCGTCACCACTCGGTATAACGGAATCGCCCAGTGTATACAACGAGAGAGATAGAGAGCCAAAGCGCCCAACCGGCCTAATAGGAAGTGAATACTCTACTGGGATGGTATCGAGTTGCCGACGGAGAGCGGCCAACTCAGCAAGAGTTTCACTATGAACGAGGCTCACACTGGAGTAGGGAGAGTGGGACCGAGACAGCACTGGTAGGGTTAAAAGGCACGTTTACACAAGGCTTTTCTGCGGTAGCACAGCACTGCGGTCTGAGGGAGGCGCACACAGCTCTGCACGATAGTAACACTGCACTGCACGAAGCAACACCAGGCAAGACAGCCACACAAGTACTGGAACAGTGGATGATAATGTCGCGACAGCGACAAACCGGAACGTGGGTCTTCTGGAACACGCTGGAGGTGATCTTGCGGGAGGAAGTCAGCAAGGCCGGATCGGAGCACGTAGGAGGTAGTCGTACCAGCCGGGTCATACACAAGCAGGAACGTCAGCCAAGCAGAGTCAAGATCCGGAGGAGAGAATCAGACGAGCCGGGTCATACACAAGCAGGAACGTCAGCCAAGCAGAGTCGAGATCCGGAGGAGATAGTCAGACGAGCCGGGTCATACACAAGCAGAAACACTGGAGAATGGTCAGGGCTAGCCAAATCGGTACACAGGAATCAGAAACGTAGCAACAGAACAACTGGCTCAGAAACACCACGAAAGGGCGCCTGACAGATGGAATTGCCAGGTATAAAAAGGAAACCAAGGGGCGGGCCAAACTAAGTGAACAAATCACCCTTGTACATAGCAGAGAGTGACAGCTAGATCACAGGCACTGTGATAGGTACCAACGGCCTGCCATCAATGGCTTTAACAGCCAAGGGAGCTTCCTTCTCAATCAGTGGAATTTTGTGTAACTCAGCAAATGAGCTGAGTCAGGTGACAGTTCGTGTGAATCAGTGAGACAATGATGTAAAGGCGCTATTAGGCCGGGAGGCTGGTATGCCCTAATAGCGAGGCCCAAGAAGCACTCTCACAGGAGAGTGACACAATAGCGATAATGCCCCTAAAGGGTGAACGAGGCCCTGAAGGAATCACGGACTACAGGACAGTACAGTTACCGGAGGAACAATGGAACGCCAAACAGAACCAGCATGAACTGCGACCCAAGCATAACGGCTCCGGACAACAAGGGTTCACAAGCACTTCGGCTTGATGACAAATGCCAGGTGGTAGAGACGACTGAGGCGCCCAGGAGACCAACCTCGGTAGAGGAGCAGTAACAAGCCAAGCGTATGGTGTGCCAATGAGAATAGCTCCTACACGGGTGAGCACCAGACAGCAAGGGTTAATAGATGCTCAGGCTTGATGGAGACTGCTAGGTGGTGGAAAACTAACTGAGGCAACCAGGAGACCAACCTCAGTGGTAGTGCAGTAACAAGCCAAGCGTAGAGTGAGCAACAAGATCAGCTTCACCCCAGGGTATGGAGATATGAGGCACAGGAGCGAAAATGGGTGGCAGTAGCTGAACGGTAAAGCAGCAATCGAGGCAACCAACTGGGCCAGCACTCTCTAGACAGAGCACCGGAAAGTACTCTCTACTGGAATACCGGGCGTGGTAGTGAACCGGGCCTGAGACACACAGAGCAGGAAAGGAAGCCAATCCGGGTCGATGCACAGAACAGGAACATCAGCCAGGCCAGGTCGGTACATGAAGCAGGAACGTCAGCCAGGCCGGGTCGGTACACGGAGCAGGAACGTCAGCCAATCCAAGTCGGTACACGGAGCAGGAACATCAGCCAGGCCGGGTCGTTATACGGAGCAGGAACAGATACAGAGAGAATAGTCAGGCAGTCCGGGTCATACACAGGATTCACACGATAATGACAGCAAGCACTAAGCAATGGGAACAACACGAAAGGGCCCTGAAGGAGTGACAGGGCTTAGTACTTAAAGGCTATCACTGGGTGGAGCAATATCATGCTAGCCAATAAGAAGGCATCAGGAACAATGCTGTCAAAATGTCGCCAGCAATACACGGGCACCGTGATACTGCTCATCCAAGGTCTGATTCTTGTAGGCCCAAGAGTCCTCCACAGACCTAATGGAATGTGCTATGACCTTGAAGGAACAGGTTTCTTCATGAGTTCATATGCCAGGTGTATAGTGGCCTTGATCCAAGAGGCAATGGTGACCTAGGAAGCAGCTTGACCTGCCCTAGGATCCTAAGGGATAACAAAAAGAGTCAGCCTTGTGAAAAGGCCCAGTATAGTGCACATAAAATTGGAGATCCATCTCCTTGTTAGATTTACGGTCAGGACACAAAGAAGGCACAGTAAAAATCCTGATTGATGTGGAACTCAAAAACCACCATAGGAAGAAACTCCTGAGAGGTTAGAAGCACCGCCTTGTACTTGTGAAAAACCAAGAGGTGATTTGAAAGACTGCAAGCAGCGACTATATGGACTGAGACCGCTGCCAACGGAAAAGCCATTTTGAGTGTCAACTGACGCAGAGGGATGGGCTCAAAGGGAAACTTCTGCAAAACTCCCAAGACAAAATTAAGGCAAGGATGGCATGGACCACACCATGAAAAACCTTGGCAACTGGAATGGTGGCAATACGTCTCTGTAAAAACACCTAAAGCACTGAAATCTGAACCTCCAATGAGCTCAAGCTGAGTCCTTTGTTCACCTCATCCTGGAGAAAGGATAACACTAAGGGGAGGTCAAACTCCTGCGAGTATAGAGCCTTGTCCACTCATTACTTATGAATACTAGATCATACCCAATGATAGGCCTTAGAAGTGACAGGCTTGCAGGCCTGAAACATAGTGGAAATTACCTCAGTGGAGAAACATTTTCTTCTTTGCATGTAGGCTTCAAGAGCCATGCCTTCAGCCATTTTCTCCACATCCACGTGCCACTGGTAACCCTAAAGCATGAGGTCTGGCCTCTGAGGAAGGTGGAGCGAATCCTGAATGTTACAGCTGACCAGGTCTGCAAACCCTCCTGGTTCAGTAAGGAGCAACCAGAATAACAGTCACAATGTCCATCCTGATCTTCCGGAGTACCCTGGGTATAAGTGGAATTGGAGGGAAAACATAAGCGAGGTGGAAGTTCGATGGAATCAACACTGCTTCCAGATTCAGAAGTTAGGAATACGGAGGTCAGCAATGTCAGAATCAAGCCAGGAATCTGGAGCCAGAAGAGACGTCAGAGGAAGCCAGGTCATACATGGATAATCAGGAGCACAAGAGAACACACTTGCAGCCATAAACAATACAAGGGCAAAGAGGAAGTGAGCCTAGCTGCTTTAAATAGCCTGGAAGGGGTTGGCTAATAAGTCAGCTAAGTAACCATGGAAACAGAGAGGTAAACGCTGTTTGTTAATCATCAGCTGAGTCAGCCTGACCCAGGTAAGGAAAGGCAGCTAGTATACAACAGCAGAGTGTAGAGCAGATCGGCCAAACCGAGACACTGACTGGATCCTCACTGGATACCCCTTCAGGAGTGAGGGCCAGCCAAATCGCCTGGAGTTCCAAGACATTTACGGAGTCCACCTGCCCTGAAACCCAAGGTGGCCCAGAACTGCACCCCAGCCGCTCAGCATAGCGTACATAGTGAACAAAGCCTGGTATCACAAAGGGTTTCCACTACTACAGGTTGTGCCAGCACAACCACCACCGAAGCTCCCAGCTGGCCTCTGGAGAGAGACATATCTGCTGATCCAAGTGTGCCGAATTCCCAGACCAACTCTGGATGACATGTCTCTGAAGATCTCTCATATGCATCAGACAGTAAGGTACAGCCTCTAGTTTTGACACAAGTCTGCCCAGCATGTACTGCCTGATTGTGGCCACTCCAGGGCCAGAGACACCTCTTGCATCACCAGAAGGATTTTCTCCTCCGTTAAAAAACTTTCCCCTGGCAGGTGTCCCAGTTCCTGGGAAGGCATCTGAGAAGACTTCAGCATGTTTTGAATGTGACGGAAGGCTTGAGTAAAAGATTGTCCAGATAGGATGTCATGGAGATGCCCTGGGTGTGAATGAAGGCTGGTAAGGCCTCCATGACCCTGGTGAACACGCAAGGCCAAATGGCAGAGCTGTGAACTGGTAATGATCTTAGCCACAGGTAAATCACAGATATCGCTGGCTGTCTCGGTCGATATGGATTTATAGGTACACATCCTGAAGATCCAGGGACGCCACATACTCTCCTGGGCACACTGCCACTATGACAGAATGCAAAGATTCCATCTTGAAGCTCATAGTCACTACATATTTGCTGAAGTATTTGAGGTCTAAAATGGGACAACAGCTACCGTTCTTCTGTACCACAAACAGGTTGGAATAAAAACCTGGACCTTGTACCAGGAGAGGTACTGGATTCAGAACCTGTTTTGCCAGCTCCTTTGGCACCCTTGACAAAAAGAAACAATATGGAAGAAGAGATCCAAAATCTATACTGTACCCCTCTGAGAGTACACGCAAAACACTCTTGTACATGACCAAGGACTGCCAGGCATCCCAAAAAAGGTGAAGATGCCCCCTACAGGAACCAGTGGACCTGGATCCTGCCAGTCACGAGGAAGATTGCTTAACAGACTCAGCTCTTGTAGCTGCTCACTACTTGGGCTGCCATTGCTATCTGGGTTTGGTGGTGGAGCTTGCATGCAAGGCCTTTGAACCTTGAGGCCTCTGCACCTACGTTTGGTGGGGGAAAGATAAATACGCAATTTCCTTTCCATAGTTTGATGTTTAGAGGGCATTTAAGGCAACAAGGTGCTCTTGCCCCCACTAGCATCTCTAATTCAGGTCCAAACATGGACTTGCCTGGAAAGGGCAAGGAAACAAGTGACTTCTTGGAAGATTGGTCCACAGACCAAATCTTAAGCCATAAAGTGTGTCGCACAGTATCTTAAAAGGCTAAGACTTTAGCGGACAACCTGACAGCCTGACACATAATTGTTAGCCTCCTTAATGTTGACCAAAAGGCAACAGCTCTGTTAAAACAGACACAGACAAAACTAGGTCCAAGTGCTGCTTCAGTGGCTATAAAATTAGCCTTCTTGTCAGCTGGATCCTTAAGCCCTGCTGCATCTGTCAAAGGCAGAACAATAGTCTTAGTCTTAAACTATTCCAGAAGGATCTGGTCAAGAATGGCATTACTGTGAAAAAAGGGCAAATATTTCTTACTCCTTGGGAAGACATATGTAGAAGAAGAATCCTTATCAGAGTTGCCAGGGACCTGAAGGGTCTCCAAGACAGCTCTAATAAGCCCCTCAGCTGAGGGATGAGGGTCTGTCTCATAAGAGTCTCCACAGGAGTAGGAAGAATCCATATCCTAAAATTCCCCCTCCTCATCTTCCTTCTCTGACAATTCTGTCTCTGATGAAGCCCATAGAATCTATGGAACACTCTGAGATACAGAGGCCACATATTTAAAGTATCCTCAGAAGGGAGAAAGGAATTTGGGCAACTGAAGTTGGCTCTTGGTCAGTGCTGGAGGTTCCCATGGAGTAGTAGGGGTAACAGCACAAGAGGGGCAGAAATATCCTGAATATTCCTTGGTAGCCCCTTTTGACATTAGGAATAGCAACTGTCCTTAGAATCCGACATCCTGACAGTAAAAGTGTTCCACACTAGTATGAAATACTAGAAACTAATCCCAAACTGACAATGCAGCCTTGAAAGTCCAGAAAATACACTTATCTAGCAAGGGAAGGGTTAATATGTAGAAGGAGAGCAAGGAGAGACTGCCTCTGTGTAGGACAGCAAGAGAGAAATAAAATGGCGACTGCAAAACCGACAGCCAATCGGAAGAAAGCCAGTGAAATGTTAATTCTGGGAAACGTCTTCTCCATTGTTGTTGCCTATAACTCAGTTCTTTCAATCAGCATCAGAGGCATTCTGGACACTTAGGACATGAACCAGATGAAAGAGCATTAGTAGACAAGTCAGGGAGGGTCTATTGTATGTTAAACAGTTGCAGAGATATGTCCCAAAGAAGTTATCCCAAGTCAATGGAGCAAAGATGGAGGTGGGCGGGTTCCCGTTCTTAAAGGAGCTTCTACAACAAATTCAGGCAAATTTACTAAGGTGACCCAGAGACCCAAATACCCAAGGGAACATCCAAAGGGCTCATAAAAATAGGACACACGTGAAGGGAGAGTGCAAACAAATCCCACAACACCCCTTACACACCAAAGTAGTGAAAAACAGCAGAGAAAGGTTTAATTCTGATCCTGGCTGCAGCCATCCTTCCTCCAAAGCCCTATGAGATGAATATTACAGATAATAAAACACCCAACATTAGTTCAAGAGCCCGCAAAGGCTCAGAATGCCTCTGTATGGAGAGGCACAGGACTGGGACAAATGTAGACCAAGGAACTCAAATGGTTACTCACCAGCGTTCTGTTTTCATGTTACCATTTTAGCTGAAAGCAAACAGAGCCCCAAGAGACTATGCTGTGAGGGAAAACTTTGTATGCAAGTTTCCCTGCACAGGGCTGCAAGGGTCCTCATAGCACCTGCACATTGGTCAATTCACTCCAGGGAAAACCCAGTAATGGTAACCCACCTAATGGGAGAAATTGTGGCAGTCCCAGATCTATCCGAAAAAGAATAAATGTCTAAAAAGCTAAGAGTGTTTCCTTCAATTCAACATCTATGCTGGACACTAATTCTGGGACACTTACAGAGGTGAAAAGGGTTAAGCCGGAGGAGAAGGATGGAGTCTCCACCCACAAGTTTCTGACATGTCCTGCCCTCAAAAAGAAGGGATTCAGTCCTCATGGTACCTGTGTTCCATATAGGACGCAAGATAAATTAGTTTTTAACAAAGAATCAAGTTGTTTGTCAACCTGGATCTTAAAGCGTGCAGCCTCTGCCAATGAAAGAGCTATATTTTTGGCCAATCACTAAATAGGGTCAGTCTTATTGGGAATCCCAATATACTAGAGCCACAGCAATAAAATAGGATTTTAGTCTTACCTCGTTAAATCCTTTCTCTTAGTCCATATGGAAAACAGGGACCATGGGGTTGATCTTCCTTTGGAACACATAAAAAAAGACAAGGTCTTGAGTGTGTAGACTTCCCTCCCCTTCTGCAGGCCAACCCCTCCTTGCCTCCAGTTTTATGATGTTAGAGAACCACACCAAATAGGGACAGCGAAAGAGGAAGAAGAAAAGTCCTGAGACAAAAGACCCAGGAACGACTCCCACAACCAGACAGGCAAGACCAATAGAGGTCCCTTTCTCTGGGTGGGAGACCTGTGTTCCATATGGACTAAGAGAAAAGGATTTAAGGTAAGACTAAAATCTTATTTTCTCTATCATCCAATATGTAACACAGGTACCATGGGGATATACCAACAACAGGCTGGTAAGAAAGGACCTTATGCCTGTCCCCATGATACTGGAATTCCCAAGGACTATCTAAAACTGGGACAGCCCAAACTCAAACAAAATGTATAAAGACACTAAAAAAGTTGCACAGCACACAACAGCCAGCCGGGCTGAAGCAGCTGAACAACTGTATGGTAAAGGAAAAAAGTGATCCCTAGGCAGGCAGAACAGCCTGAAGGACCTTCCTGCCAAAACTGGCTTTAGCTGAAGCCAGAATGTCCACCCGTTAGTGCTTGGCAAAGGTATGCAAAGAGGACCAAATTGTCGGCTTGTGCAATTGCTCATCCGAGGCCTGATTTCTGTAGGCCCAGGAGGCTTCAACAGACCTGGTGTAATGTATGTATCTTTATTTATATAGCGCCATACATGTACACTGCGCTTAACAGAAGTTGAAATAATACAATAC
Source organism: Rhinophrynus dorsalis (assembly GCA_037306005.1). Classification (NCBI taxonomy): domain Eukaryota; kingdom Metazoa; phylum Chordata; class Amphibia; order Anura; family Rhinophrynidae; genus Rhinophrynus; species Rhinophrynus dorsalis. Next base: position 175,660,491 of record CM074720.1, on the reverse strand, counting down.
AAAAAAAACGACAGAACTGGGTTAAGAGCATTAAGGTTAAGTACAATCATTACATTATTTGTGAGGGAAAGTGCAGCAAGGGAATCATACACTAGGAAAGGGACCCTGCCCCAAGGAGCTTACAATCTAGGCTGAATTCATAATGACAAACAGAGACAGTAGGAGGAGTATTATAAGTGCAGGTACAAGGTGTGGTGAAAGAAGTGCAGAAGGATTCTGATGTGACTGTGTGCACAAGGAGGACATTGCTATTGAAATGCCTCCCTGAGCAGGTGGGTTTTGAGGAGTCGCCTGAAAGTGATGATTGTGAATGACTGGCGAATGGTGATGAGGAGGGCATTCCAGAGTCGAGGAGCAGCCAGTGAGAAAGCTTGTAGTCGAGAGATGGCTCGAGTTATGTAGGGAGAGGACAGGAAGAAACCTTGAGAAGATCGTAGGGGACGGGAAGGGGTGTAGCGGGAGATAACGGCAGAAATGTAAGAGGGTGCTGAAGAACAGAGTGACTATCACGGTTCCCGTGACTCCTTGTCACTCTCTGTTGTGGTGCTCTTCCATTGGCGGAGCTTGATTGGCCCGCCTAGGGTGTCCATTCATATACTGGGCCTATGGCACCTGTCAAGTGCCCTTTTGTGGTGTTCCTGTTCCTGCGCCTTTGTTACTGTGTTCCTGCGTTCCTGTGTACCAACTCGGCTCGTCTGACTACTCTGCTGTTCCTGCTCCGTGATTGACTCGGTTCTGGCTGACGTTCCTGCTCCGTGATTGACCCGGTTCTGTCTGACGTTCCTGCTCCGTGATTGACCCGGTTCTGGCTGACGTTCCTGCTCCGTGATTGACCCGGCTCTGGCTGACGTTCCTGCTCCGTGATTGACCCGGCTCTGGCTGATGTTCCTGCTCCGTGATTGAGCCGGCTCTGACTGACATTCCTGCTCCGTTTTGCTTCCAGTGTTCCTGCGAACTTTTGAGCTCTTGCCTGGCGACATTCTGAACTGTGCTTACAGTGTTGCACTGACTGATCACGCCTCCGTTGCTAAGCTGTGGCCTCCGTCATTGAGCCTATCAGAGAGTACTTGCCAATCCGTTGCCTCCGTTACCGAGCCTATCAGAGAGTATTTGCCAAGCTGTTGCCTCCATTACCGAATCTGTCAGAGACACTTGGTGTGCTTGTTGCCTCCGTTACCGAGCCTGTCTGTATACACTTGCCAAGCTTGCTACATTCGATCCTGAGCCATTTAACACTTGTTGAGTTGGTTGCCTCCATCAACGAGCCTATCCGATTACACTAGCAGAGCAGTATCTCGTACTAGGTGCTTGTTTCCTAACAGTGTTGCACCGCGTGGTGCTACTGGGCATTCCGTTAGCTCTTGCAGTGTGTTGCCCCGTTCCGGCACCGGAAGGTTGCCTAGGCTCTGGTCTCCGTTTGCTCACAGTGTTGCTCCATCAGATCGCACCAGTAAGTGCGTTTGGCTCATGGTACATTCGCTTGTGCAGTGTCTCCTCCGTTACCGCACCTAAGGGGTGCTCTTGGCTCCGGTCCCATTGGCATAAGCAGTGTCTCCTCCGTTACCGCACCTGAGTGGTGCTCCTGGCTCTGGCTCCATTGGCTCAGGCAGATTCTCTCCTCCATTATCGCACCCAAGTGGTGGTATTGGCTTCAGCTCCAGTCAGTCCTTGCTATACTATTGGGCATTAAGATACAGTTATCTGGTTGTGATTCAGTTCAGTCGCACTGCTAGGCTTGCTTTCTGCACTACTACTGGGACAGTTTATTAGCACCAGGCGTTGGCTATATCACCACAACAGAGACTGATTATTTGTATTGGGCATTAACCCTTTACCTTTTGATTCTGCTGTATGCCACTTGCTCCTGCTATATTGGGCCTGTATTTCGTCCATTATTTGCCTTACTTGTTATTACCTATTCTGGCCTCCAGGGGCACTGTTCCTTATTTTTACCTCAATAAAACTGTGTTTTATTTTTTACCTTGGTCTGAGTGTCGTAAAAACCATAGCAGTGACTTACAGGAGAGGAGGAGAATCTTGTAAGAAATACGATACTTTATAGGTAGCCAATTGAGGGACCTCAGGAGGATATGAGATGGAAGGTATCTGGGAGCAAATGTGGTGATTCTTGCTGCTGAATTGATAACAGATTGAAGTGGAGAGAGATGAGAAGCAGGAAGACCGGAGAGTAGAATGTTGCAGTAGTCAAGTCTAGAGAGAACAAGTGCCTGAGATAGTGTTTTAGCTGTTGATAAGCAGAGGAACGGACGTATTTTTGCAATATTTTTTAGGAAGAAGTGACAAGTTCTAGTGACAGCTTGGATATGGGGGTAGAAGGTTAATCTAGAATCAAGTATGACCCCAAGACAGCGTGCTTTGGATACTGAGTGTATAACACAGTTTTCTATTGTGATGGAGAAGGGGGTTGGTGGATGGGTTTTAGGAGGAAACACCACCAGCTCTGTCTTAGCCATATTAAGTTTAAGGTGGCGGTGGGCCATCCATGATGAAATGGCTGAGAGACATTGAGTGACTTGAGCCTGCACAGCTGGAGTGAGGTCAGGGACAGAGAGGTAGATTAGTGTGTCATCTGCATACAGAGCGTAATTAAATCCAAGAGATGAGATGAAGTCACCAAGTGAGAGGGTGTAAAGTGAAAAAAGAAGTGGTCCCAGGACTGATCCCTGAGGTACACCTATTGAGAGGTCGAGGGGAGATGAGAAAGTGTTAGAAAAAGAAACACTGAAAGTACGTTTAGAGAGATAGGTGGAAACACATTCTAGAGGTGTGTCACGGATGCCAAGGGTATGCAGTGTGTCCAGTAGGAGTGCATGGTCAACAGTGTCAAAAGAAGCAGATAGATCTAGTAGGATTAGTATACTAAAGTGTCCTTTGTCCCTTGCTGTGTATAGATCATTTGTAATTTTTGTTAGGGCTGTCTCGGTGGAATAGTTGGAACTGAAACCTGACTGTAAAGGGTCAAGAAGAGAGTTCGTATTGAGAAAAGAGATTAAGCGGGAGAATACCAGGCGTTCCAAGATCTTAGATGTAAAGGGGAGGAGAGAAACCGGACGGTAATTTGAGAGGCAGGTGGGGTCGAGTGAGGGCTTTTTAAGTATAGGTCTGACTATTGCATGTTTGAATGAGGATGGAAAAGTTCCGGTAGAGAGAGAGGAGTTAAAGATATTAGTAAGGCTGGGAGCAAGAGTACTTGAAAGAGCCTAAAGAAGGTGAGAGGGCATGGGATCTGAGGGGCAGGTAGTGGGTGGAGAGGAGGATAGTAAAAGAGATACCTCCTCCTCTGTTGTAGGGGAGAATGAGCTGAGGGTTGCTCGGGGTGGACTAGGAATCAGAGGCATAGAAGGAGAGAATGTAGAGCCTATCGTTTGTTGGATGGACTATGTACCTTGTTTTTAAAAAAGTCAGCAAAGTCCTGTGGAGTGTTGGAGAAGGAGGAGCAGTTCAAGGTTGGGGGTTTGAGAAGAGAGTCGAAGATTTTAAAGATGTCACAGGGGTTAGATTTGTGGGTAGTGATAATGTGAGAGAAGTATTTATGTTTAGTCTGGGTGAGAGCTGTGTTAAAACAGGATAGCATGAATTTGTAATGGTGGAAGTCGGCAAAAGAATGAGACTTTCGCCAGAGACGTTCTGCAGCTCGACAGCAGGTGCGTAGCATGCGGATTGTTGAATTTAGCCAGGGTCTGGGATTCCTGGGGCGGGAGTGTCAACGTTGAAGGGGAGCATGCAGGTCCAAGGAGGACATTAATGAGGTGTTATATTCGTGGACCAGAGTGTCTATGTTAGTAGTAGTAGCAGTAGGGCAGAGAGAAGAGAGGGAAGTCTGCACAGTCGATGTCAAGTCTGGTAGTTTGACCGAGTGTAGGTTCCTGGTTAGGAAGGGTGATTTAGGGAGGGCAGGGGAAGGTGTGTGAGATAGTGTGAAGGAGATAAGATGATGGTCAGAGAGTGGAAATGGGGAAATTGTGAAGTCAGAGACTGAGCAGTTTCTGGTGAGAACTAGATCTAGCCAGTGACCATCCCTGTGTGTGCCGGGAGGAGTCCACTGTTGAAGGCCAAAGGACAAGGTCAGTGAGAGAAATCGGGAGGCACTAGATGAGGATGTATCATCAGTGTGTAGGTTGAAGTCTCCAAGGAGTAATGTGGGAGTGTCTGAGGACAGAAAGACAGAGAGCCAAGTTTCAAATTCAGAGAGAAAGGAGGAAGGGTTGCTTGGGGGCCTGTAAATCATGGCTACCAGAAGAGGGACAGGGGAGAAGAGCTGGACTTTGTGCACTTCAAAAGAGGTGAAGGAGACTGAGGGAGGAAGGGACAAAGGCCTGGAGTGGCAGCGCTGAGAGAGAAGAAGTCCCACACACCCACCCTTGCCATTAGTACGAGGAGTGTGGGAGAAAGATAGGCCACCATAGGAGAGAGCAGCTTTGGCAGATGAGTCAGAATGTGAGAGCCAGGTTTCAGTGATAGCAAACAGGTTTAGAGACTTAGAGAGGAAAAGGTCATGGGTAGTGTGGAATTTGTTTAGTAGAGAGCGAGCGTTTCATAATGCACAGGAGAAGGGTGGAATGGATGGGGGGAGGCAGGGAACAGCCAGCAGATTTCTAGGGTCTGCCCCACAACAGGTGCGGGTAGGCCTCAATCTAGGATGGACACAGGTGGGAATGTAAGTGGGGCCAGGTTTGGGAGAGATGTCACCTGCAGCCATGAGAAGAGTTGCAGTCAGGAAAAGCAGGTGAGAGGAGGATTTGCATGTGTGAGAAGGTGTGGGCTGTTTCTTGGTGGATGGATATAAATAGCTGAGGTGACAGAAAAGAGAACAAATCATTGGAGAGTTTAAGAGGGATGGAGATATAGAGATTGAGGAGCAGGTGGGAGGGCTGAATGTTTTTGATATTTTACACAGTTGAGGTGTCAGAAACAATAATAAGAAAATGAATAGATGAACAATATAAGTTCAAATGGGTGAGAGGTTGGGGATGAGGAGGATCAGTGACTTGCAGGCATATGGCTTCAGCTGTCTAGATAAAATGTAGTACAGTTTTTCCTTCCAGACCAGCCCAGACTATCTGTAGATTCATTTGCAGCCAGGATTGATTAAAAGGTGAGGACAACACTGATGAGGTGTCAATGAAAGAGTTAAAATCTTGGAGTGGATGAATGGTAAGCTGAATCTTCCCACTTTGTCCTGTGCTTGTGGTTGTAGATCAGCTTAAGTCCCAAGCAGATGAAATGAAGTGATTAGAAACAGTAATCCTAAAACTGCAGAGTTAGTTCTTTATCTTCAGACAGGCTTTCCAGGCTGTGGTTCTGTTAAAAACTGAAATCTTCCTGTGTCAGATGTAGTCAGGTGTGTCCTCAGTGCAAGCTCAGGCAAACTCAGGAAAAACTGTACAGCTGACTTAGGAAGCCCTGACTTGGGAGAGCCCTGCTTGGGAAGTGGATTTTTATAGAGGCAGAATACTAGCCAACTGGACCCAATCAGAGCTAATTGCACTTCAAAAAATGAGCCATGTGTTGTAAATAATTATTGATAAGGATTACCTGTGAAGAGACAGGATAGGAGGGGTCAGGAGACATCCATATAGCTCCAATACACAGAAATAAGGAGCCTACAAGTCTAGTATAAATTGCAAGATAACTCTATAACATAATTGTATAACAGATAAGAATAATAAAAAATTACAGTATAATCAATTTTAACTCAGGAAAAACTCTACAGCTGACTTAGGACACCTTGACTTGGGAAAGCCCTGAGCTGTAACTCTGAAGGGAACAAGTTTCTTTCTGAGTTAATATGCCCTATAACGGTAGACTTAATCCAAGAGGCAAATGGTGACCTTTGAAGCAGCCTGACCAGCCCTGGGACCTTCAGGAATGACAAAAAAGGAATCAGTCTTATGAAAAGATTATTTCCGGTGCACACAGAACTTAAGGCAGCACAACACATTCAACAGGTTGAGATCCCGCTCCTTGTCAGTCTTGGGATCTGGGCAAAATGTGTTAGGGACCAGGGACCAGACAGACACAAAAATGTAAAAGGCAAAATACCTTTATTAAATTGACAAAAACAGAATCGTGATACAAGAGTATGAACCAAAACACAAGCCAAGGTCAGGAACCAAGACAGGTACTCGGCCAAGCCGGAGTCAGGAACACAGGAGTCTGCAATGTCAGGAACAAGTCAGGAGTCAGTAACACAGAAGTCTGTGATTCCAGGAACAGCCAGGAGTCAGAAGGATTGTCGGAGGAAGTCAGGTCATACACAGATAAACAGGAGCACAGGAGAATCCACAGCAGCCAGCAGCAACAAACAAAAGGACAAACAGGAAGTGAGCCAAGCTGCTTTAACTACCCTGAGAAGGTTGGCTGATAGCAGTCAGGTGAGTAATCAGAGAAGTCAGCTGATTCAGCCTGACCCAGGAACTCAGAAGGAAGCAGCAATGGATAACTGAGCTCTAGATTAGCTCAGACAACATAATTAACAGCAGAGTAGAGAAGCTCAGCTAAACCTTGACAGTACCCCGCCTCAACAACCACCCCCTATGCGGGGCAGGGCCAGGTTTATGGGGAAAGCATGCATGGAAAGCACGGAGGAGGGCAGGGGAATGCATGTCAGCAGCTGGAAACCATGAGTGCTCTTCTGGACCGTACCCCTTCCAATGGACCAAATATTGAAGACTCCCTTGGAACCTAAGAGAGTTGACTATAGAGTGGACCACAGACCCGAGAGAGTTGGCTGATAACAGTCAGGTGAGTAATCAGAGAGATCAGCTGATTCAGCATGACCCAGGAACTCACAAGGCAGCAGCAATGGATAACAGAACTCTAGATTAGCTCAGACAACAGTATCAACAGACAAGTAGAGCAGGTCAGCCAAACATTGACAAAATCTCCTGACTGATGTGGAACTCAGAAACCACCTTACGAAAAAATTCTTGAGCGGTACGAAGAATAGCCTTGTCCTTGTGAAAAACCAAGAAAGGCAACTTGCAAGGCAAAACCTGCAATTCAGCAGCCCTGATGACTGAAACCACAGCCAGAAGAAATGTCATCCTCCGCTTCAATCAACGCAAAGGAATGGTATCATGTGACTCAAAGAGAGACTGCTGCAAAAAAGCCAGAATCAAATTAACATCCTACGGAGGCGTGGGAGCCATGTAGGCTGGGAAAGAATAAGTGAACCCCTGAATGAACACCTGGACATCAGGCAGACAATACAACTCTGGAAAAACATAGAAAACACAGAAATCTGAACCCTCAAGGAACTCAAGCCGAGTCATTTGTTCACACATCCGGACGGATGACAAAGCGCCTCCGAAAAAGACAGAGAGAGAGCAGAAGTCTGAACCTTCAAAGAACTCAGGCTAAGGCCCATGTTCACTCTAATCCATAAAAAGGACAGGACAGAAGGCAGAGCAAACTCTTCTGAGGGCAGATCCCTGACCTCACACCAAGAGTGGAAGATAGACCAAATCCAATAGAAAGCCAGAGGAAACAGGTACCTGAGCCTGAATCACAGTGGCAACTACAGCAGGAGAAAATCCTCCTATCGCAAGAACAAGGATGCGATATACAAAGCATCAAACCCAGATGCCCAGTGTACACCCTCTGCAGGTAGCCCTGTGGTAGGAGAGCTGGTGTGAGTGGAAGTCAAAACCGGTGCCGTGATTTCTTGTCTGTCGACATTGCTACTTCCTGTCGGCACTTGCTGCTTCTTATTGGAGACTGGGCTCTGCTCCGCCCAGCAATTGTCTATTTAAACTCTGTTCTCACTCTATTCTCCCTATCTTGGGTGCCCTTTCGTGGTGTTCCTGACCAGACGTGTGTTGCTGTGTATCCTGTTCTGTGTATGATCCGGTTTTATCTGACCTTGCTCCTGTCTTCGCTGCCTATTCCATTGACGACCCGGTTTGCCTGACTATCGATTCTGTGTACAGATTTCGCTGTACCTGACTACCACTCGCTGTGTACCGATTCAGGCTTTGGCTGACTACTGCTCTCTGTGTACCGATCCAGGCTTTGGCTGACTACTGCTCTCTGTGTTCCGATCCAGGCTTTGGCTGACAACCGCTCTCTGTGTAGCAATCCAGGCTTTGGCTGACAACCATTCTCTGTGTACCGATCCAGACTTTGGCTGACTCTGCTCTCTGTGCACCGATCCAGGCGTTGGCTATTACTTCTAGCGGTACCTATACCGCCTTGGCCACTGTTGCCTCCGGTCTCGTTTTACCATAGCCTGTGCCTTTACGGTTGCCTCTGGTTGCTCTACCTATACAGCCTGTGCCTTTGCGGTTGCTTCCGGTTGCTACCCATACAGCCAGTGCCTTTACGATTGCCTCCGGTTGCGCTACCTATATAGCCTGTGCCTTAAAATTGCCTCTGGTTGCGCTACATATACAGCCTGTGCCTTTGCGGTTGCTTCCGGTTTTGCTACCTATACAGCCTTTGCCTTTACCGTTGTTCCGGTAGCGTTACTTTACAGCCTGTGCCTGCTCCGGTTGCCTCTGAGCATAACCTCCGAGTGTGTTAGTCTGCGCCTGCTATTTGGGCTATCCTCTGCCTGGTCTTCTGGGCAAGTCTTGTTGCCTCGCTCTGTTTCCCCTGTTCCATTGGGGATTTTGCCCTGCAGTACTTACCTCCGCTTTTGGGCATTTCCTTGCTGGTATTGCTGAGGTTTTGTTTCAGTTCCAGTTTCTGTTCCAGTTCTACACTCTGCCATTTCATTTATTGTTTATACTTGCTGCTGATTCTACCCTGACTTGTGTCAGATCCAGAAGTGCTCGTTCATTGTCTGGGTCTGGACCTGTGAAGGGCATTTCTGTTCTTTATTATTTATTTAATAAAGCTGAATTTTACCTTAACCAAATTGTCTGAGTGTTCATTAAAACCGTGACAAACGGTCTACCTGCAAACAGGTCCAGTGACCCCTGAAAACAGGGTCACCGGGCCCAGTATGGAGCAACTAGGATGATCAGAGACCTCTCCATCCATACCTCCCTCAGAACCCTGGGGAGCAGGGGAAGAGGAGGAAAAAAATATATAAGCAACGGTCAAGGAGAAGTCAGACTGGACAACCCATGAGAAGAGATTACCAACCCCTCAGAGCATGGAATACCACTCTGAGTTCCGGAACATAGATGGGTAGAAGAGGTTCCTCTGCCAACCAAGGTCCTGGACAGTCAGGTGACCCAGAGCGCTCGCCAGCCAAATAGGTGGGCATCCATCAAATCCATGATGCAAATGGGACCACAAGGGGCCTAACTTTCACAAATTGGAGAATTCAGCCAACAAGGAAACTCAGAACCACATGGAAGGGAAGACAGACCAATCTCTGCAAGAAATCTAGATACCCCTTGCAAAATGGGACCACAACCCTCTGTGGAACCCGGTGGGCCTAGGCAAAATGGAACAGTACCCATGGAGGAACCCAAGCACCCCACCCCAATGGATCTGCAAGCCAGAACTGAGGCTACCCAAAGACGATCCAATAAGGCACATCCTCCATCAGAAAGCAAGACAGCCGGGTGTCGAGCAGGAGACCCATAAAGACCAAGCCCAGGGACGGGATAGGGTCCGACCTGGGCATATGCAGAACCCAACTGGGAAAGGCGAGTATGTGGAAGGAGCCCTGAACAGAGGGACCCGAATTCCCTTGTGTGCACAATAGAAATCAATGCACCGAAGATGCTAATAACCACCAGCTGAGTTGAGGTAAGCCCAAAGGGGAGAGCAGACAACTGGAAGTGCCCATATCACAAATGAACCATGAACAGCAAGGTGCAGGCAGGGACCCTGCAGATCCAAAGAGGCCAGGAATTTCCCCCCGGACACCTTGCCGGAATGAATGATCATAGAAGATCCCAGTAAAAACGAGCCTTCACCAGATAGAAATCAAGGCCCTAGAGTTCCAGAACACGACAGCAGCAGCAGCACTCTTACCTGGGAACTGGAAATAGAGTGGAACATGAGTAGGATCCATGTTCAGGGTAATGAACCAGGTCCAGATACTCCTTGTCCAAGAGATACAGAATGGATCCAGGGAGGGAAACACGGCAGATCTGGTCCCAAAGGGGAGCGAAAAGAAGAAAAAAATGGAAAAAAGGAAGGAAGCTGAAAAGAATCCAGCACCCTTCAGAAACCACCAGCAAAGCCCAAGGGTCCGCAACAGTGTCTGCAGAACGCTGAAAAGAAAAGAAGGGCGCCACAGACAGACACCAACAGGTGCAGGCGAACCAAGGATTGGCTAATCCTACCGAAGGAAGTTAGGGTCAGTGGAGGAGCTGCCTGGTCTCCAGTGCTGTGGCGGCATAGGGATGGAACACGGATGGAACACCGGGCCAGCCCTCTGTACTCCATCAGGAGAAGCGTGAAAAAGATGGTGCCTTCTTGCCTGAAGATTGTGCTTAGAGGCTAAGGGGAACCAAGCACTCTGGCCCCCAGTAACCTTGCCAGTGATGTCCTTCAGATCAGGGACAAAAATGGATGAACCCTGGAAGGGGAGAGAAATCAGAGATTGCTAAAGTTTGGGTAAACAGACCAGAACTTAAGCCACAGAGAGCTCCTAGCAGCCACAGACAGGGCAAAGGCCTTAGCCTCAAGCCTAACAGCATCAGATAAGGCATTAGTAAGATGCAGCTGGGCCACAGAAATATCATCCAAAAGCGACAAAATGGTAGCTTTCGGAGAACCCACACGGACAGCATCAGACAGCTGGTCAGTCCAAACAGCAACAGCTCTGTTAACCCATGCAGAAGCCAGGGTAGGTCGCAAGAACATGCCTATGACAGAGAACACAGCCTGTAAAATATCATCAAGCTCCCTATCAGCTAAGTCTGTGAGAGTAGAGGGAGCTAATGCAGGAGATGCAGTGAAAGGGAAAGGACTGGCAATATAGGCATCGACTTTAAGAAGTGTAGCCCACTGAGCCAAGGCCGCATCAGAAAATGGATAGAGCTTAGATAGTCTCTCAGACAGAGACAAACTCATGACAGGGGTCTTCCACTCATCCAGGATGAATGGTCAAGAGTGGGTGAGGCGGAAAAAATGTGCAAAAACATCTTTCATCTCTGAAGGACAGCAGAAGTAGACTGAGGTTCTGAAGTAATAGGAACATGTATGGTGTTTAGAACCGCCTTAATGGGACCCTCAGCAGAGGGTCCAGGGTCAAGTTCAATGGAGGTGCCACCAAGGTGGAAGGAAGCCCCAAGTGAGCAAACAGGATCCTCTGAAACTTCCAGCGGTTCCTCCACAGAGGAATTAAACAAGTCAGGAATGCCAGGTGCCATAGGGGCCACATGCCTGAGGGAAGTGGAGGGCTTCCAAGACTGAAGAACCCCTTGAAGAAGAAGAGGAATCTGTGCAATAGAGGACCTAAAGTCCCTGACCCAATGTGGCTCTTGTTCATGGCTGGGAGACCCTGGCATAGGCACAGGGGCCACAGTACATAAAGGGCATAAGTGTCCTGAATACTCCATTTGGCATGAGGAACAATAATTAATGGGGGTAAAAGACACCCCAGAAACATTAGCCCTAGGTCTAGCCTCAAGTCCCAATGGGTCTGACATCCTAACAGGGTATGTCTGAAAGTATTAGGGAAAGCCCAAATACAGTGACTTAGATTAAATTTTCACCCTAGAAATAGTGAAAATACACTTAACTGGCAGGCGAAGGGTTAATCTGCTGAGGAGAGATAAAGAGTCCAAGTCCTGTGTAGGATACTCGTGAAGGGAAAGGAGAAAAATGGCGTCCGCGACAACAGACAATCAGAATTGAGCGCATGAAATAGGCTCTCATGGGAAATGTAGTTTCCCTTCAAGTACGCCAAAAACTGTGCCCAAAGCCCCCTGAGCCCCCAAAAGACTCACAACGTAAACCAGATAACAGGACAAGGGTAGACAAACAGAATAAGACATCTCTGAAGTCGCTACAATGAGCGGATGCAGAGATATGTCCCAAAGAGTAAAGTTCCATAGAGGGAAATGAAGCATGGCATTTATCGGTAAAGCACGCTTTAAAGGTGCAGAATTAAAAAAATGCAAAAGAAGCAAAGTGTGTCTAAAAAGTAGAAAACACATACAGTAATAAACACCAGAGTAAAGGTAAATAACACTGAACCCAATAGGGAAAGTGTAATAAACCCCATAAAAGTACTCAACATGGCAAACGAAGGGTACATTTACCACAGAAACCCAAGTGCTCCAAACCGCAACTTACATACATATAAACTCAATGAGTGCAGGAGTATGTAATAGGAACTCCAAAGGACACCCCTGTGCGGAGGGGAAGCGCAGTACAAGTGGACCTCAGCAATCAAAGGGTTGCTCACCTTTTTAGCAGATCTTCTGTCTTCAAATTACCATTATTAAAGAAGAAGCCTCAGTGGGCTACTCCTAGGGAAAAAACATGCTACACAATATTTTCCCCTTCAGGGCTGAAAGGTCCACAGCAGCACCTGGAAACTGAGCACTCCACCATTGGGACGTCAGTAATGGTAATCCACCTAATGGTTGGTATTCCATATCTAACAGAAAACAATAAATATAACTAAAAACTATAGCAGAACTGTTCTCTTGCCTTGCTTGTTCAAGGAACAAATCTTACTGGATGGGGATTGGCTGTTGTATGTGGTGCACTGCCTTCAGTCTTATGTGCTACGCACTTAGTCTGTTCATCAGACTGATGCATTCTTTGTCGTCCCTGAGAGTCCCAGGGCTGACGAGGCTGCATTCAAGGTGACTATTGCACTTTGGATCCGATTTACTATTCATATGGCCTAAAACCTAGGGACAGAGCCTGCTCCTTTTCGTGTCATGGCTAATTCCACCAGATCTGTTGGGGCCTCCTGGGCCTCTGTGAATCTGGCCCCTGCTGATCAGCTGTGCGATACAGCCACTTGGTCGTCTGTGCACACTTTTGTTCATCACTTCCTTGTTGATGTTCTGGCTTCGGCTGACGCCAGCTTTGGCAGAAAAGTCATGGAGGCAGTTCTGACTGTCTAGGACATTATTCCCTGTGTCTTAGTGATCTTTAACCATTGAGACCTGTTTGCTCTTGTTCGGTGTGCTGTTTTACAGTTACTGGGGTGCTGTGTTACAGTTCAGTGTCTGTTGACAGTTTGTTAAGGGCTTTTCTGGATCTGATTAGTCTATGTGGGATCTGGTAAATTGGGGGACCGGTGCATGGTCCTTGCCTTTATTCCCACCTCTGGAAAACTCTGTGTTGGTACATTCCAAAGTTATCTGTAACCTATATTGGACAACAGAGAAAAGAGGATTTTAGTCTTACCTTTTAAATCCTTTTCTCTTAGTCATTATAGCTTACAGGTCTCCCACTCTGTCAAGGGACTATGCTTGGTTCTCCTGTGACCAAACGTGGGAGTCCTTTCGGGTTCATGCTCACAGGGGTCTTCTTTTTTTCTTTTTTGCTACCTAGTCAATAGGTAGCGTTTCAAATCTTACTGGATGGGGATTGGCTGGTGACCAGATAAGGAGGGAAGGAAGGCTCCACCCTGCACTTCTTTTCAATAATTGTTCCTGCCCACTTAAAGGGGTGTTCGCCTTCCCAAAGTTACATGTAACCTATATTGGACAACAGAGAAATAGGCCTCAATGTAGCCCCAGTGGTTCAAAATTTGACCGGAGGATACAATCAAGATGCTTATTCTCCACATATAAGTGCCACCACAACTGCCAACGACAGAACAGGGGCTTGGCTGGCCTGAAAATTGGGGGGTCCACAGAGGTCTATTGTGCCAAAGCTGTCTCAGAAAAGAGGTACAGCTTAGAAAACCTCTTAGAGACAGACAACCTCTTATCTGGTGTCTTCTACTCATCCAGAAGAATTTGATCAAGAGTGGCATTAGGGGGTAATACAGTAGAGGATTTCCTATGCATCTGTAGAGGATGTTCACTCATCAGGGGTGTCAGGGACCTAAAGGGTCCTCAAAACAGCCCTGATACACCCCTCAGCAGAAGGGAGATGGTCAGCCTCATAAGAGTCCCCACAGGAATAGGAAGAATCCATATCTTCATATTCCCCTTCCTCACGTTCATCCTCAGAACAGTCCTTTTCAGTGGAGGCCCCTATGAACTCAGGCATAATCTGAGCCCTAGGGGCCACATACCTAAAGGGGGACTTCAAGACTGAAGAGTCCCTTGGATGGAGAGAAAAAAATGATCAATAGTCTTAACCCAAGCTGGCTCTTGTTCAGAGCTGAAGGGGCCCGGCGGAGTAGTAGGAGCCACAGCATAGGACGAACAAAGAGATCCAGAATACTCTCTAGGGAGCCCCTTTTGACATGAGAGACAGTAAGCAAAGGAGGTCAGAGATACCCCTGAGTCCTAAGCCTTACGTATAGCAACATATTCTGCTGACAGGAATAGTGTCTAAAACTAGTAGAAATCACTAGTAACAGTTGCCCAGACTAATAGTTCAACCAAGAAAAGTCCCGAAAGCAATTATCTGGCAGGCAAAGGGTTAACCCATTCAGTGCCAGAGGCTTGGGCCATTTCCTATACCCTGCAGGCCAGACACTTTATCAACATTTTTGCTATCCTTCAGTTTAGGCTTGATTTCCTCTGGGGATTTTTAGTTAAATATGGAAAACTGTATATTGTTTTTTTCAGAACGAATTGAGCTTTCTCGTGGTACCTTACATGAAGAGAATTTTACATTGTGCAAAAAGCTATGATGTCATAATGACAAAAAAAGTGAAAATTTACTCATTTTGCTAAAATCACATACTATATATCAAAAACATTTACCTTGATTGAAAAAGTTTCAATTATTTGAAAACGCCTCGAGTCCCCTGAGTAAAAAAAAATACCAAATTTGTATAGTTTTACCTACGTCCATGGCTAGCATAGAGCCCTAATCACCAGCAGCACAAAATGACATTTTCAACTTTATGAGCTAATATGTGCATTCTAGTGTTTTTGTGGTAGATCTACCCTAAAACAGTGGAATAACTATATAAAACTATATATTTCTGGAAAGTAGACAACCTGCTGCATCTAATGAGGGGTGACTTGCCTTGATACCCCAAGCCTGGAGTGCACAAATGCCTCCAGAAGGTGGCGCTAATGAAAAAAAAGGCATTTTCTTACATTTCTGTCCCTTCAAATGTACTGAAATTTGTGAAAACCATGGCATTTCTAACTGTGTTCATTAGCTAGTGCTCTTAGGAGAAAAATGACACCCCACTGGTATGAGTTTAACTACCTCAAGGGGCACTAGAAGTGCAAAACGACACCTACTACAACCTCTAATTTTTCTAACATTTTCTCAAACATTACTTGTCTGTACACAAATAGTTATAAAAACTACAGAAGTGAAGAAAAGGTACACAAACCATACCATTTTGGAAAGAAGACAACCTGCCGCATCAAATGAGGGGTGAATTCTTACCCCAAGCTTGTTGTGCCCAAATGCTTCCAGAAGGTGGCACTATAGGAAAAAATGGCATTTTCTTACATTTCTGCCCTTTCATCTGTATAGAAATCTGTGAAAAACATGGAATTTCCAACTGTATTCATTAGCTAGTGCTCTTAGGAGAAAAATGACACCCCATTGGAATGAGTCGACCTACCTTAGGGGTGCAACAAGCACATAACTACACCTACCTGTTTGCTTCTTCGAAAATGGCTGCTTGTACTAAAATGTCCATAACTGTTAGAGACATGAAAGAAAGGTATACCATTTTGGAAAGTAGACATTCTCCCACATCAAATGAGGGGTCACTTGCCTTTCTACCCCCTGGGCTGAAGTGCACAAATATTTCCAAAAGGTGGCGCTATGGGAATAAATACATGTTTGCTTATATTTCCACCACTTCAAAGATACTAAAATCTTTGAAAAACATAACATTTCCTGCTGTATTCAGTACTTTCTACCAACATAAGAAAAATGGTAGCCCATTTGTGTGGGTTAACATACAATATGTGGGTGCTAGGAACACGTACGTAAACCTGACACTTTTGTTTTTTAAATTATCTGCTTGCACTAAAATGGTTATAACCATAATAGATATGCAGGAAAGGTAGATAAACAATGTCATTTTGAAAAGAAAACAACCTGCCACATCTAATGAGGGGTCACTTGCCTTCTTACTCAAAGGCTGGTACGCACAAATGCTTCCAGGAGGTGGAGCTAATGAAAAAAAAAGGCATTTTCTTACATTTCTGCTCCTTCAGATGTATGGAGCTCTGTAAAAAACATGGAATTTTCAACTGCATTCATTAACTAGCACGCTTAGGAGTCAAATGACACCCCATTAGTATGAGTTGACCTACCTTAGGGGTGCTAGAAGTAGAAAACTACACCTACTACAACCTCTGATGTTTGTAACATTTTCTCAAATGTGACTTTCCTGTACAAAAATGGCTATAACACCTTCAGAATTGAAGAAAAGGCCTTCTTACCCCAATACTGGTGTGCATAAATGTTTCCAGAAGGAGGCGATATAGGAAAAAAATTGCATTTTTTTTACATTTCTGCCCCTTCAAATGTATGGAGCTCTGTGAAAACCATGGAATTTTCAACTGCATTTGTTTGCTAGTGCTCTTAGGAGTCAAACGACACCCCAATGGTATGAGCTGAACTACCTTAGGGGGTGCTAGAAGTAGAAAACTACACCTACCACAAACTCTGATGTTTCTAACATTTTCTCAAACCTGACTTGCCTGTACAAAAATGGCTATAACATCTTCAGAATTGAAGAAAATGTAGATAAACCATACCATTTTGGAAAGAAGACAACCTGCCGCATCTAATGAGGGGTCACTTGCCTTTATATCCCTAAGTTAGTTGGCACAACTATTTCCAGAATGTGGTGCTACAGGAAAAAAAACAAACATTTGTTTTACACATCAGTCACTTCAAAGATACTAAAATGGTTCAATGGCGTGGGATTTCCTAGGAGGATGTCTTGCCAGCCTAAGAAAAATGGTACCCCACTGCTTTGGGTTGACATACCAATCTACGCTACAGGAGCGTAGCTACCAGTGAAACAGGAATGGGAAAGCAAACAGTGTATGTGTGATTTTATGGCTAACAGATGAAAGAAGCTAGGGCGTCAGCCGGTGTACGTGCGAGGGTGAGGGATTAGGCAGTGTGTGTGGGTATGAGCAGAGGAGCAAGGATGGTGGTGATGGTGGGGCAGTGTCTGATAGTGTGTATGTGAGATCTGTGACTACCAGTGTGCACTGTATGTCCCCTCATACAAAGCACTGCGTTGGACCCCCCTCCTGTGGCACGTGCATTTTTTTGGGCTTTTTCCCCCAATATTTTTGTGTAGACCTCGTTGGGGGTATCAGAACCCATACAATGAGGTCTAAATAAAAAATAAAGGGGGGGGATCCTTTGTGTGCCACAGGGGCCCAAATGCATTGCTTTGCAATCCACTGGACACCCCTGTGGCACACAAAGGATTATTTTTTTTAATCATTACTTTGTATTCAGATGGCCACCAAACAAGCTCTGATCACAAAGTAATGATAAGACGTCCTGTGTGTGCCACAGGAAGGGGGTCTGCATTGAACCCCAGTGGCACACACAGGGTTAATTTTTGTTGTAATTTTTTTTTTTTATTATATACACCTCATTAAGGGGCATCAGGACCCACTGATCCCTCCCCATTGAGGTCTTAGTAAAAAAAAATATATATATATGTCCACAAACGGAGTGACCCTGTGAGTGCCACAGGGGTCACCAGCGCATTGCAAAGCAATGCATTGGATCCTTGTGGCACTCAAAGGGTTAATTTTTTATCATTACTTTGTAATCAGAGCTTGTTGGGGGGCCATCAGTACCAATTCTGATGGCCCCCCAACAATCTCTGGTAACAAAGTAATGATAAAAGCCCTGTGTGTGCCGCAGGAGGGGGGTGCATTGGACCCCCCCCCCCCCGTGGCACACACAGGGTTAATTTTTAATTTTTTTTTTTTTAATCATAGACCTCATTGAGGGGCATCAGGACCCCCCCTGATCCCCCCAATGAGGTCTTGGAAAAAAAAAATCCCCCAAAAATAAGTGACCCTGTGAATGCCACAGGGGTCTCCAGCACATTGCAAAGCACATTGCAAAGACCATGTCACCGATGACGTTGGGAGGCTTCCCCCTGTCCCGCCCACTCCTACCCGGAAGTTCGGGTAGGAGAGACGGGAGAGGAGAAGCTGCGCTTCTGTTGCGCTTCTCCTCTTGCTTTATTGATCTCCCAGCTCCATCGGCTGGGAGATCAATAACAGGGGGGACATGAGAAGTGATCCTCATGTCCCCCCACAAGTGCCAGGCTGTTTTTTTTTTTTAAATGCGGCCACTGCATGCCGATTATACTGGCTTATGCAGTGACCACATTTTAGTGGGTACATTGTACGAGCTTGGCACAGCGGGTACAGCTGTCCAAACTCGTACAATGTACCCACCTGGTACTCTAGGGGTTAATATGGAGAAGGAGAGCAAGGAGAGTCTGCATAGGATAAGCAAGCAAGAAGTAAAATGGCGACTGCAAAAAAAGTCAGCCAGTCGTAAGAAAGCCCACGAAACGGGCATTCTGTGTAATGTAGTCCTCTCTGTTTTGTTGCCTAGCAATGCTTGCAGCTATGTCTGTGGACCCCCAAGACACTCAGGACACAAACCACATGAAAGGACATAAGGAGACAGGAATAATGAGCCCACTATTACCTCAGTATGACAAACAGTTGCAGAGATAAGTCCCAGAGAAGTTCACAAATAGAAGTCAATGGAGCAGAGATGGCTGCAGTGCTCAGAAGCATCCTTAAAGGAGCCACGCACCCAAAAAACAGACAAAAACTAAGGTACCCCAAATTACTCACTGAACCCAGGGAACATGAGGGGGAATAAAAGAGGCAGACCCCTAAAGGGAAAAGCTTAAGAAAAGCCCCCAACATTGAGAAACCAGCAGGGAAGGGGTTAACTAGTCTTAATGCAGGCATCCATGCTCCATAACCAGGGAATGAACAGTAATAGCAAACCCAACATGAGTGAAAGGACCGAAAGACGTAGAGAGACCCCTGTATGAAGAGGTACAAGTAGGGACAAAAAGAGCTTAAAGGGTTACTCACCAATCTGTCTTCTGTCTGAAAAAGGGGTGGGAAGGCTCCACTCTCAAGACTTTGTTTTTTTTATGCGTTCCACCTTCCAAAGGAAGATCGACCCCATGGTACCGGTGTTCCATATTGGGCGACAGAGAAATATAGTTTAGAGATGCATTTGTCAAGGAAAAGCCTCTTGTCTGGTGTTTTCCATTCCTCCAATACGGCCTGTTCTAAGGTGCTGTTAAAAGGAAAGACTGGGGAGTCTTTCCTGCATATCTGGAAGATATTCAGAGAAATAGATCCCCCATCAGAGGTCTCAGAGACCTGAAGAGTCTCCAATACCACCCTGATGTGCCCCTCACCTGAGGGGCAAGGTTCAGCCTCATAGGGATCACCAAAGAACAAGGAAGAGTTGATATCTTCTTCCTCAGGGTCAATCTCCTCCTCCTCCTCCAAACAGTTGAGAGTGCCCCTGAAAACAGGATCAATTTGTCTGATGGAGGGCATGGGCCACCATTAGTGCAGGACCACCTGAATGGACAAAATATAAATGTGGAAGTCAGAATGACATGAGGAACATATGAGCTAGGGTATTAGAGAAGCCCTTGAATCTTTAGGTTTGGTTTTGTGACCCTATAGATCAGGCATGTTCAGAGAAAATGGTTTTGAACTAGGACAAAACAGAAAGCAGCAAAGAGCAAGAGATTACTAAGTTATCTTTGGACAGTTATCAAAAATAGTATTTTAGTGTTCTTACCTGTTAAATCCTTTTCTCTTTAATCCATATGGAACACAGGTACCATGATGTTGAGTCCCTCCTCATGGATGGCAGGGCACATAATAAGAGACAGGTTCTTTGGGGTGGAGACTCTCTCCTCCTCCAGCTCAACTCCCCACCTTTTTTCATGTGACAAAAAAAGCCAAAATAAAGGAAATAAGAGGGTAAGAGGAAAAGAAAATCTCACAGGACTAAGACCCCAAGAGGACTCCTCTTTTGGTAAAGCAACACAAGCAAGGTTTTTCTCCGGCTGAGGGACCTGTTTCACATGGACTAAAGAGAAACATTTTAACGGGTAAGAACACATAAATCCTATTTTATTTTACTTCCAATATGGAACACAGGTACTACGGGAATATACAGTACCAAAGCTGATATTGCTGTGAAGGACAAGGAGAAACAATCTTCCACACGTTCCCATGATACCAGAGTTCCCTAGGACTATTCTGGATCTGAAAACAGAAGATCTCAAGGGACACTGAATTAGCACAGCACACCAAAGAAGAACAAACAGGACTTAAAAAAAAAAAAAATACTGAACAACAACTGGCAGAAAGAAAAAGAGAGATCGTCAAACAGGCATGCACCTTTGGACAAAAGCTGGCCTCAGCAGAGGCCAAGATATTGACGCAGTAGTGGTTTGTGAAAGTATGCAAGGAGGACCAAGTCACAGCCTTACAAAAGCTAGTCAACCAAGACCTGGTTTTTGTAGGTCCAAGAATGCGCTATGATCTTGAAGGGAACCTGTTTCTTACTAATCTCATATGTTTGTCTATAGTGGCCTTAATCCAAGAGGCAATGGTTACCTTGGATGTGGCCTGACCTGCCCTAGGACCCTCAAGGAAAACAAAGACAGCCTTATGAAAATGTTTAGGGCAACACACAACATCCATCAGATGGAGATCTCTCTCCTTAGTAGATGCAGGGTCAGGACAAAAAGAAGGCACAACAATCTCCTGATTAATGTGGAACTCAGACACCACCTTAGGAAGAAACTGCTGGGAGGTAGGACGTGCCACATTATTCTGGTGTAAAACCAGGAATAGAGATTTGCAAGACAGAGTTTGCAAGTCAGCCACCCTCCTAACAGAGCTAACTGTCAAAAGAAAATCCATCTTCATTATCAGCTGACACAAAGAGAATAAAGCTTGAGATCCAAAGGGGGCCTTTGAAGAAAGCCAAGACTAGACAGAAAGTCCAGGGAGGCATGGAATCCCCCAAAAAAAGGGAAAAGCATGAGCCACCCCAGAAGAAAAATATTCACGCCCATGATGATAGCAATTCTTCTCTGAAAAAGATAGGGATGAGATCTGAACCTTGAGGGAAAGCTAGATGAGACCCTTGTTATCTCCATTCTGAAGGAAGGACAGTGGACAGCACCATAGGAAGGCCAAAGACCTGTGGGGACATGTTCTTGGCTGCACACCACTGGCATAAAATGGACCAGACCCTATGGTATGAGTTAGAAGAGACATATTTCTAAGCATGTATCCCGGTGGAGATAAAATCATCAGAGACCTGAAGGGTCTCCAGTACCACACTGATGAGCCCCTCAGCAGAGGTGACTATATTAGCCTCATAGCAATCTCCATAACAATAGGATGAACCCTCATACTCCTCATCATTCTCAGAGTCCAGTTCTTCTTAAGAGAATGCCCCAATAACTTGAGCGTGCCCCCTGAATACAGGGTCAGCCTGTTTGAATTTGGGAAGAGGTTTCCAAGAATGGAGAACCCCCTGACGTGAAAAAGGGATTTGTGTCACTGAGTAGTGTTTTAACCATGCAGTGTTGGGGGCACCTGGAGGAGTGGCAGGGGCCAAAGCACAAGAGGGGCATAGAGAACCGAAGTATTCCCTTGGAAGTCCATTATGGCATGAGGAAGAGTAGGTGAGCGGGTTGAGGGAAGCCCCTGAATCCTTAGCCTTGGATTTCCCCATATGCACCTTGGTGTCAGATATTTTCCTGAGAGTGTGACAGAATTTAGCTATATTAAATGTCCCCAAAAAAAAAGATAAAACCCCAAAATACCCAAAAAGTCACTTCTCTGATTTGCAATGGGTTAAAGTGAAGGAGGAGAGCAAGGAGACTCAGACTCTGCAGGTAAGCACCAGTAAGCGCCAATTGTAAGAAAGCCCAGGAAGCAGGAATTATGGGAACTGTAGTTGTTCCTCTTGCTTGTTGCCCAGCAACACCTGTTATTCCAGTCACAGGCTGTGGCATACTCAGTGGACACTCACAAAATGAACCAAATGATAGAGCATTAGGAGACAAGAAGACAGAGCCCTCTGACTGTTGTAGCCCAAATGGTTGCACTTCCCATAGACGTCAATGGGGCAAAGATGGCCACAGGCGGGCTCTGGTTCATAAAGGAGCAGCTACACTATAATTAATCCCAATTTCGAAAATAAAGGAAAATATTAATATAATCCAGAGGACACCTGGGGGAGTGTAGAAATAAAGACCTAGTAGTGGGACATCAGAAATAAGCCCCTCAAAGCACCCAGCACACTCCTAAAGCTAACATCAGTATCGAAAAGGTCAACAAACAGAAAAGGACACAAGAAAAGACCTATAATGAGTGCCAAAGCAGACCATAGGTACACAGAGTGTAAGAGGTAGCTCAGAATGGGACCAACAGTGTACCAAGGCACTCAGAGGGTTACTTACCGATCTTCTTTCTTTAGGCTAAAATCATAGGGGAGGGCAGGATCTCAGAGAGACTCAGTCATGAGGAACAGATTCGTTATAAAATCAACCTCCACAGGGTAAGAAGGGTCCAAAAAGCACCTGGACAATCCAACTTCAGGGAAGCCCAGTCATGGTAGCTCACCTAATGGGGGACTATACAGCCCCATATCAAAAATAATAAAAGGCTAATAAAAACAGGATGGCCACCGCACCTCCAACTGCTTCACAGGACACATGAATTCTGGGTATTTGTAGACAGGGTATTGAACTGGAGGACAGAGTTTCTACCCCATAGACCCATAGTCTTTTGTGACGTGCCCTCCAGGAGGAGGGACTCAACACTATGGTACCTGTGCTTCATAATGGACATAAGAGAAACTTGGCTTTCAAGGAAAGATAGGAATGTTTGTACTGTGTGACATGCAGACTTTTGCTCTTATCCAAACAACAAAGAAATATGCTATAAATATATAACATGTTCTTCGGACTAGGTGATTTTTTATCACAGATGCCTATATTATATAGGCAAAACATCTACCATATTTACAGGAAGACTATGGAATCACAAGTTAGCAATTGTAAAAGCCCTGAAGTAAAAAGGGCTGAACAGCCAGTAGCTAGAATTTTTTTTAAAGGGCACACTTTACCAATTATTACATGCTTAATTATAGATCATGCACTCCCCCTGAAATACAGAGAGACAAATGTTTGAGACTGAAGTCCAGGTGGATTCATACACTGGACACAGTAACAGTCTTCCTTATCTTGTTACTTTTAAGTAGACATTGCTGCTTTTTGATGTGGACATAATACCACCAGCCCTCTTATGCTACGCGGCAGGGTACTTAAGAATAAATGTTTATTATTTTTTATTTATTTCATTTTTTTTTAACTTTTGCATTTTATTGTGACTATGGTTGACCAAATGGCAAATAACTATGATGATCTGACAGACTAAGCCCCCAACGTAATATCACGGTGCCCGTGCTATGCCGGTGACATTCTGTCAGTTTCCTCTATCGATCTCGCTCATTGGTTGAAGTGACTTGTCCCCGCCCAGTATTTGTCCTTAAATACTGGGCCTTGTCACTTATCCGGTGCCCTTTCGTGGTGTTTCCGTACCAGCGCTTGTTCCTGTATTTTGTGTAATCTCTGTGTACCAACCCGGACTGCCTGACTATTCTGCATCTCGTTCCTGTCCTGTGTACCGACTCGGATTGCCTGACGTTCCTGCTCTGTGTACCGACCCGGCCAGACTGACGTTCCTCTCTGTGTACCAACTCGGATTGGCTGACGTTCCTGCTCTGTGTACCGACCCAGCCTGGCTGACATTCCTGCTCTGTGTACCAACTCGGATTGGCTAACATTCCTGCTCTGTGTACCGACCCAGCCTGGTTGGGCCACTGTGCTTGCATATCCCTCCTGTTACGCATTATCCGTCCTCCGGCTGGGGTTGTGACAGGATCCTCGCTGTCTCCAGACAGTCACCCTCTGCAGTCTAGTCTCCGTTGCATCAGGTCGCCTAGGTGACATTGCTGTGTGTTCCTTCCACCTGTGCAGTTCCCGGTTGGGTGCCTCCCCGGGCAAGTCGCTCTGGTCTCCGTTACTGCTACGACAGTCCACAAGTTGCCTGGTTTCCATTACTGCTACGGCAGTCTACAAGTTGCCCTGGTCTCCGTTACTGCTACGGCAGTCCACAAGTTGCCTGGTCTCCGTTACTGCTATGGCAGTCTACAAGTTGCCTGGTCTCCGTTTCTGCTACAGCAGTCCACAAGTTTCTCTAGTCTCCATTACTGCTACAGCAGTTCACAAGTTGCTCTGGTCCCGTTACTGCTTGGGCGTTACTCGAGATTGTGCTCTCTCTTCAAAACTGAGCTTCTTAAAGGGCCTCGCGCTATTAGGGCCTGTCAGTCCTCCCAGCCTAATAGTAACTCATTCAGTGCTGTCTAACTTGAGTATCACACGAAAACTGCCTGACCTGTGTCAGTATATTGTATGGTGTACTACTTGTATATACAGGACCCGTGTGGGCATTCTTCATTGTAACCTGTCCTGTGTCTGTACTATATTGATGATATATTACTGGACCCGTGAGGGTTATTGTTATTACAACTGTTCAATAAACCTGTGTTTTATCCAAACCTACTGTGTATGTGTGTCAAACAAACCGTTACAGTACGAAAGGGCCATGACCTCAGATGGTACAGGTGAAGGTAATGCAAAAAGCATCCATTGGAGGATGGATTTACATGAGCAGAGTTTGGACCAGTTGGCACTGGCCGTACAAACTATTCTTGAGCGCACTGCTCACCTTGATAAACCGGTTCAAGCCTCGGTGGTCCCCACCCCCCCGTTTCGACACCGGGAGCTCAATCCATGACGTAAGTGGCCTCAAGTAAACGGTTAACCACCACAGCTCCGTTACCGCTAAGATACGATGGTGAACCTACCCTGTGCAGAGGGTTTATTAACCAACTGGAAATTTTTCTGGAACTAACTCCCCAAGCCTTTCCTAATGACCGTAGTAAGGTGGGATTTATGATATTGTTACTGATGGGCAGAGCCCTGGCATGGGCTAACACCTTGTGGGAATCTGCCAAACCGTGCTATAAGAATTTCAAGGAGTTTGTGCGTGCCTTTTACAGAGTATTTGAAGTCCCAGGTAGAGCCGCCTCTGCTGCCAAATGATTAATGGAAATCCAACAAGGTTCTCGTACGGTGGGAGAATACGCTATTGAATTTCGTACATTGGCAGCAGTGATAGGTTGGAACAACGAGGCGCTGGTGGCAGCATTTGCTCAGGGACTAGCTGACCGTATTAAAGATGAAACGGCAGCCAGAGATTTGCCTAATGATCTAGACAAGTTTATTGATTTCACTATACTGATTGATTCCCGCATCCATGAAAGACTCACGGCTAAAGATCGTAGGCAGCGGGCCAGAGGTGTAGGACTAGCTAATCAAAATTTCCCACCCATACCTCCTAAGAGTACCCAGGAGACAAATGAACCTATGCAGCTAGGGTTCACCAGGTTAACCAAGGAGGAACGGGCGCATCGCCGTAAGCAGGGAGTATGTCTGTAGACACCTGCTACGTACCTATCCTGTATGGCCGGGAAACGAATGCACCTAGGTTACCTTGGGGGACAGGCCCTAGGTGGCGTTCAGTAGTCCCTAGACCATATTAAGCAGAAACCCACAATTCAGGTGGCATTTTCTTGGGCAGAACACTCGGTAGAGGTTCTGGCCCTGGTTGATTCCAGCGCAGTCGGATACTTTATGGATAATTCCTTTGCTGCTCTGCACCAGATCCCATTCGTGGAGAGGGAATCTCCCTTAGCCATTGAGGCCATAGATGGCAGACCTTTGGTACCAGCTCAGATCACTATGGAAACGATACCGCTGTCCATGAGTATTGGGGCTCTCCCACTGAGAAGCAGCGATTCCAGATTATCCAGTCTCCTCACCATGCGGTCATTCTGGGGTTCCTATGGTTACATTTACACAATCCCCAGTTTGACTGGCAGACTTGCGAGATAACGTCCTGGTCTGAGTATTGTATGGGGCATTGTGTTTCTCATCCAACTAAAATCATGTGTACCTCTTCCTCCTTGCCGGCTGAGTACCATCAATTCAGCTACATTTTTATTAAGGGAGAGGCTAGCGTTTTGCCTCAGCATAGGGCGTATGATTGTGCTACTGATCTGCCTCCTGGTGCCGTTCCTCCCCAAGGTTGCACGTACCCACTGTCGTGCGAGGAGAATCGGGCCATGGAGGAATACATCTCAGATGCCCTCAAGCGAGACATTATCAGGAAATCAACCTTGCCCGCAGGGGCTGGTTTCTTTTTTGTAAAAAAGAAAAATGGCGAGTTAAGACCCTGTATCGATTACCGTGGGTTGAGTAAGCTTATGTCTAAGAATGCCTATCCGATACCACTCATCACTGAACTGTTTGACGGGTTGAAAGGTTCCTCTATTTTCACCAAGCTAGACCTAGAATAAGAGCCGGAGATGAGTGGAAAACGGCGTTTGATACCAGATCTGGGCACTACAAATACTTAGTGATGCCTTTTGGACTATGTAACGCAACAGCATTGTTCCAAGAATTTATTAATGATATTCTCTGTGATATGCTACAGTCTTGCGTAGTAGTTTATCTGGATGATATACTCATTCACTCGTCTAGTTTGTCTCAACACATCAGGGATATGTCCGAAGTTCTGCTCAGATTACGAAAAAATAAATTATTCTGTAAAATCGAAAAATGCGAGTTCCATTGGTCCATGGTACCTTTTCTGGGCTTTGTGATTTCTAAAGATGGCATTTCAATGGACAAGGATAAGCTGGCAACAGTGTTGCAATGGCCACGACCCAAGGGATTGAAAGCTATACAGTGCTTTCTTGGCTTTGCCAATTATTATAGAAAATTTATTTGAGATTTTTCCACGATCATTAAGCCATTGTCCGACCTTACGCATAAGGGTGCCAACCCCTCCCAATGGTCTGAAGCAGCAGACCAAGCTTTCAATACACTCAAGTCCGCTTTTTCATCCGCTCTTGTGCTATCCCACCCCAACCCTTCTCTTCCATTTACCCTAGAGGATGATGCCTCTGAAACTGGGGTAGGGGCAGTGTTGTCACAACGTCCGGCCTCTGGGAGTGCGCTAAGACCATGTGGGTTCTTCTCCAAAAAACTGGCTAGTGCCCAGAGCCATTATGAGATTGGGGACAGAGAACTCTAGCTATTATCCTCGCTCTTAAAGAATGGTGTCACTTACTGGAGGGTACTAGGACCCCGGTATTAATCCTGACTGACCACAAAAACCTGACATACCTTTCAGAAGCTAAGAGGTTGTCATCACGACAAGCCAGATGGGCCTTATTTCTGTCCCGCTTTAATTTCATTGTATCTTACTTGCCTGGTTCCAAGAATGTTAGGGCAGATGCCCTGTCTAGGTA
This sequence comes from Rhinophrynus dorsalis, assembly GCA_037306005.1. Taxonomy (NCBI): domain Eukaryota; kingdom Metazoa; phylum Chordata; class Amphibia; order Anura; family Rhinophrynidae; genus Rhinophrynus; species Rhinophrynus dorsalis. Next base: position 175,632,996 of record CM074720.1, on the reverse strand, counting down.
GTTTGGCCCAGAGTTAGATAAAGATGAGGTCCCTGTACCCATCATTCAGCCTGATCGCATTTTGGCTACATTACGTACCAGCATCACTTCGCCTCTGGGGGAGGAGATTATCGCTACCCAGGCTACTGCTCCTCCTGACACCCCTGTGGGCAAGTGCTTTGTAGCTGAGCCATTCCGTACCCATTTACTTGAGACATACCACGCATCACGGGCAGCAGGGCACATTGGGAGGGATCAATTGATTTGGTCTCTTTCACAATTGTGAAAGCACTAAGCAGTCATTGGATAAAGAACTTAGTTGCTTCAAACATCGTAAATTTGTCAGAGATAAATTGGATTATGAAAAAGATGAGATGTATCTGTGGAAATGATTTAAGTATAGGACACCATCTGGGCGGTCAGTATTGAGACCTTATGAGAAAAAAGTCACCATTTCCGAATCAGAAATTTATACAGAGGATGATACTGACATGGACGATCATTCCAATGTTGCTGGGGAACCTGAATCTATGAATTCAGATCTGATGGAAACTCATGTATCGGCTGTGAAGCCTAAGGATAAAAAAAACCAAGGAGGCAAACAGAGGAAGAAAAAGGGTTCAAAACATATGGTCGATCCATTAGAAGAGGGGGACGAGGATCTAGGAAACAGAAGATACCTGACTCGGCAAAACAATCCAATAATTCAGAATCATTAAATGTTTATAATTTATCTAAAATAGAATTGACTACTCATCAGATTAGTGTTTTGAAAAAAGGTTTGGGCTTTGTCCCGGCTAAACGATTTGATTTGTTCAATACTATTTTAGATGTAAATCGGTTTATTAGAAGTTTAACCATTAAAAAATACTTTTGGAAAGAGAATAATGGTGAGCAGATGTCTCTAGACGATATTGATTTGAGGGGGGATGAATTGAATGTGAAAAAAGATACCAAAATGTTTAAAGATTGGTGTACTATTATTGATCTCGAGGATTTACATTCTGAATCAATCCCTTTGGTCGGACAACAGTTTAGCGTTAATTCTATTGATACTGGCCTTCAATCTAGGTCTGATTTTTTTCCTATTCATCATAGAGGAATTCAATTAGAGGTATTTCAGAAGACACTAGAAGAAGGTTTGGTTAAACTGTATGAGGAATCGTCTAATGTTTGTTATCATAATTTGTCTTTGAAAGAAAAAGAAGCCCTTACACAGTTGAAATCAAATAGAAATATAGTAATCGAGTTGTCTGATAAGGGGGGATCTATAGTAGTTCAGAACTCAGAGGACTACCGTATGGAAGCTTTGAGACAACTACGGGATAAGAATGTATACCTTGAGTTAAATAGTAACCCCACTTTATTATATAAATCCAAGTTAAAGAATCTTATACAGATGGGTCAGTCTTTAGGTATACTTAGCCAGAGCGAAGTGAGATTTTTGGTCCCGGATAATCCTAGAGTGCCCATTTTTCACCACTTGCCCAAAATACACAAGAGTTTGGAACACCCACCGGGAAGTCCAATTGTGTCGGGCATAGGGTCATTAAATGAACCTCTATCAATTTGGGTTGACCGATACCTTCGACCTCTGGTTGATCGTTTACCTGGTTTATTGATGGATACGAGGCAAGTTTTAAGGGAGCTGTCTGACGTTTATTGGTCGGACACTTGTTCCTGGTTAACAGCTGATGTAACTGCCCTGTACCCATCAATTCCCCATGATCTGGGCCTAAGGGCCCTGAGTTATCATTTGGAGACGTATTCAACATACACTTCGGATTTAGCCAGCTATATTTTGCGTGTCGTCGAGTATCTTCTGTGCCACAATTACTTTTCCTTTGATGGGGTTTTCTACCTTCAAAGATGTGGAGTGGCTGGCAATGGGTGCTAGTTTTGCCCCATCATTTGCCAACTTATACATGGGGTGGTGGGAAGTCACCCACATCTTTGGGGGTGGAAACCCTTTTAGGGATCGAGTTTTGTGGTACGGAAGATATATCGACGACTTGCTTTTTGTATGGCAGGGGACCTGTGAGGAAGCAGTGTCTTTCATTGAGTTTTTAGGACACAATCATGAGAATCTTAGATTTACATCAGCTTTTGATAATATTAGTATTCCATTTTTGGATGTGATATTAGAAGGTGATTTGGTTTCCAATAAAATAATAAGTAAGATATATAGAAAACCTACTTCGGGTAATAATTTATTGCATGCCCATTCCTCACACCCGAGACATCAGATTAATAATATTCCGAAAGGTCAGTTTAACCGATATCGGCGAAATATTTCTTTAGATGTAGATTACGAACAAGCAGCTCAAGAATTAATGGGCAGGTTTTGGGCGAGAGGATATGGGGAGCAATTATTAGAGGAAGCCTATAAAAGTGCTCAAGAAAAATCACGAGAGACACTGCTGGATAAACAAAAGAGTACCCCTTTAAATGTTAAAAAGCAAATAACTAATAAGGAGAAGGTTAGATTTATTACCACTTTTAGCCCACAGTATGGGAAGATTTGTTCTTTGGTAAAATCTTTGTTACCTATGTTGTATACTGACTCACGTTTGGCCCATATTTTAAAAGGGGGATGTGACTTCGTTGCAAAACGCGGAGTCACTATAGGAAATATGGTTTCCCCCAGTCTTTTCCTTAGTAAGCATAATACTCCAACTTGGTTAGATACTAAGGGCTTTTATAAACGTGGGGCAGCCACCTGTAAATGTTGTGATGTGGCGTTGGTCACAAAAGAATATAAATGTAGTGTAGATGGTATGAAATATGTCATTGGTACCTACATTAATTGTAATACACGTTGTGTTATCTATTTATTTACTTGTGGAGGCTGCTCCATACAATACGTGGGACGTACAATTCGCCCTTTAAAAATACAAGTAAGGGAACATATAAATCAAATCGGTAAAGAAGAGCTAGACTCAGCGGTAGCGAAACATCAAAACATCAAAAGGGATAAACATCAAAATGATGCCTCCCTTTGTCACTTTCAGGGGATAGAAAGGGTCTTTGTCCCCCCAAGGGGAGGTGATCTAGTGGCATTAATTAATCGTAGGGAGGCTTTTTGGATATTTAAGTTAAAGACGCGGATACCTCTGGGTCTTAATGCTGAGTGGGACATTAGCCACATTTTATGAAACAGTGATTGATTGGAGTTACATTTGTATCTCTTAAAGTTTCTGCTTTGAAACGATGTTTTAAAATTCAATCAGGCACTTGATATATTGGGGATTATAATATCTATATATTTTTTCATATTATGTACCATATATAAGTGGTGTTTCTTATTCCCTTTATATCTCACACTACAACGTCCATATGTAAGGGTTAACCTGGAGGAGGAATATTATGGTCTGCCTCTTTGGAGATGAATGCATTAATGGGATGACATTTGAAGTGTGGCAGGTGTGTCTGATTGAGTTTGATTTTATAAGATATATATTGTTAACTTTTTAGTTTGTATATTTATCTATGAATAAACGTAGTGATGGCGCGAAATGCGTTAGATGATTATTAGGGGTCACTTAAGAGAGCTGATACACCTTTTCTCTCCCTGGTCATTGATCCCTCCCTTGTTCATTTTTAATTTGCGATAATAAAGTTTATTGAAATTTTATACAAAGTTGCCTGATTGTTTGGAGGACGAGACAGTGGAGTGCCACCCGACTCTTCTTTGTTGGTTTATGTATGTGGGATTGGAGTACCCGATTGGGGCTTGAGCACCCTGAAGACGTCCGGGAATCGGTGAGTTTTATTTATTTCAGTGAAGTTGTATATTCACAAGTCTTGATGGAAATGTAATGGAGCGTGTAGTACCCATGTTCTATCTTTCTTGAAGTGACTTGTCCCCGCCCAGTATTTGTCCTTAAATACTGGGCCTTGTCACTTATCCGGTGCCCTTTCGTGGTGTTTCCGTACCAGCGCTTGTTCCTGTATTTCGTGTGATTCTGTGTACCGACCGGACTGTCTGACTATTCTGCATCTCCTGTCCTGTGTACCAACTCGGATTGGCTGACGTTCCTGCTCTGTGTACCGACTTGGATTGGCTGATGTTCCTGCTCTGTGTACCGACCCGGCCCGGCTGACGTTCCTGCTCTGCGTACCGACCCGGCCCGGCAGGGCCACTGTGGTTGCGTATCCCTCCTGTTACACCTTATCCGTCCTCCGGTTGGGGTTGTGACAGGATCCTCGCTGTCTCTGGACAGTCACCCTCTGCAGTCTAGTCTCCGTTGCATCAGGTCGCCCAGGCAATATTGCTGTGTGTTCCTTCCACCTGTGCAGTTCCCGGTTGGGTGCCTCTCCGGGCAAGTCACTCTGGTCTCCGTTACTGCTACGGCAATCCACAAGTTGCCTGGTTTCCGTTACAGCTACGGCAGTCTACAAGTTGCCCTGGTCTCCATTACTGCTACGGCAGTCCACAAGTTGCCTGGTCTCCGTTACTGCTATGGCAGTCCACAGGTTGCCTGGTCTCTGTTACTGCTACAGCAGCCAACAAGTTGCTCTAGTCTCCGTTACTGCTACAGCAGTCCACAAGGTGCTCTAGTCTCCATTACTGCTACGGCAGTTCACAAGTTGCTCTGGTCCCGTTACTGCTTGGGCGTTACTCGAGATTGTGTTCTCTCTTCAAGACTGAGCTTCTTAAAGGGCCTCATGGTATTAGGGCCTGTCAGTCCTCCCGGCCAAATAGTAACCCATTCAGTACTGTCTAACTTGACTATCACACGAAAAGTGCCTGACCTGTGTCAGTATATTGTATGCTGTATTACTTGTATATACTGGACCCGTGTGGGCATTCTTCATTGTAACCTCTCCTGTGTCTGTACTATATTGATGATATATTACTGGACCCGTGAGGGTTATTGTTATTACAACTGTTCAATAAACCTGTGTTTTATCCAAACCTACTGTGTCTGTGTGTCAAACAAACACGTAAGCTGCCTGGTTAGACTCTGTTAAATTGATTCCCCACAAAGAAGTGAAGTACTACTATTTGATATAATAATTTGACTAAACACAACGAGACAATACAGAGTATACGGCAAGTTAGGCCTCAGTGGGCCAAATGCTTGAGGGCAATAACTAGAGTTTGAAGCTGGCTGGCTGGCGGTGGCTACTTTATGGGATGCTTTGCTGCAGCGTAGGCAGAGTTAGAAATGCTGGCAGCAAGGCCACATTAGTGCCAACCAAAGGAGCCCTCCCTGCAGCCCAGAAGAAAACCCAGAGAACACAGCTACCCACTGTGATCGAGGAGGACAGAGAAGGCAACCCACCTGCATTATTACTAGTAGTTGTTGTATAGGAGCACTGACAAGACAGAGAACAGGATAGTAGAAGTCTGACTGGTTGTCTATGTTTGACTGGTGGTCAAGGAGGTCGATGTTCGACTGGTGGTTGAGGACGCAAGGGATAGAAACCCACAAGGGTTGTGACAGGCAAAGAATGGTCAACATTGGAGCCAGTGTCGGCAACCAGTCGGGCAAAGCAGTACACAGGGGGCAGGTGGAAGTCGAAAAATGGAACCAAAGTCAGTAACAGGAAATGTGGGAATACGGTGCTAACTTGAAAAGTAAGAGAAGTCAAATGAGAAGCCGGGTCAATACACAAGAAGATCACACAGGAATTAGAGTGGAAGTATGGCTCACGAACTGGAACGCTTTGAGTTCACATCTGTCCAAAAGCACTTATGCTCTATTAAGACTCAGAATAATCACAAGGCAAGGCAAGGAGCGAGGATCTGGATAACAGAGGAAAAATTGAGGAAAAAACAGACAAGGAATACAAGAAGCAAAGAAAAAAGGGCAGATCATGACAATAATGTATATGAAGTGCATCCAATGCTGAAAGAGGAAGACGTTTTGAGAATAGCTACACTCATTTTAATGACATTATCTTTAGGCATAAATAAGTCTTAGAGACAGAGTGCAATACACTTGGATCAGCACTTATACCTGTTTTTGTATTAATTAATTATTTTCATCTGAGAAGCATGTGAATGTTGTTTGAATACTGCAGCATATTTTTAACTATAATTGAATTATAACAGTGATTGTTGTCATATCACCAAACAGTGCATAGTGTGGTGATCAGACTAGGCGTGCCCAATGTAAGTTGCCTGAGATATGCTCAGCAGAGTGGGATCCCCACAAAGAGAGAACAGATTGCTATTTGATATATATACAAATACAACAGAAAGCAAATCATAAATACTTGGTAGGTCATAGTGAGCCAGGGGCTAGAATGCGCAGGCTGGGAAGCATTGCTAGCAGGCGGGAGCTGCTCTAAGGAAGCCTTGCTACTGCCTAGATCGTGTTAGAGGTGCTAGCCGCTATGCCAGATGGAAGGATGACAACCTTAGACACAGACAACTACTCACTGAGTCTGGAATCAGTACAGGTAACCTACTGGCAGTATAGTTGTCTCTGTCATAATGTAGAAACAGGAACAGCAAGGTTACTATCTGACAGGAAGTCGAAGAGAGAGAACAACGTCGAACTCAACTAGGTGGTCGGCAGTGTCAAACTTGACTAGATGGTCGAAAATGTTGAACACAACTAAGTGGTCCACAGTGTCGAACTCAACTAGGTGGTCAACAGTGTCAAACTCAACTAGGCGGTCAACAGTGTCAAACTTGACTAGGTGGTCGAACTGGACATAGGCACAGGAGAACCTTCGGAGTCAGAGGAAGAATAGTTGACAAGCCAAGTCGGTAACAGGCAGGCAGAGAAGGTACTAGGGATGAGGCAGAAGAATAGTCGGGCAGGCCAAGGTCAAAACTAGTTGAGCAAAGCAGTACACAATCAGTAGGCAGAATTGAAATCTTACAAATAAGCCAAGATCAAAACAAATATAGGATATCAAAGCCAAATCAGGAGACAAAGACGTAGTCGGGAAAAGCCGGGTCAAACACAGAAGTCACTGGAAGAAACAGGAACTCAAGGAACTAGATACCAACAGGAACGATTTGCTCGACATCGACACAACACTCAGGTGCTTGATAAAGGCTCGAACAAGAGCGTCACAACAGCAAGAAATGCCAGCAAAACACGGAATGACATGACACATAGGTAGCAAGCTACAGACTGGGTTCCATTCATTAGCACATATGACACCAAAGAAGTGATGTAAGGTCTGTGCTGCTGAGAGATGGAAAGGGGGTGAGGGATTAAATGCAATTGACTTATCAGGAATTAAATAATTCAAAATCTGTAATTTCTATTTTGCTTCACATCAGCAAATAATTTTTAATTCTTTTCACTGTTCATTTTTGTTGGTTGCTGTTGTGATGGGTCCATTTGGGCACCAACTCAAAATGGATCACAGAGGTTATCTGGTGAAGGAAGGGTCTTTTCATGTTGTCTGTTGATCTTGAGAGGACACCTAAATGTTGATCTGACAAACATTTTTACCATGGAATAAATATTTCAGTCCCATGAGTGCAGCAATTGAACATGGTGTAACTCTATTTACTGGCACCCAAGCAATTTGACATTACCATTTTGAAAGTGCAAGAGTGAATCCTTCAGAACAGTATGTATATTATATATCATCATCTTCAGCCATTGTATATCCACTGCAGGATTAAGGCCTCCCCAGTATGTTTCCTACAACTTTGGTATTGTGCTTTTTGTTGCCACTGTGTACCAACAAATTTGTTAATTTCATCTACACAACTTCTCTTTGGTCTTCTTCTTGTGTGTGTATATTTATATATATATATCAATCATTATCAGCTATTGAAGATCCACTGCAGGATTAAGGTCTCCTCAGTAAGTTTCCTACAGCTTTGGTCTTGTGGTTTTTGTTTTGGTAATTTCATCTACCCATCTTGTCTTTGGTCTTCTTTTGGGTGTTTAGTATTGCGTGGAATCCATTCCAAAATTAGCTTTGTCCATCTACTGTCAAAACTTCTTGGTAATTGGCCTGACACTTTCAATGATGTCAGAGAACTTTGTTTGCTAATGATTCCATGCACAAACTTTCTGGTCTCTTTTTATGTTAAGAATTCAGACATGCATTCTTCTCTGCGTAGCCTTACGGTTGTGGCATTCAGTGTCCCAGCCATAGCATTGTCTTTAAGGCCGTCTGCCTCAGGTGAAAGTTTTTTGACCAATATGTTCTCCCAGTTAGAAACATAGAATTTGATGGCAAATAAGAACCATTCGGCACATCTAGTCTGCCCATTTTCCTACTTTAAAAACCTCAAATCTTTTTTGGTCCTTGGTCTTTTCTTACGTTAAGCACAGCCTTATGCCTATCCCATGCATGCTTAAATTCTGACACTGTATTAACTTCTGCTGGTAGGCTATTCCACTTATCTACTACCCTCTCAGTGAAGTAAAACATTCTTACATTACACCTAAACCTGTGTCCCTCTAGTTTTAGACTATGGCCTTTTGTCCTAACATTTTTACTCCTTTGAAATATACTTCCATCCTGCACTTTGTTGAATCCCTTCATGTATTTGAATGTTTCAATCATATCCCCTCTCTCTCTTCTCTCCTCCAAGCTATACATGTTCAGATCCTTTAGTCTATCCTGATATTTCTTTTCCTGTGAATCAGTCACCATTTTAGTAGCCCTTCTTTGAATTTTCTCTAGAGTATCTATATCCTTCTGGAGATGGGGTCTCCAGTACTGTGCACAATACTCTAGGTGAGGTCTAACAAGAGATCTGTAGCGTGGCATGACCACTTCCCTTTTTCTGCTACTAATGCCCCTAGCTATACAACCCAGTATCCTGCTTGCATTCCCCACCGCTTTATTACATTGCCTGCCTACCTTTAAGTCATTAGAAATAATTACTCCCAAATTCCTTTCCTCTTTAGTCTCTAACAGCAAGTACCCTTAATAGTATATTTTTCCTTTGGATTTTTATGTCTCAAATGCATTATTTTACATTTTTCAACGTTAAACTGCATCTGCCACACTCTAGTACACTTCTTACGTATGGCTGTGAAACATGGACACTGAATGCCAAAGCCATACAAAAACGTAAGGTTACACAGAGAAGTATGTAATGTTGAATTCTGAACATAACAAAAAGAGACTGAAAAGTGTGTATGGGTTTATCATTATCAGCAAAGGTCTATGACATCTTTGAAAGAATAAAGTGCCTAAAATGAGAATGGGCAGATCACATAGCAAGATGGACCAAACAAATGTTGGAATGGGTTCTACTCAATAATAAACACCCAAGAAGGAGAACAAAGACAAGATGAGTTTATAAAATTACCACATTTGTTGGTACACAGCGGCAACAAACAGAACAAGACAATTCTATTTTATATATAACATATATATATATATATATATATATATATATATATATATATATATACTGCTCCAAAAAATAAAGGGAACACTTAAACAACACAATGTAACTCGAAGTCAATCACACTTCTGTGAAATCACACTGTCCACTCAGGAAGCAACACTGATTGACAATCAATTTCACATGCTGTTGTGCAAATGGAACAGACAACAGGTGGAAATTATAGGCAATTAGCAAGACACCCCCAATAAAGGAGTGGTTCTGCAGGTGGTGACCACAGACCACTTCTCAGTTCCTATGCTTCCTGGCTGATGTTTTGGTCACTTTTGAATGCTGGCAGTGCTTTCACTCTAGTGGTAGCATGAGACGGAGTCTACAACCCACACAAGTGGCTCAGGTAGTGCAGCTCATCCAGGATGGCACATCAATGCGAGCTGTGGCAAGAAGGTTTGCTGTGTCTGTCAGCGTAGTGTCCAGAGCATGGAGGCGCTACCAGGAGACAGGCCAGTACATCAGGAGACGTGGAGGAGGCCATAGGAGGGCAACAACCCAGCAGCAGGACTGCTATCTCCGCCTTTGTGCAAGGAGGAGCAGGAGGAGCACTGCCAGAGCCCTGCAAAATGACCTCCAGCAGGCCACAAATGTGCATGTATCCACTCAAACAGTCAGAAACAGACTCCATGAGGGTGATATGAGGGCCCGACATCCACAGGTGGGGGTGTGCTTACAGCCCAACACCGTGCAGGACGTTTGGCATTTGCCAGAGAACACCAAGACTGGAAAATACGCCACTGGCACCCTGTGCTCTTCACAGATGAAAGCAGGTTCACACTGAGCACATGTGACAGACGTGACAGAGTCTGGAGACGCCGTGGAGAATGTTCTGCTGCCTGCAACATCCTCCAGCATGACCGGTTTGGCGGTGGGTCAGTAATGGTGTGGGGTGGCATTTCTTTGGGGGGCCGCACAGCCCTCCATGTGCTTGCCAGAGGTAGCCTGACTGCCATTAGGTACTGAGATGAGATCCTCAGACCCCTTGTGAGACCATATGCTGGTGCGGTTGGCCCTGGGTTCCTCCTAATGCAAGACAATGCTAGACCTCATGTGGCTGGAGTGTGTCAGCAGTTCCTGCAAGAGGAAGGCATTGATGCTATGGACTGGCCCGCCAGTTCCCAAGACCTGAATCCGATTGAGCACATCTGGGACATCATGTCTCACTCCATCCACCAACGCCACGTTGTACCACAGACTGTCCAGGAGTTGGCGGATGCTTTAGTCCAGGTCTGGGAGGACATCCCTCAGAAGACCATCCGAAACCTCATCAGGAGCATGCCCAGGCATTGTAGGGAGGTCATACGGGCACGTGGAGGCCACACACACTACTGAACCTCATTTTGACTTGTTTTAAGGACATTACATCAAAGTTGGATCAGCCTGTAGTGTGGTTTTCCATTTTGATTTTGAGTGTGACTCCATATCCAGACCTCCATGGGTTGATAAATTTGATTTCCATTGAGAATTTTTGTGTGATTTTGTTGTCAGTTCATTTATTCAGATCTAGGATGTGTAATCTTAGTGTTCCCTTTATTTTTTTTGAGCAGTGGATGTGTAATCTTAGTGTTCCCTTTATTTTTTTGAGCAGTGTATATATATATATATATATATATATATATATATATATATACACATAGTAACATAGTAGATAAGGCTGAAAAAAGACATGCGTCCATCAAGTCCAGCCAATGCCAAAAACACCCCTGTTGATCCAGAGGAAGGCAAAAAAAGCCCTCTGGAGCCATTTCCAATCTAGCAACAAGTGTGTGTGTGTGTGTGGGGGGGGGGAATTATTCCTTTCTGACTCCAATTGCTACTCAAACAGTTCCCCGGATCAATATCCTATTTGCTTTGAAGCCATCTGTCATAATTGTCAATATTGTTCTGTGCTAGATAGGCATCCATTGCTTTTTTGAATGCAGTTGCATTATCTGCAAGAACAACATCCCAAGGCAAAGAATTCCATAGCCTTACCACCCTTACTGTAAAGAATCCCTGCCTTTGTTTTAGTTGAAAGCACCTTTCCTCTAGTCTTAATGCATGACCTCTTGTTCTTAGCTCAGCTCTTTGCATAAATAATTCATTGGATAGTTCTTTGTATTGACCTTGAATGTATTTGTAAACGGTAATCATATCACCCCTTAGACGTCTCTTCTGTAATGTAAACAAACCCAGTTTGGCTAGTCTCACTTTGTAACTCAGATCCTCCAATCCCTTTATCATTTTTGTTGCACGTCTCTGCACCTTTTCCAGTTCAGTAATGTCTTTTTTTAGAACAGGAGCCCAAAATTGTACTCCATATTCTAGATGAGGCCTAACCAATGATTTATACAGAAGTAATATTAGCATCCCTTGCTTCTAGACGTCTGTTTATGCAGGCTAGTACTCTATTTGCTCTTGCAGCAGCTGAGTGACTCTGCACACTGCTGTGAAGTCTATTGTCTATCAGTACTCTTAAATCTTTCTCTAATGAGGATTTCCCAAGTTGTTTCCCATTTAGAGTATATGTAGCAAGTTTGTTTCTACAGCCCAAATGCATAACCTACCATTTATCTACATTAAATGGCATCTGCCACTTTTCTGCCCATTCACTTAGTTTATCTAAATCCTTCTGTAGGGAAAAAACATCCAGCTTAGTATGTATTTCCTTACATAGTTTAGTGTCATCAGCAAAGACTGAGATGCTACTTTCAATTCCCACTTCTAGATCATTAATAAACAAATTAAAAAGCATTGGTCCCAGGACTGAACCCTGCGGCACCCCACTTATAACCTTAGACCAATTTGAAAAAGTTCCATTTACAACAACTCTCTGCCATCTATCATTTAACCAGTTCTCAATCCATGTACAGATAACACCGCCCAAACCGAAGCCTTTTAATTTATGCAGTAACCTGTTGTGAGGCACTGTATCAAAGGCTTTTGCAAAATCCAAGTATACTACATCAACAGCAATTCCCCTGTCCAAATTACTACTCACTCTTTCATAAAATGCAAGTAAATTAGTCTGACATGATCTGTTCTTCATGAAACCATGCTGATTCTTACTAAAGATATTGTTTGTCTTCACATAGTTCTGAATACTGTCAGTTAATAACCCTTCTAGTATCTTACCCACTATGGAAGTCAAGCTCACGGGTCTATAATTTCCTGGTTTGGATCTTGCTCCCTTTTTAAACAATGGAACTACATCAGCTTTCCTCCAATCACAGGGCACTATGCCTGATGAAAGTGAATCAATAAATATTAAGTATAATGGTTTTGCTATTACTGAAATAAGTTCCTTAAGTACCCTTGGGTGTATACCGTCCGGTCCAGGAGCTTTATTCACTATAACCCTTTCCAGTCTCTTTTGGACCTTGTCCACAGTAAGCCATGTAGATGTTGGAGGAAATTCCGTGGTTTTGTCTGTTTGCCCATAGCTTGTCATTGCTGCTTCCATATCTTCTATATATATAAAAGAATAAGCCTCAATGCATAATTTATGGTACCCCACACACAGAACATAATTTATGTCTCCTCAGAAAAGAAACTCGCATTGAACAGAATGTCTCATTACATAATTTATGTCTCATTAGGAGACACAACTCCCATTGGGTGATTCAATGGGGACTTTACTGCTCCCATTGGGTGATTCAATGGGGGCATGTTTATCATACAGGGAGTTGGCCCGCCCCCTCCAGCCCGCCCACCACTATCCAACTGAGAAAAAAAAAATATAGCTGCCACTCTCTCCTGAAGGGATATCAGTAACTTCTCCCGGTCCACACACACTCTCACTCAGGATCATGACCCCACAAACACACTGTTTCACCTCCCACAGATAATTGCAACCCTCCATACACTCTGTTTCAGTACGAGGGTGTAATGTTTCCATAAAATACAAACTCAGGGATAAACTTAATAACAACTCTTTTATTTAAAGCTTTTCATCTTTTCAGTCACCTCACTAACTGTGTGTTTTCAACTGTCACTTCCTTCTTCCTGATTCCCACCCTTTCTCCTTAAAGGGAGAGAGATGCTTTGCTGTATGTTACAGGGGGCAAGCCTCAAACACCACTTTTTATTTGTTCCCTCAGCATATTGCTACGCTGCCTCAACTGAAGAGCCACCCAGGGCCGGCCCAACACATTGTGCTGCCTGGGTCCAAGGATGAAATGCTGCCCCCCCCAAACTACACCCTCCAAAACACGCCCATATGGCTGCTCTAAGCAAATTTAACCCTTTGAGTTCAGGGGTATGCAGTGCATTGCAATGCGCTGCAAACCCCTCTAGCACACTAAGGGTTAAGCCCTAGGTCTTTTAAATCCAACCAACTCCCCTGGTTACATTCCCTGTGCAGTTAGTATAATGTGAAGACAAATGGAAGAACTGCACATTTTAGATGATATTTTAAAACTGTCCATTTTTTTTTTTTGCAATTGCAGCAGTGTTAGATAGCAATCTTTCACATAGGACACCACTTTAACCCGTTCATAACCAGGGATGTTTGCTCCTGTACTCAAAGGGCTAGAATTTTCTGCTCCTGTACTCAAAGGGTTATAAAATCTAACCGTACAGGAGCAGACATCCCTGGTTATGAAATTGTTAAAGTGGTATCCTGTGTGAAAGATTGCTATCTAACTCTGCTGCAGATGTAAAAAAAATGTACAGTTATAAAATACCATCTATGTCTGTCTCCCCCCCATGTCTCTCCCTCCATGCCACCCATGTCTCTCTCTCTCCCTCCATGCCACCCATGCCTCTCTCTCTTCCTCCCTCCATGCCACCCATGTCTCTCTCTTCCTCCCTACATGCCACCCACGTCTCTCTCTCTCCCTCCATGCCACCCGTGTCTCTCTCTCTCCCTCCATGCCACCCACGTCTCTCTCTCTCTCCCTCCATCCCACCCACGTCTCTCTCTCTCTCCCTCCATGCTACCCATGTCTCTCTCTCTCTCCCTCCATCCCACCCATGTCTGTCTCTCTCTTCACCATGTCATACATGTGTCTCTCCTCTCCCCATGTGTCTCTTTGCCATGTATCTTCTCCTCTTTTGTCTTTCTCTGCTCCATGTCTGTCTGTCTCTCTCCTCTTCCAACCTCTGTCTGTCTCTCTTCTCCCTCCATATGCCACAACCAATTTGCCCATTAAATATGCCACTGCCAGATGCCCATTAAAACATGCCCCAGCACCCATATTGCTGACCCAGGACTTACCTCAGAACCCCAGGACATGCCTCATTGCCCATCCAGTACTTACCCCAGGACCCCAGGACATGCCCCATTGCCCACCCAGGACTTACCTCAGCACCCCAGAACATGCCCCATTGCCCACCCAGGACTTACCCCAGCACCCCAGGACATGCCCCATTGCCCACTCAGGACTTACCCCAGCACATGCCCCATTGCCCACCCAGGACATACCCCAGCACCCCAGGACATGCCCACCCAGGACTTACCCCAGCACCCCAGGACATGCCCCATTGCCCATCCAGGACTTACCCCAGCAACCCAGGACATGCCCCATTGCCCACCCAGGAATTACCCCATCACCCCAGGACATGCCCCATTGCTCACCCAGGACGTATCCCAGCACCCTAGGACATGCCCACCAGAGGACTTACCCCAGAACCCCAGGACATGCCCCATTGCCCACCCAGGACTTACCCCAGCACCCCAGAACATGCCCCAATGCCCACCCAGGACTTACCCCAGGACATGCCCCATTGCCCACCCAGGACATACCCCAGCACCCCAGGACATGCCCACCCAGGACTTACCCCAGCACCCCAGGGCATGCCCCATTGCCCACCCAGGACTTACCCCCACCAGCACCCACAGTTGTCCAGCTCCCTGGTGTCTAATGGCAGACAGCTTGATCCTCCCATGCTGCCTCTCACACTCCCCGCGTGGTCTGATGTCTGAGCGCCGGCAGGTCACGTGAGTCCCGGCGCTCTGACCTCAGTACAGCGCAGGGAGAGAGGAAACACGGGAGGATGTCTGTGCGCAAGCTGACAGCCCGCCTGCAGAGTGGCTGTTAAGTCAGTGTCTCTGCCGGCAAGCTTTTTTTTTTTTTTTTTTACAGGAGACACCCTGCCAAGCGCGCCTGCTGTGACAGTGATTAGTCTGGCTCAGCCTCAGTCAGGCTTACAGACTGAGGCTGAACCACACTAATTACTGTCACAGCAGGCTCGCCGCTCGCAGGAGGGAGTCAGAACTCTTTGTCCTGTGCCGTGTGGACACAGACCTGGCGGCTGGCTGACATACAGTGGGCGGCAAATTACCGCCCCAGTCAAAGTGCCGCCTGGGTCCATGGACCAACCGGTTCCCATGTTAGGGCCATCCCTGGAGCCACCTTGTGTTATATTGCTTTGTTACCATAACTTAACCCTTTGAGTGCCAGCTTTGCAATGGGTTGCGTACCCCTCTGGCACTCAAAGGGTTAAGTAAGGAGGAGTTACTGCTCCCATTGGGTGATTCAATGGGGGAGTGATTTAAATCAGGCAGGGAGTTGGCCTGCCCCCACTACCCAGCCCGCCCACCACTATTAAAGCAACTGAAAAAACAAAATGGCTGCCACTCGCTCCTACACCACAGATACAAACACATTAGACAAAAAACACACTCACACTCAATCACACACTCACACTCTCACTCACACTCATACACACTCACAATAATCCACACACTCACACTCTCATACACACTCACAATAATCCACACACTCACACTCTCATACACACTCACAATAATCCTCACACTCTCACACACTCACACTCTCACACTCACACGCACTCACTTATACACTCACTCATACACTCACTCACTTTCATACACCATCTCACTCACACTCACTCACTCACACACTCACTCACTCACACATTCTCACTCAATCACACACACTCACTAACTCACTCACATGCAATCACTCACACGCAATCACTCACACGCACTCACTCACACGCACTCACTCACACGCACTCACACCCCGGTAGCAAGCACAATCCACCTTCGACCATAGTCTCACTCACACTCACTCACACCCTGGGAGCCAGCACGATCCACCTTCTACCATAGTATGTGCATTTACCACATGCATTTCAACTACATGAATGAATGCCACTCACTCACACACACTCACTCACACCCCGGGAGCCAGCACGATCCACCTTCTACCATAGTATGTGCAATCACCACATGCATTTCAACTACATGAATTAATGCTACAGTGGAGGCATAAGTACAAACACAATGACACATAAGTCACCCCCTTATGATTCACTTCTGTGTGTGTGTGTCTCTGTGTGTGCCTGTGTGTTCCTCACTGTGTGTGTTGCAGGTCTGTATCACACACTATGTGTCTGCATGTTGTGCATTGCATGTATGTGTGTATGACTGTCGATTTTTATGCATCTCAGTGCATGCGTGTGCATTTGCGTGTGTGTCTCTGTGTGTGTTTGTCTTGCATCCATGTGTGTGCATTAATTCCGTATATATCCTGACGGGCAGCGCCGTCCCACATTGCTTATATATATATTTATATATATATATATATATATATATATATATATATCAGAGAATTCCTCATTACATAATTTATGTCTCCTCAGGAAACACAAACATCAAAGGCCCCTGGCCACTCTTGTTAAAATCTATACAACAATTTATCCCTCCCTCAACTTCCGAGTGAAAGAAAAAAAACATGGCTGACACACACACACACACACACACACACACACACACACACACACACACACACACATACACAGACACACAAACACACACTGCCCTCACCCCAACCTCTCCTACACCCAAAACCTGCTCCTTCTCCACACAAACCACCACCTCCCCCAACGCACTGGTGTCCAAACAGCTACTTCACAGTAGTGAGTATCACATATATTATATTTATGGCCTTTACTAATTTGCTGTTAACTGTTATCTGCAAAGTCCATGGGACGGCTGTTTGTCTGTATCTGCCCTACTTGCTAGCCTCCCACACTCTGATGTTGCATGCTTCGCAACGCACTGGAGTGCTGCATTACCTTTCAATCATGCACAGAGTCAGCACACCCACTGTAACTAGTTCCACTGCTTTAGAACATACATCCGGTGCTGTACAAATGCACCACCATCCCGACAAACGAGGAATAGCAAACCACTATCTTGAAATACATAGCTTCAGTCTCTCTCAGAGTCTGCTCATCACTTTTATTAATATGTGCCCAGGGCACGGAATCCCACTACAAGCTCCTTTAGTTCTCTCTCATTCATATACTAACCATGTAATCTTCTACAGGTGCAACATATTGACCTACACTGATTTCTACATATCATTCTGGCATTGCCTGTGTTTAGTTGCCCCTCTGAGATATATATGTGAGGCGCCCCACCATCTCTTTCAACAGAGACTACCTTGTGAAACCCCTCTACTGACTATGGGAATCTCCAATATTAGTCAACTTTTATGCCTTTCATAGAAGAAATTCTCCTTCCCACCCAGTCCCTCCCACTATAGTGAGGTGTTAAATAGGCCACATCCACTCACAGGTAAACCCCTCCCTTTTTGGACGCAATTTTTGTTTATTTCTCATGCTGGTAAATTGACTAGTAGTCTGAATACAGTTAGGAGCTGATGTCTTTAGATAGTGCTAAGTAGAGCAAGGATTTTGTTTTGTTTGATTTGTTTGTGATGCTGCTGTCTCACCACTTGGAGACAAATAAACAGAGGCTTGAATTATCCTCCTCCTGTGTGTGAAGTGTCTCTGCAACCTAGAAGGCTGATCCCAAGACAGAAGGTGCAAAACATTAATTGATGGTAGCACTCTCTGTAACAAAGTTTAAACACCCGCTTTCAGGCAATCTCTAGTGTGCATGACTGCATCATGTGAGTGAGGTGACGCAAAACTGCATCCCGTGGAGCAGTGAGCGGCCTCTTAACCCTTTGAGCAAAGAAATGCGTTGCATACCCCTCTGGCACTCAAAAGGTTAACATTACCTTGACCTTGGCCAGTGTACACAGGCTTTTACACTAGTTTATATTTAAATATATATATATATATATATATATATATATATATATATATATATATATATATACATACACCCCTATCAACTATTTCACTGTGATAACAATGAAATTTTGGGAAAAAAAACAAACAAACAAACACTTTCCTACCTTTATTCCTCATTCTCCACATTTTCCTCTACACAGTGCAGCAAGGGGGAGGATGCAGACTCAGTCCTAAACCTGGAGGTAAGAGGCCTCAGTCCATCCCGCGCCATACACCAGTGTTTGTGTCAAGCAGGTCTCATAGGAGGAAAGAGGATGATGAATGTCACCTCTCATTTATAGTGGTGGAGGATGTAACACTAGGGGTGATCGCTACCTCCAGCCCCTAAAATAATCATCCTCATTATGTATTACTTATATACACACCCCTGTTCACACACAATAACCAAGAGCTTCAAAGGACAAATGTCACGTCTTACTGGGGTTACTTCTATGACTGCATACACAGATCATTGCCAGCAGCTACCCTCCTTAGCCCCAAAATGGATGTTATCAGCAGTTGTTTTCATTAAGGATGAACACAATCCAGCTAAATATTTAAGGATGAAGATGAACACAACCCCCCTAAATACCCATGCACTTCTATACTACTCTCTAATGCAAGGGGAGTAGAGGACAATTTCAGCTGTAAATAGTTTTTAAGGCAGCCACGGGACACAATAATGTCCCTACTTTATCCCTTTGAGTGCCAGAGGGATATGCAATACATTGCAAACCAATTTGTTGCATACCCTTCTGCCACTCAAAGGGTTATAGCACAATCACATTTGTTCTTGCTCCCCCCATGGGATTAAGTGCATAGTTCATTTAACAGTAGCAGAAAGGACCAAAGTTGCTTGGGGGGGGGGACACAGATGGGGAAAAAGACAGGAACATGGTGAAGAGGGACACATTCTTCAACACCCAACTGCCTTAAATATAAGTACAAATTAGGATCCCCCCAGGGTCTTCTAAGTTGTGTTGTTGGAATGTTAATCCCCCTGAATGCCATACCAGTGTCCAACACATTGCTCTACAATTATATGGACACTCCTTTGTTACTTAAAAAAGTAAATAATGTGTCCCACTTTATTTAATCACCCCCTGTTCCTTTTCATCCTCCTGATGTATTTGTGGTACCCCATGCCTTTTCAGAGTCCCCCACACTGTTACCCGCCCAGTGCTGCTCTGCTTTGCACCATGATGACACCCGCTCTAATAGTGTCCGTCACTAAAACTACTTCCTCCTTACTACATGGATACTGTTACACTGAGTCTACTCCTGGTGTAAAGCTAATTGTGCGTTTTAACACTTTTACATAGTCCTGTTCAAGGACAATTTACTTCACATTGTGCTATTTCTACAGACACCAGCGTGTGTATATATATATGTATATATATATCTATATCTCTATATACACACACATATATAGAATTATAGATATAGATATATTTTTTATTAATATTATTATTATTTTTTTTTTTTTACTTATTAGTTCCACTGCTGGTTTCAGGCTTATCAAATGTAATGTTTTCTGGATTCATTTTTGTAGTTTCTAAGATAATGTAAGAACATCCATCATATGCAATTAAAAAAAATTATGTATGATAGCATGCTATGCAAACATGAGATTTGGAGTAATGTTATTGATATGTACCTGGAATGGGGTGATAATTCAGTAAGATCTCCAAAGCTCTCAATAGCAGCATGACCGGAACAGCCAAACAATGAATACATATTTGAATGTCCTTCTGTGCCTTCTGAAGAACTGTCCCACTGAACAATTTTATCTGAAATGCTTTGTGATCCAGACCTGCTCCCAGAATGATGCACCGATGCTGTGACTTGAGTAGGCATACAGCAAGGTGTTGTATCAATCCCACTGTCAGTTGAGGCTCCTTTCATGTATGTTAATCCAAGTAACTCAGGATCCATAAAATCTCCAGACCTAAAATGTTTGTCATCACTATTACTTGATGTATTACTTGAGAGTGTATTACTGCTGGAATGACTGGAAGGGCTTTTGTCTGTATTCTGAAATATACATGCATATATAAATATATATTAACACTTTGGAGGCTAAAACATTTTGCAATATTTGTATTTTTCCTTTTTCCTCTGGGTCTCAGCAGCTAGAGTGAACCCTTCCTCCCTAGGTCAGGACAGGTAAAAAACTTACAAAAGGGACCTCCTTCCCCCACCATCCCCAGTGTTGAACAAAGCCGACCAAATAGAAACAAATATAATATGCAAATTAAATGTATTGCTGATGCAAAGGTAGGCCAAAAAGGGAGAGAAATCCGTGTGATGCCTCCAGAGACCCAGAGGAAAATGGAATTGACAGTTTTCCTTCTGGGTCTCCTTGGTAGCACACCAAGAGAGAAAGCAAAGGTAGGATCCCCGAGGGTGGGAATAACAAAAACATAACAAAAAGCTTTAAACACTTTATTACCAAAAGCAGAATAACTTGCTGCTTGTAGGTCTAAATGATAATGTCAGGCAAAAGTATATACATTCTGCCAAGTAGCAGCCCTACAAATTTGTTCCACAGAAGCCTGTGCTTTCTCATGACAGGATGCCACCATAGATTTGATGAAGTGAGCCTTGAGACCCACAGGAGGATCTGATCCAGCAGCCTTATAGGCTTCTTCGATCGCCATACGTAGCCCATGTACAATCATAGTCTTCAATGCTCTCTTTCCTTTTACATAACAAACAGTGCTGACAAAGACCATAATTCTTTAGTTCTCTGGATATAGGACCATAAACATCTCTTCACATCCAAACAATGAAGATGTCTCTCCTCCAGAGACCGATGGCCTGTAAACAGAACTGATAGACACAGCTCCTGACTTCTGTGGTGTTCACCTTGGGATGAAATTCTGGAGGGAGTCTGAGAACAACTGAGTCAGCTCCTGACTTCTGTGGTGTTCACCTTGGGATGAAATTCTGGAGGGAGTCTGACAACAACTGAGTCAGGTCGAAATCTGAAGCTGGCTTTAGGAAGCGACACACCATAGGGAGAGAGGCCAAGGGCTGGCTCAAAAAACTACTTAAAGCTGAAATCTGTACTCAAAGAGTGCTAGGACTTAGACCTTTAGAGAGGCCTTCAGCCAGGAAATCCAGAAGATGTGGAACCAAAGGGTTTTCCGAATCAATCGAGAGATCATGGGCCCAGAAGGAAAATCTTGTCCAAGTGCGATTATAAACCGCATTACTACTGCCGCGCTGGGACAGCAGTAAAATAGAAGTGACACCATTAGAGACACCTTGGATGCTCGGCATTCAGGATTCAGGAACCATGCTGCAAGCTTCATGTGTTCTATGGGAAGATAAGGCAATGGGTCCTGAAATAGAAGGTCCTGCAAGGAGGGCAGCATCACTGTATCCTCCCACAACAAATATTTCAGAAGGATGAACCACAACCTCTTTTGCTAGTATGGGGCTACAAAAATGATTGTTGCATTTTCCTGTTAAATCTTCCTCAAGATGACAGGAATGAGTCTCAGAGGTGGGAAGAGAGGCCAATCAAAAGTTCCCATTTTGAACCAGAGCTTTTACTGCAACTGATTGATCCTAAGGGAACAGAGAGAAAAACTGTGGTAATTTCGTGTTCCATCTAGAGGCCATCAGATTGATTTGAAGCATCTCTGATCTCTCCGTAAGTGTCAGAAACATGCTGGGAAGAAGGGGCCATTTTTCGGGATGAACCATGCTGCAACTGAAGAAGTTTGCATCTCTGTTGTGATGCCCTAGGATGTGAATAGCTGTGATCGTCATGAAGTTCATCTCTGCCCACTGAAGAATTCTTGAAGACAGGAGAAGCAGGGAAGGACTTCAGGATACCCTTTGACAGGCTAGATAACAGATTACCGTCATATTGTCTGGTGGGATTTTCACCGCTTTTCCCTTGATGAAAGGGGCATTCAGCTTCAAGACTTTCCAGACTGCCAAATTTTACAGGTGATTGGAGTGAAGTCTTGATTCAGTTGTAGACCAGAGACCCTGAAATGCTCCCCATCTAGTTTTGCTGGCATTGGTAGTAACGATCGTCCAGTCCGGAATTCTCCAGGATAATTCTGTTGACAGTTTTTTCCTGGACCACCACCTTCGGGAACTTTTCACTGTCAGGGAAACAGTCACGTGTTGATGAAGATATTGAGGGTCTCTGTTCCAAGATGATATGATCAGCTGCTGCAAGGGTCGCATGTGCAGACGTGCCCACGGAACTGCTTCTATAGAGGCACACATCAGCCGGAGGATGGACATCAAATGACGGAAGGACAGTGTTCTGGAAAACTTGAGAAATGATACTTGATCCATCTGTGAATCTTCTTGTCTAGAAGAAAGGTCTTCTCCAAGGTGGAATCCAGAATCATAGCCATAAAATCCTTCCATTGTTCTGAAAGAAGACTGGGATTGTTGACATTTATCCTCCAACCCAGGCTTGTCAGAGTTGACATGACCAGAAACAGATGTATCTTTAGAAAGGAAGGAGAAGAGGTTTCACCAGACAGTTGTCCAGATAAGGTACTGTCGCCACATTCTGTTCCTTTAAGGCCACGACCACTACTGTTATCTTCGTAAAGACATGTAGGGCTAATGTTAACCTGAAGGGAAGTGTTGCAAATTGGAAATATGAAGTAATTCCCTCCCATCTCTGATGACAATCCTTAAAAAATGTTGGGAATCTGGATGAACTGGAACATGCAAATATGCATCTCTTAAATCCACCGTTACCATCCAGTCTCCGTGATGGAGAATATTGACCATGGACCTGAGAGTCTCCATTCTGAAAGTTTCCTGTACAATGAACTGATTTAGAAAAGGGAGGTTTACTACCAATCAAAAACCTCCTAAAGTCTTGGGAACCAAAACAACAGTGGAATAGCTCCCCTTATTTGGAATGTAAAGTGGCACTGGTACCAAAACCCTCTGTAGCCCCAGTTCTTGTAAAATTTGATGAAAGACTTCTTGTCTTGAAGAATGAGGGACCCTTGAAGTGATGAACCACTGTGGAGTAAGATTGTGGAAAGGAATCTTGTACCCGCTAGAAACAATTTTTAAGACCCAGGAATCAGACATAACGTCTTGCCATAGAATTTGGAACTACAGAAGCCTCCCCCCAAGGGAATCCAAGGTCTGGCATCAGAACTGTATCTTAGGGAAAGCATCCTGGTAGAGTCTCTGGGTCTTGTTGCCTTTAGGCACTTATGGTCATGAGGCTGGTCTTTTGCCTTTAAATGATTTTTTCTGGTCCCTGAAGGCTCAAACAAAGGTTTTTTGAGAGGGAAAATCTCCTATCATGAGGCAAGAACTTCCTTTCCTCTGAGACAGTCTGGAAAAGAGCATCCAGCTCTTTACCAAAAAAGGAAGGCAACCTTGAAAGGCATAGAATACAGCTTACACTTGGAGGCCACATCCATAGACCACTGCCTAATCCATAGTACTCTGTGACCCACTGACGATAAAGCCAGGTCTCTGGCAGCCATACATATGGTTTTCATGGAGGGGTCGCAGAGGAGATCTGCAGCTAAAAGGAGCCTAGAGGTGGACTTCGAGTTCCTTTCTAGACACTTTATTAACTAAATCTTCCTCCATATGCATAAGCCATAGTCTCAAGACTCTAGAGATGCAAGTGGATTCAACCCCAGGACGAAAGGAGGAAGCACTAGCCTCAATACTTCTGCGAAGGACCGTCTGTATCTTTTGATCCACTGGAACCCTAAAACTGGATCCATCCTCCAGAGGAATAGTAGTTTTCCTAGAGAGACACTCTACATGGACATCCACTCTAGGAATTTTATTCCAGTGACAAATCTTTAGGATCAAGGGGAAAAAGATTTTGAGTTTCATAGGAAAAGAGAGAAGTTTCTCAAGAGAAGCCCATCTTGCCTAATGATATTTGAGACTACAAAATGCACAGGAAAACATCTATGCTTCCTCTTAAAACCTAGGTACAAATCTTCTGCCACTGACCTGGGGTTTTTCACTTCCTCAGTGTCTAGGGAAGTGTGTATGCTTTATACGAGGGAAACTACACATTCCCAGGAAACATAAGAATCTTCCCTGCCACCCTCATCAGACTCCTCAGAGAAGAGTCAGAATCTGAAACCTCTCGATATCTCCTCTTAGAAGACAAAACTGCTCTGGAAAAAGAAGGAGCCAACGTACCTGCCTTTTCATATTCCACTCTGAGACTATTCCATATTTTGATAGCGATGAAAGAAAAAATGGAGACTAAGGAAGGCATATCCGAAGGTATACTGGCCTGAAGATGCCACAGTAATTAGGTCACAGTGGGAGAATACACATCCACAAAGCAAGAGGTACAAAGCTTCTTGGGATATCCTTCTTTTAAAGTGTCTTTGCACAGAAGACAAGAGGGAGCATTGTAGGCATCCATCTGGAATGAACAAACATAAATGCAGAACATGCAGCAATCACCAGATCAAAAAAATTAAATCTTGGTATCCATAGGCTCCAAAGTACATAGACATTACTTACAGTGAAAATAGGCAAAATCTGCTGGGTTTGGCCTGTCTTTGATTGGAGAATGTCCAAAACCCCCTGTTTAAATAGTGTTGCACGCTGAAGTAGAGCTCCAGAAACGGATGTGCCATACAGCAAACAGGAAGCTAACTTCTGGCCTTTGGAATGCACAGACCGGAAGTAACAGGTTTCATGTAGAAGCGTGAGTTCTACTGTAGAACACATCACCAGCCAGCTGGCCTCTATATTTCAGACTGCAGTGTCATCTGGAAAAAGGATTGTGGTACCCAGCAGGGCAATAAGTCCAGAAGGAAAGAGGGATGACTAAAAAAACAAACGCACTCCTTCCAGCACTGGCCACGATGGCAACGTGGCATGGAGCCAAGGAAGAACCCAGCTGGACCCGTATATAAAATAACAAATGGGATGAAGAGAGAGACTAGACTAGGGAGGACAGGTAAAAACACTGTAGATGGTGGGGGAGGGAGGACCCTTTTGTAAGTTTTTTACCTGTCCTGACCTAGGGAGGAGGGGCGCTCTCTTGGTGTGCTACCAATGGAGATCCGAAAGGAAAAATTTTACCTAGCAAACAAAAAACAGTTCATTTTTATTTGATTAAAACCACAAAAGAGGAAATT
Organism: Rhinophrynus dorsalis; assembly: GCA_037306005.1. Taxonomy (NCBI): domain Eukaryota; kingdom Metazoa; phylum Chordata; class Amphibia; order Anura; family Rhinophrynidae; genus Rhinophrynus; species Rhinophrynus dorsalis. The sequence continues at coordinate 175,607,511 of CM074720.1, read as the reverse complement.
CAGCTAAACTAACGAATTGTACAATTTTTACTATTTGAAATGAGCTCAACATGTGCACAGAGGGCTCGATTCTATTACCCGTGCTAAAACCAGCATTACAAGAAAAACAAGTAGCGTGAATTTTGCGAACGTGTTACGGCGCTATTCTATTGAAGAACCACAGTCAAACAAAACTGGCGTAGACAGCACTTTTCAGAGTAGTAACAAAACTGGCGCTGTCTGCTTTTTTTGACTACCGCCTACAAAAAATGCGCAAAATGTCAACGTTCAAGGAAATAGGCGTACATTTGATGACAGAAAGCTCAAGTTCAGTGTTAGATGTGTTCTCCACATAACAAAATCCGACAGAGTGCCCCCTTTCGACATATTAACACCCCCATTTAAAGTTGACTTGCAATGCTTTCTTTCACCACTTTAACTCAACTAATATTGTTCACATTCCACATTTTAAGCTTTCCCCTTCAAAATTCGACTTACAGTGCTTTCTTTCACCACATTAATTCGACAAATATTATACATTTGACATTTTAACCCTTCCCCTTGAAAATTCAGTGCACTGCAGTGCTCCCATGACTTTCTGTTACCATTTAAATTCGACATTTTTCTTCTCCTATTTTTTTCAACATGCCCTCGTATTTTGTATTGCAAGATTAATTGCAATGTGTTTGCTACCCGTCTGGCACTCAAAGGGTTAAAAGAATTAGTGGAAACAGTGCTCTCAATATTACATAAACCTATATCTTGATTCTAATGAGTAGCCTAAACTCTATTTTATGAGATCAGCTCTTAGTAAATAATAGGGATCTAACTTCCATTATCTTTATGAGCCACCCTTACAGTCAGTGCGCTCAAGAATAATTTGTTGCAAGGGTAGATTGGAACTTATTGTTGGCTTTTGGCAACAAGTCATACATACACACGCTGGCTGTGAGAACTCTGAGGTTTCCACAGCCCAGGGCTCACAAGCGACTGGCAGTGTAAGGGTGGCTCCTAAAGATAATGGAAGCTAGATCCCTATTATTTACTAAGAGCTGATCTCATAAAATAGAATTTAGGCTACTCATTAGAATCAAGGTATAGGCTTATGTAATATAGAGGAGCACTGTTTCCACTAATTCTTTTAACCTTTGAGTGCCAGCTGTGTAGCAAACACATTGCAATGTGTTGCTACCTCTCTGGTACTCATAGGGTTAATCTTGCAAAACAAAATACGTGGGCATGTCGGAAAAAAAAGGAGAAGAAAAATGTCAGATAAAAATGATGAAAGAAAGTCATGGGAGCAATGTAGTTGAATTTTAAAGGGGGAGGGGGGTTAAAATGTCAGATGTACAATATTTGTCGAATTAATATGATGAAAGAAAGCACTGCAAGTCAGATTTGGAAAGGGAAGGGTTAAATTGTCAACTATGAACAATATCTGTCGACTTAAAGTGGTGAAAGAAAGCACTGCAAGTCGACTTTTAAAAGGGGGGGGTTAATATGTCGAAGGGGGCACTTTATGTCGGATTTCTATGCTGTATACTGTATTCTGCACTGCTTTTGTTCGAACAACAATGGTTTTGAAACTGTTGTTATAGCTTCTACGCCTCAACCTCTGAGGCGCAGAATTTCCAACTTAAATGTAACCACAAAACAGGCGGTAATACTGAGCGTGGGCAATAGGATACTAATTGCACGTTGTTTTTAGTTGTTTCCTATGGGTTTTTTTTAGGTTGGCGGTAAGTATAATTACTGCTGGTTTTGTTTTCACAAGATGGGTAATAGGATAGCAAAAACTGACTTAAAAAAACCAACAACTGTTTTATTTTTAGCTCTGGTAATAGAATCGAGCCCAGGGTCTCTTACATAATGCAATTTAACAACTATAGTAACTGTCTCTATAATGATTTGCACAGCAGGCAAATAAATAAATAATGTTAATATTAAGATTAAATCACTAAATTGAAGATGTTTGTATCATTCCCAAAAAAGTAAAACATACTGACCCTTTGAGTGCCAGAGGGTGTGAAATACATTGCACTGCATTGTGCTACATACCATTCTACTGCTTGTAGGGTTAACTGATGAATATTAATAAGCAAAATGGCAAAGTTCCACATCCATATCCACACGCACACAAAATGCTAAACTGACAATATTTATTATGGAATAGATATGATCATAACTAAAGCTTAAGCTAAATAAGCACATGAAATTTAATGTAATAATAATAATAATCTGATAATCATATAATGTGTGGGCAATAAGTTGTAAGTTATTAATGTTTATTTATACATTTATTTATAAGATATTTATTATTAGCATTTAATAAATACTAATAAAGACACTGTCAAATACACCGGTGCATGTTCTAAAACTGTTGGGCACAAATAAGAAAACAGCTATGACATACATGTGCAACAAATAAAACATATATAATAGCTACAGAAGATATTAAATAAGCAACAAGAGGATGACACTACACATATTCCAAATAATGACATGTAAATACATGACAAATAACTGCATGTGCAATGCACCAGTGCAGGTAGGTGGAGGGAGCTTAATGCATGGCTCAAGTATTGGTGTAGGAAGGAGGGTTTTTGTTTTTTAAAGCATTGGGCAGACTTTGCTCTTGTGTACTATCTATATGGAAGTGATGGATTGCACCTAAATGACAGGGGAGCCACCGAGCTAGGGGACAGAATGCTAAGAAGGATGGAGGAGCTTTTAAACTAGGAATGGGGGAGGTATAGATAGCATAAATGGGGTAGATAGCGTAGATAGTAACTGGATCCAAGTAAATGATCATGGGGGTGGAGATGAATATAGCCAATAGGGAAGAACTCCTATTAAATTAAGATGTAGAAAAAAATGCAAGTAGTGGGTAAAATATTTAAAGACTTCAAAATGTATGTTGGAAAATGCAAGAAGTATGGTAGATAAAATGGGAGAACTAGAACTGCTGCGGTTAATGAACATTTGGACATAACTGGTATAACTGAAACATGATGGGTTGATGCACATGATTGGGCTGGAAATATAGAGGGCTATTCCCTGTTTAGTAGAGACAGGATTAATTGAAAAAAGGGAGGGGTGTACTTACATTTGAAACCAGAGCTAAATCCAATTTTAAGGGGTTATATTAGTGAGGAAACTGGCCATAATGTGGAGTTCCTGTGGGTAGAAATTGAGGCTAACTGTGGCATACAAGGTATAAAAAAGGTGTTGGTTGTTATATGCTACAATCCACCAATATTTGATGAGAATGTTGAGGCTCAACTACTATTGCAAATAAGGAAAGCTGCTCATTTTGGGCATACTATAGTTATTGGAGATTTTAACTATGCAGATATAATAACCAGGAGCCACCCCTTGAGATTAGAAGAAAGGAAGTTTCAACTACAGCAGAGGAAATGTTTTTTTACAGGGAGGTCTGTGGCTATTTCTTTCAAAAGGGAACATACAGGGTTATACTGTGTATTAGTAGGCAAAACAGGAAGTTCTGATAGACTAAATTATTTTTCATCAGAACAGCTATATGTAACGGAAGCTGAGAAGGGACCGCGTCGCCTTCCGCCGTCGTTCCCGGGTCTCTCCTTCTCAACGCCGTTGGATGCACCAGTCGAAGTATGGACGGTCACTGAAACAGTCGCAGGATCACTGGAGCAGGGAAACACGGGCAGTAGAGAATGAAGCCTCTACTACCAGGCTACAAAGAACAGGGAAAGTGTCGCAGGAACAAAGGGAAGCGGTTGCCAAGCCATTCGAGCACTGGAGCTGGAAGAAGCAAGGCAGAGTCCACGTTGCCGCCTGACAGGATCCAGAGATGGGTAGCAGGATACTGGAAGCAGACGGACGAACGATGCAGGAACCTGGGCTCAGATGGGCGGAAGAGTGGCCACTTTAATACCATAGGAACACACAAGACTCCAGGACTCTGGTTTACTCCAAACATAACTCACTTTATTGGCAAAGACCACAGATATTTAAGCACAAATCTTGCATTGGAACTGATGGGTGAAACCAGATACAAAAGGGCTTAATCCAATCATGTTACATGAGACAAAAGGCCAACAGCAGACGGTCTTAACAGATACAATAACTTACACAGGATTACATTTCAGATTCAAAAGGGTTTGATTGAACAAAGACTTGAGGGCTTGAACTAATTACCACACAGCAGGGGGTCTGACTGCAGTTCACAATGGCTTAATTAACACCCAGAAGGAGGTCTTGCTACAGTACCCATAGTCACTAGCTTGAGGGACTGCAATACACATTGGAATAATTAACCCATCACTGCCTATTCCCTTGGAAGCAAGCCATGTGTGTAATAATGTCCATATCCTCATTCACATACAGTGTACAAAGTATTTTTATTGCATAACCAGGGAAAAATGTCCACAGTTTTTGGTTAAACAAACTTATGGCCAGACAAGGGCTCAAGTAATGGGTAGGATCCGTTACACTATATAATTCTCATATCTCTGGGTTATGAGGCAAAGGGTGAACTTGATGGCCTTGTGTCTTTTTTTCAAACTAATGTACTATGCTACATAGTAAAGAAGATAAGTAAATCAGTTCATTAAAAAGGGCATCATGTAGTACCACCCACTGATAGCCTTAGGATAATGCATTTGCATCTTAAAGATCCACTCAGACTCGCTCTCCAAGAGCAAAGTTAATCTGTTTCTGAACCTCTGATTTGGCCTCACCATATCAACGATAAAAATGTACAATACAATTATGGTCCTTACAGAATGTTTCTAAATAGGACAGTAACAAATAATTCACAGCCTTATATTACTTAACATTGAAAGAAAGTAGTTTGCTGGATAGATACCCTATACTTGTTTACAGTGAAGTGGCAGCTCATTTAAATCATCAACCAATAATGGGAGTGTCTCTGTATACGCATAGAGGTCTACAGGATAGGATCTAAAGAAGGAATATGTCAGCTACCCAAAATATTTTTGTTTGTGTTTGGTTCTTACTTCATAATCCGTTACATCTGAAAGTATCAGATTAAAAAATATAACAATTACTTATGCAGCTGCATTCTCTATCCCTTTAACAAAAACCCTCATATCCCTTAACCCCTAGAGTGCCAGGTGGGTACAATGTACGAGTTTGGACAGCTGTACCCGCTGTGCCAAGCTCGTACAATGTACCCACTAAAATGTGGTCACTGCTTAAGCCGGTATAACCGGCTGGCAGTGGCCGCATTTCAGCGGAAATGCAGCCTGGCACTCTTGGGAGGACATGAAGATTACTCCTCATGTCCTCCCAGGTATTGATCTCCCAGCCGATCGCGCTGGGAGATCAATATCGCCAAGGGAGAAGCTCTGAGAAACAGAGCTTCTCCCTCCGCCGCCCTCCTACCCCGAACTTCCGGGTAGGAGTGGGCGGGACCGGGGGAAACCTCCTAACGTCATCGGTGACATAGTCACCGGTGACCTTAGGTGACTTCCCCGATCGCGATCACTCCTACCGGTGGTAGGAGTGAAAGGCAGGAGAGCCTTTGCTCTCCTGCAGTCGCCAGATTGATCTCCCAGCACAATCGGCTTGGAGATCAATTACTGGGGGGACATCAGAAGGTGTCCTGATGTCCCCCCACGAGGTCTGAAGATAATTAAATAAAAAAATAAAAAAAAGAACCCTATGAGCACCGCGGGGACTTCCAGCGCATTGCTTTGCAATGCGCTGGAGACCCCATTGGCAGTCACAGGGTCCATTGTCCTGCAACACATTCTTTTTAACTGTGACCTCATTGGGGGGGTCAGGAGAGGTCCTGATGACCCCCCAATGAGGTCTATTAAAAAAAAAATAAAAAATAGAAAAATTAACCCTGTGTGTGCCACGGGGGGGGGGGGGTTCCAATGCAGACCCCCCCCTCCTGTGGCACACACAGGACTTTGGTTTGGGTTTCTTTTTTTTTTCAAAGCTTGTTGGGGGGCCCTGATGTCCCCCAACAAGCTATGAATAAAAAATAATAATAATTAAAAAAAATTAACCCTCTGTGTGACACAGGGGGTCCAATGCATTGCTTTGCAATGCATTGGACACCCCTGTGGAAGACAAAGTGTTTTTTCCCCCCCCCCTTAATTTTTACTTTATTTAGACCTCATTGGGGGACATCAGGGGTCCTGAAGCCCCCCAACAAGGTGTAAAAAAAAATTAAATAAATAGGAAAACAATGCGTGCCCCACAGGGGGGTCCAACGCAGTGCTTTGCAATGCGTTGGACCCCCCCTGTGGCACACACATTTATTTATTTTTTATTCTGTCCTTGATGGGGGGTCATCAGAAGTAGACCTGATCCCCAACAAGGTATGAATAACAAATAATAAAAGAAAAAAAAATTAACCCTCTGCTTGCCACAGTGGGTCCAATGCATTGCTTTGGAATGCATTGTACACCCCTGTGGCGGACAAAGGATTTTTCTTTATCTTTCCCTCATTACTTTTTATTCAGATCTCATTGTGGGGCATCAGTTCTAATGCCCCCCAATGAGGTATACGCACATTATATTATATATATATATATATATATATATATATATATATATATATATATTATTTTTTTTTTTTTAGGGGGGGAAACACCACAAAACCTGCATGTGTTACAGGTGGGTCCAATACAAGTGGTTTACAATGCGCTGGACCCCCTGTGGCACATTTTTTCCCATTATTTTTTATTCAGACATTGTTGGGGGGGCATGAGAAGTGGTACTGATGCCCCCCAATGAGGTATGAATAAAAAAATAACAGCTAAAAAAAATTAACCCTTTGTGTGCAACAGGGTGTCCAGTGCATTGCTTTTCAGTGCATAGGACACCTCTGTGGCAAGCACACAAAATGCCTCCAATCCCCCCCACCACATACCCTATCCACCAGCCTAGTTCCACAGCCTACTGGCAGTCCCATTCCCCCAGTCTGACCCCCCCAGCCTGATTCCACTGCCTACTGGTAGATACAAGTGCCAGTACGCCCTGGATTCAGGCTGGGAATCAAACAGTGCATGAGGGGACTTACAATGCACACTGGTAACCACAAATCCCCCATATGCACTTACCTCTCCACAATCACCACCGCCACACTTGCTCACTGCCCACTGGTAGATATACCCACTTACACAGCCTGACCCCTTGTCCCTTCCCCGAGCTGGTTTCTCTGGCAGACAAAAGTCCTCACTTACACCGACTGACCACTTGTAGCAATAGAATCACACGTACACTGTTTGCTTCCCCATCCTTGTTCCACTGGTAGCCACGCTCCTGGCACCCAATATGGTATGTCAACCCACAGCATTGGGCACCATTTTTTGTAGGCTGGCAGGAGGTCCTCCTGGGAAATCCCATAGTGTTCAACCATTTCCATATCTTTGAAGTGACTGATTTGTAAGAAAAACAATTTTTTTCTGTAGCACCACATTCTGGAAATAGTTGTGCATTCTAACTTAGGGGTAGAAAAGCAAGTCATGGCTCATTAGATGTGGCAGGTTATCTTCTTTCCAAAATGTCATAGTTTCTGTACCCTTTCTTCACTTCTGTAGTTGATATAACCATTTTTGCACAGGCAAGCATTATTTGAGAAAATATTAGAAAAATCAGAGGTTGTTTTAGGTGTCATTTGCACTTCTAGCACCCCCTACGGTAGGTCAACTCATACCAATAGGGTGTTGTTTGACTCCTAAGAGCACGAGCTAGTGAATGCAGTTGAAAATTGCATGGTTTTCACAGAGCTCCATACATTTAAAGGGGCAGAAATGTAAAAAAATGCATTTTTTCCCTATAGTGCCACCTTCTGGAAGCATTTGGGCACAACAGGCTTGGGGTAAGAAGGCAAGTGACCCCTCATTAGATGCGGCAGGTTATCCTCTTTACAAAATGGTATGGTTTCTTTACCTTTCCTGCATATCTATAATGGTTATGACACTTTTCATGCAGGCAGATAATTTCAAATACAAAAGTGTCGGGTTTAGGTAAGTGATCCTACCACCTACATATTGCATGTTATCCCACACAAATGGGGTAACATTTTTCTCATGTTGGTAGAAGGTACTGAATACAGTAGGAAATGTTATGGTTTTCAAAGATTTTAGTATCTTTGAAGTGGTGGAAATGTAAAAAAAAACATGTATTTATTCCTATAGCGCCACATTTTGGAAATAATTGAGCACTTCAGCCAGGGGGTAGAAAGGCAAGTGACCCCTCATGTGATGCGGGTGAATGTCTACTTTCCAAAATGGTATACCTTTTATACCTTTCCTTCATGTCGCTAACAGTTATGAACATTTTAGTACAAGCAGCCATTTTCGAGGAAGCAAACAGGTAGGTGTATTTATGTGCTTCTGGCACCCCTAAGGTAGGTCGACTCATACAAATGAGGTGTCATTTTTCTCTTAAGAGCACTAGCTAATGAATACAGTTGGAAATGCCATGGTTTTCACAAATTTCAGTACATTTGAATGGGCAGAAATGTAAGAAAATGCCTTTTTTTCTCATTAGCGCCACTTTCTGGAGGCATTTGTGCACTCCAGGCTTGGGGTAACAAGGCAAGTCAACCATCATTAGATGCGGCAGGGTGTCTTCTTTTCAAAATGGTATGGTTTGTGTACCCTTTCTTCACTTCTGTAGTTGTTATAACCATTTGTGTGCAGACAAGTAATATTTGAGAAAATGTTAGAAAAATTTGAGGTTGTAGTAGGTGTCGTTTTGCACTTCTAGCGCCCCCTAAGGTAGGTGAATTCATACCAATGAGGTGTCATTTTTCTCCTAAGAGCACTAGCTAATGAATACAGTTGGAAATGCCATGGTTTTCACAAATTTCAGTACATTTGAATGGGCAGAAATGTAAGAAAATGCCTTTTTTTTCTCATTAGCGCCACCTTCTGGAGGCATTTGTGCACTCCAGGCTTGGGGTAACAAGGCAAGTCAACCATCATTAGATGCGGCAGGGTGTCTTCTTTTCAAAATGGTATGGTTTGTGTACCCTTTCTTCACTTCTGTAGTTGTTATAACCATTTGTGTGCAGACAAGTAATATTTGAGAAAATGTTAGAAAAATTTGAGATTGTAGTAGGTGTCGTTTTGCACTTCTAGCGCCCCCTGAGATAGTTGAACTCATACCAATGGGGAGTCATTTTTCTCCTAAGAGCACTAGCTAATGAATACAGTTGGAAATGCCATGGTCTGCACAAATTTCAGTACATTTGAATGGGCAGAAATGTAAGAAAATGCCTTTTTTTTTCATTAGCGCCACCTTCTGGAGGCATTTGTGCACTCCAGGCTTGGGGTAACAAGGCAAGTCACCCCTCATTAAATGCGGCAGGGTATCTTCTTTTCAAAATGGTATGGTTTGTGTACCCTTTCTTCACTTCTTTAGTTGTTATAACCATTTGTGTACAGACAAGTAATGTTTGAGAAAATGTTAGAAAAATTTTAGGTTGTAGTAGGTGTCATTTTGCACTTCTAGCATCCCCTGAGGTAGTTAAACTCATACTAATGGGGTGTCATTTTTCTCCTAAGAGCACTAGCTAATGAATACAGTTGGAAATGCCATGGTTTTCAAGCATTTTAGTACATTTGAATGGGCAGAAATGTAAGAAAATGCCCTTTTTTTTCATTAGCGCCATCTTCTGGAGGCATTTGTGCACACCAGGCTTGGGTTAAGAAGGCAAGTTACCCCTCATTAGATGCGGCAGGTTGTCTACGTTTCAGAAATATATAGTTTTATATAGTTATTCCACTGTTTTAGGGTAGTTTTACCACAAAAACCCTAGAATGCGCATATTCGTTTATAAAGTTGAAAATGTCATTTTGCGCTGCTGGTGATAAGGGCTCTACGCTAGCCATGGACATAGGTAAAACTATACAAATTTGGTATTTTTTTATTCGGGGGACTCGGGGCTTTTTCAAATAATTGAAACTTTTACAATCAAGGTAAATGTTTTTGATACATAGTATGTGATTTTAGCAAAATGAGTAAATTTTCACTTTTTTTTGTCATTATGACATCATAGCTTTTAGCACGATGTAAAATTCTCTTCATGTAAGGTACCACGAGAAAGCTCAATTCGTTCTGAAAAAAACAATGTATAGTTTTCCATATGTAACTAAAAATCCCCAGAGGAAATCAAGCCTAAACGGAAGGATAGCAAAAATGCTGAAAAAGTGTCTGGCCTGCAGGGTACAGGAAATGGCCCGAGCCTCCGGCACTGAAAGGGTTAATTCAAGACTGGATCATCAAAGTATCAATCATTGCGAAAATAGAAAGTTTTACATTGTTTCTGCAACATACACGTGACTTATTTGTTTAAAAAAAATAAAATATATTATATATATATATATATATATATATATCTGGGCAGTAATGGTTCTTTTATGTTATCTCCCTGGAGTCAATATCTCCATTCCACTCTTTTTATATTGGAGTTGTCACAAGTAGTGAATTTTATTTTCACTTCTTTCCTCACCATGCAATTTTTTGCTGCTTGTTCCTGCACTGATCCACTGTTGTTGAACCAGTCCTGTTTCTGTCCATGCTACAGCAGCATACCTGTTCCTGCTCTCATCTGCAGTTACTGAACCAAACCTATTCTTCTGCCACATCATGCTTGTTGCAGTATTGTCTGAGGCTGCAATATTGCCTGAGTCCTTTGCTGTTTGACGCTGCTAGTGCTGAGCTCATGATGCCGAGTTCTGTTCAGGTGGATTCCCAGCTGCTCTTGCGGGTTTTCTCTCCTCTATCACCAGTGATCAGTGCTTGTTCTGCATCCTTTCTCCAGCAACTCCATTTTTTGTTCAGTCTCTGTATTGCATCCTGTCTCCAGATATTTCAACCAATATTCAGTTCTAGTTACTGCAGTCAGTCTCCAGTATTCCCTCATTATGCCCAGTCTAGTCCGCAATTTTGAATCTTTGTCTAGTCCTGTTTCTTTCTGCAAGGCAATTGGTTCTACAACTCAACTCATGACCATTACTACAGTCCTGGTCCGACATCCTGAGCATAGTCCAGCTCAACTGGTCTGTGCTATCCAACTTTGCAGTTGCCCCCTATATCCAGTTCAGGATACAGGAAGTCTGTGGATTGATCTATGGTCTCAAACACTGCATTATGGCACAGAACTCTAGTGACCTGTGGCTCACAGTGGCAGTTATATTAGAGTCCTAGATTACCACTGCCAGGGAGAGTGACACAACACAAGTGTAGCATGATACACTCAACTGCTCCACTGGGAACAAATAAATCTTCCCTTTGATTTAAATTTTAACCCCCTGAATGCAAAGTGTTAGCAATGGAGACTGTTCCATCATTCAAGGGGTTAAAAGATCCACTTACATCAGTGGGAGATTTATTTTCCTTTTGGTGCAGCTGATTTGTACCATTATTTTTTCTCTTTTCTTTTGTACATATATCCCTTCAGGTGGGCTTTCAAAAATGAATTCCACAATGGTTTATTATTTCTCTATTGATGAATCCACAACTATTCTAGTAAAATCACATCTAAAAACAACTAAGGAGTATTTTCATGACTTGTGCAATGGAAGGATATTGCATCTGTTACCCTTTTGGAAAAGCTGACTTAACTAATGCTACATCTACTTTGAGAGATGGATTTTAGACTATTTCTTCATGTTCAAAAGGAGAGAGTTGCTACACACTTGATATGACTAGAAACTACTATTTGTTCTGCAAAAGAACCTTAAAAACAAATATTTTCCATTTCCTGGCAGCATTCAACAAAGGTTAAAGCTTCTTCTGTATCTGATAGAGCAGTAAACAAATGAAAACTTATAATGTTCAGCTTTGACCATTCCCCATTCCATTTTTTTTTTCTATTTCCTGTTCTCGGCTCTAGGTTAAGAAACTGCATTTTGGGAAATGCTTTTTATTTTATGAAAACAAAATAGTTCAACAATCCAAGCGCTTGTGTGAACCCAATTGAATATAAAAAAGCAATGTGATTAAAAAATTATTGTTTATTTGGAAACAGTATCAAAACACGAACATCTAAACACGTGAATACAATAACAACAATATTACCGAAAAGAAATTGTTTCCGTGCACGAGAAGTCAGAAATTCCCAGTGAACAGAACAATTGATTCAGGCACATATCAATATAAACCTCCGATTACTAAGGGTAATATATTCAATATAATTACAATATCCTAATCACCCAAAAACGGGGAAGGTACATACAGCCTAACCCATAAATGTGTATACTAAAGACTAAATCCTAATTAAGACGGGAAAGATACATACAATCTGACCAGTGAATATGTATGTAAAATAAGTAGATCTATTACTCGTTGAAATCTAAGAGCAGGAGAAAACACATTCAACCTAGCCTGTTAACCAGTGTCTCAGATAATGATATTAATACCCAAGTGACTCCAAATGGAGAAAATACAACCCGCCTAATGAATATATAATAAACAGACTCCCAAATTGTCACGGATACCCAGAAAAGTTCAGGAGTCAGTACGGTATATGCAATTTTATTGACAAAATGAACAAAGAAAATATATACATAGGGAACAGGCAAAGGTATAAAGCCAGAAACCCTGCTATCAGAAATAATAGGATGCAAGGCTAAACCTCAGTGCTAGAGACTAGGCCTTAGCCAATGGTAGTCTCAGCAGGAGCCAGGAAAAGGAGCAGGAACACAGGATCTTGATCCGATGTAGCGGGCGTACCAACTCAAGCCTGCAGTCGGTAGGGAGTGATATCTGGCTCACGTCTGCAGTCAGAATGGAGCGCACTCTGACTCATGCCTGCAGTCAGAATGGAGCGAACTTTGACTCACGCCTGCAGTCAGAATGGAGCGAACTCTGACTCACGCCTGCAGTCAGAATCAGAACTGGTCTACCAGAGTCCCAGGACCACACTAGATTGGGTGTCTGCTAGGTACAAGGAATAAACATAAGAGTAGTCAGACAGAGCCACAAGTCAGCACCAGAGGGGGTAGTCAGATAAGCCAGGTCATACACAGTTCAGGTAGTCATCCACAGCCACAGGTCTGCGCCAGGTTGAGTGTCCACTATAGGGATAAACAAAAGAATAATCAGACAGAGACATAGGTTAGCACCAGGTTGGATGGAAGACTAGCCAGGTCATACACAGAGCCCAAGGTAATAGAACTGCTATGAGCAACAACGCAAGGGCAACTGAGTCAGGACTCAGACTGCCCTTTACACCCCTCCACAGGAAGTAGGTAGAAGGAGCAGCTCAGAGTGAGAAAGTAGGTAGGAGGAAGTAGGTAGGAGGAGACTACAGGAAGCAAACACATAAAACAGAGGCCTGCTGCATGCTTGAAACCTTGCGCCTGTAGATGATGCTGAAACCAAGGTAAGCTGTAACACAAATATACCCACTAAAAAGGTACAAACAACCTGATTCGTAGGTTAAGAGTCCAACAATTAAATAATAAAAGTGCAAAGTAATTATATAGGTATTCACTATAACGTGCTCCGGTGTGTAAGAATATGCAGACAAATCCGGGCTAGAGAGTATACAGGATGAAACAATGTCTCTATATCTCCCTGCAGACAATACAATCCCACTAAAATGGGAAAGAAGTGACACTATCCCACTCCAGGATCTGTGTTATGTCCAGAGACAAATAACATAGACAAAAAAGCCCTGCTTGAAATAGTCATCTTCCACTACAACATCCCACACACTGGATAGCCCGCAACAGTAATCCTAACGAATCCAAAAAATAATAAATCTAAATAATAAATAAAAATATTAACTAAAATATAGAAAAAGTTAAATAGAAAATAAAAACATTGAATATCTTTTTAACCCTTGGTAGTTATAATAAAAATAGCGCTATTTAGTTCAATGGTAAACATTTGGTCAAAAAGTTATGAGAGACCAATGCATCAAAAAAGTGTCCATTTTGACTGCAGATACTTAAAAAAACAAGTCCAAAAGTATCAATTTTAATTCACTAGTTACAAGTTTAATATGCAAAAGTTATTTTCTACATCCGGAATAATCACCATGGACTTCAAACTTAAATAGATTGATTTCAATTTGTCTTTGGCCACTTATCCTTATTATCTTTTTTTCCACTTGGGGTATACACAGCCATCTCTTATAAACACAGTGGGGAGACACAGATATATTACTCACTGCCCTTCTATACTGCTCCTCCTTATATCAATCCGGATGCTTTTTTTCCCCTTGTAGGCGCAGCGTCTATTGTTCAGACTTCCTGCTTCTTTACTCGGACATATATGGAGAGTTCAGCTGACTTTCAGTATATTTCTTCAGTCTCCACTCGTATAGCCATGTAACCACACTGTTTATATTCAAATAAATGATATAGATAGCATCTTGGATATTATTCAACGCATTTCAAAGTGGAACTCACTTCTTCCTCAGGAATAGTTCTAAATGCACTCCTTTGATGTTATAAAGGAGTTATATACCTTTCCAGAAGTTTTTCCATCCAATCATGTGTCTTTCAATCATTGTAGATCACCATCTTTTCATTATTAACTCTCTCTTGACTGATATATCGTAATAATATAGTTAAATTTAGAAAGCAATAAAAAAAATTTAAAAAAATCACAATAAAAAACAATAAAAAACAATATGCACCAGTTAACATTTCATGTATCAACTGCACTATTTGTATAAGTCATACAAAACAAAACTATATGGGGCGCCTCATAGTTAATACTGTTACAATAAAAAGTATACGTAATAAAATGAAGGGTACTCACAAACTAATTGGTCAGCTTAAACTGACTTTCAAGCAGTTGGAGATATATTCCCGTTTCCACTCAGGTTCCTCCAGTAGTTCAGGATACCAAATCCAACTCAATATATGACACAATTTGATGGTAGCAATGCACAAACAGAATAAAATAACATAAAAATAAAATAAAATAGCGGCTCTCAAATATAACAGAATATTTATCCTAATAAAATACCATGTCATGGACAATTACAATTAAAATTAATTTAATTGGTATTATCCATGCCATTAATTGGTATTATCCATGCTATGGTAAATAAAAAAAAATAAAATAAAATAGCGGCTCTCAAATATAACAAAATATTTATTCTAATAAAATACCATGGCATGGATAATTCCAATTAAAATTAACCCTTTGAGTGCCAGAGGGGTACGCAAAACATTGCTTTGTTTTTAATTGGTATTATCCATGCCATTTATTGGTATTATCCATGCTATGGTATTTTATTAGAATAAATATCCTATATAATAATTTGCTAAGTTGTGTGTAACGCCCGACATGCGCAGTAGACACTGCTGCGCGTGTGGCAGTCATGCGCAGTACAGACTGCCCGCGCCGCGGCTGATACAGAGCTGGGCGCTCCGAAGGAGCATCCAGCTCTGTATCAGCAGTGGCGCGGGCAGTCTCTGCTGCGCGTGACTGCCCCGCGACCGGCTGCCAGAGGCACTGTAACGGGCTGTTCAACTATTTTTGTAATATTTGAGAGCCGCTATTTTATTTTATTTTTATTTTATTTTATTCTGTTTGTGCATTGCTACCATCAAATTGTGTCATATATTGAGTTGGATTTGGTATCCTGAACTACCGGGGGAACCCGAGTGGAGATGGGAATATATCTCCAACTGCTTGGAAGTCAGTTTAAGCTGACCAATTAGTTTGTGAGTACCATTCATTTTATTAAGTATATTATTTATTGTAACAGTATTCACTATGAGGCGCCCCGTATATTTTTGTTTTGTATGATTGGAGTTTGTGGATGCTTTGGAGAGAGCGTGTAGAGACGGGAGCAGCCGAGTTCAGAGACTGAATTTGATACTGAGTTTGGGGCAGTCCAATTCCCAAAGAGGCGTGTTTGCTGGGTCCTACATATGTAGATTCACAGCCAACTTGTTTGTGAGTTTCCAATTTGTTTTGGGTGCTTTATGGTGGATGTCCCCTATCCGTAAGATATTACACCAGGAGGCAGTTTCCTGTTTTTGTTCTCTCTTTTTTGTCTATATATTTGTATATGTAGATGTTCTATAACAAATATTTAATTTAAACTCCCAAATCTAAATTCTAATTGCCATAGTAACAAGACATGTTTATTAAATATTTATCTATCTTAGGGTGTTGGTGGTACACATATACATGCCCCAAACATCCATACCTACATATATATATATAATCTTAAACTGTGCCAGAAAGCTTATATATGGTATCTACTTTCCTCACAGATTACATAATTTTATAAAAGTAGTTTTTTATACTGCAATTCTATAAAGAATCCCTTTTAATGTAATTTACTGGCATTTCTATATCAAGACCCACATACAACATATTGGGCTAGATTTAAAGGTTCACATTAAACCAGCCGCTAAGTAAAAAAGGCACATCGGCCAGAAATAACACATGATTTACAGCGGATTCAAAAGTAAGTGTACGAGAATAGCTAACGAGCATAGGCACAACAAAAACACGTAACACAAACACCTGCGTCACAACTGTTTTCGCATCACTGTGCATCACAAACACCCATTAAAACACAACTTAAGTCAAAATGTAACACTACAGCAACTGTTGTCTAGCAACCCTGATAGATAACAAACAAAATTCAGCCAATCCCAAGGCCCCAAAAATGTTCAAATACACCTATATATATATCTCAAAATAACGATCACACCCTGTCTGTGTTTCAAGTTTTAGTGAGCTAGGGCACAGGACCCAGGAGTGGAGGCTAGTGATCAAGAGAGAGAGGTGCTTACACTTGAGGTAGAAGGAGTTTTTGGAGTTTGAAGTTTGGAGAGAGGTGCACTTAACTATAGACATATTACACTTTTGCACATATTACATACACCCATACAAACACTAATGCATACACATACACACACAGTCTTTTATTTTTTTTAATCTTTTTTTTTAATTCAATGTTTATTGATACTTAAAGAGTAGGTGGGGATTACAGAACACAAAATCAAGGGGAGGGGATACAAGCGGAAAAGGACATAAAATAAGTTAAGATAAAAAATAACGAATGAAACAAGTCAGAAAACACAGATCTAAACATCACATGTGGTCGTGGTGTAATGGAGAAAAAAAAAAAAAAGACAAGCGGGGGGGAGGGGAAAGGGAAGAGGGAAGGGTCAAGGAGGGGAAAGGTCCAGGAGGGGAAAGATAAGGGGGGAAAAGGGGAAGAAGGGAGGACAGAACAGGACGGCCCACCCTCACTGGGCCTCACTCCTCAAAGAAGAAATAGGTCCCTATGGAACGAAGGAGGGTCCACGGACTCAAGCCACGGGGACCACAAACGGAGAAGAGTGGAAGACGAATTATGTAAGTAAGCAGTTAGTTGCTCCATTCAGATCAATCGCTAAAGCCTATTCTCAAATGGGGAATCACAAGGAGGTAAAGATTTCCAATGATAGGCAATGTGACACCGAGTAACAGAACACACTCTAAAAGACCAATTTATTTGCTAAATGGGACAGAGGAGGGAACCTAGAGTTACGGTTTAACAGTGCTATCCAGGGGTCCAAATGGTGCACCACCCCCAATGCTGACCCCAAAAGCGCAAAAACATGAGTCCATAATGCATATACTGAAGGGCATGACCACCACATATGGAGATAAGAGCCAGACTGTCCACAGCCTCTGTAGCATAGTTGAGAGGTGGACGGGTAGAAGCAGTGCAGTCTAGCCGGGCAATAATACCATCTAGAGATCACCTTAAACGCATTTTCCTTAATCAACGTGCAAGGAGTCAAACTAGAAGAATTGACCATTATGCCATTCCACTTCTCCTCATTCAAAGACTCGCCAAGGTCAGCTTCCCAAAGAGCCCGATATGGAGGGGGGTGAGGATAAGTAACTCCAATAAAATTAGTATAAAGCTTGGTGATAACACCTTTAGTGGGGGATGTAATAGAGCAGAGATGTTCAAACATGGTCCGGGATGTAGGGGGACCAGATTTGAAATGGGCGCAAACAAAATGTTGAACTTGTGGGAACCTGAAACATTCCCCAGGTGGAGCATTATATTTTTCCCAAAACTGGTCCCACGTCAGTAGAGTATTAAAAAGATAGAGATCAGAGACTCGGGTAACCCCAGCTAAATTACACCAACTAAACTGAGTGGGGGAAAGCCCCGGATGAAAATCTCGGTTCCGAAACAGTGGACACATCCTAGAAGTAGAGGATAGAAGCCAATCAGATATCCGAAATCGCCTCCAGAGAGATAAAGTATGGGACAAAGTCAGGCTATTATCAAGTTTCCCAGTACTGAGTGTCAGAAGCCAGTGGAGATCGGGGGGGGGAACCACACAAGGCTACTTCCAAATGCACCCAACGGGGGACATTACAGGAGTGATGTAATTGGACCACCTTAGCAAGTTGAGCTGCTTTGTAGTAGGTCCAGATATGGGGAACCGAAAGCCCCCCGTGCAACCGAAGTTTATAGAGCAAAGACTTGCCAAGCCTAGGTTTCCGAGAAGCCCAAATAAACTTAAAGATATGTTGCTGAAGAACGTGGATATCAGACATCCGAAGATGGATGGCTAGAGAACGAAAAAGGTATAAAAGTTTGGGCAGTAAGGTCATCTTGACTGCATAGATCCGACCAAACCAAGAGATCTGGTAATTGGCCCAAGTTGTCAAGAGCCTGTGCAGAGACTTAAGTAAAGGTATATAATTAGCGGCGTAGAGTGTCAAGTGAGATGATGTAATGTGAATACCCAATGACAAAATAGAAGAGGAGCTCCATTTGAAATCAAAATTGAGGGCCAACAGTTTCCGCAGTGGGGCACGGAGGGAAACATCCAAGGCCTCACATTTTGAGTGATTAATTTTGAAACTGGAAAAAGAGGAAAATGTGGATAGTAACACATAAATATTGGGCAGTGAGGTCATAGGCGATGTTAAGGTAAGATATCATCGGCGAATAAACTGAGTTTATAATCCTCGGATCCCAGAGTGAGTCCCCTGATGTCCCAAGAGTTCCTAATGGAGACAGCAAGTGGCTCTTTGCAGAGTGCAAAAAAGAGGGGAGACAAAGGGCATCCCTGCACAGCAGTATGCAGTGTCACTCAGCTGCTGCATGAACCAACAGGATACTATCCTATATAAAAAGGGGTATAGCTGCACGGGTGGGAAAACCAATCCATGACCATGGCTTAATAAAAACACCAGTTGTCCAAACATGCTGCAAGTCTATTAAGGCTATGTCTAAATAATAAGGCCATGATTTGGTTGTGTTTGGTTGTGATGTAGAAGTAGGACAGATTGCTTGTCTGGCCCTACTCATAATAGTTGTGGTGCAGTTAGTATGTATACCTGAAGAGTGAATTTTCTCAGAGCATCTGAAGACTGGGAAGACTCTGATGGGATGGTGAAGCGTATTCTAAAGCAAGGCACAGCACAGGAAAAATATTGCATGCAGGAATTGGGAGAATGTAATCAGAGATGCAGTGATAAGAAGATACAATGCAGAATGGAGATGGAGGGCTAGATTTAAAGGCTCCCAATAAACCAGCCGCTAAGTGAAAAAGGCACATCACTCGCAAATAATACATGAGTTACGGCAGATTCAATAGGTACTCTACGAGAATAGCTATCGAGCGTAGGCACACATAAAACACGTAACACAAAAGCAGTTGTCACTCATGTTAATGCACAACGGGCGGCCAAATCACACGATAACATCGCTCAAAACAACATGTAACATAACGGCTGCCGTTGTCTAGCAACCATGATTGATGCAAAAACAAATTCAAACACACAGCCAATCACAAATCCCCAATGTATCAAAAAACTTCAAATACACCTATATATACCCAAAAATAACCGTCACACACTGTCTGTTATCGAGTTCTTCAGAGCCAGATATCAGGACCCAGGAGCGGAGGATAGTGATTAGAGAGAGGGAGACAGGACCGTACATTGGAGGTAGAGGAGTTTTGGAGTTTGGAGAGAGGTGCACTAAATATACACATCACACTTTTGCACATATTACATACACACATACAAACACAAACACACATACATACACATAGTCCTTTTATTTTATAACACCTTATACATTTTACATTTTATTTTGACAGTGTGAATCTGTGAGTGAAAGTGTGTGACAGAGAGTGAGTGGATCGAGTGTGTCTGTGAGGGCCTGTGTGAGTGCCTGGGTGTGAGTGGGTGAATGATGGCCAGGAGAGGAGGACAGGAGAGAGGGATGGGGAGAGTAGTGGAGGAGGAGGAAGGTCAGGAGGGTATCCCTCAGCAGAGCAGGGGTGGGAGAGGGAGATCCGCAGGGTGGAGGGGAACCTGGCCCACAAGAGCAGGCACACGCAGGACAGGGACAGAACCTGCAGTGGGACGAGGGGGAGTTGGTGGGGAGCAACACACACAGTCAGGGTCAGACCAGGCAGGGCACTCCGGGTCTGAGTCATCCCATGCCGGAGGTGACGAGGGGAAGATCAGGGACCCCAAATACACAGAGGAGGAGAACACGACTCTCGTGGAAGCTGTCCTGGAGAGGCAGAGTGTTCTCCACCCAACGGCGAAGGTCCCTGGCCTGTCAGAGAGGAGGAAGGCAGCCTGGAACCAGATCTGCAGCCGGGTCAACGCGGTGGCTCCATGCAGGCGGGATGTGGAGTCCATCAAAAAGAAATGGGGCGACTGCCGGAGGGAGGTCAAAAATAAAATGACAGAGCTCGGCAAGCATGCCCGAGGCACTGGAGGTGGACCAGCCGTCCCTATCACCTTCTGCGGCTGGAAGGAGATGGTGCGGCAGACCATGTCCCCAACCCTGATCGAGGGGGTCGTTGGAGGAACTGACACTGGGGATGAGAGGAGCCTCCACACTACCGGTAAGTGCAACACTACAGAACAACACACTACAGCAACCAACACCAGCTGCACACACAGTCACACCTGAACATGTCCATCACTCAGCCATACAACTGCACCAACACAGCACCCTGAGGGTTAAAAAAAGGACACAACACCAGGACAAATGGCAAGGTCCAACTTGGGACAAACCTGTCAAAGTCCTACTTCAACCTTCCTGTTGCTGTGCTCATCACACACAATACACAAACCGTTATGTTCAAAATGTTGTCTGTTAAATATCATCATTGTTCACACACAATGTCACCCATGTCCCCACCCTAACCCCTTGAGTGCTAGAGGGATCATCAATGCATCGATCAACAATGCGTTGGCAACCCCTCTGGTACTCAAGGGGTTAACCAGACAACAAACAAGTCAATAGGCCAACGATCACATGCTACACAGGAGACATTCACTAAGCGGTAACAAAAAGATGGTGGACACAAATTAACCCTCACACACCCTCACTTCACCAATACAAGTGTTAGTCCATGGCTAATATGCAAAAACAAGAATCAAGTTTATAAGGTCACATTGTACAGACTCCATGGAAAACACTGGAAATGGGGAAAGGAGATCACTGGAGAAGTCACCATCATGTTCACTTCATCAGTTCAACATCACCGCTTATTGAATCACAAAAAGGGGGCATCAGGTCACACATCAGTGTCCCACAGAATAAATGCTTGTATGTGCAACACACAGGCCGAAAACTATTCCACAGAGTTCAAGCTGGAAAAAGTAGGCATTGATGTTGTGGCTGGAATCATTTACTCTGAATTGAAATGACATATCTTATATCTGATTCCCACATGGATCCACAGGGTACACCAGCCACTCTTTGCAGGATACACATGTGAAACAAATAGCAAACATTGTACCTTGGTCACCAACAGGTCATGACTGATGGAGATCTAGGATTGAGTACGGTTGCCTCACACAGAAGGATGGATGGGCTCATACACAGAAAAAAACAGGCCTCAATCAAAGATATCCCTCACTACTGGCTGGATTGTTGCCCTTAGGATTCAAATGTTACTAAATATGTTCCAACACGATGTGAACACAGAGATCAGTTTACTGGATGTGATTGCCTTAATGGACAGATATGTGCACCCATCACAAATCAACCTACATTGCTACCATACAAATACACATACATAGTATATCACACTCTACATAGATGGGATATACGAGGTATGTTCATATCCATCATATCAATCCAATGTATTGTTGGATGGGTGCACATATATAGCCAGTAAGGCAATCACACCTACTGAACTGCTCTCTGGCTTCACATCCTGGAAGGATATTACTGTACCCATATGAAGGGGACATATCCACATACATATATGACCATTTCTACTTGTGTGTGACTGTAATGGGATAGCAATGGGTAATATGATCATGATGTCATATCATTGCCATCGTTAAAAGATGTCTCGATCTAAGTCCCATCCCACCAACACTCATGGTTATACAGATATTGCTCTATGTGACAGGTGGAGAGATCTGTCATTTGACCACACGGAGGCTCTTCAGCAGAGCCAAAGTCGCAACATGTCGAGATTAATACCTCTTTGGAATGGTCCACAGAGTGTGCTTGCAAACCATGCACACTCTGTACACCATTCCAATTAAGTATTGTTCTCTAAATGGGGCAATTTGGGCTCTGCTGAAAAGCCCTCGTGTGGACAAATGACTGAAATCTACATCTGTCACATAGAGCAATATCTGAACAACCATGAGGGTAGGAGGGATAGGACTAACAGCGAACAACATCTGTTTTCACAATGTCTACAATCTGACATCAAGGTTGACTTAACCTTTGCCATCCCCCTGGAGGGATAGCCATACCTACAAGTTGTGAAGACAAATATATGTTGTTGGACCCCCCCACCGAGTTAAACAATGGTATTCCTACTGCTGAAAGGTGTGTTGATTCAAAAGGTATCACAGCTCAGACATGGATATGTCAGGGGCAATATCCCAGTGGCCTGAAATTGTACAGTGGTGCTGTTACTACACTATCATATGGACAGCTCTGGTACAGGGACCAGATATCTACATGGGAGGGTGTTGCAACAGCCCCACTGTACTATTTCGGGCCCTGTGATATTGCACCTCAAAATAAAACCTTCACCCGTAATAACTCAAACAACACCTTTTAGCAGTGGGAGTACCTTTGTTTATCCAGGGGGATTCACCCAAACACATATATATTTTGTCACCACATATCTGAGTATAACTGTCTCCACAAACATATGGCTAAGGTCACTAATCACAACATCTTATTTCTCCACACAGCTTACGGTCCTCAAGCCCAGCAGGAGACAGTGGAGGAGGCAATGTCACCCCCCAGTGAGGAGTACACAGAGGAGGTGACCAGCCGGTGGTCACCGTACCCACCATCACCATCCCCTCCAACACAGGCTGCACCACCACCTACTACACCCTTACAAGCTGGACCACCACATGCTACACCCCTTCAAACTGCACCTCCCCAGTACAGTGGCTGGATGCCACAGGAGGAGAGGTGGACCTATCCAGCCACCTCCACCAGCTACTACCCTCCATAAGCAGCACCACCACCGCCAGAGAGGCAATGGCTGCCAGGGACTGTGGCCACCAACCAGTATGGGCCATATGCCTCCCACATCAACACACCCTCCTGGATGGCTCCACAGCATGCCCCAAGGTATGATCCCAGGTGGGGTCCCAGCAGTTACCAATGACCACCATATGACCCTTGGCCATTGGACTACCCACACCTGGGCCTGATAGGTGAGCCACAGCGCCCCTTACCCAGGGACATATTCACACCTCCACCAGCACACACATCTTTGGGCAGCTCAGGATCACTTGATGTGGTGGGCATATGCCCATCATCTGCACCAGCCACTCCAACAGCTGTCACAGCAGCCACAGCACCTTCAGCAGCAGCAGAGGAAACAGCACCCTCGGCGGGAAGAAGGGAGGACAGAACAGGACGGCCCACCCTCACTGGGCCTCACTCCTCAAAGAAGAAATAGGTCCCTATGGAACGAAGGAGGGTCCACGGACTCAAGCCACGGGGACCACAAACGGAGAAGAGTGGAAGACGAATTATGTAAGTAAGCAGTTAGTTGCTCCATTCAGATCAATCGCTAAAGCCTATTCTCAAATGGGGAATCACAAGGAGGTAAAGATTTCCAATGATAGGCAATGTGACACCGAGTAACAGAACACACTCTAAAAGACCAATTTATTTGCTAAATGGGACAGAGGAGGGAACCTAGAGTTACGGTTTAACAGTGCTATCCAGGGGTCCAAATGGTGCACCACCCCCAATGCTGACCCCAAAAGCGCAAAAACATGAGTCCATAATGCATATACTGAAGGGCATGACCACCACATATGGAGATAAGAGCCAGACTGTCCACAGCCTCTGTAGCATAGTTGAGAGGTGGACGGGTAGAAGCAGTGCAGTCTAGCCGGGCAATAATACCATCTAGAGATCACCTTAAACGCATTTTCCTTAATCAACGTGCAAGGAGTCAAACTAGAAGAATTGACCATTATGCCATTCCACTTCTCCTCATTCAAAGACTCGCCAAGGTCAGCTTCCCAAAGAGCCCGATATGGAGGGGGGTGAGGATAAGTAACTCCAATAAAATGAGTATAAAGCTTGGTGATAACACCTTTAGTGGGGGATGTAATAGAGCAGAGATGTTCAAACATGGTCCGGGATGTAGGGGGACCAGATTTGAAATGGGCGCAAACAAAATGTTGAACTTGTGGGAACCTGAAACATTCCCCAGGTGGAGCATTATATTTTTCCCAAAACTGGTCCCACGTCAGTAGAGTATTAAAAAGATAGAGATCAGAGACTCGGGTAACCCCAGCTAAATTACACCAACTAAACTGAGTGGGGGAAAGCCCCGGATGAAAATCTCGGTTCCGAAACAGTGGACACATCCTAGAAGTAGAGGATAGAAGCCAATCAGATATCCGAAATCGCCTCCAGAGAGATAAAGTATGGGACAAAGTCAGGCTATTATCAAGTTTCCCAGTACTGAGTGTCAGAAGCCAGTGGAGATCGGGGGGGGGAACCACACAAGGCTACTTCCAAATGCACCCAACGGGGGACATTACAGGAGTGATGTAATTGGACCACCTTAGCAAGTTGAGCTGCTTTGTAGTAGGTCCAGATATGGGGAACCGAAAGCCCCCCGTGCAACCGAAGTTTATAGAGCAAAGACTTGCCAAGCCTAGGTTTCCGAGAAGCCCAAATAAACTTAAAGATATGTTGCTGAAGAACGTGGATATCAGACATCCGAAGATGGATGGCTAGAGAACGAAAAAGGTATAAAAGTTTGGGCAGTAAGGTCATCTTGACTGCATAGATCCGACCAAACCAAGAGATCTGGTAATTGGCCCAAGTTGTCAAGAGCCTGTGCAGAGACTTAAGTAAAGGTATATAATTAGCGGCGTAGAGTGTCAAGTGAGATGATGTAATGTGAATACCCAATGACAAAATAGAAGAGGAGCTCCATTTGAAATCAAAATTGAGGGCCAACAGTTTCCGCAGTGGGGCACGGAGGGAAACATCCAAGGCCTCACATTTTGAGTGATTAATTTTGAAACTGGAAAAAGAGGAAAATGTGGATAGTAACACATAAATATTGGGCAGTGAGGTCATAGGCGATGTTAAGGTAAGATATCATCGGCGAATAAACTGAGTTTATAATCCTCGGATCCCAGAGTGAGTCCCCTGATGTCCCAAGAGTTCCTAATGGAGACAGCAAGTGGCTCTTTGCAGAGTGCAAAAAAGAGGGGAGACAAAGGGCATCCCTGCACAGCAGTATGCAGTGTCACTCAGCTGCTGCATGAACCAACAGGATACTATCCTATATAAAAAGGGGTATAGCTGCACGGGTGGGAAAACCAATCCATGACCATGGCTTAATAAAAACACCAGTTGTCCAAACATGCTGCAAGTCTATTAAGGCTATGTCTAAATAATAAGGCCATGATTTGGTTGTGTTTGGTTGTGATGTAGAAGTAGGACAGATTGCTTGTCTGGCCCTACTCATAATAGTTGTGGTGCAGTTAGTATGTATACCTGAAGAGTGAATTTTCTCAGAGCATCTGAAGACTGGGAAGACTCTGATGGGATGGTGAAGCGTATTCTAAAGCAAGGCACAGCACAGGAAAAATATTGCATGCAGGAATTGGGAGAATGTAATCAGAGATGCAGTGATAAGAAGATACAATGCAGAATGGAGATGGAGGGCTAGATTTAAAGGCTCCCAATAAACCAGCCGCTAAGTGAAAAAGGCACATCACTCGCAAATAATACATGAGTTACGGCAGATTCAATAGGTACTCTACGAGAATAGCTATCGAGCGTAGGCACACATAAAACACGTAACACAAAAGCAGTTGTCACTCATGTTAATGCACAACGGGCGGCCAAATCACACGATAACATCGCTCAAAACAACATGTAACATAACGGCTGCCGTTGTCTAGCAACCATGATTGATGCAAAAACAAATTCAAACACACAGCCAATCACAAATCCCCAATGTATCAAAAAACTTCAAATACACCTATATATACCCAAAAATAACCGTCACACACTGTCTGTTATCGAGTTCTTCAGAGCCAGATATCAGGACCCAGGAGCGGAGGATAGTGATTAGAGAGAGGGAGACAGGACCGTACATTGGAGGTAGAGGAGTTTTGGAGTTTGGAGAGAGGTGCACTAAATATACACATCACACTTTTGCACATATTACATACACACATACAAACACAAACACACATACATACACATAGTCCTTTTATTTTATAACACCTTATACATTTTACATTTTATTTTGACAGTGTGAATCTGTGAGTGAAAGTGTGTGACAGAGAGTGAGTGGATCGAGTGTGTCTGTGAGGGCCTGTGTGAGTGCCTGGGTGTGAGTGGGTGAATGATGGCCAGGAGAGGAGGACAGGAGAGAGGGATGGGGAGAGTAGTGGAGGAGGAGGAAGGTCAGGAGGGTATCCCTCAGCAGAGCAGGGGTGGGAGAGGGAGATCCGCAGGGTGGAGGGGAACCTGGCCCACAAGAGCAGGCACACGCAGGACAGGGACAGAACCTGCAGTGGGACGAGGGGGAGTTGGTGGGGAGCAACACACACAGTCAGGGTCAGACCAGGCAGGGCACTCCGGGTCTGAGTCATCCCATGCCGGAGGTGACGAGGGGAAGATCAGGGACCCCAAATACACAGAGGAGGAGAACACGACTCTCGTGGAAGCTGTCCTGGAGAGGCAGAGTGTTCTCCACCCAACGGCGAAGGTCCCTGGCCTGTCAGAGAGGAGGAAGGCAGCCTGGAACCAGATCTGCAGCCGGGTCAACGCGGTGGCTCCATGCAGGCGGGATGTGGAGTCCATCAAAAAGAAATGGGGCGACTGCCGGAGGGAGGTCAAAAATAAAATGACAGAGCTCGGCAAGCATGCCCGAGGCACTGGAGGTGGACCAGCCGTCCCTATCACCTTCTGCGGCTGGAAGGAGATGGTGCGGCAGACCATGTCCCCAACCCTGATCGAGGGGGTCGTTGGAGGAACTGACACTGGGGATGAGAGGAGCCTCCACACTACCGGTAAGTGCAACACTACAGAACAACACACTACAGCAACCAACACCAGCTGCACACACAGTCACACCTGAACATGTCCATCACTCAGCCATACAACTGCACCAACACAGCACCCTGAGGGTTAAAAAAAGGACACAACACCAGGACAAATGGCAAGGTCCAACTTGGGACAAACCTGTCAAAGTCCTACTTCAACCTTCCTGTTGCTGTGCTCATCACACACAATACACAAACCGTTATGTTCAAAATGTTGTCTGTTAAATATCATCATTGTTCACACACAATGTCACCCATGTCCCCACCCTAACCCCTTGAGTGCTAGAGGGATCATCAATGCATCGATCAACAATGCGTTGGCAACCCCTCTGGTACTCAAGGGGTTAACCAGACAACAAACAAGTCAATAGGCCAACGATCACATGCTACACAGGAGACATTCACTAAGCGGTAACAAAAAGATGGTGGACACAAATTAACCCTCACACACCCTCACTTCACCAATACAAGTGTTAGTCCATGGCTAATATGCAAAAACAAGAATCAAGTTTATAAGGTCACATTGTACAGACTCCATGGAAAACACTGGAAATGGGGAAAGGAGATCACTGGAGAAGTCACCATCATGTTCACTTCATCAGTTCAACATCACCGCTTATTGAATCACAAAAAGGGGGCATCAGGTCACACATCAGTGTCCCACAGAATAAATGCTTGTATGTGCAACACACAGGCCGAAAACTATTCCACAGAGTTCAAGCTGGAAAAAGTAGGCATTGATGTTGTGGCTGGAATCATTTACTCTGAATTGAAATGACATATCTTATATCTGATTCCCACATGGATCCACAGGGTACACCAGCCACTCTTTGCAGGATACACATGTGAAACAAATAGCAAACATTGTACCTTGGTCACCAACAGGTCATGACTGATGGAGATCTAGGATTGAGTACGGTTGCCTCACACAGAAGGATGGATGGGCTCATACACAGAAAAAAACAGGCCTCAATCAAAGATATCCCTCACTACTGGCTGGATTGTTGCCCTTAGGATTCAAATGTTACTAAATATGTTCCAACACGATGTGAACACAGAGATCAGTTTACTGGATGTGATTGCCTTAATGGACAGATATGTGCACCCATCACAAATCAACCTACATTGCTACCATACAAATACACATACATAGTATATCACACTCTACATAGATGGGATATACGAGGTATGTTCATATCCATCATATCAATCCAATGTATTGTTGGATGGGTGCACATATATAGCCAGTAAGGCAATCACACCTACTGAACTGCTCTCTGGCTTCACATCCTGGAAGGATATTACTGTACCCATATGAAGGGGACATATCCACATACATATATGACCATTTCTACTTGTGTGTGACTGTAATGGGATAGCAATGGGTAATATGATCATGATGTCATATCATTGCCATCGTTAAAAGATGTCTCGATCTAAGTCCCATCCCACCAACACTCATGGTTATACAGATATTGCTCTATGTGACAGGTGGAGAGATCTGTCATTTGACCACACGGAGGCTCTTCAGCAGAGCCAAAGTCGCAACATGTCGAGATTAATACCTCTTTGGAATGGTCCACAGAGTGTGCTTGCAAACCATGCACACTCTGTACACCATTCCAATTAAGTATTGTTCTCTAAATGGGGCAATTTGGGCTCTGCTGAAAAGCCCTCGTGTGGACAAATGACTGAAATCTACATCTGTCACATAGAGCAATATCTGAACAACCATGAGGGTAGGAGGGATAGGACTAACAGCGAACAACATCTGTTTTCACAATGTCTACAATCTGACATCAAGGTTGACTTAACCTTTGCCATCCCCCTGGAGGGATAGCCATACCTACAAGTTGTGAAGACAAATATATGTTGTTGGACCCCCCCACCGAGTTAAACAATGGTATTCCTACTGCTGAAAGGTGTGTTGATTCAAAAGGTATCACAGCTCAGACATGGATATGTCAGGGGCAATATCCCAGTGGCCTGAAATTGTACAGTGGTGCTGTTACTACACTATCATATGGACAGCTCTGGTACAGGGACCAGATATCTACATGGGAGGGTGTTGCAACAGCCCCACTGTACTATTTCGGGCCCTGTGATATTGCACCTCAAAATAAAACCTTCACCCGTAATAACTCAAACAACACCTTTTAGCAGTGGGAGTACCTTTGTTTATCCAGGGGGATTCACCCAAACACATATATATTTTGTCACCACATATCTGAGTATAACTGTCTCCACAAACATATGGCTAAGGTCACTAATCACAACATCTTATTTCTCCACACAGCTTACGGTCCTCAAGCCCAGCGGGAGACAGTGGAGGAGGCAATGTCACCCCCCAGTGAGGAGTACACAGAGGAGGTGACCAGCCGGTGGTCACCGTACCCACCATCACCATCCCCTCCAACACAGGCTGCACCACCACCTACTACACCCTTACAAGCTGGACCACCACATGCTACACCCCTTCAAACTGCACCTCCCCAGTACAGTGGCTGGATGCCACAGGAGGAGAGGTGGACCTATCCAGCCACCTCCACCAGCTACTACCCTCCATAAGCAGCACCACCACCGCCAGAGAGGCAATGGCTGCCAGGGACTGTGGCCACCAACCAGTATGGGCCATATGCCTCCCACATCAACACACCCTCCTGGATGGCTCCACAGCATGCCCCAAGGTATGATCCCAGGTGGGGTCCCAGCAGTTACCAATGACCACCATATGACCCTTGGCCATTGGACTACCCACACCTGGGCCTGATAGGTGAGCCACAGCGCCCCTTACCCAGGGACATATTCACACCTCCACCAGCACACACATCTTTGGGCAGCTCAGGATCACTTGATGTGGTGGGCATATGCCCATCATCTGCACCAGCCACTCCAACAGCTGTCACAGCAGCCACAGCACCTTCAGCAGCAGCAGAGGAAACAGCACCCTCGGCGGCAGCAGAGGAAACAGCACCCCCGGCGGCAGCAGAGGAAACAGCACCCCCGGCGGCAGCAGAGGAAACAGCACCCTCGGCGGCAGCAGAGGAAACAGCAGCACCAGTGACACCAGGCACATCCATCCACCTCAAGCACTGCACGCCTCACAGGGATGGAGGCGGAGTGTATGGCCCTTCAGAGGAGACTACTCCGGTCGAGCAGGAGTACTGACAGCAACATCACAAGGAGCAGGAGGCAATCCAGGAGGAACATTGCCTAATTGGAGACCAGGATCCAAGCCCTGGAGTCGGAGGTGGCCAGGGGGAAACACACTACTCCACCAGCTCAGGACTGGTCTCATGGACATGTTAACACAGGTCCTTGTGGAGTTGAGGGAAATAAACCGCAGGGAGAACCTGAGGATGGAGAGGGAGAACTTGCGTTCCACCGAGGGGGCTACTGAAACCACCACCCCCTCCAGTGTTACCCCTGAAGCCACACCTAGGGGGCAGAGGGTTACCAGGAGTTCAACACGGGCATCCACCTCTGGCACCCAGGCTAAGGCCCCCCACCCAAAAAGGAAAAAATAAAAGGCCCAAACTGTCAACTTTCCCCTCAATAAAAAAACCTTTCCTCTGTGTCCTTACCACGGCAGGAAATCAGTGGGTTAGCTCCGCCTTCCAGCTGGTAGGACCAATTAACAATTTCTTAAAAGAGGCTCCTGGGAGAAAGGATTCAGTTTTCTTTGGTCCTTCCAAGCTGGTAGACGGAGGCCATTGGTCTCCTGCCTCTTAGAGTATATTTAAGTTTTGTTGTTTTCTTTATCTATGCATCCAGCCTGCAAACGCTGGACACATTGCTGGGAGCACTGCGGTCCTCATACCCGGATAGGTCGCATGAGGACCAGGGAGCATTTCAGGCTACATCTACAGAGCGCTGCTTTGCCTCTTGCACGCTCTATCCTTTCGTCCGGTATGAAAAGGGCGCTCAGGAAGTCGGCGTTCCTCTTCAAAACTAAAACCGGAAGTGCGGCCCGATGCATTCCACGGGTGGAACGCACTTCCGGTTTCGGCGTTTTCAGCGTGTCCAGAGGATTGTCAGCGTCCTGGAGGATAAAAGAGTCTGTCCCACAGAGGTAGAGCCCCTATTAGGTGAGTGATCTTCAGTTTATGCTGATTTGATGCTTTATCTGTAGCCTTCTGGCTGGTTAACATGTCTACTGCTGCTAAGACATCTTCTTCTGATAAGGCTAAGGCAGCTGCAGATGCAGTGACAAGCCTCCCACCAAGTCTAAGACTTGTGCAGGCTGTGATGCTAAGCTTTCTGCTTCAGATTCAGCTAAGCTATGCCTAGCTTGTATGAAGAAAGTGGCCAACACTGAAATTCCTGCTCAATTCCAGGATTTCCTTGGTTGGATGAGGTCTTCCATGCAGGAGACCTTCTCCGCGATGCAAGAATCATCCAGGAAGAGACATAGAGCGTCAGATCCAGAAGAAGGTACATCTGCTATGCATGAGCTAGAAGATGAAGGCAGTATTATGGATATAGATTCTGTTGCCTCATCCATTGAAGAAGGTGAACTGATAGAAGAGAGTGGTTCGTTTAGCCTGGATAAATTGGAAGGTCTTCTCAAATCTGTGAGGAAGACACTGGGGCTTTCTGATACTCAGAAAGAATTAGATATTATGGACGCAGCATTTATAGGTCACAAGAAGCCTGCTCTGGTATTTCCTGTGCACAAGTCCATTCAAGACACTATTGAATGGGGACTGACAGATCGCAGATCAGCTATGTCCAGACGTTTTGGGAAAATGTTCCCCTTTTCTGATGAAGATACTGCGGCCTGGACCTCCCCTCCCAAAATTGATGCAGCCATCGCTCAGATTTCAAGACGGACCACCATATTGTTAGAAGATGGGGCTACATTGAAGGACACCATGGACAAAACAGCGGACAGTGCTTTGAAGAAGCAGTTCTCAGCCATTGGTAATAACTTAAAATCAGCCACGGCCTTGGCTTGCATATTTCGTACCCTTAGAATTTGGCTGACTGAATTAGAAGAAAAAATTGACTCTTCCGTGTCTCGCTCCAGACTATTGAAAGACGTTGCTTCTATCAAAGATGCAATCAATTATTCGTGTGATGCGTCCTTGGACGTCATTAAGCTGCTAGCCAGATCATCAGCCCTTTCAGTGGTAGCACAAAGAGCCCTATGGATCAGGGCATGGGAGGCAGATGCTTCTTCTAAGAACCGTCTAGTCTCCTTACCCTTTTCTGGTGAGATGTTATTTGGGGATCGTCTGCAGGAGATCATCAAGAAATCTTCAGGAGGAAAGAGTACCTTCCTTCCTCAAGACAGAAGGAACAGATCTTCTCCTTCCAGGTCTTCAGGATTTCGTAAGCAATCCTTTCGGGAAGCAAGCAAATATAGGCCAGGACGGAGCTATGATCAGAAGAAGAGAGGTCCTGCACAGAATCCCAGAGGGGGATCCAGGAGGGAATTTCCCAAAAAGGGTCAATTCCCAAAATCATCACAATGAGGAGCACAGGACCCCATCTCTACTCCCAGTTGGGGGCAGACTGGGTCAGTTCCTGGAATCTTGGAAAATGATCCAGCCAGATCAATGGGTTCTGAAAATAGTAGAGATGGGATACCCCTTAGAATTTCTTTCTGTCCGAACCATGTCAAGATTCATGACATCACAAGTGACGAACAGAAGACTCAGGATCAAAGTTTCCCAAATTATCAAGGATCTTCTGGCAGCCCAAGTCTAGAGGAGGTGCCTCTGGACCAGAGGCATTCTGGAGTTTATTCAATTCTTTTTCCAGTAAAGAAATCCTCGGGTGGTTTAAGGATGATTCTAGATCTCAAATGGATCAACTCATTTATCAAGACACAACGGTTCAAGATGGAAACTCCTGCATCAGTGATCCGGGTAATTCCTCCTCAAGCCTTTCTCACAAAGATAGATTTGAAGGATGCCTATCATCATATTCCAATTCTATCATCCCACAGAAGGTTCTTGAGGTTTGCGATTTTTGGAAGACACTACCAGTACAAGACTCTTCCTTTCGGATTGGCATCTGCCCCCAGAGTCTTTACCAAGGTCCTAGCCCCAGTCATGGCAACACTGAGGAAGGAAGGTATGAAGTTAATACCTTATTTAGACGACATTCTTCTTATAGAAGAAAGCAGGGAAAAAGCCATTCGAAGTACGGATCGTTGTCTACAGTTTCTATCTCAGCTAGGTTGGGTCATCAATCATCAAAAAAGCCAGCTGATTCCATCCCAGGACCTAGTGTTTCTAGGCGTTCAATTCAACACTCAACTAGGTCTAGCCTGCCTATCCGAGGAGAGACAAGCCAGAATTAGGTCCAGAGTGCTATCCTTTCTTCGAAAGAAGTTGCACACAGCAAAAGATTTCTCAAAACTTTTGGGCAACCCATCATTGGTCATCCAGTAGTAGATCTGATGGCGTCAGACAAGAACACCAAGTGTCAGCTGTTTTATTCCAGGTGGAGGAACCACAAAGCTCTGGGACAGGATGCCCTCAAGTTTCCCTGGACGTTCCAGTTGGCTTACATATTCCCTCCTATTCCTCTTCTTCCAGAAGTAGTAAGGAAGATCAGGAGGGACAGGGCCCAGATCATCCTGATTGCTCCAGATTGGCCCAGGAAAATCTGGTATGCGGATCTTGTGAGGATGTCCATTCTGCCGCCTTACCCTCTGCCTCTACTTCTGGATCTATTATCTCAGGGTCCCATTCTTCACTCCAACCCTTCATTCTTAAAGCTAACGGCCTGGAGGCTGAGCGGAGATCGCTCAGTTTAAAGAATATCTCCTCTCAGGTCGCGAATACCATTATTTCTGGAAGACGTTTGTTCATCTTCTAGAATCTACTATAGAATTTGGTCCATCTTTTACAAATGGTGTTCTGAGAAGCAACTATCCAGAAAAGATATTTCTTCCAGTGTCATCCTGGAATTTCTACAGGAAGGGTTTCAAAAAGGACTAAAACCCGCTTCATTAAAAGTCCAACTTTCTGCTCTATCACCAGTCTTGGCCACTCCTTTCGCTGAGGAATATATTGTTAAAAGGTTCATGACGGCTATTACTAAGATCAAACATACCATTAGAGAGATCATTCCAGCATGGGACCTGAATCTGGTTCTTACTCAGCTGGCATCTCATGAATCCTTTGAGCCTCTGCAATCAATCTCAGTGAAGAATTTGACCCTTAAAACAGCATTTTTGACTGCTATCACTTCAGCCAGAAGAGTTAGTGAATTACAACCCCTTTCCTGCTTACCTCCTTATACAACCTTTCACCAAGACAAGGTGGTACTTAGAACTAGACCATCCTTCAGATGTAAAGTGTCATCAGAATTCCATCTTAGCCAAGAGACTGTTTTACCTTCATCCTGTCCAGATCATAAGCATCCCAAAGAAAAGACCTTCCACAACCTGGATTTAGTCAGATGTCTCTCTACCTATCTTGAAAGGACAAAATCCTTTCGCAAGTCAGAATCATTCTTTGTACATTTCTTTGGAAAATTCAAGGGCTCCGCTGCCTCCAAACCTTCCATCGCCAGATGGATCAGAGATTGCATCAAATTGGCATATGTGACTGCTGGTCAGGATCCTCCGTTAGGGATCAAAGCACATTCTACTAGAGCAATTTCCATCTCCTGGGCTCAGAAGGCAGTAGCCTCACCAGAAGAAATTTGTAAGGCAGCAACCTGGTCTTCCCTGTCAACTTTTATCAGGCACTACAGACTTGACGTCCAGGCCTCAGCTGATGCGAAGTTCAGCAGGAAGGTCTTACAGGCGGTGGTGCCTGTTTGAGGTTTAGTATCCCTCCATAGTTTTACTGCTTTGGGAAATCTCATTGATTTCCTGCCGTGGTAAGGACACAGAGGAAAAGGTGAAATTTACTCACCGATATTTGGTTTTCCTCTATGTCCGTCCATGGCACACACTCCCATATTTTTGGTACACCCATCTTAGCATTTTTGGTAGCAATGTGCTTGTGGGTGTTTATGTGTGTATGGGTATATGTATGTGTATATATATATATATATATATATATATATATATATATATATATATATATATATATATATATATATATATATATTTATGTGTATATGATACTAGTCCTGGGAGGGAATGTTTGACTTATTCTATATACTAACCTTTCTCTCTTTTACAGCTTGGACAAAAGTTTAACTGAATCCTCTCTCCCAGGAGCCTCTTTTAAGAAATTGTTAATTGGTCCTACCAGCTGGAAGGCGGAGCTAACCCATTGATTTCCTGCTGTGGACGGACACAGAGGAAAACCAAATATCGGTGAGTAAATTCCACCTTTTTTTTTGGATTCCTGTCTGATCTGTTGTGTCTTCAGTTATGGTTTGGGTGGCAGGGTTGTCTCCAATGCATTGCCATACAATGCAGTGAACATAACCTCTGCCTGGGTGAAATGTTTGTGGGATGCTACAACATGGGTTCACACACACACACACACACGTACACACACACACACACACACGCGTACACACACACGTACACACACGTACACACACACCGTTGTACAAATGCAACTTGAAATACATCCCTGGAGCCATATTACACCACTGTGTTATACGGCGATGTTGTGTGTTGAATTTGAACAACAAAACATACCCCTTAGCACAACAAACAGTACAACATTGAACATTCGTCTACATCATATGTTGTGTTTAACCCTTTGAGTGCCAGAGTGGTAGGCAACAAATTGCAAATAAATGTGTTGGGGACCACTCTTGCACTCAGTGGGTTAATGGGATAACCAAACAAACAGCTATGTGACTTAGCGGGGACATAACAAGCAGGACAGATAAATGGGAAATGTATCAATATCGTTTGGGATTCAAACACTCATTGTGCAACTGACTTACTGGGGAAGCCAATGTTTTTATTAGGATTTCAATGTGTAGCACACACATTGATATCCTGGGGTGAACATTGGGGTCTCCAGTAAGTTAAGTTGCTGTTTCCCTAAGGGTGTAACACATTTCACCAGTGATAACACATGTCCACTTAGACTGGTTGTTCGTTGATGTAGCCCATGTACTGAGATATGTCAAAGTGGAGCAATATCTCCGAACATTGATTATACTGAGCAATACAGATACTGTGGACAGGTATTCACTGTGGAAGTATGTCCCCTGTATCACCTCTTTATCAGTCCCACAACAAATTAGTGCATCACTGCCACCATCATCTGTTTGCATGGATACATCACAGAGTCCACTCACTGGCAAGCAAGTGGTGGACTCCTGTGATGTGGGTGATGCCTTTCCATGTATGGGGGATACTCTATCCTGGGTGTGGATACGCATTGACAAATGTGTTCTCAAATATATCCTCATACAGACAAAGATAGAATGGTGATGGTTCATCTTTATTGTGTCTCAAAGTACATTAGAAAGTACATGTGTTTTCTGTGTGTATTGCCTATATGCATTGAACACTTGTATGAGAACACTAAATGTACTTTGAAACTAAATTGTACTACTTCAGTAACACTACTGCCCTGCTCATGTGTTGTCCACAAGGTTTGACAACTCTGTAGCTGAGCATCCTAACTGTACAGTTTATAACACTCGAGAATTTGTGTTTTCTGTGTCTATATGTGTCAGGTCCCTCGCCGTCCTTGCCAGTAGCTCTACTGGCTTCAGGACGGCTGGGCGCATGCGCGCGTCCTCGCGCATGCGCAGTAGCAAGGCCTGACGTCAGTCGTCGCACCGACGTCACTCCTTGGGCGCCCGGCGTTCTTCTTTAAAACTGGCGGCAACCGGGACTCGGCGCTCAGTTGTCGCTTGAGTCCCGGGCGGTATACCTGCCGCAGCTTCGCGCCCCAGCTCTTCCTGCTTGCAGACTCTGCATCCTTCAGCTCAGCCTTCTCCTGCAGTCCTCCAGGCCAGCCAGCTTCTTCCTGGGGTCTTCAGCTCAGCCTTCTCCTGCAGTCCTCCAGGCCAGTCAGCTTCTTCCTGGGGTCTTCCAGCTCAGCCTTCTCCTGCAGTCCTCCTGGCCAGCCAGCTTTCTTCCAGCCAGCCTTTCTCCTGGGGTCTTCCAACCAACCTCCTCTGGCTTGTTACACTGGACTTGCATTATCTCAGGTACTGACCTCTGGCTTGTTACACTGGACTTGCATTATCTCAACCTGTACTGACCTCTGGCTTGCTACACTGGACTTGCATTATCTCAAATCAGTACTGACCTCTGGCTTGCTACGCTGGACTTGTATAATCTCAGGTACTGACCTCTGGCTTGCTACACTGGACTTGCTATATCTCAACCTGTACTGACCTCTGGCTTGCTACACTGGACTTGCTATATCTCAACCTGTACTGACCTCTGGCTTGTTACTCTGGACTTGCATTATCTCAGCCTGCCCTGACCTCTGGCTTGTTACACTGGACTTGCATTATCTCAGCCTGCCCTGACCTCTGGCTTGTTACACTGGACTTGCATCATCTCAGCCTGCCCTGACCTCTGGCTTGTTACCCTGGACTTGCATTATCTCAGCCTGCCCTGACCTCTGGCTTGTTACACTGGACTTGCATCATCTCAGCCTGCCCTGACCTCTGGCTTGTTTCACTGGACTTGCATTATCTTAATAAAGCTACCCTTGGCCTATCTACTGTTTCCCTGCATTCTGGGTTCCTTATTCGCTGTTCTTAGAGTATATAGCTTCCTGCTAATCTCTGGGTGGCTCCTCCCACCCAGAGATAGGCTTCAGTAAGCTTACATCATTACAGTAACAACTGAGCCACAAAATTGTTATGGAACCCGCGGGGTTGCTCGAAGCTTTAAATACCCTGGGTAGTCGGATAGCTGCTCTCACTGCTTCTGTACAGGAGTTACAGGCCAACCAAACACATCTCCAACAGCAACTACAGGACCTTCAACCAAGCTTAACCCAAGCAGCAGGTGGTTCTACACCACCTCTTCCTAGCCTTGAGATGAACTCTGCTCCAGAACCTCGTGTTCCCCTGCCTGAAAGATTTTATGGGGATAGAGCCCGGTACAGGTTCTTCATCACGGCTTGTGAGTTACTGTTCTCAATCAACCCACGTACCTATGCCTCTGACTTCACCAAAGTGCGTACTACCATCACATTGTTAGGAGGAGAACCACAGGGCTGGTCCCATCACCTCTTACAGACCAACAGTCCTGTACTAACTAAATGGCAGGCTTTCAGGCAGGCTATGGATTCATTATATGATGACCCTTTTAAAACGGCCTCAGCTCAAGTAGCATTAAGGTCCCTAACCCAAGGGAGACGCCCAGTTGAGGACTACGTTGCTGACTTCCGTCGTCTGTCAATTGATTCAAAGTGGAATGAAGCTGCGCTCATGGATCAATTTCGTCTGGGTCTATCTGAAAGCCTGAAGGACGAACTGGTTAGAGTACCTATACCAGTTACACTAGACGAGATCACTCATCTCTCCATACAAATTGACCGCCGCTTGAGAGAACGGCGGCGTGAACGCTCTGCTACTTCTTCTCCTCCCCATCGTACTCCAGCTTCATCTCAACCACCTGCTACCGTCACCACCACAGAGGAGCCTATGCAGCTGGGTGTTCTACGGGGACCTCTATCTAAAGCTGAACGAGACCGTAGACGCCTTCTAAATCTTTGCCTCTATTGTGGAAAAGGGGGTCACCATCTCAGGACTTGTGATACCAGACCAAGGCCTTCCCAAGGTAGGCATTTTTTACCTGCAACATCATCCGCTTCTATTCTGTTGCCCACTTCTTCTTACATATCCCTCTCTGTTATTCTACAGTGGAACACACAGCAGAGTGAGGTGTCGGCCATCATAGATTCCGGAGCCAGTAGTTGTTTCCTGAGCCAGGAGACAGCTTTATCCTTGGGTATACCCATCAAACGCAAAACCCAACCGTTCACGCTTCAGATGGCGGTTGCAAGCTACCTACAGTCAGGTCCCATTCTTTATGAAACTTTACCTCTGTATCTTCTCACTGCTGTAAATCATAGAGAAGAAATTAAATTTGAAGTTGTTCCATCTCTTTTGTTTCCTCTTATTTTGGGTCTTCCATGGCTACAAATTCACGACCCCCATATTGAGTGGTCTTCCAAGACTGTAACCTTTCTTTCCACCCACTGTAGAGAAAAATGTCTTATCAAAACAGAGCCTAAACTATTGACCTGTGTTACAACGTCAACCATACCCATGGTCTATCAGGACTTCTCAGATGTGTTTGATAAAAAAGGGGCTGACCTTCTTCCACCTCATAGACCATATGATTGCCCTATCGAACTTCTCTCTGGATCTACTATCCCCTATGGACATATCTATCCTCTATCCGGACCAGAACTGCAACATCTTAGAGAGTACATCTCTGAAAATCTGGAGAAAGGATTTATTCGACCTTCCACTTCTCCAGCTGGAGCTGGGATTTTCTTTGTACCCAAGAAAGACGGTGGTCTACGCCCCTGCGTGGACTATCGGGAACTCAATGCCATTACTATTAAAAATCGCTATCCGTTACCACTGATCCCAGAATTGTTTGAACGCATGTCAACTGCAAAGATCTTCTCAAAAATCGATCTACGAGGAGCATATAACCTGGTTCGCATCCGCAAGGGAGATGAATGGAAGACCGCCTTCCGAACCAGATATGGACACTTTGAATACACCGTGATGCCCTTCGGGTTATGTAACGCTCCCGCAACATTTCAGCATTTCGTAAATGATGTTTTTCGGGATCTTCTGGATCAGTTTGTTGTCATTTACTTAGATGACATTCTTGTCTTCTCACATTCACTACAAGAACATCGCAGTCATGTCAGGAGAGTGTTAACTAGGCTTCGTACACATGGTTTGTACGCTAAATTGGAGAAATGTTCTTTTGAAGTGTCTAAGATCGAATTCCTAGGTTTCCTTGTTTCCCCAGGGCAGTTAGAGATGGATCCTCGTAAGATAACAGCTATACTGAAGTGGCCCATACCATCTGACAAGAAGGCAATTCAGAGGTTCATTGGTTTTGCCAACTTCTACCGACGCTTTATCCGGGATTTCTCAAAATGTATTTCACCACTCACATGTTTAACCAAGAAGGATGCCAGTTTTCAGTGGACTCCTGAAGCTCAACAAGCTTTTGACCGTTTAAAACTTCATTTTACGCAAGCACCTATTCTGCAACAACCTGATGTTAATAAACCTTTCTTTTTAGAAGTTGATGCTTCCAATATCGCTACGGGGGCAGTACTGTCGCAACATATGGGCATTAAAGATCGTTTACATCCAGTAGCCTTCTACTCCAGGCGTCTCACACCTGCCGAACAAAATTATGATGTGGGAGACAAGGAATTGCTCGCTATTAAATGCGCCTTGGAGGAATGGAGACACTTATTAGAGGGTTCAGAGTATCCTATTACAATATATACAGATCACAGAAATCTAGAATATCTCCAATCAGCCCGCAGACTACGCCCTCGTCAAGCCAGATGGGCAATGTTCTTTGCACGATTCCAACTACACATCACCTACAGGCCGGGCTCAAAAAATTTGAAAGCAGATGCCTTGTCCAGGATGTATACGGTACCTTCCAATACTACTACACTTCCTGATACAATTTTGCAACCACGTCAATTCCTCCTTGTCACCACCAACTTACTGGAACATATCAAACAAGCCACCACTCCGTCTCCTCGTTTGATACAACTACACGCCTTAACCTTCACTGATGGCCTATTGTATAAGCAAAATACAGTTTTTGTCCCTGAATCTGTCCGTCAAGAGACTCTTCACCAGTTTCACGATCTTCCTGTTGCAGGCCACGGGGGAGTCCAAAAGACCGTAGAAGCCATTCAGCGGTATTTCTGGTGGCCAAACTTAAAGCAGGACGTCAATCACTACGTATCTTCTTGTGACACTTGTGCCAGAGCTAAAAGTCAACACACCAAACCATCCGGTTTGCTCCATCCTTTACCCATACCTTCTGGTCCTTGGAGAGATGTAACAATTGATTTCATTGTGGATTTACCAGGTTCAGACCAACATAATACCATTATGGTCGTAGTAGACCGATTTACTAAGATGGCTCATTTTATCCCAAGCAAAGGTCTACCTTCAGCCAGTCGAACTGCTTCTTTGTATCTGCAGGAAATCTTCCGTCTTCATGGAGTACCACAATCCATTACTTCAGACAGAGGTTCCCAATTCACATCAAAATTCTGGAGAGCATTTTGTGCCGGTCTTCAAATTTCCAGTAACCTATCTTCAGGATACCATCCACAAACAAATGGGCAGACAGAAAGGACCAATCAGACTTTGGAACAGTACTTACGTTGCTTCTCTTCTCACTTACAAGATAATTGGTACCACTTACTCCCCATGGCAGAATTTGCTTATAATAATCATTATCACAGTACCTTAAAAAACTCTCCTTTCTTGGCCAACTATGGATACCACCCGGCAGCTCTACCAGGACTCACCCCCATCACTCCAGTCCCAGAGGCTAATCAACGAATACAACAATTACAGCAGTCTCATCATGTGTTCAGTCAAATTCTGAGATCTGCACAGCAAGACTACAAACGTTATGCTGATAAACACCGACAGAAAGGACCTGAACTACAGATGGGGGATAAAGTATGGTTGTCCTCTTCACATGTTCGCCTTTCTTGTCCCACCAAAAAATTGGGACCTCGCTTCTTGGGACCTTTTTCTATCACTCAAGTCATTAATCCAGTAGCATATCGTCTGGCGCTACCCACCTCATACCGGATTCACCCAACGTTCCACATCTCTCAATTGAAGAAATGGATTCCCAGCACGTTTCCTGGTCGAGAACCTTCTAGACCTCCTCCTGTTTCCATTACAGATCCTGATGAGTTTGAGGTTCAGGAGATTCTAGACTCTCGTTTTCGTCGAGGCCGTTTGGAATACCTAGTACATTGGAAGGGGTACGGCCCAGAAGACCGCTCCTGGGAACCCGCAGGCAACTTCAACACCATGGCCTGTATTCGTAACTTTCATCGGAGTCATCCAGACCGACCTGCTGACCTGACCACCCGGAGGTTGGTCGTAAAGGGGGGGAACTGTCAGGTCCCTCGCCGTCCTTGCCAGTAGCTCTACTGGCTTCAGGACGGCTGGGCGCATGCG
This sequence comes from Rhinophrynus dorsalis, assembly GCA_037306005.1. Taxonomy (NCBI): domain Eukaryota; kingdom Metazoa; phylum Chordata; class Amphibia; order Anura; family Rhinophrynidae; genus Rhinophrynus; species Rhinophrynus dorsalis. Next base: position 175,564,893 of record CM074720.1, on the reverse strand, counting down.
CGCGTCCTCGCGCATGCGCAGTAGCAAGGCCTGACGTCGGTCGTCGCACCGACGTCACTCCTTGGGCGCCCGGCGTTCTTCATTAAAACTGGCGGCAACCGGGACTCGGCGCTCAGTTGTCGCTTGAGTCCCGGGCGGTATACCTGCCGCAGCTTCGCGCCCCAGCTCTTCCTGCTTGCAGACTCTGCATCCTTCAGCTCAGCCTTCTCCTGCAGTCCTCCAGGCCAGCCAGCTTCTTCCTGGGGTCTTCAGCTCAGCCTTCTCCTGCAGTCCTCCAGGCCAGTCAGCTTCTTCCTGGGGTCTTCCAGCTCAGCCTTCTCCTGCAGTCCTCCTGGCCAGCCAGCTTTCTTCCAGCCAGCCTTTCTCCTGGGGTCTTCCAACCAACCTCCTCTGGCTTGTTACACTGGACTTGCATTATCTCAGGTACTGACCTCTGGCTTGTTACACTGGACTTGCATTATCTCAACCTGTACTGACCTCTGGCTTGCTACACTGGACTTGCATTATCTCAAATCAGTACTGACCTCTGGCTTGCTACGCTGGACTTGTATAATCTCAGGTACTGACCTCTGGCTTGCTACACTGGACTTGCTATATCTCAACCTGTACTGACCTCTGGCTTGCTACACTGGACTTGCTATATCTCAACCTGTACTGACCTCTGGCTTGTTACTCTGGACTTGCATTATCTCAGCCTGCCCTGACCTCTGGCTTGTTACACTGGACTTGCATTATCTCAGCCTGCCCTGACCTCTGGCTTGTTACACTGGACTTGCATCATCTCAGCCTGCCCTGACCTCTGGCTTGTTACCCTGGACTTGCATTATCTCAGCCTGCCCTGACCTCTGGCTTGTTACACTGGACTTGCATCATCTCAGCCTGCCCTGACCTCTGGCTTGTTTCACTGGACTTGCATTATCTTAATAAAGCTACCCTTGGCCTATCTACTGTTTCCCTGCATTCTGGGTTCCTTATTCGCTGTTCTTAGAGTATATAGTTTCCTGCTAATCTCTGGGTGGCTCCTCCCACCCAGAGATAGGCTTCAGTAAGCTTACATCATTACAATATGAGAATGTCCCAGTAGAGGTTTGTGTGAACCTCAGGTCAAACATTGCATCACCAACAACATCACCAGAAACAGCAAGGGGTGATCTTCGTGATGGTGTTGTCAAGACATCAATCCAGTCACATGGAAGATCTTCAGTTCAAGGATGGATCATGTTACGAATGCCTGTGGGATAAGAGGACAGGATTTGGAGCAGTAGACCTGAACTGATCATCAAGCAACAACAATTTAGTCTTTTTAATCCCCTCAATTTTCACAATTACAGGTGAGTACACAAACCATTGCTTGACAATGTGTTGTGTACTCATCTGTAACCAATTCTGTGGAGAACTAAGGACATGTGCAACAGCCCTATGGATATGTGCCCCTGACATGTATACACACATTAACATGTTCTGAGAGCTCCATGGAGGTAATGACATTGTGCTGCCACTGTGAAAGTGACAGTGGCAGCCCAATGTCATTTGTTCCATGGAACTGTTAGGACATATTTGTTGATGTGTGTATTCATGTCGGGGGCACATATGTCTGCACACTCACAGGTCAGCATGGAGGGACGTTCTACGATCTATGTTTCATGACCTCTACGTTGTGTGACAATACCACTGTACATCCACCCCTCTGCTGCTCTTCTCAGCTCTAGCACAGTACAGGTCCCATATTGAGTCCAATGGCCCTTTAACCCCTGATGTGCTGGAGTATTATCCAATGCATACCTTTGGATAATATTTTTTTGCTACTGGGCTAGCATGGTTGCTCAGGCTATGATCATGGCATATCAAGTTAGTTGCTGTCAGTCAAGCCCTGTAAGGTGATGAACATGGGTTATATGTTGTACCTTGTTTCTCCTGGGGATGTGCATGATATCCTTGGGGTCTGTATGTCAACGTGGAGAGTGGAATGGAGGATGGTTTTTGAATCCCCACACACAATATGCCACGTCCATGGTATGGTTGATGTTTGGGGCCATGCTGCTGCCAGTGCAGTGCTGTGTCAATGTTCCTGTGGGGTGAGACAGAACATAATGTGCAGTGTGGTTAGTGTCACAGGACTGATGGGGGACTTGCATGGATTGTTTGCATGCCTGTGTTATACTCACAGGTGAAGTGTTCCGTGATGAGCCTGTTTCTGATCTGTGCCCCTCTCAAGGTCTCTTCCACATGCCCGATGTCCATGGCCACTTCATGTATGGGGGGGTCCTGGATGTGATCCAGCAGCCTGGTGTCCACTGCGATGTTGTGCAGTATTGCGCACGCCACAATTATGTCGCACACCTTAGCAGGTGCATACTGCAGTCCTCCCCCAGAGTGGTCCAGACATCGAAATCTTGACTTGAGGAGCCCAAAGGTCCGCTCAATAGCATTCCTCGTTCTGGGATGAGCCTGGTTGTACCTTTCCTGGGCATGTGTTTGGGGACTGGCCACAGGGGTCAGTAGCCAGGACTTGCATCCATAGCCAGCATCACCTGTGTAATGTGAGTGACATGGTGAGACAGGGAGCACATGTTGTGTGAATGATGTTTTGTGCGGTGGATGTACTAGCTGTGGGTCAGGTGCATGCTGAGCAGCGTTGTGTGTACACCTGTGTATGTGGTGTTATTCTGTATTGTGAACTCACCCAAAATCCATCCCCCTGTAAAGGTTCCATTCTCAAAACCTCTGTGGACTGAGGAGTTTTGTAGAATGTATGCATCATGTGAGCTGCCAGGATACTTTGCACAGACATTCAAGATCCTCATGTTGCTGTCACACACCATCTGCACGTTGATGGAGTGGAAGTTCTTCCTGTTGATGAATAGCTGTGCGTCACGTGCTGGGGCCTTAATCCGGACATGGGTGCAATCTATAGCACCCATGACCCTGGGCATGCCTCCCCTTGCGTAAAAGGCCTGCTTGACGTGTATCCAGTCCATGTTGGTGATGGAAAAATGTATATAGGTACTGGGCTGGCAGGACCTGGGCCAGCACCCTGGAGAATGTGGCCTGTGACATGACAGATGCGTAATCCTTAGTGGAATGGAAGGCCCCACTTGCCATGAAGTGTATGGCACACAGTAGTTTCTGCAGGCCAGTTAGGGCATGGTTGTGGATGTAGATGGGATCCACCTGATCATTGATGACCTCATACAATGCAATGATGCTGTCAGGCCTCAACTTGTACAGATCAATGGCCTCATCATCAGTCATTACAAAGAGGGTGACCCTTGGGCGGTATACCCTGGGCCTTCGTGGTCGTCTATACATCCTCTGCCACTGTGGAGCATCCTGTTGCTGCAGTTGTGCATCTGCAGGCAGGTGCTGCCCTCCAGGTGGGGATGTACTCCTGTGTGGCTGCTGAGCCAGAGTCTCCTAACTTGCAACAGGTGAAGGCTGTTGATCAGGCGTGCCTGGAGGTTGCTGATGTTCCCTAGCTCTCTCCCTTGCACGCCTTCTCCGCAGTCTTCGCAACAATATGTAACCCAACATACTGTTTGCTCTCTCTATCTCTCTCTCTATCTATCTCTCTCTCTCTCTCTCCCTCCCTGAGTAGAAAACAAGCCACAAGAGAGTGTGGTGAGTTGTCCCTTTAAGTACTTGATAGGGCGTTGTGTAGGCGTGGTGATGAGGTGAGTGCTGACCAATGGAGAGTTGTTTTTGTCCAGGTAAGTGTTTGCAGGTGTGTGTGTGTGTTTGTTATAAGATGTGGTGTGTTGTGCTTGTTATGTGTGTGCCATTTGCGGGTGTGCAGTTGTGGGGTGCAGGTCGCGTGTTGATGTTGCACAGGTGAGCTTATATTTGCAGGTGTCTGCTTTGTGTGATAACCCCCATTATTCTGTGTCATGTTGTGTTGTTGTTTTTTTGGGTGTCGTTGTCCCTGTGGTGTTGCTTGTTGTTGTGTGTGAGAGTGATTTGTGTTGTGTGTCCATGTTTTTGTGTTGTTCTGGCATCGCACGGGTTAATTTTTCCATTTACATGCTTGTGCAGTAAGCATTTTGTGTATTTTCGGGTGTTTTGTTTTGCCCGTTAAGTGTCTAACGTGTGAGAAAAGTGGGTCTTAACTTTTTGCAATTAGGTGTGTCTTTTTTCAGCCGTTACCAGTACCGCAAGCCTTTGAATGGCTCTGGGGTATGTTGTTCCATGCGTCTGAATGCACGTAAGTGTATTGGCTGTTAGGATTCTGCAACTGCCGTTAGCTGTTCTTTAGACGGATCTTTGAATTGCTACATGAAACTTAACGCACCCGTTAGTGATTTTTTTTAATAACGGCTGCCTTTATATCGAGCCCGGAGAGTGGTAAAGGTAAGTAAAAATAGGACATATGAGTATTTCAATTAGAATGTTGAGTTTCTGGCATGGGCTGGATCCATAATGTGAGGAATAAAGCATAGGACTGAGTTTAAGATGACCTCCTAGCTTTGTGCTCTGGAGGTTGGGTCAATAGTAGTGTTATTCACAGTAAGGGAAACATCAGGAAAAAGCCAGGTTAGAGCTGAGGTATTATTTCTATTTTAGGTCCAGTACCTTGTGGTACTTCAACAGACAGTGATGGGGTGAAAAGTGAAGCCAGAGTGGGAAAAAAAGGTGGATGCAAAAACATTCCAGCTGAGATGATGACACTAAAGCCAAAGCCATTCAGGTAGTTCATGGTAAAAGTGAGATAGGTAGGCCAGCTTTGTCTTGCTACAGGAAGCTGACAGGAAAGTTTTGGAGAAATGATCTGATGATTGGTTATGCATCCAGATTCACCTGACTAAAGGATGTAAGAATGCCCATTATGTGTACTGGGGTGTAGGTATGAAATGCATGATGCCTCCCCATGCCATTATACTAGGAGTTGGTCCATGATACAGCTGGACAAAGCAAGCCTCCACATATAGCTACTTAGCATTCCTCTAGTCCATGTCTGTCTCTTTATGTTCTAGACAGAACCCAGACTCAGTGAAGAGCAGGGGGGAGAGTGTAAAGTCATAAAAATTTCCTGCATGACTTGTCAGAAAAAAGGAAAATGTTTTGCTTTTTTCACAAAAATTTGCCACTGCCAACAACATTTTCACCTATGTTTCCTATGCTGCAACATTTCCCAGCAAAATATTATATCTTCTGAGGACTGCAGTGGAGAAATAAGTAGCTGAAATTCAAAGCTGTGAGTCCTACAGCAACATATGCATTGAGAAATTTGTTAGCATGCAGAGTGCCTATGTTCTTTGCTTACAAAACTAACTTTCCACTTAAATGACAATGGCATATATTCCAGCAGGGTGCATTAAAGCCTCTGTTTTTAACAAAACAAAAAGGGAGCATGATGTCAAGAGAGAAAAAAAAAAGTACAACCTTCAATGTGGCAGATGTGTATGATAGTGATGGTGGTGTAATTGATGTGTGTGTGTATATATACATATATATACTGTCAACACCTGGTGGGTAACGACCCGAGTGATGCCGACACTGGTACAGAAGCTAGGGTGCGAAGCTAGAGAGCGAAGCTAGAGTTCATTGACGGCGTGCCAGGTACTCCTGTGCTGCAGCCAAGGCTGAGTTAGAGGTGCTGGTCGCGTAACCAGATTTTTCCACCCCAGTTGAGCCGGGGTGCAACCAGGATAGGAGTACACTGGGAACAGTTCAAAACCAGGTCGGCGGGTCAAGCAGGAAACAGACAGGGGGGGGTCTTTAATGCCAAGGACAGGAGAATACAGAACGGTCCGGAGCAGGCTGTAGTCAGAACCAGGGGCTGGAGATTCAGAATGGTCAGGAGCAAGCTGTAGTCAGAATGAGGGGCTGGAGATTCAGAATGGTCAGGAGCAAGCCGTAGTCAGAACCAGGGGCTGAAGATTCAGAATGGTCAGAAGCAAGCTGTAGTCAGAACCAGGGGCTGGAGATTTCAGGATGGTCAGAAGCAAGCTGTAGTCAGAACCAGGGGCTGGAGATTTCAGGATGGTCAGGAGTAAGCTGTAGTCAGAACCAGAAAGACAAGCAACTGAAAAATTCTCAGTAGAGGCTAACAGAGCTCGTGGAACGGGCACACTATGCTTGGAGTAGCGCGTTCAAATACTAGATGTAGCCAATAGGAGTGGGTGAGGAGAGGGGATCGCCAAGGAACCCTACGTGATAGGTGGAGGCTAGCAAAAGACCAGTGGAGCTGGGTGCATGTGCAGACACCAGAAGGAGGACCGTGGCGTCCTGCGCATGCGTGACCGGCCAGCCACCGCAACCCGGAAGAGAACAACCCACCGCTAGCGAGAAGCGGCCGGTGGATTGGGAGGAAGCGGTGACATACACAATAATGTGCAAAAGTTTTAAGCTGGTGTGAAAAAATGCTGTAAAGTAAGAATGCTTTCAAAAATAGACATTTTAATAGTTTATTCTTATCATTTAACAAAATGCATAACTGAACAGAAGAAAATTCAAAAACATCAAATCAATATTTTGTGTGACCAACCTTTGTCTTCAAAACAGCATCAATTCTTCTAGGTACACTTAAAAACAGTTTTTAAGGAACTTGGCAGACAGGTTGTTCCAAACATCTTGGAGAACTAATAACAGTTCTACTGTAGATTTAGGCAGCCTCAGTTGCTTCTCTCTCTTCATGCAATCCCAGACAGACTCGATGATGTTATCATCCTATCATCATATATCAGGGCTCTGCTGGGGCCATTCCATTACTTCCAGGACTTCTTGTTCTCCTTTACACTGAAGAAAGTTCTTAATGACTTTGGCTTTATGTTTGGGGTTGTTATCATGCTGCAGAATAAATTTGGGGCCAATCAGATGCCTCCCTGATGCCATTACATGATGGATAACTATCTGCCTGTACTTCTAAGCATTGCGGAGACCATTAATTCTGACCAAATATCCAACTCCATTTGCAGAAATGCAGCCCCCCAACTTGCAAGGAACCTCCACCACCATTCACTGTTGCCTGTAGACACTCAGTTTTGTTCCACTCTCCAGCCTTTTAGTGAACAAACTGCCTTCTGCTACAGCCAAATATTTAAAATTTTGACACATCAGTCCAGAGCACCTGCTGACATTTTTCTGCACCCCAGTTCCTGTGATTTCATGCATAGTTGAGTCTCTTGGACTGGTTTCCACATCCGAGTTATGGCTTTCTGACCGCAAGTCTTCCATGAAGACCACTTCTGATCAGACTTCTCCAGACAGAAGATGGTGTACCAGGGTCTCACTGTTTTCAGCCAATTCTGAGCTGATGGCACTGCTGGACATCTTCTAATTGCAAAGGGAAGTAAGCATGATGTGTCTTTCATCTGCTGCACTAAGTTTCCTTGGCCCATCACTGTGTCTAGGGTCCTCAACATCCCCCGTTTTTTTGTGCATCTTCAAAAGAACTTGGACAGCACATCTGGAAACTCCTATCTGCCTTAAAATTTCTGCTGATGCATAACTACCTTGTGTCTTCTTGCTGTGCTCAGTCTTGCCAAGGTGTATGCCTTTTTTACATTAAACTGTCTTCAGAAACCTCACCTTGTTAGCTAAGATTGGCTGTTCCTCACCCAGTTTTATTCCTCCTACACAGCTGTTTCTGTTACTGATTGTGTTTCAACCTACATATTAAATTGATGATCATTAGCATATGTTTGGTATAATTGTTTAATCATACACCTCACTATATTCCTACAAAATCACTAACTTTGTGCAAGTGTACCTAGAAGAATGGATACTGTTTGGAAGGAAAATGTTGGTCACACCAAATATTGATTTGATTTAAATTTTTCTTTTGTTCTTTCACTATGCATTTTGTTAATTGATAAATATAAGCTATTAACATGTCTATTTTTGAAAGCTTTCCTACTTTACATCTTTTGTTCACAAAATTTTTACACAATACTGCATATATATATTCCTACAGCACTAAAACTTTTGCACATTACTGTGCATATATATATATACTAGCAAAACTGGCACAGCGTTGCCCGTGGTGAATAGGTCCTTAGAGTGCTTCAGGGGTATTGAATGCATTGCTTCAGAATGGTTTATGTGGGTTTGCACCAGTGCAAGGGTTGAGTGTTTAAGAGGCAAAGAGGTATCCATACAGAGAAATGTGTTGGATACCTCTTTGTCACTGAAAGGGGTTTAATGAAAATAAAGAAAATGGGGAATATGTTGTTTTCTTTAAGTGGCACAGTGGTATCCAACACATTGCACTGTATGGATATTCATTTGAGTGTGAAACACTTAACCCTTTCAGTGTTGCAAATGGAGGCAAAACATTCTCATTATTGTGTTGAATACCCCTAATGTACTCAAAGGATTTAATGAGCAGGGGCAACACCATGTCCCTTTTGCTTGTATATATATATATATATATATATATATATATATATATATATATACATACATAAACATACTGTTAATATGCATACACAGAGAGAAACACACAGAAACACACCCATACATAGACACTGTACATACCTACTTACACATACACATATACACGGAGACACAGACAGCCATACATTCAGACACATACAGAAATAGATGCATACACACACATACTGTACATACATAAATTCACAGAGCCATAGATGCACATGCACACACAAATATATTCATATACATACACAGAGGCACACTCACATACATAATACACATACACACCCACCCATACATACACAGACACACCCATACATACATATACTGCTCATAAAGGTATATATACATACAAACAGACACATATACATACACCCCCACACAAATACAGTATGAATTAGGCTGCTTGTGGGTGGCTGAGGAACAGGTAAGGCTGCATAATTTACCTTGTGTATGGGGTGTGCAGGCAGCTGGAGGAGAGTTTTTGTGTGTGTCCAGTTGTTCCCTCCTGGCCTGGGCTGTGAATGTGGCTTTTCCTTGTTGTACACTCCTCCCTCTGATCTCCTTCATGGTAACAGGGAGGGGGTGTAGAGCAGAGAACAGCCACAGCGAAATCAGCCGAAAGCAGGAAGAAAGAAGCATGAGACCAATGATGGTGTTGTCCAGGTCCCTTCTGGACTGATTTACTGGACAGGGGAAGATGACCGAAGTATGGGGGAGATACCTTAAGGAATGGGGAAGGTGGGAGGGACAGAGGGAGAGACAGTAAGGGACAGGGAGGCAAAGACAGTGAAACCCTTTGATTGCCACAGGGGTATCCAACTTTGCAATGCACTGGATACCACTATGGCACTCAAAGGGTTAAGGAAAAGGGAATGTTGTAGAGGCATTAAGGAAGAAGTAAGGTAGGGGGGACATGGGGAGAGAGACATAACAAAGGTAACTGACTGGCCACAGCAGAGAGGAAACATGGGTGAAGCTTTGTTGTGATTAACCCTTTGAGAGCCAGAGGGGGTATGTATACACCTAATGCTGGCATGCTGGGTATGGGGTCCCTCAATAAAAGCAGCTTTTCCACACTCGGTCTGGTGACAGGAGATGTAACCCATATAAGTATGTACAAGGAGACGTGGAAGCATGACAGAGTCCACAATTAACCATTTGAGTGGCAGGGGTTATGCAATGCATTGTTTTTCAATGAGTTGTGTACCCCTCTGAAACTGAAATGGTTAACATTTGGAAAGCACTTATAATAATAATGTCGGCTCCAAATGCATTCCGCATGTTAACCGTTTGAGTGCCAGAGGTGTACACAACGCATTACAAACCAATGCGTTGCATACCCCCTGGCAGTCAAACGGTTAGTGATGGACTCTGGAACCCTTCCACATTGTTGTGTCCTCCACACTTTAGTGTGTGCTCCCTGGGAGCCCAAAACTCCACCAAATGGCTGTACTCACAGCCGCCTGGGGAAGCCATTGAGCGCGTCCAGAAAGTGTCTGAGTACAGGGAAGAAGGGAAATACGTCCCTGGACTGGTGGTGATAGATACCTAGGGTTGGCAGGGAGCAGAGGGGATGCCAGTTCCTTGTTAACCCTTGAGTGCCAGACTCTGTAAGGAAGGGATTAAGAGTGGAACAGTTTAGATGCCCACAGCAGGTGAAAGGCACATTGGTTTAAAGAACCACATTAACCTCCCTGAAGAGACAGGGCAGAAGTTAGAGAGCTTCACAGGCTGGTGGCATCGGTGCAGTGTCCGCACTGCTGGTCTGGAAGTGGCTGCTGTGCAGACAGTACAGTGTCGTCAACTTTGACCAGGATACAGGAGAGGCTCAGCGTAGTGGGAGAAAAAGCTGAGACACCGCCGGCAGACCAGAGAAGGAAGAAATGGTAAATGTTTGTACAGAATGCGCAGTGCTTGTTGGTTTTTTACTTTGGCACTTACTCTGCAAATGTGCAGTGTGGCATGTTTCAGTTGTTTTGTGGCAAACGTAGAGGGGGCCAAGTTGCTGGGGGCAATTTTGTATACAGTGGTTTTTGCGATCCTGCAGGCTGTGTTACACAGTACAGAATGCGGCTGGGGGCAATGTTCATGCAGACACTTTCACAGGAGTAGCCTGTGAAAATGTCGCCCCTGCGTTATGTGGCTGGGGCGGAGGAAGGGAGATGGGAGAAATAGAGAGAGCAGAAAAGATGAAGAAAGGATACTGAGGAAAAGTAGAAAAGACGAACATAAAAGGAGAATCGAGGAATGCTATGAACAATAAAACCTGTGGTAAGCAGCATAGAAATAAAGCAGGTCCTTAGATCCCAGGCCTGGATTTTATCCAAGAGAGCCATATGGCAAAGTACATAAACACATTCAGTTATCAAACAGAATTACATAAATCAGTAAGGTGCTAACCCTTAACAAGAAGAAAAGCACATTGATGTAGCCATGCCCTAGAAAATCCCACAGACAAAGTAACACATCAAGGTACTGGTACAGTAACATTCTGTCAAGCCGCCCGCCACGGACTAAACGCCCGCCGCACACATACTAGTGCGGGCGGGTGGATCTCACCTCATGGCCGCCCGGTGCGGCGGCTGCCTCTCCCGGCTCACTGCTGTTCCCCGCTAGTGAGTGCTGGCGGGTGGCTCCCGCCTGTCAGCCGCCTGCCACGGCGGTCACCTCTCTCCTCTCTCCGCTGCTTCCCAGTGGCAGGTAGTCGCACAGCACACCACAGCAGAGGGTCACAATGCGGACACATCCAGCCAGCATTGTGTGCGCACCCTGCTGGTGGTGTTAAAGATCCCAGGGCGTTGCTATGGCAACGCGGCGTTCGGCTCCGCCTCCCTGCTACCTCCACACGCCCCCAGTCTAAACTATAAAAGCCTAGAGCTCACTAAGGGCTTTGCTCAGTCACATTGTGCTTCCATGTGTTGCAGTTGTCTCTTGCCAGCGGCTCTCCAGTCCTTGATCCAGTTTTTGACCTTTGACCTTTGACCTCCTGACTCTCTGGCTTCTTACCAGGTTCAGCTCTCTAGTATCCTGATCCCAGCTTGATCTCCTGGACGCTGCTGCTCCCTGGTATCCTGACCTCTGCCTGACCCCTTGGACTTCGCTGCTCTCTGGTATCCTGACCTCGGCTTGACCCCTTGGACTTCGCTGCTCTCCAGTATCCTGACCTCGGCTAGAGCCTTCGACTTCGCTGCTCTCCGGTATCCTGACTTCGGCTTGCTCCCTTGGACTTCGCAGCTCTCCGGTATCCTGACCTCAGCTTGTACCTTTGGACTCTGCCTCTCTCTGGTATCCAGACCCCAGCTGGGCCAACGGACCTCCTTCCACCTTTCTGTTGCCCATGCTCGCAGACTACTCTAGGAAGGGGTCTATAATTTGACTCAGCCCTCTTCCTGCGTGCTGCTTCAGCAAGGGTGACAACTTGCCTCTGGGTTCCTGCTTCTGAAAAGTGAGTATCTGGCCAATCCTTTCCCGGGACGCTTACCAACGGCCCCAGCCCCGGTCCTGGTGGATGGTGAAGAGGAGTTTGTGGTTCAGCAAATACTTGACTCTCGTAGGCGTCGGGGTGTTCTTGAATACCTTATCCATTGGAAAGGTTACGGCCCAGAGGACCGATCGTGGGAACCTGCTAAGAACATCCATGCATAAACAGAAATAAGCTGCTCCACTCTGAATTATGAGTATAATTTGTTTGAAACAATTTATCATCCACAGCCTCAAACTCGAATTCTCATCCCCTTTTTAAAATCACTTGTCGTCCACCGTCACTTGTGCTCCCAAAAAGGCTCTTCCAATTGCCTTTAAATAACTGATACACAATGATATTTGGTGCACCAAGTCTTCACATCGAGGATACGACTAAGTGTATGGTAAAACCATCAATCCTTTATTTCCATACAAAGAACATACAAATCGTAACTCACATTTCTTGAACAGGTGTATATGATGCAAGGTGGACACCGCACTGCAGACACCCCTCAAACCGCCACAATCAACGCGTTTCGCGTGAAAGCACGCTTAATCATGATCACCCCATCACACTGAATGCCGAACATTTAAAATGTGAACAACCAATCACGGCAACATGAAGCAACTGACTTAAAGTATGGAAGCCTCATAATGCCAAAAATACAGCAAACTAAATCAAAAACACACATGTGCAGCACATACAATTAATCCAAACAGATGCTATATTAAAGAGCAAATCATTACTCATGTTTAAATATATCGCTACAATGTGTGTATCTGATGTTTATATTCATACAATTATATTATTGCCTCAAAGTTGCCGTTCACAATATATCACATCTCAAAAACACGAACATTTGTGTTGAGTATTAACTATTTATATTAACACAATGACATCAGTTAAAATCTCACAGAGTTAGTTGACTTCAAAAATCGGCAGAAAATATCCAATTTGAATCGGATGAAATCAACACGATCAAATCGATCAAATCAAATCAAGGAAAGAGTTAAATAAAATTCAATCCCCGCTTGAAAACATCTCATCATATATATATATATATACATGCAGAAAGAGACCAATTCAAGCGGAGATCAAAAAAAACTCTGCATCTACATTGTCACTTCCTAGTCTCTATATACAATACAGGGATACTAAGTACCCCTGCATCGCAAAGAAAGACCAGATACAGAGCAACACAGCTAATAGAGCAACAGTTACTAAGCTCCCTACTGAATTGTCAATTCACTTCCAATATGACCAAATTCGAGCGAATTTGTAAAAAAATATATGCAATAAATATTTACAAAAATCTCCCCATAAAATGTATCCAGTATAAGGGAATTATATATCACCATATGAAAACAGAGGACATTATAACTCCAAAGATTCAAAAATTGAGAGTATGATAATAAGCATGCTCAGCGCGACATCAAAATCACCCGTAGCGATGTGTTGATCCTCCTAATAAAAGGCATCCAAAAAACCACATCACATCGAGAGACACATATCACACGAAACATGCCACATCATATCTCTTATTTAAACCATGGGGCTGGCGAGTTCTTAAAGTGAAAATCCAAAATACCTCTCTTTTTATTAATTTTGCATCCAAACTCCCACCTCTAACTCCCCGAAAAACTTGTTCTATTCCTTGTACTAAAAAACTCTCAATTGTACAACCAGTACTTCCAAAATGTAATGCTACTGTAGATCCATAGTTATTCTCACGAATATCCCTCAGGTGCTCACTTACCCTCGTTCTCAAATTTCTTATGGTTTTCCCTACATATTGGATTTTACACTTTTGACATGTTATCAAATATACTACTCCCTTTGTTGCACAATTAATGTAACTCTTCATCGTATACATTTGGTTAGTAACACTAGATTTGTACACTGAAGATATGTCCATCCATCTGCAACATCCACATCGTGAGCTACTACATTTGTAGTTGCCCACACTTGTAAGCCAATTTGACTTTAATCTCTTTCTATCATTCACAAAGAGACTAGGTGAAATATAACTAGATATGGTCGGAGCCTTTCTAGATACAAATTGAATCCCTTTTGTTACTACCTTTTGTAGACTTTGTTCTCCATTCAAAACTGCAAGATATTTTTTGATGATACCTTTTATTTTATTAAACTCCAAACTATATGGAGTAGAAAAAACTATTCTCTCTTCTAGTCTCCCTACATTAGCTTCAGTGTTATCAAATTTCCTTTTATAAACTAGAAGTTCCTCTCTTTTTTTATTTCTTGCTGTATCAAGAGCTTTATCTAAAATCCAAAAAGGGTAACCCCTCTGCAGAAACCTATTGTAAAGGTCTTTTGCTTGTATCTCAAATGCCTCATTCGTTGTACAATTACACTTTAGGCGTATGAATTGTCCCACAGGCACACCTCGTATGGTATGCCCGGGGTGGCAACTCTCTGCCCTTAAAAGACTATTCCCAGATATAGGTTTACGATAAGTCTGGGTTAAAACTTTACATGTATCCCCATATGCATCAAGGCTAAGATCCAAAAACTTAATATGTTCACTGTTACATTCATAAGTAAATGAAAGGTTTAGATCATTCTTATTAATGTATGCCATAAAGGACTCCATCATCTCCAAACCACCCTTCCAAATCAAAAGGAGATCATCAATATACCTTCCGTACCACACAACCTCCCCCCTGTGGGAATTCTCAACCCCAAAGATGCGGGACTCCTCCCACCACCCCTTAAAGAGGTTAGCGTAGGAGGGGGCAAATTTAGCCCCCATTGAAGTGATCATCAACTAACTCTGTGAGATTTTAACTGATGTTGTCATTGTGTTAATATAAATAGTTAATACTCAACACAAATGTTCGTGTTTTTGAGATGTGATATATTGTGAACGGCAACTTTGAGGCAATAATATAATTGTATGAATATAAACATCAGATACACACATTGTAGCGATATATTTAAACATGAGTAATGATTTGCTCTTTAATATAGCATCTGTTTGGATTGATTGTATGTGCTGCACATGTGTGTTTTTGATTTAGTTTGCTGTATTTTTGGCATTATGAGGCTTCCATACTTTAAGTCAGTTGCTTCATGTTGCCGTGATTGGTTGTTCACATTTTAAATGTTCGGCATTCAGTGTGATGGGGTGATCATGATTAAGCGTGCTTTCACGCGAAACGCGTTGATTGTGGCGGTTTGAGGGGTGTCTGCAGTGCGGTGTCCACCTTGCATCATATACACCTGTTCAAGAAATGTGAGTTACGATTTGTATGTTCTTTGTATGGAAATAAAGGATTGATGGTTTCACCATACACTTAGTCGTATCCTCGATGTGAAGACTTGGTGCACCAAATATCATTGTGTATAAGAACGTCCATGCCCCTTTGTGTGTTAGACAATTTCACAAGCGGTACCCTACTCGCCCTGCTCCTAGTCACGCCCAGAGGTCGTGCCTTGGGAGGGGGTACTGTCAAGCCGCCCGCCGCGGACTAAACGCCTGCCACACACATACTAGTGCGGGCGGGCGGATCTCACCTCATGGCCGCCCGGTGCGGCGGCTGCCTCTCCCAGCTCACTGCTGTTCCCCGCTAGTGAGTGCTGGCGGGCGGCTCCCGCCTGTCAGCCGCCCGCCACGGCGGTCACCTCTCTCCTCTCCCCGCTGCTTCCCAGTGGCTGGTAGTCGCACAGCACACCACAGCAGAGGGTCACAACGCGCACACATCCAGCCAGCATTGTGTGCGCGTCCTGCTGGTGGTGTTAAAGATCCCAGGGCGTTGCTATGGCAAACCAGCATTCGGCTCTGCCTCCCTGCTACCTCCACACGCCCCCAGTCTAAACTATAAAAGCCCAGAGCTCACTAAGGGCTTTGCTCAGTCACACTGTGCTTCCATGTGTTGCAGTTGTCTCTTGCCAGCGGTTCTCCAGTCCTTGATCCAGTTTTTGACCTTTGACCTCCTGACTCTCTGGCTTCTTACCAGGTTCAGCTCTCTAGTATCCTGATCCCAGCTTGAGATCCTGGACGCTGCTGCTCCCTGGTATCCTGACCTCGGCTAGACCCTTCGACTTCGCTGCTCCCTGGTATCCTGACCTCTGCCTGACCCCTTGGACTTCGCTGCTCTCTGGTATCCTGACCTCGGCTTGACCCCTTGGACTTCGCTGCTCTCCGGTATCCTGACCTCGGCTAGGCCCTTCGACTTCGCTGCTCTCCGGTATCCTGACTTCGGCTTGCCCCCTTGGACTTCGCAGCTCTCCGGTATCCTGACCTCGGCTTGTACCTCTGGACTCTGCCACTCTCTGGTAACCAGACCCCAGCTGGGCCAACGGACCTGCTTCCACCTTTCTTTTGCCCATGCTCGCAGACTACTCTAGGAAGGGGTCTATAATTTGACTCAGCCCTCTTCCTGTGTGCTGCTTCAGCAAGGGTGACAACTTGCCTCTGGGTTCCTGCTTCTGAAAAGTGAGTACACCTCCACTACAAACATAACACATTCCCACAATGTGACCACAACAAGGGTGATAAAATACAGTCTAACAGGTAGAATTGCAAATTGAGTCTGAGAAAATGGGGGCAATAAGGTAGTTCTGAGGAGAGAAAAGGGAAGAAAAAAGGAAGTAAAGAAGGGGAGGGAGGAGAAAAGGGGAGGAATACGAGAAGGAGTAAGACGGTGCTCGTCAGTGTCTGGCATGGTATACGTCACCCAGGACTCCCAAACAGAGAGGAAAGTATCATATTTGTCAGCTAATTGAGCCATCAATTTCTCCAGTGCCGCCTCCAGTGCCACTCAGTCCAGAAGGAAGGTTTTTTCCAGTGTGAGGTTATAATTTTACAGGACGCCAAAAGGATGTGTGCTATCAGCCTGCAGCAGGTCTGGAGAGGCTCCCGGGGAGCAGACCCAACACAAGCACCCAAGGGTCTGGGCACAGCGTAAGATGTAGAACATTGCTAATGAGTAATAGTACCATAGACCAGAAGGTCTGCACCACTGGGCAGCCCCACCAAACGTGGGCCAGATCCCCAACATCCACGCATTCCCTGAAGCATACCGGAACAGCCCTGTTAATCTTGTGCAGTCTGTGTGGGGTCCGCCCATACAGCAATTTATAGGTCCTCTCCTTATAGGTAGTGCAAATGGAACTCCTGGCGGCTGCAGACCAGATTTGTGCCCAAGAGCCCTATGGAAGCTCTAAACCCAGGTTGCGTTCCCAAGTTAACATATGTTTGGTTTTGTGTTCGATAGAGGTATCAGTGATTCGGCCATATATTGAAGACAAAAGGCCCAGGGAGGACCCAGATTTAGATCTAACCAGGTCAGATCAACGTAGTCTGGAGGTAGTGGGAGATTTTTAGGTATGTATACTGCTCTGAAAGGGGCAGACCATAGTTGTCATGAAGAAAATTGAAAGACATCAGTTGGTGATGATGATCACTGAGATAACGAGTCGCTGTTAGATATGAAGTTCCCTCATTATATTAGGAAGAGAAGTAAGTGGCTTGGATAATGTCAACAAAATGTCGTCAGCAAAGAATGAATGTTGTAGTGGGTGTCACCCACTGGAATCCCGGTCACATCAGGGTTTTGTCGGTTATGAGAGGTAAAAGGTTTGAGAATGAGGGCAAACAGAACAGGGAGAGAGGGCATCCCTGATGGTTGTGTCCCCCCGTAACCGGGATCAGGGCAGAAGAGAACCCAGCAATGGATACCATTGGGCCATTGGGGAGGAGTACAGTGCACGAATGGCCAGCTGGAAAGATTTACTAAAATTAAACTGATGCAGGGTGGCAAACATGAACATACAGTGGAGGCGGTCAAAAGCTTTTTGCGCATCCAAAGAAAGCAACATGGAAGGAGACCCACATTGTCTCGCCTGACGAACCAATGCCACAGTACCCTGCATGCAATCAGATGCCTGTTGGCCTCAAACAAACCTCACCTGGTCCAGATGCACAATAGAGGGGAGAATGGGGGAAAGGTGATTCACTAAAATCTTTGCAAACAATTTGATATTGTGTTAATGAAAGATATGGGCCTATAGGAGAAGTGATTAAGAGGATCATTATTGGGCTTAAGGATGATGGAGACCTGCAACATAGACTTGGGAGAGTGGACTCAGTCCTGCAGCTAATTGAAAATCCAGGAAAGATAAGGAAGAAGCTGTGGCTGAAAAACCTTGTAGTATTTGCTGGAATAGCCTTATGGGCCAGGTGCTTTAGAGAGTTTGAGTTGACATTGGATATTTTGGTATCAGGGCACTCAGGATGGCCCTCTGGTTATCAGTCAGGGTGGGGAGATTACTAGTAGCTGAACAGGGGAGGACCTTAGAAGGAACTGTGTCAGGGGCGTGAGAAAAAAAATGAAAAGAAGCTAAAATTCAATGTGTGTCCTAAGTTAGTGCCATCAGGAAGCCTAATAGCTGTGATATTGTTGCGGCGCTGCATAGTCCGGAGCTTCGTTGCAAGCATTGTGTGGGTTTTGTTCAAGAATTGGTAGAATTTTGGCTCGTCCATTTCAATGCCTTCTCCACTTCGGCGTTCAAGAGTGCATTAAGTTGGCAATGCAAGGAGACGATATGGGCCATCAGATCAGGAACGGGGGAAGCTTTATGGAAAAGTGACAAAGAGGAAAACTCAGCCATGACCGGTGATCCTTTTTGCAATAAGAGGCCAGCCTGTTCAGGGTACCACACAGGGTAGCTTTGTGTGCCTCCCATACTGAGTAAGGGCACTCCACCGACCCGATGAATTCAGAAAGGACGTTGAGGACAGCGGCTGTAGTGCCAGGGTCTTGCAGAAGAGTGTCATTCAGCTGCCACGTCCCCAGGCCCCTCACCAAGCCCAGGTCCTTGAAGACCGACAAGACCAATGAGTGATCACACCAAGGGACCGTCTGAATTTCGGAAGAGACCAAATGAGACAGGACCAATTGAGATGCAAATAGGAAATCTATTCTGGGATAACTATCATGAGGTGTAGAGTAGAAGGTAAAGTCACGCTCCGTGGTGTGGAATTCCCTCCACTACTGGTGTCAGCCGCCAATGGAGCAGGTTGAGGACGCGCAAGAAGGTGCCAAGATCAGTCCAGAATGTTATGCAGAATAGTATTAGTCACCTCCACTAGCGTAACAAGCAACTGAAAAAGCTGTAGCTTAGAGAAGAAGACTTTATAGAAGCATTTTTTATCTGATTTGGGAGAGTAAACATTGCCCATGGGAGCATGGATGGTTTAAATCTGCCCACCGGATCGGCATAAGAGTCCAGCAAAGAAAAAGAAAGACGTTGATGCAACAGTAACACTGTGCTTCTGGTCTTATTTGGGGAAGTGGCCAGGTAGAAGGTTGGATAATGTGTAGAGAAAAAACGAGGGGTGAGAGGTGTGGGAGAAGTGAGTCTCCTGTAGGAAAAGAACATATGTCCTTAACCGGGAATACCAGGTGAAGGCTGCCCGCCTTTTGGGAGGGTAATTGATGCTGTTACAATTGTGTGTGAGACAGGATAAGAGATGGACTGGGGGCGGGACAGGAGTGTCCATGAGTATGGAGCAAGTGTCAGGGGTGGGGTGGGGGGGGGTAAGTGACATGGACAAGGGCGCTGCAATACTAATAAGAGGCGGCCCCAGTCGACAAGAAGGGGTTGCTAGGAGGCTACCGCAGGAGCCCACGTAGTGAGAAAATGAGGGACACCAGAGGTAGGAACAAAGAAAGGGAAAATAAGGAAGATCAGAAAATCAGGAGAGAGAATGAAACAGAGACTAGTATACACTGAACAGTAATATCCTTTTGAAACAACAGAAAGGAACAGTGTGTACTGTGAACCAGGGAAACACCCAAGTGAACAGTGTTTCCCTGGTTCACAGATTACATAAACACTTTCGGCAAATGAAAAAGGCTTAATTTAAAAGGTAAAGTGCCAAACTTTGCAGTATAGCAAAATGTGAGCACGTTGATATAACTGCCCCCGCACAATGATATGCAGGTAGAGTGACACATCAAGGTACTGGGGTGTTAATGCACACACAATGTAACTACAACACGAAAAAGTGCAACATAGTCAAACAGGTTGAACATTTAATTAAGTCCGTTCAAACAGTGTAATAAAGTAGCTCTATAGCTTTATATCAAGACTGTGTCCCATAGGCATGGCAGCCTAGGGCCTAGCAATAAACAGTGAAGATGGCAGGCATGCCTAAAGCAATAGAGAAACAGGCCACCGCAGGGGTGAGGCCGGGGGGATAGTATAGTATAGTATAAGGAACAAGCTGGAGAGGTGCATGCTTAGTTATGGATCCCCAGCACAACTCAGATGTAGATGTGCTTATATGTCATGGAGGTCATGAGGCCAGCAGAGGAGAACAGCCTCTAAGAACATTGCGGCCTAGGGGAAGATACCCATGTCTGGATGATGCAGGACTATTGGTCGCTGCAAAGGAGAATCAAGCAGGATCCCAGAGAGGAGAGGCCAGAGCAGGTGCTGTAAAAGGTATCCCCAGGAGGTAAAGAAGCTCCTCACCAGATTGTAAATCCTTAACAGAATGAATGTGATTGTTTACAGAGAAGCTGAGGCGAAGGGGAATCCCCCAATGCCATTCCGGCGAAGAGCCTCTGTGAGATGCTTCATTTGTCTACGTTTTGAGAGGGTTTGAGAACTTTAAAATGACATCCCTCGGCTTGTCTGCCTGGGGTGCAAAGCCCTGTGGATACGATCCAAGTGGAACTCTTTGGTCGGGAGGTCAGGAAGCATATGCGTGAACAAGGAAAGGGTGTACGAAGGCAAGTCCTCCACCCACTCAGGGACACTCCTCAAAAGTAAACTGTTCTCCTAGTATTCAGCCATAGTGATGCATTCAGAACGAAGATCCTGGATTTCCAGTGTCATCTAATTGTGGGCCTCAACAAGCTTGAGTTGCTTATGTTCACAGATTCAACCCTCTCGCCCAACTTATGGATATCAGATTTCAGACCGCCCAGCACCTCCCAGAATTCAGCCTGAATGTCCTGCTTCATCTTCATCATAAAAGCGTTCAGCTCCGCTAAATCCTCCTTGGTGCATGGAAGATCAGCCGTGGACGCTGACAGGGACAGATCGTTCTATCGTTAGAGGGCTGTGCTGAGGATGAGCTTGGAGCAGCAGTGGCAGGGGAAGACAGCTTGGAATTAGAATCCTGTGTATCAGTTGAGGGGTCTGCTGGGTCCCGCAGCTGGAAGAAGTCATCCAAGTCCTTGCCATGTCTACTTTGGCTTTTTGGTAGGCTCATGGTGAGAAGTGCAAGACAATAAGGGAGGGAATCGTGTGCCAATGTAGCTGTGTGAAGTATGGAGGCACTCGCTGTTTTTAGTTCATCATAAAGATTAATCTGCCTATGACTTATTCACAGAAATCAAGAAGTAGGCCTTGTGAGGCAGTCGTCTACATTGAGAGATACAGTGGTGTAGGCAACTTGGGAGTGTCAGGCATGAAGGGGAGTCACTTAGCAGCTGTAGTACCAGGACCACAACAGAAGAGGTTGTGACACCTCCAAGGTGTAGTCCAAGTATGCCTGTATAGTGTGGAGCAACTGTGCATGGGGGCCACATGCTGCAAAATCAGGGGCACCAGCAGACCAATGAAGCCAGGCTTTAAAGAGGAGCTCCAAGATGATAGTGACAGCAGTGGGTCAACGGCCCAGCCCCATCCTTCTTATTATTGATGCACATTACTTATTGGTCATAGCAGTGGTCCCAAGTGTGGCGGATGGTAGCAACCTTCTTCACATCTCCCTCTTCCTCCATGCAGCATGTTAATACATTTGACCTGGCTTTCTCTATCATGTATGGTTTCTGCTACCTGATACTGAGGAGGTATGAGATGTTGGTTCATTTTTCAGAATGCTAGTCTCCTAATATTGCTGGAAACCTGCTCAAACTCAACTCTTGTTGGAGTTAACTAAGGATTTCCACTGCAGTATGTGTCAATGCTGGCCCCACACACTGCTTTGTTTGCCAGTAGTCCATGGGGTCATTATTTTTGTCTACAATGTAGCTATCCTGCAAGCATGCAGAAAGCATCTCATATGCACTGGGACCACTCCTAGGAGCTACACAGTGTTCCTGTGTGTCAATTGCCAACCCATACTCAGGGAGCAAGTCGCAAAGAGATGTGATGCCTCCAGTGCCACCACCACCACCACCAGTGCTGGATTTTTGCCTCCAGTGCTGAGACCCATGAATTGGTCTCCTTTTGGCCTTCCTTTTCACTTTGCTGTCTACATGTTTTTTGTGCCCTTACTTTCTTCCTCTCCTCCTCCACATTGCAACCCTACACTCGATCAATATGCATACCTCTATATTCCTTGACAGAACCTGATTCCTCAGAGAGATGCTGCTGATCCTCATGACTAGGGGTTGGCGAAAAGTAAGAAAAATCTCCCACATGACTATTCATGAAAAATGGAGTTTTCTCCTTGATGTCAATGCAAAACTTTTCACCTTTTTCAACAAATTTTTCACCTATTCCAACAAATGGTGCAACATTTCCCAGCACAATATTACTTCTGAGGGCTGTAGTGGAGAAAAAAGTAGCTAAAAGTCAAAGTTTTGAGTCCTACAGCAACATATATCTTGAAAAATGTGTTAGCATGCAGAGTGCATTTGTCATTTGCCCACAACATTGACTTCCTGATGGTGGTGGTTGTGGTGGGGGGGCTGGCATGGTGTGATTGATGTGTTTATTTAGATATATATCTATATTTATAAAAGAATAAGCCTCATTGCATAATTTATGGTTCCTCACACACAGAACATAATTTATATCTCCTCAGAAAACACACACATTGCACAAAATGCCTCATTACATAATTTATGTCTCATTAGGAGACACAACTCCCATTGGGTGATTCAATGGGGACATTACTGCTCCCATTGGGTAATTCAATGGGGGCATGTTTATCATACAGGGAGTTGGCCTGCCCTCCACTATCCAACTGATATAGCTGCCTCTCGCTTCTGAAGTAGGGGATATCAGTAACTTCTCCTGGTACACACACTCTCACTCAGGATCATGACCCCACAAACACACTGTTTCACCTCCCACAGATAATTGTAACCCTCCATACACTCTGTTTCAATATGAGGGTGTAATGTTTCCATATAATACAAACTCAGGGATAAACTTAATAGCAACTCTTTTATTTAACTCTTTTCATCTCTTCAGTCAACCTCACTGTTTTCAACTGTCACTCCGCCACTTCCTGCTTCCTGATTTCCATCCTTTCTCCTTAAAGGGGGAGAGATGCTTTGCTGTATGTTACAGAGGGCAAGCATCAAACATCACTTTCTATTTGTTCCCTCAGCATATTGCTACGTTGCCTCAACTGAAGAGCCACTGTGTGTTATATTATGTTACCTCAGCTTAAGTAAGGAGGAGTTACTGCTCCCATTTGGTGATTCAGTGGGGGAGTGATTTAAATCATGCAGGGAGTTGGCCTGCTCCCACTATCCAGCCCGCCCACACTATCCAAGTGACTGCAAAAACAAAATGGCTGCCACTTGCTCCTACATCACAGACACAAACACATCAGACACAAACACACTCACACTCCCTCACACACACACTCTCTCACTCTTACTCACTCACACTCTCACTCACTCACACATACACTCACTCACTCACAATCACACACACTCTCACTCACTCTCTCACACTCACACTCTCTCACTTACATTCTCACTCATGCTCTCACGCTCACACTAACACTCACACTCTCTCACTCACACTCTCACTCACTCACATTCTCACTCACACGCATTCAAGCAAACTCACACTCACTCACACACTCAATCACACACACACTCTCACTCACACTCTCTCACACACACTCTCTCATACACACTCTCTCACTCACACACACACTCTCACTCACACACTCACTCACGCAATCACCCATACACAATCACTCACATGCAATCACTCACACACTCACTCTCGCACTCACATGTACTCACTCACACTTACTCTCACTCATACCCTGGGAGCTAGCATGATCCACCTTCCACCATAGTCTCACTCACACACACTCACTCACACCCCGGGAGCCAGCATGATCCACCTTCCACCATAGTATGTGCAATTACCACATGCATTTCAACTACATGAATGAATGCCACAGTGGAGGCATAAGTACAAACACAAACTCATTACAATGACACATAAGTCACCCCCTTATGACTCTGAAAAGTCAAAAAATGTAAAACGTCTTTCAGAGGGATGCAGCACTCTTGAAATTGCTAAGATATTGGGGCGTGATCACAGAAATATCAAACATTTTGTTTCAAATAGTCAACAGGGTCACAAGAAAAAAAAACATAAATTAACTGCAACCTACCTGGAGTGTCCAGAAGTACTAGGTGTTCAGTGCTCAGAGACATGGCCATGGTAAGGAAGGCTGAAATCCAACCACCACTGAACAAAACACATAAGTTGAAACGTCAAGACTGGGCCAAGAAATATCAGAAGACAGATTTTTCAAAGGTTCTATGGACTGATGAGATGAGTGACTCTTGATGCTCCAAATAGATGGGCCCAAGGCTGGATCAGTAATGGGGACAGAGCTCCACTTCGACTCAGACGCATGCAAGGTGGAGGAGGGGTACTGGTATGGGCTGGTATTATCAAAGATGAGCTAGTTGGACCTTTTCGGGTTGAAGATGGACTCAAACTCAACTCCCAAATCTACTGCCGGTTTTAGAAGACACTTTCTTCAAGCAGTGGTACAGGAAAAAGTCTGCATCTTTCAAGAAGACCATGATTTTTATGCAGGACAATGCTCCATCGCATGCACCGAAGTACTCCCCTGCATGGCTAGCCAGTAAAGGCCTTAAAGATGATAAAATATTGACATTGCCCCCTTGCTCACCTAACTTAAACCCTATTGAGAACTTGTGGGCCCTTCTTAAACGGCAGACTTACTCTGAAGGAAAACAGTACACCTCACTGAACAGTGTCTGGGATGCTGTGGTTGCTGCTGCACAAAAAGTTGATCGTCAACAGATCAAGAAACTGACAGACCCCATGAATGGAAGGCTTATGACTGTTCTTGAAAAGAAGGGTGGCTATATTGGTCACTGATTTTTTTTTTTGGAAATGTCACAAATGTTTATTTGTACATTTCGAGTTGTTTGTTTATTATTCTCACTTTAATATATTCAAATAAACATGTAAGATGGGAAAATTATTGTTTTTCATTTAGTTGCATAATAATTCTGCACACTAATAGTTGCCCAATAATTGTGCACATATAGATATTCTCCTAAGAAAGCCAAAACCTCACTTCTACTTTCTTAAATATTCAGGTTTAAGGTTTCTTAACATTTTGGATTGACGGAGAGCACTGCAGTTGTTCTCAAAAATACAACTTGCCTAATAATTGTGCACACAGTGTTTGTGTGTGTATATGTATATATATATATATATATATATATGTATATATGTATAATATATATATTCCTACAACAGTTTTACCATTATCGTTTTTGTGTCAAACACATTTGGACTGGCTTTCTCTATCATAGCTTTTGGATCATGAGTAAAGTATCATCAAACCATACTGTGTATAAGGTCTCAGTACTTTTCATTTTAGGTCACAGATCTTTTTTTTCTTCAGGTCACAGATCTTTTATACCTTGGTCTTTAGGGTATTCTTCTTGTACTTAGTTATTCTACTGTTGTGTATCTTGCCTTGAAAATGTCATCATGACCCCTTAACACTACTCAGTATCTCATAATACTAGACTATCTGTCTTTTGTGATTTCAGGAAGCTAATAAAATGTCTCTATTTCACCGGAACGGGCATTGAACTGCCTACCATAGCTGATACATGGATCTGACATAGGAATAACTCTGTCTTCACTCATGTACTCTGGGCTCTGATGTGCTCAATAGCATCTCCTCGGTGATGCCGGTCCTTTTGCGATGCGAGGGTGTCCTGGGACCTAGATCACTGACACCGAACTTAGAACCTTGATTCTCCTCAGTCTTCCACTTATACACCTTGATATAGGTTGGCGCCTATATTTTATATTTATTATATATCTCATTTACCATATTATGCATCAGATCACTTAATGCTGTATTTCGATCCCTGTCTGCCCCACACTACTCTTGTGTGGTTCACAGGAGGACCTGATCCTTCTATTTACTTATTATTTTACTTACAAAATGTGTAGTTTGTGCATAGAGCTTTGATTTTTCCTATCTTATTTTCTTTCTTTAACATACACTATATTTGATACATGTTACACAGAATTGTAGGATGTTATTATTCTGTTTACTTTATTTATATGTTTCCATATGTCTTTTACAATACATTGCCGCTACTTCTCAACTTGACCATATTCTAGATATATTTGTCTACTGTTTGCCACTTCCAATGGGTTAAACCAGCCACTGAGGATCATGGATACTTGCACTGACCATTGTTGCACTGGGCTACTGTATATGATGTTACTGATTGCTCAAGATGCCAATTTTGGCGCTCTCTGGTTCACTATGGGTATTTAAGGGGTATAGATTTCACTTGTTTGCCATCTTGAGGAAGGTTGCTGTGTGTAACCAAAATTCTGATAACTAAATACATTTTCTCGTGTTTTTTGCACCATCTAAGAAGTCCTGACTTGCTTTTCATCACCTGCATTTGGATAATTTGGCCTTTGAAATATTACCCAGGCTATTTGCACCTACCGCTGACAAATTGCCAGCCCTTACCTACCCACCTAACCTATTACCCACTCACTACAGCAAAACTCAAATAGCCTGCTGCTTGGTGTGATTTATATAGCTGTACATCTATACTGTTGACCAGTAATATTATATATATTTGGGCATGGTTTAGCCATTGAGTGGAATGGACAATCAATTAGAGACCTCTGCACCCTAATAACATAGCCTAGCATCCTTGCAGTCCACTGGTGATTTCATCCAGCTCAACCCCTTCCTAAACTCTGACAGTCGTGCTATGGGCCCAGGGAAGAGAGGGAAATTGTCTAAAATAATCAAATAATGCAGAAATGTGGTGCACTACCTATAGCGTATATACAGGGTGTCTAGTCCTGGCATACGGGAATGTGCTAGGATAAAAATATGATAAATATAAAGAAGGAGAAAGAGTATCCTATATCAGCACCAAACCTCACCCTTTGAGATATAAGGATAAATTCTGACTGATAAGTGATGTCACAAGGAATCACAGAAGTGCCTAGACACCTCATAAAATTAAAAACAAAATAAAAATTAATTTTTATTATTTATCAATTAAAAAGCCAGATGAATTAAAAGATACTCTCTTTTTTAAGTATAGTGGCAGTATGTGTTAGCCTGATGTGTAGATTGCTAAGACCATATTAACTACATAGATCAATTTACAGGATCCTAGTTGTTAACCAGAACATCTTATTGAGTGACCCTGAACTTGGTGAAGTTATTGATGACACACCACAGATGAGCTGCAGACGGTCTCCTAATCTTCAAGACAAATTGGTTAAAAGTTTTTATACCACTAAAAAGAATAGGTACATATCCATGTGGTAGTTGTTCTATATGCCTGCTGATGAATATACCTGGTAATATGGACAGATTTGGTAGATGGCACAAGTTTTCCAGCTATATTAATTGTGAAACCACTGGGGTATTTTATGCCATACAATGTCCCTGCAAGTTGTTATATGTGGGAAACACAATTCATAAATTAAAAATAAGAACTAAGGAACATATAACACACATTTAAAATGCCCCCCAGAGACAGGGTGAAGAAAAGACTTAGCTTACCATTTTTTTTTACAAAAGCACAATAAAGGATATAGAGGAATATGGACTCCAGAGTGAGAGGTGGTGACCTGGATAATAAACTTCTCAGAGCAGAAAATAGATAGATATTTCTGTTGGACACCCTTTTCCCTAGGGGCTCGATTTAAAGGCAGCCGTTAGTAAAAAAAAAATCACGTTAAGTGTCATGTAGCAATTCAAAGATCTGTCTAAAGAACAGCTAACGGCAGTTGCAGTATCCTAACGGCCGATACACTTACGTGCATTCAGACGCATGGAAAAACATACCCCAGAGCTATTCAAAGGCTTGCGGTACTGGTAGCGGCTGAAAAAAAGACACACCTAACGGCAAAAAGTTAAGACCCACTTTTCTTAGCCGTTAGACACTTAACGGGCAAAACAAAACACTCGTTACGTAGGAAAGTACACAAAATGCTTACCGCACAAGCATGTAAATGGAAAAATTAACCCGTGCAATGCCAAAACACAAAAACATGGACCCACAACACAAATCACTCTCACACACAAAAACAAGCAACACCACAGAGACAACGACACACAAAAACAAGCAACACCACAGAGACAACGACACACAAAAAAACAATCACACACAAAAACAAGCAACACCACAGAGACAACGACACACAAAAAAACAACACAACATGGCACAGAACAATGGGGGTTATCACACAAAGCGGACACCTGCAAATATAAGCTCACATGGGCAACATCAACACGCGACCTGCACCCCACAACTGAACACCCGCAAATGGCAGACACATAACAAGCACAACACACCACATCGTATAACACACACACACCTACAAACACTTACCTGGACAAAAGCAACTCTCCATTGGTCAGCACTCACCTCATCACCACACCTACACAACGCCCTCTCAAGTACTTAAAGGAACAACTCAACACACTCACTTGTGGCTTGATTTCCACTCAGGGAGGGAGAGAGATAAAGATAGAGAGAGGTAGAGAGAGAGAGAGAGAGAGAGAGAGAGAGCAAACAGTATGTTGGGTTACATATTGTTGCGAAGACTGCGGAGAAGGCGTGCAAGGGAGAGAGCTAGGGAACATCAGCAACCTCCAGGCACGCCTGATCAACAGCCTTCACCTGTTGCAAGTGAGGAGGGTCTGGCTCAGCAGCCACACAGGAGTCCATCCCCACCTGGAGAGCAGAGGATGTAGAGACGACCACCAAGGCCCAGGGTATACCACCCAAGGGTCACCCTCTTTGGAATGACTGATGATGTCATTGATTGCTACAGGTTGAGGCCTGACAGCATCATTGCCTTGTATGAAGTCATCAAAGATCAGGTGGATCCCATCTACATCCACAACCATGCCCTAACTGGCCTGCAGAAACTACTCTGTGCCACACATTTCATGGCAAGTGGGGCCTTCCAGTCCACTGAGGGTTACGCATCTGGCATGTCACAGGCCACATTCTCCAGGGTGCTGGCCCAGGTCCTGCCAGCTCTCAAAAGCAAGGCCAGTACCTATATACATTTTCCCACCACTGACATGGACTGGATACACATCAAGCAGGCCTTTTACGCCAGGGGAGGCATGCCCAGGGTCATGGGTGCTATAGATTGCACCCATGTCCAGATTAAGGCCCCAGCACGTGACGCACAGCTATTCATCAACAGGAAGAACTTCCACTCCATCAACATGCAGATGGTGTGTGACAGCAACATGAGGATAATGAATGTCTGTGCAAAATATCCTGGCAGCTCACATGATGCATACATTCTACAAAACTCCTCAGTCCACAGAGGTTTTGAGAATGGAACCTTTACAGGGGGATGGATTTTGGGTGAGTTCACAATACAGAATCACATCACATACACAGGCGTACACACCACGCTGCTCAGCATGCACCTGACCCACAGCTACTACGTCCACCACACAAAACATCATTCACACAACATGTGCTCCCTGTCTCACAATGTCACTCACATTACACAGGTGATGCTGGCTATAGATGCAAGTCCTGGCTCCTGACCCCTGTGGCCAATCCCCAAACACATGCCCAGGAAAGGTACAACCAGGCTCATGCCAGAACGAGGAATGCCACTGAGCGGACATTTGGGCTCCTCAAGTCAAGATTTAGATGTCTGGACCACTCTGGAGGAGCATTGCAGTATGCACCTGCTAAGGTGTGTGACATCATTGTGGCGTGCGCAATACTGCACAACATCGCAGTGGACACCAGGCTGCTGGATCACATCCCGGACCCCCCCCCATACAGGAAGTGGCCATGGACATCGGGCATGTGGAGGAGACCATGAGAGGGGCACAGATCAGAGACAGGCTCATCACAGAACACTTCACCTGTGAGTATAACACATGCATGCAAACAATCCATGCAAGTCCCCCATCAGTCCTGTGACACTAACCACACTGCACATTTTGTTCTGTCTCACCCCACAGGAACAGTGACACAGCACTGTACTGGCAGTGGACGTGGCAAATTGTGTGTGTGGACTCAAAAACCATCCTCCATTCCACTCTCCACGTTGACATACAGACCCCAAGGATATCACGCACACCCCCAGGAGAAACAAGGTACAACATATTACCCATGTTCATCACCTTACAGGGCTTGATTGACAGCAACTAACTGGATATGCCATGATCGTAGCCTGAGCAACCATGCTAGCCCAGTAGCGAAAGAGTATTATCTAATGATATGCATTGGATAATACTCAGGCACATCAGGGGTTAAAGGGACATTGGACTCAATATGGGACCTGTACTGTGCTAGAGCTGAGAAGAGCAGCAGAGGGGTGGATGTACAGTGTTATGGTCACACAATGTAGAGGTCATGAGACGTAGATTAGATTACCAGGGACTCCATGCTGACCTGTGAGTGTGCAGACAAATGTGCCCCCGACATGAATACACACATCAACAAATATGTCCTATATGTCCAAATATGTTACTTTCACAGTGGCAGCACAATGTCATTACCTCCATGGAGCTCTCAGAACACTTGTTAATGTGTGTATACATGTCAGGGGCACATATCCATAGGGTTGGTGCACATGTCCTTAGTTCCCCACAGAACTGGTTACAGATGAGTACACAACACATTGTCAAGCAATGGTTTGTGTACTCACCTGTAACCGTGACAATTGAGGGGATTAAAAAGACTAAATTGTTGTTGCTTGATGATCAGTTCAGGTCTACTGCTCCAAATCCTGTCCTCTTGTCCCACAGGCATCCGTAACATGATCCATCCTTGAACTGAAGATCTTCCATGTGACTGGATTGATGTCTTGACAACACCTTCATGAAGATCACCCCTTGCTGTTTATGGTGGTGATGTTGGTGATGCAATGTTTGACCTGAGGTTCACACAAACCTAACATAGTAACATAGTAATTTAGGTTGAAAAAAGACTTGCATCCATCTAGTTCAACCCTTTTCCTATTCCTGTTTGCCATCGTTGATCCAAAAGAAGGCAAAAAAAACACAACAATACAGCAATTTCAAATTCTGCCCCGAATGGAGGGGGAGAGAATTCCCTCCTGATTCCAAATGGCAATCAGATTTCTCCCTGGATCAACAAGCCCTAAGTAAAATATTAATCCTAATACTAACGTACATAGCCCTCTATGTTATGTTCTTTTAAATAAGTATCCAGGCCCTTTTTAAAGGCGTCTAATGTATTCGATAGCACCACCTCCTCAGGCAGTGAATTCCATACCTTTATTGTCCTTACAGTAAAGAAACCCTTCCGCTGTTGTAGATTAAATCTCCTTTCCTCAAGTCTAAGCGGGTGGCCTTGTCCTATGTACTGTTCTGTTAATGAACAGGTCTTTGGAGAGCCCTTTGTATGGGCCCTGAACATATTTATATAGTGTTATCATATCCCCTCTAAGACGCCGTTTCTCTAGTGTATACAAGTTTAACTTTTCTAGCCTTTCCTCATAACTAAAACTTTCCATTCCCCTTACTAGTTTTGTAGCCCTCCTCTGCACTTTCTCTAGTTCCATAATGTCCTTTTTCAGAAAGGGAGCCCAGAATTGAACAGCATATTCTAGGTGGGGTCTTACCATGGACCTGTAAAGAGGCATAATAATATCTTCCTCCCTTGAGTCAATACCCCTTTTAATACATGCCAATATCTTATTGGCCTTTGCAGCTGCCAGCTGGCACTGCGTGCTACTGCTAAGTCTATTGTCTAGCATTACTCCCAAATCCTTTTCATTTGTAGATTTCCCCAGGGAAACACCATTTAAACTATATGTTGCATTTTTATTATTATACCCAAAATGCATAACTTTACATTTGTCTATATTGAATCTCATTTGCCATTTGCCTGCCCAGTTACTCAATTTGTCCAAATCCTCTTGTAATGAAGACACATCCAGTTCAGACTTTATTACCTTACTTAATTTTGTGTCATCGGCAAACACTGATACATGGCTCCCTATGCCCTCTGGGAGGTCATTAATAAACAAATTAAAAAGAAAAGGACCCAGGACAGATCCCTGAGGCACTCCACTTATCACGTTTATCCAACTGGAGAACTTGCCATTTACTACCACTCTTTGCATTCTATTTTTCAGCCAATTTCTAATCCACACACAAACATTTTCCCCTAGGCCTATTACATTCAGTTTGTACAGTAACCTCTTGTGTGGAACCGTATCAAATGCCTTGGCAAAGTCTAAATAGATCACATCAACCGCCGCTCCCGCATCTATATTATTACTCAGTTTTTCATAAAATGCGATCAAGTTAGTTTGACAAGACCTGTCTTTCACAAAGCCATGTTGACTCCTGCTAATAATATTCCTGTTCCAGCAGAATTCTTGAATATATTCCTTTAGCAACCCTTCAAACAGCTTCCCTACCACAGATGTCAAGCTTACAGGTCTGTAATTTCCTGGCTGTGACTTTGATCCCTTTTTAAATATGGGCACCACATCTGCTTTACGCCAATCCATGGGCACCATACCTGAAATAAAAGAATCCCTGAAAATCAAATATAACGGTCTGGCCAGGGTCTGGCTTAGCTCTTTAAGTACCCGTGGGTGTATACCATCTGGCCCTGGAGCTTTGTCTACCTTAACACCATTCAATTGTTTTAACACTTTTTCTTGTGTTAGCCAGTCCCATGTTTGCTGTGACTGTTCTGTAAAAGTAGTTTGCAGATTCTTGTCCATTGGGTCTTCCTTGGTAAAAACAGAGGAAAAGAAATTATTTAACATATCTGCCTTCTCTCTGTCCCCACCCGTTTCAGATAACAAGGACCCAACATTATCAGACTTTAATTTTTTGCCATTAATGTATTTAAAGATTTTTTTTGGGTTGCTCTTGCTCTCCTTAGCAATATTTTTTTCATTCTCTAGTCTAGCTAATTTGATAGCCTTTTTACAGGGTTTGTTGGCATTTTTGTATTCTGAAAATGCCTCTACTGATTCCTCAGCTTTATAATGTTTACATGCCGCTTTCTTGTTATTTATTTCATGAATTACTTTACTGGTTAGCCACATAGGTTTTCATTTGCTTCTTTTGTATTTGTTTCCAACAGGGATAAATTTAGATGTGTATTTTTGCAATGTTGCTTTGAAGGCATTCCACTTACCTTCTGTGTTTTTTCCTGAAAATATTTTATCCCAGTCAACGAGACCAAGGGATGAATTAAACCTGCTAAAGTTGGCCTTTTTAAAATTCAGTGTTTTGGTGGAACTCATACCAACTTGTTTTTTTGAATTAATCTCAAACGATACCATGTTATGGTCACTATTCCCCAAGTGCTCCCTAACTTGGATGTTAGAGATAAGTTCTTCATTGTCAGTTATTACCAGATCCAGACACGCATCCCCTCTGGTTGAGGTCTGCACCAGTTGAGACAAAAAATTGTCATTCAACAAGTTCAGAAACTTACTACTTTTAGCAGAATTCGCTGTTCCATTTTTCCAGTCTATTTCTGGATAATTAAAATCCCCCATAATTATAGTTCTCCCTATTTGAGAAGCCTTTTCTATTTGCATTAATAGCTGTGATTCTTGAAGGTCACCAATGTTTGGTAGTTTATAGCAAATACCCACTAATATTTTCTGGGCAGTTTTACCCCCAGTGACTATTTCAACCCACAGGGATTCCACATGTTCACTGCTGTCATCACATATATCGTCCCGCAAATGAGGCAATAATATTGGTTTGACATACAGACAGACCCCACCACCTCTTTTGTTTGACCTATCTTTTCTAAATAACATGTAGCCCTCCAAATTGATTGACCAATCATGTGTGTCATCCCATGTTTCTGTTATGCCTATCAAGTCATAGTTTTCAGTTTCAGCTACCAGCTCCAGTTCCCCTATTTTACCAGTTAAACTTCTGGCATTTGCAAGCATACAATTTATGCTCCTGCTATGTTTCATTTGTGATTTAATTTTGATGTGGTTTGTAGGCTTCTTCCTATGATCTGTACTAACCCCACCCCCAGATCCACCCACCTGGTTATTAACTACATCGCCTTCCCTATCTATACTATCTAGCCCAGTATTTATTGGCCCCTCTCCCCCTTCCTAGTTTAAAATCTCCTCCAACCGTCTAGTAATCCTCTCCCCAAGCACTCGAGACCCTCTTGCATTCAGGTGCAATCCATCCCTACTATAGAGATTGTACCCCAAAGCAAAATCAGCCCAGTGCTCTAAAAACCCAAAGCCCTCCTTCTTACACCAAGACTTCAGCCATGCATTGAGCTCCCTAATCTCCCGCTGTCTCTCTGGCGTAGCGCATGGCACGGGTAGTATCTCTGAGAATACTACCTTGGAGGTCCAGTTCCTAATCTTACTCCCTAAATCCCTAAAATTACCTTTTAGGACTCTCCACCTTCCTCTTACTTGGTCATTGGTACCAATATGCACCAAGACAGCTGGATCCTCTCCAGCCCCTCCCAATAATCCGTCCACCCTGTCTGCAACATGACAAACCCGGGCACCCGGGAGACAGCAAACCATTCGGTTGCTGCGATCAGAGCCACAGATTACCCTATCTGTTTTCCTAATAACAGAGTCACTACTCTACTGGAACATTCTCATATAGACACAGAAAACACCAATTCTTGAGTGTTATAACCTGTACAGTTAGGATGCTCAACTACAGAGTTGTCAAACCTTATGGACAACACATGAGCAGGGCAGCAGTGTTACTGAAGTAGTACGATTTAGTTTCAAAGTACATTTAGTGTTCTCATACAGGTGTTCAATGCGTATAGGCAATACACACAGAAAACACATGTACATTCTAATGTACTTTGAGACACAATAAAGATGAACCATCACCATTCTATCTGTGTCTGTATGAGGATATATTTGAGAACACATTTGTCAATGCATAACCACACCCAGGATAGAGTATCCCCCATACATGGAAAGGCATCACTCACATCACAGGAGACCACCACTTGTTTACCAGTGAGTGGACTCTGTGATGTATCCATGCAAACAGATGATGGTGGCAGTGATGCACCAATGTGTTGTGGGACTGATAAAGAGGTGATACAGGGGACATACTTCCACAGTGAATACCTGTCCACAGTTTCTGTATTGCTCAGTATAATCAATGTTCTGAGATTTTGCTCCACTTTGACATATCTCAGTACATGGGCTATATCAACGAACAAACAGACTAAGTGGACATGTGTTATCACTGGTGAAGTCTGTTACACCCTTAGGGAAACAGCAACTCAACTTACTGGAGACACCAGTGCTCACCCCAGGATATCAATGTGTGTGCTACACATTGAAATCCTCGGTTAAAAACATTGGCTTCCCCAGTAAGTCAGTTGCACAATGAGTGTGTGAATCCAAGACAATATTGATACATGTCCCATTTATCTGTCCTGCTTGTAATGTCCCCGCTAAGTCACAGAGCTGTTTGTCTGGTTATCCCATTAACCCACTGAGTGCAAGAGTGGTCCCCAATGCATTTCTTTGCAATGCGTTGCCTACCACTCTGGCACTCAAAGGGTTAAACACAACATATGATGTAGACCAATGTTCAATGTTGTACCATTTGTTGTGCTATGGGGTATGTTTTGTTGTTCAAATTCAACACACAACATCGCCATGTAACACAGTGGTGTAATATGGCTCCAGGGATGTATTACAAGTTGAATTTGTACAACGGTGTGTGTGTGTGGCAATGCATTGGAGACAACCCTTCCACCCAATCCATAACTGAAGACACAACAGATCAGACTGGAATCCAAAAAAAAGGTTTCTTTATTGAGGAGAAACTTAACAGGTTGGGCCTTTCATTTTTTCCTTTTTGGGTGGGGGGCCTTAGCCTGGGTGCCAGAGGTGGATGCCCTTGTTGATCTCCTGGTAACCCTCTGCCCCCTAGGTGTTGCTTCAGGGGTAACAGTGGAGGGGGTGGTGGTTGCAGTAGACCCCTCGTTGGAACGCAAGTTCTCCCTCTCCATCCTCAGGTTCTCTCTGCAGTTGATCTCCCTTAACTCCACAAGGACCTGTGTCAACATGTCCATGAGACCAGTCCTGAGCTGGTGGAATAGTGTGTTCCCCCTGGCTACCTCCGACTCCAGGGCTTGGATTCTGGTCTCCAGTTGGGCAATGTTCCTCCTGGATTGCCTCCTGCTCCTGGTGATGTTGCTGTCTGTACTTCTGCTCGACCGGCGTAGTCTTCTCTGAAGGGCCATACACTCCGCCTCCATCCCTGTGAGGCGTGCAGTGCTGGAGGTGGATGTGCTCGGTGTCCCTGGTGCTGCTGTTTCCTCTGCTGCTGAGGGTGCTGTTTCCTCTGCTGCTGAGGTTGCTGATTCTTCTGCTGCCGAGGGTGCTGTTTCCTCTGCTGCTGCTGAGGGTGCTGTTTCCTCTGCTGCTGCTGAGGGTGCTGTTTCCTCCTCTGCTGCTGTTGAGGGTGCTCTTTCCTCCTCTGCTGCTGCTGAGGGTGCTGTGGCTGCTGTTGGAGTGGCTGGTGCAGATGATGGGCATATGCCCACCACATTAAGTGATCCAGAGCTGCCCAAAGATGTGTGTGCTGGTGGAGGTGTGAATATTTCCCTGGGTAGGGGGCGCTGGGGCTCACCTATCAGGCCCAGGTGTGGGTAGTTCAGTGGCCAAGGGTCATATGGTGGCCACTGATAGGTGCTGGGATCCCACCTGGGATCATACCTTGGGGCATGTTGTGGAGCCATCCAGGAGGGTGGGTTGATCTGGGATGAATATGGCCCATATTGGGTGGTGGCCACTGTCCCTGGCAGCCATTGCCTCCCTGGCTGTGGTGGTGCTGCTGATGGAGGGTAGTAGCTGGTGGAGATGAATGGATATGTCCAC
The DNA here is from genome assembly GCA_037306005.1 of Rhinophrynus dorsalis. Lineage (NCBI taxonomy): Eukaryota > Metazoa > Chordata > Amphibia > Anura > Rhinophrynidae > Rhinophrynus > Rhinophrynus dorsalis. The sequence goes on along the minus strand of CM074720.1, from coordinate 175,527,932 downwards.
CTCTCCTCCTTTGGCATCCAGCCACTGTACTGGGGAGGTGCAGCCTGTGGTGGTGCAGCTTGAAGGGGTGGTGCAGCCTGTGGTGGTGCAGCTTGAAGGGGTGGTGCAGCTTGAAGGGGTGCAGCCTGTGGTGGCGCAGCCTGTGTTGGAGGGGATGGTGATGGTGGGTAAGGTGACCACCGGCTGGTCCGCTCCTCTGTGTACTCCTCACTGGGGGTGACATTGCCTCCTCCACTGTCTCCCGCTGGGCTTGAGGGCCGTAAGCTGTGTGGAGAAATAAGATGTTGTGATTAGTGACCTTAGCCATATGTTTGTGGAGACAGTTATACTTTGATATGTGGTGAAGTAAAATATATGTGTTTGGGTTAATCCCCCTGGGTAAACATGGGTACTCCCACTGCTGAAAAGTGTGGTTTGAGTTATTACGGGTGAAGGTTTCATTTTGAGGTGCAATATCACAGTGGCCCAAAATAGTACAGTGGGGCTGTTGCAACACCCTCCCATGTAGATATCTGATCCCTGTACCAGAGCTGTCCATATGATTGTGTAGTAACAGCACCACTGTACAATTTCAGGCCACTGAGATATTGCCCCTGACATATCCATGTCTGAGCTGTGATACCTTTTGAATCAACACACCTTTCAGCAGCGGGAATACCATTGTTTAACTGGGGGGGGGGATCCAACAACATATATTTGTCTTCACAACTTGTAGGGATGGCTATCCCTCCAGGGGGATGGCAAAGGTTAAGTCCACCTTGATGTCAGATTGTAGACATTGTGAAACCAGATGTTGTTCTCTGTTAGTCCTATCTCTCCTACCCTCATGGTTGTTCAGATATTGCTCTATGTGACAGATGTAGATTTCAATCATTTGTCCACACGAGGGCTTTTCATCAGAGCCCAAATCACCCCATTTAGAGAACAGTACTTAATTGGAATGGTGTACAGAGTGTGCATGGTTTGCATGCACACTCTGTAGACCATTCCAAAGAGGTATTAATCTCGATATGTTGCGACTCTGGCTCTGCTGAAGAGCCTCCGTGTGGTCAAATGAAAGATATCTCCACCTGTCACATAGAGCAATATCTGTATAACCATGAGTGTTGGAGGGATGGGACTTAGATCAAGACACATCTGTTAACGATGGCAATGATATGACATCATGATGACATTACCCATTGCTATCCCATTACAGTCACACACAAGTAGAAATGGTCATATATGTATGTGGATATGTACCCTTCATATGGATTCAGTAATATCCTTCCAAGATGTGAAGCCAGAGAGCAGTTCAGTAGGTGTGATTGTCTTACTGGCTATATATGTGCACCCATCCAACAATACATTGGATTGATATGATGGATATGAACATACCTTGTATATCCCATCTACGTAGAGTGTGATATACTATGTATGTGTATTTGGATGGTAGCAATGTAGGTTACATAGTAACATAGTAATTTAGGTCGAAAAAAGACTTGCGTCCATCCAGTTCAACCTTTTCCTATTCCTGTTTACCATCATTGATCCAAAAGAAGGCAAACCCCCCCCCTCAATTAGCAATTTAAAATTCTGCCTTGAATGGGGGGGGGATTCCTTCTTGACTCCAAATGGCAATCAGATTCCTTCCCGGATCAACAAGCCCCAACTAAATATTCATCTCAATACTAACGTACATAGCCCTCTATGTTATGCTCTTTTAAATAAGTATCCAGGACCCTTTTAAAGGCATCTAATGTTTTCGATAGCACCACCTCCTCAGGCAGTGAATTCCACACCTTTATTGTCCTTACTGTAAATAAACCCTTCCGCTGTTGTAGATTAAATCTCCATTCCTCAAGTCTAAGCGGGTGGCCTCTTGTCCTGTGTACTGTTCTGTTAATGAACAGGTCTTTGGAGAGGCCTTTGTATGGGCCCTGTGATGGGTGCACATATCTATCTGGCCAGTAAGGAAATCACATCCAGTGAACTGATCTCTGTGTTCACATCGTGTTGGAACATATTTAGTAACATTTGAATCCTAAGGGCAACAATCCAGCCAGTAGTGAGGGATATCTTTGATTGAGGCCTGTTTTTCTCTGTGTATGAGCCCATCCATCCTTCTGTGTGAGGCAACCGTACTCAATCCTAGATATCCATCAGTCATGGCCTGTTGGTGACCAAGGTACAATGGTTGCTATTTGTTTCCCATGTGTATCTTGCAAAGAGCGGCTGGTGTACCATCCATCCATGGCATCAGCACCCCTGTGGATCCATGTGGGAATCAGATATGGGATGTGTCATTTCAAGTCAGAGTAAATGATTGCAGCCACAACACCAATGCCTACTTTTTCCAGCTTGAAATCTGTGGAATAGTTTTTGGCCTGTGTGTTGCACCTACAAGCATTTAATCTGTGGGACACTGTGATGTGTGACCTGATGCCCCCTTTTTGTGATTCAGTAAGCGGTGATGTTGAACTGATGAAGTGAACATGATGGTGACTTCTCCAGTGATCTCCTTTCCCCATTTCCATTGTTTTCCATGGAGTCTGTACAAGGGGACCTTATAAACTTGATTCTTGTTTTTGCATATTCTCCATGGACTAACACTGGTATTGGTGAAGTGAGGGTGTGTGAGGGTTACTTTGTGTCCACCATCTCTCTGTCACCGCTTAGTGAATGTCCCCTGTGTAGCATGTGATGGTTGACCTATTGACTTGTTTGTTGTCTGTTAACCCCTTGAGTCCCAGAGGAGTTGCCAACGCATTGTTGATCGATGCATTGATGATCCCTCTAGCACTCAAGGGGTTAGGGTTGGGGTGGGGACATGGGTGACATTGTGCGTGAACAGTGATGATCTAAGACAGACGACATTTTGAACATAACGGTTTGTGTATTGTGTGTGATGAGCACAGCAACAGGAGGGTTGAAGTAGGACTTTGACAGGTTTGTCCCAAGTTGGACCTTGCCATTTGTCCTGGTGTTGTGTCCTTTTTTTAACCCTCAGGGTGCTGTGTTGGTGCAGTTGTATGGCTGAGTGATGGACATGTGTTGAGGTGTGACTGTGTGTGCAGCTGGTGTTGGTTGCTGTAGTGTGTTGTTCTGTAGTGTTGCACTTACCGGTAGTGTGCAGGCTCCTCTCATCCCCAGTGTCAGTTCCTCCAACGACCCCCTCGATCAGGGTCGGGGACATGGTCTGCCGCACCAACTCCTCACAGCCGCAGAAAGTGATAGGGGCTGCTGGTCCACCTCCAGTGCCTCGGGCGTGCTTGGCGAGCTCTGTCATCTTGTTTTTGACGACCCTCCGGCAGTCGCCCCATCTCTTTTTGATGGACTCCATGTCACGCCTGCATGGAGCCACCGCGTTGACCCGGCTGCAAATCTGGTTCCAGGCTGCTTTCCTCCTCGCTGACAGGCCAGGGACCTTCGCTGTCGGGTGGAGAACATTCTGTCTCTCCAGGACAGCCTCCAAGAGAGCAGTGTTCTCCTCCTCTGTGTATTTGGGGTCCATGATCCTGCCCTCCTCAGCTCCGGCATGGGAGGATTCTGAGACGGAGTGTCCTGCCTGGTCTGACCCTGACCGTGTGTGTTGGTCCCCTGCAACTACCCCTCGTCCCACTGCAGGTTCTGTCCCTGTCCTGCGTGTGCCTGCTCTTGTGGGCCGGGTCTACCTCCGCCCTGCAGATCTCCCTCTCCCACCCCTGCTCTGCTGAGGGATACCCTCCTGACCTTCCTCCTCCTCCACTACTCTCCCCATCCCTCTCTCCTGTCCTCCTCTCCTGGCCATCATTCACCCACTCACACCCAGGCACTCCCACAGGCCCTCACAGACACACTCGATCCACTCACTCTCTGTCACATACTTTCACTCACAGATTCACACTGTTAAAATAAAATGTAAAATGTGTAAGGTGTTATACAATAAAAGGACTATGTGTATGTATGTGTATGTGTTTTGTGTTTGTATGTGTGTATGTAATATGTACAAAAGTGTGATATGTCTATAGTAAGTGCACCTCTCTCCAAACTCCAAACTCAAAAATCTCCTTCTACCTCCAATGAATGCTCCTGCCTCCCTCTCTCTGATCACTATCCTCCGCTCCTGGGTCCTGATATCTGGCTCTGAAGAACTCGATAACAGACAGTGTGTGACGGTTATTTTTGGGTATATATAGGTGTATTTGAAGTTATTTGATACATTGGGGCTTTGTGATTGGCTGTGTGTTTGAATTTGTTTTTGCATCAATCATGGTTGCTACACAACGGCAGCCGTTATGTTAGATGTTGTTTTGATCGCTGTTATCGTGTGATTTGGCCGCCCGTTGTGCATTAACATGAGCGACAACGGCTTTTGTGTTACGTGTTTTGTGTGTGGCTACGCTCGATAGCTATTCTCGTAGAGTACCTTTGAATCTGCCGTAACTCATGTATTTGCGAGCGTTGTGCCTTTTTCACTTAGTGGCTGGTTTAACATGAGCCTTTAAATCTAGCCCAGAGACATAGATGCAGAAGCTAGACTAGCATGGGTGGAGGAGAGGGAGACATAAGCGGTCAGGAGAGAGAGAGAGAGAGAGAGACATGGATGGAGGGAAAGGTGGTGAAAAGGACATGATGGGGGAGAGAGAAATAGTAATGTCTGTATTATTATTAATATTAGTTTTTAATTTTTGCTTTTGTTAAATTCTGTGTCCATATGCTACCCTCAAATGTACCTATCAGGTCAGACGTTAACCTTTTGTGTGACAGAAGCTTGTGGCATTCACATGGAAGCTATACACATAAAGGAAGAAAAAGAGCAATTCAGGAGCAAACTAACTGATCTATAGGGGACATAAAACATTTCCCATTGATTTAAATGGGGCTTTAATCAATAGAATGCACATTGCAAAGCAATGAGTTTGACACATCTTTAACATTCAAGTAGTTCAATTTGTTTCCTATAGTTCTGGTTGTCCCAGAATTGCTCCACTTTCTTTAAACATAGGGCCCACCACACTTTTTATCCCAGAGCAAGTTTGCCTTTTTAATGGCTTCACAATAAAGTAAACTTACATGACATATTATTTCATGGAGGACAGAAGGCATGTCTTAGGAACATTTTTTTGCAAACCAGAGGTGTTTGTTTCTGTATATCAACAACACTTCTGGTATTGTATAAATAAAACAATCACACAGAGGCATATCAGATAGTGCCCCCCCACCAGTTTACATAGTGTTGAATACATTAACTGGCTTACACTAGATAAACTATTGCTTCCCTCTTTCATGGACCAAGGCATGTTAGGAGCTCCAATCTAAATTGGACCTTACTTCTACTGATCTCTGTAGATTTTGCCAGTCATGACTGTACATACCCATCCTCCTAAAACTCACATGATTAGAGATCCCTAACCATTTGAGCTGGGGTGCTTAGATCCAAATCACAAACACAGATACATCTCAGTTTTTTATGAGCCTTCCCTTATGATAAACAAGATTGGTAAAGTGAGCTTCACATCTTTATAGTGAATGATCAATGGAGGCAGATTTTGAAAAATATGATTAATACATTCGCACTTCAGAAATGAATTATACATTTTTGCATAAGTGGTACAGAACCCATAAACTGATCCGCAGATTTTATTCAACATTTAATGTGATAATGGTATTGGATCTCTGGTGCACATATGGTGGTCTTACTGGCATTTGGTATCCAGGCTTGTCTCCTTTGCTCTCCAAACATCAATCTCCATTACCCCCATCCATGTATTCCTAAATCTCTGACTCGACTATTCACTGTTCTGTTTAAAGCAGTAAAGCTATGTATACAGCAATCATGGAGATCTCTCACTGTCCCTACTAATAAAGACTGGTTGGTCAGATTATTGAATACTATGAGTCTAGAGAGACCATCCTCCTCCAGAAATAGAGATTTAGTAATTCTCTTGGAGATAGATAGTCTCTGGACTGGCTTTTGCCAGTCCTCACAATTTACACAAATATTTTAAGCATTACCTGCAGAATGATGGCAAACTACTCTCTCTTTTTTTGTAACACATTTTATTAATTTTTAAAATATAAATGACACTAGTATTAAAGGTCCGTGTGCACGGGCCAGGGTGCCGCTCAGCAGCCTCTGCTGCTGCCTGGGGCCGGAGGAGGGATGGGCGGTGGGCCGTTCAGGGTGCCCCTCTCTGGATCGGCCTTGCCTCGGACTGGGGGCCGGCGCATTCGGACAGTCTCTCCTGCGCATGACTACTGTGCGTGACTGAGTCGTTCGGGCAGTCTCTACTGCGCATGTGCATATTACGCACACAGGGAGCAACGCATCCTAGCAAATTATATATTATATATATATATATATATATATATATATATATATATATATATATATATAGTTTCCCTACCTTCCAAAAGGCAAGCTCTTTCATCTCTTTGGCCTGCAGAGTCACTATCTTCTGCATGAGCTCTATGGCTATATGCGTGACTTTATGGAGTCATTGCTTCCTGGAAGTTGACTTATCAGACAGTCAATGTCAAAGGATTGTTTTAAGCTCGATTTATATTAGAATGTGAAAAAGACTTTTTCGATGTGATAAAAAAGGACAGGTGGAAGGCAGAATACATAGAAAGCAGTAGGAGTGAGAACAATCTCTGACCCAAACATTTTGGAGCTGTCCTTTAAAATAGTTGCCCAAAAAGTTGTTATGAGTGGGCAGGTTATGGTAAGTGTCTGCATAAGGGTGGTGGCATTTAATGAAGTGGTGGTTATCTGTAATTCCTATTTTAGCCGCATTCGCAGGTGAGAAATAGGAGAAGTGACAGAACTGATATAGAGCATTGTGATAATATGCTGAAGCATTAGCTTGAAGCCATTGATGGAACCCCATGAGGGGAGACTCCAACATGGTTCCTGGGACCAAGTCCAGCCAATGTCTGGGTCCAGGAGGGGTCTGAGGATGTCCATTTAAATATAACTCAGCTATAATGAGTCTGTGAGGTTACAAATACGGTGTGCATCTATACGGTGTGCAGTGGTAGCGAAAGTCATGGGATGATGCATTTTAATGTCATTGGAATAAAGATGGGCTTGTAAGTAAAGGAAGAAGTTGTTGTTGGGAAGGTCCTGAAAGGTGTGCATTGTGTTAGTAGTGGGATCTATCTTTCTCAGATTTATATGTTTTGGGGCCCATAGTTTGAAGTGAGGGTTAGGTTCACTGTGCTGAAAGTCTGGAGTACCCAGGAAGGAAAAACAGTGGGAATAATATTTTGCTTTGTACTGTTTCTGTTGTAGGAGTTGCCATGAGCGACAGATTGGCCCATGTAATGGGTTAATTTTAATTGATGTTGGAGGTGAGAAGTTAATGCATGCAGAAAGTAGTGTAGGTGAAAAGGATGAGGAAGATGCCAGACTTTATTAACTGAGGTGAATATATCTGTGTTGTTTATTCTATAAATAGCAAATTGTAGAAGAGTTGCCAGGCTGTACAAATGAATATTTGGGAAATAAGAACCTTCCGAGGAAGGTGGCAGATGTAAATACCATAGGTAAATGCATGTTTTTTTCCTTTCTCAAATGAAGGTAGTATAACTTTAGTCAAATCACTAAGAATGATAAGTAATGGTAGAGTCTGAATTATATAGAGTAGGCAAAGGAAGGCAAAGGAAGCTCACCATTTTGATTAAATTACATCTATCTATGAAGAATAGTGGGAGAGGAGATCACTTGAGAAGATCTGAGAGAATTTGTGAGATGATTTTAGAAGAATTGTTGTTATACAGAAGATTGGGCTTCCTAGGTAAACTTATACCCAGGAACCAGAGTTGGCCATGTACCGTGGGGAATAGGGTGAGGGAAAGTATGTCTGGTGTAACAAGATTCGCTAAGTACAATGCTTGTGATTTTTTGAGGTTTATTTTGAATCCCGCACATGTGAAAAAGCATCAGGGAGGGTCTAGTGCTATGTTGAACAGTAAAGGAGAAACTGACAGCCTTGTCTGGTCCCGCTGCCTAATGTATGCCCCACTGATGGTTACGTATGTACACTGGTTACGGTATAAGGTAAGTATGAAATTCAGAAAGAGGTTGACAAAAACTTGGACTTCTAAGACCTGAAACAAATAGGGCTATTTTATCCTATCAAAGGCATTTTCTGTGTAAAGGTTGACTCTCATGTGGCCTGAAGTGAGAGTCGCATGCGCTGACAAAAGAGCAGCTATGGTCACTCTAATACTCTTGACAGGGTGCGCATGCTGGAGGAATCTCCGTCTGATCAGGAGAAGTGTGGGAAGGATAGTTTTAAGCCAGTTGGCAATTTGGACAGAATTTTAAAGTTAAACACGAAAATAGGGGTATAGGATTTGAGGATCTTCGTTTGGTTTGGGAAACAAGATCATTCTGACTAGGGTGAAATTAAATGGGTCTTGAGGATTCGATCATATAAGTATAGCAGATGGGGTATGATGTACTTATTCTGAATTTTATAATATTTGGAAATGAGGCCATCAAGAGCTGGGGTTTTAAGGCTTTTAAGATCTTTAGGTGCATTACATGTCCCACAACCATGGAGTTCAGGTTGCCTTTTTGTAATGGGGAAAGGTGTGGGAGGTAGTGTGTGCTTGTGAGTCATCCGGCCTGGGCAGTATACAGCTGCTGATAGTAGTTAAGGAATTCCCTATGTATCACTGTAGGAGAAGTATGAATATTGTGTTATTTATCTATAATGAAGGAGATATATGCAGTACCCCCATGTGCTTGATTGTGGATGCCAGAAGGCATCTGGGTTAGTTTGCCTCCTTCTAGTATTTGCGGTTTACATAACTGCAAGACAGTTGAGTTGTTTTTACAAAAAGCACAGTATCATAACTGTTTAGCATTAAAGGGATAGTAATACCTAAAATGTAAAAAAAAACATGTTGTAGGGTTTATCCCCCTGAGTAAAACAAGAGTACTCCCACCGCTGAAAGATGTTTCATTCAAAAGTTATTAATTTTCAAAGTTGCATTTTTAGGTGCAATATCACAGTGGCCTGAAATTGTAGAGTGGCGCTGTTGCTACACCATCCTATGGAGATTTATGGTCCTGAGACCAGAGCTGTACAATTTCAGGCCACTGTGATATTGCACCTAAAAAATGCAACTTTGAAAATTAATAACTTTTGAATGAAACATCTTTCAGCAGTGGGAGTACTCTTGTTTTACTCAGGGGGATAAACCCTACAACATATTTTTTTTTTACATTTTAGGTATTACTATCCCTTTAAGATAAGCTTGTTTGTTATGTTCACTTTGGGAATGCTTGTAAGTTGTGTAACTTGCTGTTAGGCATTAATGAAGAGCAAGTCATTTTTTGTTAATGTTTTTATGTTTCTCAGCCATATATCTTATGATCTGTCCCCAAAGAAATGCCTTTGAAGCCAACCAGAAAAGTAAAACATGTGTTTGGTTGTCCTTGAGATACATCCCCATTAATGTCTAAGGGATTTTTTAAAGTGTTCTTCTTTGGCCAGGAAGTGGGGCATTTTCCAGTTGGTCAAAAATGTGGGGTGTGGTTTGAGGGAAAAAAAGATCTCAACAGGGACATGGTCAGATATGACTATATTACGGATAGTGCGTCAGTAATCAAGGGGACTAAGTGTGCTGCAGGGAGAAAATAGTCTATGTGCTTAATGAGCTGTGTGAGTGAGAGAAGAAAGTGTAGTCTGTTATTTGGGTGCTGTACTCTGCAAACATCAGTCATGTAAGAAAGAAATCAGGTCATGTTTACCAAGTCGGGGTTTAGTACTATTATCGCTGTGGTCCATGACTGCATAGGCCACCATGTTGAAGTCTCCCCCTACGTGGATCTCTGAGCTATCTGTATTCAGAAGTTTCTGTTAAATTGAAAGAAAAGTTATGCTGATTGGGTGCATAGATAGTTACTAAGACAAGTCTCTTGTTCCCTCTTTCTGTCACGGTTATAATGAACGCTCAGACAATTTGGTTAAGGTAAAAACAATGAAGCTTTATTAAACAAATAATAAAGAACAGAAATGCCCTTCACAGGTCCAGACCGAAACAGAGGATAGCACTTTTGAATCTGACACAGGTCAGGGTATATAACAATAGATATGTATAAAATACAGAAATGCAGAAAAATGACTGGAACAGGAACTGGAACAAAACCTCAGCAGTACTGGTCAGGAGAAGCCCTAGGAGAGGCAAGTACTGCAGGGCAGACACCCCAATAGATTAGGAAGAGGATAGGCTCTACCAGCCTTGCCTGTAACCAGGTAAAGGCAGCCCACGTGACGGCTCAAATCAATACACGGAGGAGATGCCCGAGGCAACCGGAATAGGCACAGTCTGCACGGAGCGCAACCGGAGGTGATAGTAGGCAGACTGAGTATAATGCACCCAGAGGCAATAGAGAGTGCAGCAGCAGAGCAACGCAACCGGAGACAACTGATAGGTGCAGACGGACAGGTCGTGCAACCACAAGTACCCACTGAGGCAAGGCTGTATGGTAGTGCAACCGGAGGTAAAAGTGAGGCACTGTCCTTATAGTAGCGCAACAGGAGGCAACGGATATGTGCAGACTGACAGGTAGTGCAACCACTAGTGACCGCTAAGGCACAGGCTGTATAGTAGTGCAAACGGAGGCTGCAGCGAGGCACAGGTTGTATGGTAGCACAACTGGAGGCAACGGATATGTGCAGACTGATAGATAGTGCAACCACTAGTTACCGATAAGGCACAGGCTGTATAGTAGTGCAAACGGAGGCTGCAGTGAGGCACAGGCTGTAAGGTGCGCAACCGGAGGAAATGGATATGTGCAGACTGACAGGCAACCGTAAGGCAATGGCTATCAGACACAAGTCCAGGGCAACAAATGCACTAGCGGTAAGCTGACGCTAGGCGAGTAGTCAATGCCTAGGTCGGACACAGAGAGCGATAGTCAACCAAAGCCAGAATCGGTACACAGAGAGTGGTAGTCAGCCAAAGCCTGGATCGGTACACAGAGAGCGGTAGTCAGCCAAGCCGGGATCAGTACACAGAGAGCGGTAGTCAGCCAAGCCGGGCTCAGTACACAGAGAGCAGTAGTAGCATAGTCAGGCAAACTGGGTCATAAACAATACGGGCAGTGAAGACAGGAGCAAGGTCAGACAAAACCGGATCAACACGGAACAGGAACACAGCAACAATCGTCTGGTCAGGAACACCACAAAAGGGCACCGGTATAGTGATAGGGGGGCGTATATAAAGGCAAGCCCTGGGAGGGGTTGAAAACCCAGAGCCAATAAGAAGCAGCCAAAGCAAACCCGGAACTAAGAATGTTACTCAGGCAGAATCACGGGCACCGTGATACTTTCACAGTGTAAAATAACATAGTGACCTTCTGGGTCTATATCCATAGATATCATTGTGTATTGGAGATTCTTATGAAATAGAATAGCAACACCTCTTTTCCTCTCTTAACCTACATTTAAGGCCGAAAACCAGTCTGCCCACCCAATCTCTTTGCAAGTTACCATGCTTAACAGCCAATAGGTGGTCTTCCTGTAGGAAAGTAACTGTACAGTGGATATGTTTAAGATGTGATAAGATCTGACTTCTCTTAGCAGGGCTAGTCATACCCGCTACATTCCATGAAACAAATTTAATCATGAGGACATAAGAAACAAGGGGCTCGATTCTATTACCAGACCGGTGTTACAAGAAAAAGAAGCAACGTGAATTTTGCAAACGTGTTATGTCGGTATTCTATTGCAGAACCACAGTAAAACAAAACTGGCGTACACAGCACATTTCAGAGAGCGAACAAAATTGGCGCTGTCTGCTTTTATCCAACTACCACCTATAAAAACGCACAAAATGTCAAAGTCCAAGGAAACAGGCATACATTTAACAACAGAAAGATCAAGTTCAGTGTTAGATGTGTTCCTCACATAACAAAATCCGACATAGAGTGCCCCCCCTTCGACATATTAACCCCACCTTTTAAAAGTCGACTACAGTGATTTTCTTTCACCACGATAATTTGACAAATATTGTACTCGACACTTTAACCCCCCTCCCCCCTTTAAAATTCGACTTACAGTGCTCCCATGTCTTTCTTTCACCATTAAAATCTGACATTTTTCTTCTCCTATTTTATTGAACACTAGTTGAACAGCCCGTTACACGGGCCACAGTGCCTCTGGCAGCCGGTCGCGGGGCAGTCACGGGCAGTAAAGACTGCCCGCGCCACTGCTGATACAGAGCTGGACGCTCCTTCGGAGCACCCAGCTCTGTATCAGCCGCGCCGCGGGCAGTCTGTACTGCGCATGACTGCCGCAGGCGCAGCAGTGTCTACTGCGCATGTCAGGCGTTACACACAACTTAGCGAATTATTATATAGGATGCCCTCATATTTGTATTGCAAGATTAACCCTATGAGAACCAGAGAGGTAGCAATGCATTGCAATGTGTCTGCTACCCCTCTGGCACTCATAGGGTTAATAGGCAAGGTATGCGGCTGCCGCGGGTCTCCAGCGCATTGCAAAGCACCCAAACTAGCTAGAAATGGAACATCCAATATCTAAATCATTTGTATATAGCTACTGAGTAGAGTCTACAGTGCCATTTATAAAGAAAACAATATTTAAAGTGCCTCATAGGCATAATCATGTACCAGAGCATGCGGGGCTTCTGAACTTGCAGGGTCATCTCAGGTCATGGTCCTATAAACTGCATAAGCTTTAAAAGTACACCCCCTATGGAATATTGCATAAATATTCACATAGTAATATACTTCCTGATAGGAAAAATAGAATAATTTTCATCTTAGCCTTACAATGGGATAATAGCCGTGAAGCTCCAAAACATAGCAGTCCTAATGCAATGACAGGAACATCAATAAAATTTACATGAATTAATGAAACCCGTGATTTCTACCACAGGTAACAAAGAACTGGTCTTGAATATAGATCGTAACACCTTAGTCCATGCATTTTATATTAGAACATTGTGTCAAAGTGTGTATAAAAACGAAGCTCCCCCTGTGGGCATTCAAGGTAATGAGGCAAATCCTGAATCTTGTATAGATATATAACATTGTAGCAAAGTAACCAATAATGGGGACTGCCCTATAAGTGCTGAACCAAGTGCGACCACGACCACATGAGCCTATATTCTGTTATCATGAGAAGCATAGCTGGTTATACCACTGTCCAGCCAGCTTGGATCTATCTGGGCAAGTGAGGCTCTCCATACATCAACAATAAACTAACAAAAGCGGTACGGATGATTCAACGAACTACATCTCCTGGCATAAGCGGAAAATTCTCGGGTGGTCAGTTAAACCATAACATACATGGGATGGAGAACCACTTATGACACCAATAGCTATGAGCCTGTTAATACAGCTAACTACCATAAACAATGTTAGTGTGATTTATGTATTTATGCTTAATATACTGCGCGATATATAAATGTCTCCCATTATATGCTTGTCCAATGAACTGTGGGCATTCAAGTACAGTGGGAACCCTTTACTGGCAATGTAGTCTTGCTGGTTTCCAGCTCATCTTCCTGTAGCAGCCCCGCTACATTCTGATTGATTCAGGATGTAATACTCCTATCATTGCCACTAGGATTTCCCCCTTATCTGGTAAGTGCAATACCCGGTTCACCCTCAGCATTACCTCAGGTGACCCATACATCCAAAGTCTTAAGTGAGCAATGCACAACACACCTTATCACTGTTTTATATCTATAGTCAGCGATAGGATACTCACATGCTGCCTTGCATCTAATATTTGGGAGGGATACCGATGATGCACTAAGACTCACATATCTGGACCTCAGTATACATACATAATCTACAAAGTTTTACAATTATTAGTCCCCCCTAAGTCCCTCGGTTTTTATTATAGACATGGTTTGTACCCTCAGATAAGCTCATCAGTATAACAACCACTTAAGGGTCTCCAGCACACACTAACGATAAGGAGTCATCTGTATTGGCACAGTTCTAAGTGACAACCTTGGACTTTAGATTAAGGGTCAATGCCTACACATCTCTTAGACCTCGAGAGGACGCATAGCGACCACCACCACTCTCGTTCTTTACTGTGGGTCTCAAGCATATTGCAAAGCATCCAAACTCGCTAGAAAGAGAACCTCCAACAGCAGATACATTGATACCAAAAGAGAGTGTAAGAAATACACTGTCTATTTCAAAATTATCATTAATTAATGTTCCTCACAGTCATATACATGAGGATGCCCGGCTATGAACTGGTAGGGTGCAATACGAAATTCGAGGGCATGTCGAATAAAATAGGAGAAGAAAAAGTCGGATTTTAATGGTGAAAGAAAGTCATAGGAGCACTGTAAGTCGAATTTTAAAGGGGGGTGGGGGTTAAAGTGTTGAGTACAATATTTGTTGAATTAATGTGGTGAAAGAAAATCACTGTAGTCAACTTTAAAAAGGGGGAGGTTAATATGTCAAAGGGGGGCACTCTATGTCGGATTTCTATGCTGTATACTGTATTATACACTGCCTTTGTTCGAACAACGACGGTTTTGAAACTGTTGTTGTGGCTTCTAAGCCTCAGCCTCTGAGGAGCAGAATTTCCTACTTAGCTTGTATAAACAAAACAGGAGCTAATGCTGAGCATGAGTAATAGGATACTGCTTGCACGTTGTTTTTAATTGATTCCTATGGCCTTTTTTTTGACTGGTGGTATGTGTAAGTACCGCTGATTTTGTTTTCACAAGTCGGGTAATAGGATAACAAAAACTAACTTAAAAAACATACCGCCTGTTTTATTTTTAGCGCTGGTAATATAATCGAGCCCAAGATGAGAGACAGGATATCCCCTCCCAGTGAGGGAGAAACCCTGTAGCTTTGGGCACATATGCCAGATGAACCATGAGCGGGAGAGATATACTAGTAAGTTGTTCTGTGCCTGAACCTGCCAAAGGGGGAGAGAAAAAGACAAAACGATATAGAAAAACAGAAAGTACTATGGGAAAGCTATGGAGTGATACCAGGACTAGCATGAATGTTACTTGTAAAATTGAGTAATAGTATATGCTTGCAGCAGCAGAAGAAGAATGGTTAAGTGAGTGGTGATGCTCTCTGAGGCACCTTATGCAATAGAAGATTTATAGGGGCACAGTGAAACATGAAATTATAAAACAGAAAGCTTGAAACCTGAAGACTGTCACTGAACTAAATAAAGTAAAACAAAAGCAAAATAAAAGTGAAAGGTACAAGTGAGCCCCACCCCCAACATATGGAAGTTAGCCGAATCTGGGAGGCATTCCCGGTTTATTAGTAAACCATCCAGCTCCCCAGCAGGGTCAAATGTCTGTCTGCACAGTCTAATATACCCATAAATGCTCATGAAAGTGCCACATTGTACCTGGAATGAATCAAGGCATATGTGAGAATAGAAGCATAGTGTGCCAAAGTAGAGTAAGCCCTCCACTTGTGGTCTAGGCTTCCAGAAGTGGTAGTGAGAATGATTAAACGTAATAATAAGTGTGGAAAATCTAGACACTATTTATCTAGTGAAAGAAAGATGAGGCAACCAGATTAGAGGCCAAAAACCAATATTTTTATCAGTATATGATAACTGATTAATGGGCAAGGGAGGTGAGGGCTGTTTTTATTTCAGATGCTGGGTCCGGGATGTAACGTGTTTAGCATGATGATCGCCACCAGCCTCTGAATTATATGGCCAGCTGATGAGGCTGCTCCTATTCTGAAGGAGTGTCCTGAATAATTGAGTGGATTGTAACCTAATCTGGAAAGGATTTAACGAATATATTTCGTGAAGTTGGAAGTATTGAGTGGACCTGATTCGAAGGGTAAAAGGGGACTGTAGGCAGGTAGTGGTAAAATTTAATCGGATAGTTTCTTGAAAGCGGATAATGGGTAGCACTGGTCGCCTGTAGGGTATATGGGGATGTCGCTTCCTTTCCTAGTTTGATATGTTTTGGATTGTGTAAGATGTAAGATCATGTAGCCTTCTCTGAAACTCAAATGACTTTTGGTGATGAAGGTGGAGTTTTTTGATCTGGCTCGGAATTCTCCTGGCCTTAAAAAGTCAAAGAAAGCTAAGCTTATTGCGGCCAGGAGAATTATGTTTGTATGTTCTTCAAAAGGGTTTAATAGAAGGAATTGATACATCTTTTTATATAAGAGTCCTGTGATTGGTTTGCGTGTGTGACTAGTAATATGGGAAAGTTTGGATACGCCTTTGAGAAATAATTTTATGTTGTAATATGATAAAATAGAAAGGTGATTAGGTTGTTCTAATGCTATGTGGTGTTGAATGCCTGCAAGGTGAGTTTCTATTGATGATGGGGCTAAATGGAGGACTGAATGACAATAAGCTGCATAGGCTAATATAGTGGATGGAGAATAAGGACGAGTAGGCATTGACTGAGTAATAAATGAGTGAAATGTTTGACAAGCTTTAGAGTAGATTCTTTTAGTGTTTGGAGCTAGTGCTTGATTGATGATTCCATGTTACGGTTTTTACGACACTCAGACCAAGGTAAAAAATAAAACACAGTTTTATTGAGGTAAAAATAAGGAACAGTGCCCCTGGAGGCCAGAATAGGTAATAACAAGTAAGGCAAATAATGGATGAAATACAGGCCCAATACAGCAGGAGCAAGTGGCATACAGCAGAATCAAAAGGTAAAGGGTTAATTCCCAATACAAATAATTAGTCTCTGTTGTGGTGATATAGCCAACGCCTGGTGCAAATACACAGACCCAGTAATAGTGCAGAAAGCAAGCTAGCAGTGCGAATGAACTGAATCACAACCAGATAGCTGTATCGTAATGCCCAATAGTATAGCAAAGACTGACTGGAGCTGAAGCCAATACCACCACTTGGGTGCGATAATGGAGGAGAGACACTGCCTGAGCCAATGGAGCCAGAGCCAGGAGCACCACTCAGGTGCGGTAACGGAGGAGACACTGCTTATTCCAATGGGACCGGAGCTAAGAGAACCCCTTAGGTGCGGTAACGGAGGAGACACTGCACAAGCGAATATACCATGAGCCAAACGCACTTACTGGTGCGATCTGATGGAGCAACATTGTGAGCAAACGGAGACCAGAGCCTAGGCACCCTTCCGGTGCCGGAACGGGGCAACACACTGCAAGAGCTAACGGAATGCCCAATAGCACCACGCGGTGCAACACTGTTAGGAAACAAGCACCTAGTACGAGATACTGCTCTGCTAGTGTAATCGGATAGGCTCGGTGATGGAGGCAACCAGCTCAACAAGTGTTAAACGGCTCAGGATCGAATGTAGCAAGCTTGGCAAGTGTATAAGACAGGCTCAGTAACGGAGGCAACAAGCACAGCAAGTGTCTGACAGACTCGGTAACGGAGGCAACAGCTTGGCAAATACTCTCTGATAGGCTCGGTAATGGAGGCAACGGATTGGCAAGTACTCTCTGATAGGCTCAATAACGGAGGCCACAGCTTAGCAACGGAGGCGTGATCAGTCAGTGCAACACTGTAAGCACAGTTCAGAATGTCGCCAGGCAAGAGCTCAAAAGTTCGCAGGAACACTGTTAGCAACACGGAGCAGGAACGTCAGTCAAAGCCGGATCAATCACGGAGCAGGAACGTCAGCCAGATCCGGGTCAATCACGGAGCAGGAACGTCAGCCAGAGCCGGGTCAATCACGGAGCAAGAACGGCAGCCAGAGCCGGGTCAATCACTGAGCAGGAACAGTAGAGTAGTCAGACGAGCCGAGTCGGTACACAGGAACGCAGGAACACAGCAATAAAGGCGCAGGAACAGGAACACCACGAAAGGGCACTTGACAGGTGCCATAGGCCCAGTATATAAAGGGACACCCTGGGCGGGCCAATCAAGCTCCGCCAATGGAAGCGCACCACAACAGAGAGTGACAATGAGTCACGGGATCCGTGATAGTACCCCCCTCTCAAAGACCCTCTGCCCTAGCCGAGGGTCTGGGTTTCTGAGGATATTTAGAGTGGAAATTGCGCAGTAACCTTGGAGCATGAAGGTCCCTCTGGTCGACCCAAGCGCGCTCTTCAGGCCATAACCCTTCCAGTGGACCAAATACTGCAATTTACCTCTAAACCTCCTAGAATCAATAATGCTCTGCACTTCGTACTCCTCTTGGCCCTGAACATCCACCGGCCCGGGAACCACCGGAGTGGTAGTATAACGGTTGCATACCAACTTCAACAGAGACACATGGAACACATTGTGAATGCACATAGATGCCAGGAGTTCCAGTGCGTAAGCCACGGGGTTAACTTTGCGGATAACTTTGAACGGACCAATGAACCGGGGAGCCAATTTGTTGGATGGCACTTGCAGATTGAGGTTTCTGGAGGAGAGCCATACCCTGTCCCCAACCTGGAAGGAGACCACTGGCAGCCTTCTACGGTTGGCATGCCGCTGATGTCACTGGAAGGACTGGCTGAGGGACTTCTGCACTTGTGCCCAAGTGGAGCGGAGCTGCTCAATATGCTCGTCCAGAGCTGGAATCTGCTGTGATTGAAATGAGTCCGGGAGCAAACACGGCTGGAACCTATAATTGATAAGAAATGGGGAGCTCCCAGACGATTAATTAACTGCACAGTTCCTGGCAAACTCTGTCCACGGCAACAGGTTGGCCCAATTGTCATGATGATCAGTCACAAAGCAGCGCAGGAACTGCTCCAGTCCCTGATTGGCACTCTCGGCGGCCCCATTGGTCTGGGGATGGTAGGCGGAGGAGAAGGACAGTTGTATGCCCATCTGGCTACAGAATGCCCTCCACAATCTCGACACGAACTGACTCCCTCGGTCCGATACTATCACTCTGGGAATCCCATGCAAGCGGAACACCTCTCTGGCAAAAACTACTGCCAGCTCCTGGGCCAAAGGAAGACCAGAGAGGGGCATGAAGAGAGCCATCTTAGAGAACCTGTCCACCACCATTAGGATAAATGTATAACCCCTAGACACCGGCAATTCTCCCAAAAAATCAATAGATATGTGGGACCATGGGCGTTCACCATTAGGCACCGGTTGGAGTAGGCCCACTGGGAGATGTCTGGGGGTCTTAGCGCGGGCACAGGTGGCACAGGCTGCAGTAAATGCGGAACATTCGGCCCTAAGGGAGGGCCACCAAAACACTTGTGAGAGAGACCATATCAACTGATCCCTCCCAATGTGCCCAGCTGCCTTAGATGAGTGGTAAGTCTCGAGCAAACGGGTACGGAAAGGCTCATCCACAAAGCACTTGCCAACTGGGGTTTCTGGAGGTGCCCGTGCTTGAGATGCCAAAATCTGCTCCCCCAGTGGCGAATGATTACCCTCTTGAGGGCATCCTCAATGTACTCCTCCATGGCCTTGTTCTCCTCACAGGACAAAGGGTACGTCCTGCCCCTAGGAGGCACCACCCCCGGGGCCAAATCAATAGCGCAATCATATGGCCTATGCTGCGGCAATGCGCTAGCCTCTCCTTTAATGTATACGTCACTGAACTTGCTATATTCAGTTGGCACGGAGGGAGAGGTACACATAATCTTGACCAGATGTGACAAACAGTGACTAGTGCAATACTCAGACCATGACTGAACCTCACATCTTTGCCAATCAAACTGGGGGTTGTGCAGCAATAACCATGAGAACCCCAGAATGACCGCATGATGGGGTGAGTGTATAATTTGGAAACATACCTCCTCCCTGTGGAGAGCCCCAATCGACATAGTGATAGGAGTAGTTTCCATAGTGATGAAAGCTGGTTCTAAAGATCTACCGTCAATGGCCTCAATGGCTAGCGGAGTATCTCTTTTAGACAACGGAATATTGTGCCGTTCAGCAAAGGAACGGTCCATGAAATAACCTGCTGCGCCCAAATCTACCAGAGCCAGTACCTCCACAGCTTGGTCGCCCAGGAAAAAACTCACCTGGATGGTGGGTTTTTGTGTACAGGAGTCTGGGGACAATTGTACGCCACCTAGGGCCTGTCCCCCAAGGTACCCTAGGTGCTTGCATTTCCCGGCCGTACCGGGCAAGTGCGTAGTATGTGCCCATCTTTGCCACAATATAAACATAAACCCTGCCTTTTACGGTGTGCCTGTTCCTCCTTTGAAAGTCTAGTGAACCCGAGTTGCATTGGCTCACTTGATTCCGATCAGGAGGATTGGGAGGCGAGGGTGGGTTTAAAGGACTACCGTGCCCATAGTTTCTGGATTTTGCCCTTTTTGCCAGACGCCTTTCACGAATGCTAGAGTCAATGAGCATGACATAATCAATATACTCGTCGAAGTCACTGGGTACATCTCTGGCCGCAATTTCATCTTTGATAGAATCAGACAACCCCTGAGCAAAGGCTGCCACCAGAGCCTCATTATTCCAGCCTACCTCTGCTGCCAGTATCCGAAATTCTATGGCATAATCGCCTACAGTACGATCGCCCATTTGTATCTCCATCAATCTTTTGGCTGCAGAGGCGGCTCTACCAGGTATCTCAAATACTCTGCGAAACTTCCTTATAAACTCATTGAAGTTCAGAGTACATGGATTGGCATTCTCCCATAAGGGATTCGCCCACGCCAGGGGGCTTTACCCGTTAATAGAGATATCATGAACCCCACCTTGCTACGGTCATTCGGGAAGGCATGAGGTGTCAGTTCTAAGAATATCTCTAATTGGTTGATAAACCCCCTGCATAGTGTAGGTTCGCCATTGTATCTCAACGGTAACGGCGCCGGCGCCGTTAGACTTCTGGAATGTGCAGCAAATTGCCCAGCATGATTATCCAGTGTCGGAACTGGGTGGGCCACCGGATTTTGGTTAGGTTTATCGAGGTGTACCGTACGTTCCAGTAATGTCTGCATGGCCAGCGCCAACTGGTCCAAGCGTTGCTCATGGACATCCATCCTCCAATGGAGGTTCTGTGTATTACCATCACCCTTACCGTCTGAGGTCATGGCCCTTTCATACTGTTACGGTTTTACAACACTCAGACCAAGGTAAAAAATAAAACACAGTTTTATTGAGTTAAAAATAAGGAACAGTGCCCCTGGAGGCCAGAATAGGTAATAACAAGTAAGGCAAATAATGGATTAAATACAGGCCCAATACAGCAGGAGCAAGTGGCATACAGCAGAATCAAAAGGTAAAGGGTTAATGCCCAATAAAAATAATCAGTCTCTGTTGTGGTGATATAGCCAAAGCCCGGTGCAAATAAACAGTCCCAGTAGTAGTGCAGAAAGCAAGCTCTAGCAGTGCGACTGAACTGAATCATAACCAAATAGCTGTATCGTAATGCCCAATAGTATAGCAAAGACTGACTGGAAGCTGAAGCCAATACCACCACTTGGGTGCGATAATGGAGGAGAGACACTGCCTGAGCCAATGGAGCCAGAGCCTGGAGCACCACTCAGGTGCGGTAACGGAGGAGACACTGCTTATGCCAATGGGACCGGAGCTAAGAGCACCCCTTAGGTGCGGTAACGGAGGAGACACTGCACAAGCAAATATACCATGAGCCAAACGCACTTACTGGTGCGATCTGATGGAGCAACACTGTGAGCAAACGGAGACCAGAGCCTAGGCACCCTTCCAGTGCTGGAACGGGGCAACACACTGCAAGAGCTAACGGAATGCCCAATAGCACCACGCGGTGCAACACTGTTAGGAAATGAGCACTTAGTACGAGATACTGCCCTGCCAGTGTAATCGGCTAGGCTCTGTGATGGAGGCTCAACAAGTGTTAAACGGCTCAGGATCGAATGTAGCAAGCTTGGCAAGTGTATAAGACAGGCTCGGTAACTGAGGCAACAAGCACAGCAAATGTCTCTGACAGACTCGGTAACGGAGGCAACAGCTTGGCAAATACTCTCTGATAGTCTCGGTAATGGAGGCAACGGATTGGCAAGTACTCTCTGATAGGCTCAATAATGGAGGCCACAGCTTAGCAACGGAGGCGTGATCAGTCAGTGCAACACTGTAAGCACAGTTCAGAATGTCACCAGACAAGAGCTCAAAAGTTCGCAGGAACACTGGAAGCATCACGGAGCAGGAACGTCAGTCAGAGCCAGATCAATCACGGAGCAGGAACGTCAGCCAGAGCCGGGTCAATCATGGAGCAGGAACGTCAGTCAGAGCCGGGTCAATCACAGAGCAGGAACGTCAGCCAGAACCGGGTCAATCACGGAACAGGAACAGCATAGTAGTCAGACGAGCCGAGTTGGTACACAGGAACGCAGGAACACAGCAACAAAGGCGCAGGAACACCACGAAAGGGCACCTGACAGGTGCCATAGGCCCAGTATATAAAGGGACACCCTGGGCGGGCCAATCAAGCTCCGCCAATGGAAGAGCACCACAACAGAGAGTGACAAGGAGTCACAGGAACCGTGATATCCCAGTACCGATGGCCTTTAATTCTTTCAGGGGTAGATAAGATCTTTGAATAGTGGTGGATGTGATGGTGTTGGATTTGCTGAAGGAGTCATTTGGAAGAATACCTGGAAATTAAAACGGGAAAGGGCGTCAGCTGCCGTATTAAGATGGCGGGAATAAAGGAGGCGTGAATGAAAAATTTGTAGTACATGGATAGCCAAGTTAATTTATGCATGAATATCATAATTGGGGGGGGAGGAGATCTGCCTTTGTAGATAAGTAGCTAGATTGTCAGTGAAAAAAGTGACTGCTTGGCTGGACCAGTGGGGGCCCCATAGTGCTGCTGCTGCTACTATGTGGTAAATTTCAAACAGAGGGGATGATTATGAGAATTTTGGGAGGGCTAATGCTTCTTCCGGCCAGGGTTCAGCAAACCATTCGGTGCCGATTATGGCTGCAAAACCTAGGCTGTCAGCTGCATCCATGTGGACTTTAGGTGACGAGGGGTTGAGGAGTGGGGGGACATCATCTTACCATTCCAGTAAGAAAGAAATTTTGACCACATAATTAAATATGATTTTGCTGCTTCATCTAGACTAATGGTGGCAGAGGAGTGATGAACTCGTGATAGGATTGTAAGAAGATATGATAGAAAAGATCTTCCTTGTAGTATGACTTTAGTGTCGAAATTTAAATGACCTATAAGTGACTTAAGTTCTGTTTTTGAGAGTGTGGTATGTTTGGAGTAATGGATAGTAAGTGATCTGATTCGGTCCAGGTAAACGAGATACTAGTTTCTCGGAACCAATGATAATGCCTAAAAATTCGACTGACGTGGATGGATAGGATGTTTTCTCTAGGGCAATTGGAATGTTTGTGATTCAAAAAGGGAAATTAGTTTCTTGAGGCTGTTAGGGGGAGAAGTGGTTGGTTCAATTAGTAGGAAGTTGTCTAAGTAATGAAGGACTGAAGGGCAGTGACAGTGATTGAGAAGGAGCCAGCATAAAATGTCAGCGAAGATGTCAAAGATTTTTGGGCTGCTTTTGCATCTGAATGTTAGTCTAGTAGAAAAATAGAATTTGTTCTCCCACTCTACTCCTTGCAGATGCCACAGAGGGGTGTACTGGCAGGAGTTTGAAAGCGTCTGCGATATCTGATTTAGACAACCAATAACCTTTCTATGATTGGTGTATGAGTGAAATGGCGTTGTCTATGCTAGAGTGATCTAGGGAAAATTCTGAAGAAGGTATGAGTGAATTAATGCTTGGTATGACTGAGGAATGGGGGGAAGATAGGTCGATGGTGAGTCTTTTCTTGAGAGAAAATTTACGGGTGGCTATTCCTAAGGGATTAATACGCCAGATGGAAAAGGGAGGGGCCGTGAATGGGCCTATTACAAAACCTTTTTTATTTTCTTCTGACAGGAGATGGTGAACTGTGTCTGGTTCTGCACGAGCAGATGCTAAATTAGGACTTGAGAAAGAAGATGATGGACATATGATGATACCTGTATGGAAACCTGATTTGAAACCTATAAGGATGAATTCTATGAGTTGTTGGTTAAGATGTGAACTGAGTAATTGAGGTAGATTTCACTGTAACATTTATTGGAAGGAGCATTACGAGGGCAGATAGTTTTAGCGTATGCTTTACGGCAAATGGAGCAGATATGTTGCATTCTACATCCGCTGAAAAACCATACTTTATCATTTAAAGTTATTACAAATAGATTGGTTTACCATGAAGTAGATTGTCCTGCTTTGTTTATCTACAGCTGGATTATAAGGTGCACTGGTAGATGGGGCTGCATAAGGTAGGAAATTAGCTGGGAGATTAGTATTAGGTTGCTGGGGATTGGGGGCTGAAGGGCATAGACTGGCTGAATGATATGTAAGTTGACAATTCTGACAGACTGGAGCTTTGAGTCCGGCAAAATGTCGGCAGAACAGCTCGTTGTCAAGCTGGCTCTAGTCTGTCACAAAATTAAATTGTGCTAATGCTGCTGCTGCTTTAGATGAAAAGGAATTGTGATAATCGTAAAAGGTACAGCCTCCGTATTTGTAGGATAGATCAACTAAGGTGTATAGGTAAGTATCTAGTTCCTGGCGTCTCTCAGGAAAGGCGGAACAGAGAACATTGCAGTAAATGCCAAGACCAAGATGAATTCCACTAAAGGAGGTTTTTTAGATAAGTGGGGGTCCGTGGCCTTTAAGGTGACGGTAACGTCTCCACAATTGACTGTTCTCTGTTCTGCCAAATCCTGAGATGCAATGAGCAGAGTGACTAGATTGATGTCCTTCCCCTCGATTATGTCTCTGCTGATGTGGGCTGGAATTAAATGAGCTGGAGTGATTCGAGGGGAAGTGGAATAGGCAGTACCTTGATGTTGTAAGGCAATGGGAGATGATGAAAGGGACTCTTGAATGGAGGCATTCTCTAAGGCGGTAACTCTGTGCTGAATGTCAGCTACTGCTTCACTTAGATTTGTGAGTAGCTCAGTAATATGAGTGAGCTGGTTTTGGACTAGTGGGTTAACTGGGTTAATCGCTGGGGCGGGTTGAGCTGGTATTCTAGATGGGTCAAACAGCAACCGAAATAGCTTGATGCTGATGCTGAAAAGGGGATGTGCTGTCTACGCAGCTCGGCTGATAATCTCGCCACTGTCCAATCTCTTAGAGAGGGACTTTTTGGCTGACTAGTGGTGTCTTCAACTACAGAATTTTCTTGGCCCATGGAGTTTATGGGTTCTTGCTCTTCCACGGTTCTGAAAAACAAACAGCTGAGTTTGCTAGAATTATTAACATTCCTCTCTTTTTTTTTTTTGGAAGGGGTGGTGGTGCGGAGTGGCGAAATGTGATAGGTTAATAATTTTTTTTTTTTCTAAAGAGTGAGTATACCAGTAATGCTTGGCGACAAGTAGGATGACAATAGGGTATCTACTGTGGTGCCGAGGTTAGTGTTTTTTTTGTTTTTTTTTTATCTTCGGCCTTGGTAAAGAGGCAGAGTTGAGTATTAGACCTTCAGCCTCAAGAGAGATAAGGTATTGTAGGTTGAGCATAGTGGACTCTAAAATGAGAGCATTGGAAGATTTTTTTTTTTTTTTTTTACCTTCGATCTCTTAAGGAGGTAAAGTATAATTAAGACACCCTCAGCCTCTAAAAAAGGTAAGGTAAATTAGGACTCCTTCGGTCTCTAAAAAGAGGTAAGGTAAATTAGGACCCTTCGGCCTCTAAAAAGAGGTAAGGTATAGTTAGGACACCTTTGGCCGCTTTAAAAAGAGTTAAAGGGATAGTAATACTTCGTTTTAACTTTATTTTATTTTGTAGGCATTAAAAAAAATGAAGAATGATATAAGTCTTATCTCTCAAACCTTTATGGTTTAAGAGATATTCACAAGCAAAGTTTCCCCCTCCCACCCCTTTTACCTAGTGTAAGCCATCTCTTCTCAGATGTGAATCTGGTTGTATGACCAGACAGATAACAGCAGGGGACAGTTTTCTTTGTATAAAAAGAATGAAAGCCCTGCCCCTCTTGACAAGTTTTCAGCTTTTTCCCTTATCTTAATTGAAGATTGTCCCTCTCTGCAGTCTACCTGGGCACCTCCCTTCTGATCTGGCTGACCGGGGGGGGGGTACTTTGCTTGTGAATATCTCTTAAACCATAAAGGTTTGAGAGATAAGACTTATATCGTTCTTCATGTTTTTTTAATGCCTACAAAATAAAATAAAGATAAAACAAAGTATTACTATCCCTTTAAGGTAAATTAGGACACCTTAGGCCTCTAAAAAGAGGTAAGGTAAATTAGGACTCCTTCGGCCTCTAAAAAGAGGTAAGGTAAATTAGGACACCTTCGGCCTCTTAAAAGAGGTAAGGTAGGATTCGACACCTTCGGCCTCTAGGAGAGTTAAGGTATAAATAGGATGCCTTCGGTCTCTAAAAAGAGTTCTCTAAAAAGGTAAGGTATGGCTATGTGGAACATTTTTTTTTTTTTTTTTGGAGGTACGTGAAAGGGTTTTTTTTTTTTTTTTTTAGTTACCTGTAAGTATGAATATCGCAATATAGGATATATATATATATATATATGGAAAACCTGTAATTAAAAATTTCATTGTTAGAATGTGATATGAGTAGTTAGTGAGATATCGATACAGTTTGTATGTGAAAAGTAGAAAAAAGGGTATGTATGGAGATACATAAGAAAAAGGGGGAAAGAGGAGGACAGCTTAGAAAAGAACGATAGTCAGAGGAAGGATGAATAGGTGAATACCTGAATAATTGATAGAACTGTAGTATGGAGTAGGATGGAAGTGGGTTTGGTGGAGTCTGGGGATGATGAAAATATATATATAGTTTTTTTTTTTGTACAGATACACATATACTCATTTAACGAACGTATATATACACACACTTTTTTTTTTTTTTTTTTTTTAACTGGAAATATGCTGTAGACGAAAAATGAATCAGATGGACTGTTCTGTTAATAGTAGATTCAGTTGAAACCAGATAGTTGAGAATTTCTGAAGATTTATGATTTGGCGTTTGACAAGCATACTTGAGTGATACAACATGGATCTGTATAGCGACTGTCAACAGTGTTAAACCTAGCACTCGCCTGTTTGTATATACTGCATGTGATGAGGGTTTATTACTAGTTTGGTGAAGAATATCCTGATAATCAGGGATGCAATCACACAATGAGTGTTATAGATGACTATAAGTAATGAATACAAATAAGAGAGAAGAAAGTAGAGAAGAAGAAGAAAAAATAGGTCAGAAGTCAGTTAGGCAAACAACAGGTATGGTATATGAATCTGGCATACTACGTGTTACAGGTCTCTTAATGCTTATCTTGATATTAGCTAGCTGGGGATGATGAAAGTTGTAGTTCTACAAGGTGTTGCTTTAATGATACACTTGGGTTGTGTAAATTGAAAAGTAGTTTCCTCGCGAATGAAGATTAGAACCAATGTGGTATAAGTGATGGAATATTGAAAAGTGGAGCGTGTGGATGCTGTGCAATATGCGAGTGTCCCGTTGAGTGTAGGTAGATGCTACTTAGTGCTTAAAATGGCAGGACCATTTACAGTAAGAAGGAGACTGAACTCTGAAGCCGGTCTCATCTGGCTATTACCTGGACTGCCCCCCGGTAAGAGAACGTGATGTACCATCAACAGATAATAGCCAAAGCAACCGTGAGTGAATAATACTATTGAAGAATGAAATGATAGAAACATAGGTACGAATAAACCGTAGAGTGATAACCGAATGTCTGTACACATACGCTTATGGTGCAATGTAATGTGGCTTGTTAGCGGACTGCTGCTGACTGAATAACGGAGGTCAATAATATGTGTGAGCAGTTGAAATAATCTTGTATAAGTAGATATAGCTGGTTAAATCGATAACATAAATTTGGTAAAACTTCAGCTTACCTCGGATAGTGATCAAACCTGATTTTTGGTAGACTCGCTCTCTGATGACGTAGCTCTGCTCTAGGGTGACGCTCTAGAGACAATAAGCCCAGAGCAGAGAATGAGCCTCTCATTTGAGGGATCTCCAGTCCCTCCCACAAATTTGGGCCAAGCCCTTCACTAATGGTATACTTAACAAACAAAGCAATGGGTGGCAATGAAAGATACATGGGGGGTCACAGTACACAGCTAACTATGTGGCTACAGGAGACAGCAGTGTCCACAACTTGGATGGCAAGCAATGTCCATAAACACCATAATTCAGGACTTGCTGCAGTTATAGAGATCTGGTAGTGAAATGATGGTCATCTGAGGTTCATGTTCATCATCCCAGCAGTGAAAGGATCAAGATTAATTACAACTAGACATGAGCCAGGAATGTTCACAAAATAAGGAAGCAATATAGTTCGGAAACCCTTAGGGGGTTTGGGCGCTTGTAGAGTCGATGCATACTGTAGATAACAGCTGAAGTCAAAAGTAGAAGCTGGGGAGTAACAATCCCAATGGTCAATTTGAAGGGAGAGATTTGGCATATTCTTCCTCCACTTCAGACATATTGAAGAAGCAAGGACCATTGTCAGTTCGTATTTTTTTTATAGTATTTTATAGTAGCTTACAGCAAGTTGCGTATCTCTTTCTTTTGGCAGATAAAGAGGCTGTGTAATCTTGAAAGTTAGTACCCCCTGGACATCATAAATTAGCTGCTGAGTTTTACGGTATGCATTGAGAATGTCCATCTTGTCCATGAAATTGACTTCTCTAATTTTGGTTTACTTAGGGTTGAAGAGTCTCATGAAATCTCAGATAAGGAAGTATTTTTATGGAGATATTATGAGTGTTTACAGTTGTTAGTTGAATACAGAAATCATAACATTATTTATTTTGTCAAATACTTGACCATGGTAACAAAGAAAAACCCTCATGAAACAAATGTGTTTTCACATCTCCAGGAACTTAAAAAAAAAGTTTTTTTTGTGCCTTTAATATTACTTACCACCTCAGCAAAATTTGTCCTGCATTAGCTCTTATAAAATCTTGGAGGATGCACTAAGGGGTGATGCTGTGGCATTGTGCATCTGGCAATGTGTGGTGAGCACATCCCCTTGGCGATACAGACAAGTATCACCATATACACTAAACATAATCACAAAAGAACGCTGCGTATAAATGTCATAGCTAAAATGAAAACTGGGATGGTACATTGCCCCAGGAATACAGTATAGTCTTCAAACATATCACGACTGTTCATTCCTCAGATACATGCTCTCCCCAACAGCCCAAACCATATAGAACATAGAAGAAACAGAGGGTGCCCACTCCTCTGGCACTCACAGGGTTAATAATGCATCCATATATACCATATTAGCATTTTTTAATCATTTACATAAAGTCTAAACAATTCCATTCCCAGCTTTTACCAATAAATCAAAGTAAATTTCCAATCTCTTACATAAAAACCTTCTATTTGAATATATTATCCTTTCACTCAGACTACAAAAGCTGTAAGAAAGAACCAAGCTGTGTGTGGCTCTGCTGAGGTAAATCTACAGCTGGTGCTCCTTCATGTAGCCTGCTCGTTCTCTAGCAGGTGTGCTACAGATCACCTCCTCCTCAGCACGAGCCACCAACAGCTGATTTCAGAACACCTCAGGAATTTTGATCCTTCTGCCAATCTGTCCAAGCCGATGACGTGAATTCACTAGCCTAAGCTATGTCATTAGAGGGAGTTCCTGATTAAAAAAAATGAATTTAATAAGAGAATTACTCCTTAAACAAATATTTCTCAGAAAAACAGAAGACACCACTGGACATACCATTATTTAATCTACTTAATTCAATTCAATTCAACTCAATTCAACCTTTGCCTCATTACCCAGAGAGCTGATAATTATGTAGCTTTCCTGTTTTGCCTATAAATACACAGTACCGGGGTTTTCCGTAAAGCCGCCCAGGGCCGTTAAATGGAAAATAATGCATACTTTGTCTTTTTTTTGTTTTCGGCCACATAATACTGCGCCAAAATGGGACAACAGGGGTAGCGGTATCATGTTTGCATCAGCCACTGAGTGCCAGAAGATTTTCCAATGCTCTGGGCATTCTTCAAGCACTTGAAGGGTTACAGAACAAGTACAGTGAGGCTGCTGCGTCCTCCCTCAACCCACATCAACCACTTGAGGGGTTTATAATGCATCTTGTAGTGAAATGGTTAAACAATATTTTCCTTTTAACACCTTAACGAGCAGCCATGCAGGCCTAAGATAAGGATGCATGTATTGAGACATTCACAGAGTGAGGGGGATTTTAGGGTTGAAAAAGGCATCTGCTGCTACCCTATGGATGTTTCTTGACTAGCAACCAACCGTATAACCCTTTCAGTGCCAAATCAGATTGAACTTACCTTCTGGGTCTGAATACATCTGTGCCTCTGTGCTTACAGATCTACCGGGCAGACCTTGCAAAGCTTCCCACCTCCTCCTGGAAGACACGGAGGACCCGGGACCTTCGCGCTATGCCCTGCCTGGCCTTGGGGCACCCACACTGGGGACTGCTTTGGGGGAGCTCCCTTATTCTCTTTCCCAGGCTCGCAGAGCCTTTGCCGGGAAGACCCCTCATTCCCTTTCCCAGGCTCGAGAAGCCCTTTCCAGGCACACCCCTCATTCCCTTTCCCACGCTCACGGCGCCCTTACCAGGCAGCATTTGCGAAGCCTTCCCCCTCCTCCTGGAAGACTCGGAGGATTGGGACCATCACTCAGTGCTGCGCCACGGCCTTTGGGGCAGCCACCCCGGTACTTCTTTGGGAGCCCCACAAAATCTGCTTAGAGGCTGTGAGTGTCAAAGTCAGCCCAAGGACAGATTATGTCGTTCAGGGCTCCGGGGTCTCAGCTGTGCAAAGGAGAGCTTGGGGGTTTGAAGGATGTCTGACTGTGGAGCCTGTGGGGAGCGAAGCATCCTTGCTCTCTGCCCAGGAGCAGCACACTCTGCCCATGAAACTTTTGTCAAACATCTGCACCACCTTTATTTGTTATATATGCACAATTTTCACATTAGGTGAAGTGGGGGAGCGTATTATACATAGG